>CM076582.1:565949310-566628658 GCA_034641835.2 Pinus albicaulis
TCTGTGTGGAGTCAATTCCTGTAACCTTGAGTTGTTTCATTAGTCCAAAAATCCTGGACATAGTTTTGTTCTCTTTCCTGTAAGACCATGCGCCAGATGGGGTGAGGGAAGATCAAGGATAGACTAGGCATTTTCTGCCATGAATATTCCCAGAACCGAGCCTGAGTTCCATTGTGTAGTTCCCAGAAGCTATGGATTTGGATCAAATGTTTTTTTTTACTAGATGCCTTCCAGATTTGGGATCCTCCAAGCTCAATATTGAATCAGATTAGTTCCTCCTTGGGCCAGTTTCCTGCATATTTGGTCGCCCATAAATTCGCCCAAGGTATGTGTGGTTTGGACACCCATTTCCACCATATACTGGCTCCGATGACATTGTTGATGTGCTCCGGGTCCCATAGACCAAGTCCTCCCTGAGTTTTAAGCATACATACTTCGTTCCATTTAACAAGAACCCATCTATGCTTGTCTTTGGATCCCCCCCAGAGGAAGGTTCATTGAAGGTTGTGCATGGCTTTTAGGACCCATTTTTGTGTAGCCAATACATAAAAGAGATATATGGGCAGAGATTGAAGAACAGATTTGATGAGAACCAGGCGTCCGGCGATGTTGAGAGAGCGATGGGTCCAGGTGGAAAGTTTAGTCTCCATTCTATCCAATAGCTCCTGCCAAGATGAATGTTTGATGGCGGAGTCTGTGAGAGGGGCCCCCAAGTACTTGGATGGAAGAGAGGTTGTGGTGAAGTTGAGGATGCGAGCTATGTTGCATTGGGTGATAGGTGGCGTATTGAAGAAGAAGATTTGAGATTTTTCTAAGTTAACAGTGGTTCCAGAGGCTTCAGAGAAACAATCAAGAATGGATTTGAGGTTGCGAGCTTCCTACACAGAGGGGTGTCCTATGATCATGTTGTCATCCAAGAATTGTTGATGGGAGAAGGGGGGAAGATTGTGTAAAGGGATACCTTAAAGGTCATGAGATCGAATTGAGCTCTTGATAAGGCGACCTAGACCCTCGGCCATAAGAACAAAGAGGAAAGGGGAGAGAGGATCTCCTTGCCTAATACCTCTGGAGCGTTTGAAAGTTTCTGAGGGGATGCCATTGACAAGAATAGAGATGAAGGGAGAGGATATCAGGCTCATGATCCAACGAACCCAAGTTTGACTGAAGCCAAAGGCTAGAAGAACTTGCTTTATGTAGTTCCAGCTAAGCTTGTCAAAGGCCTTGGAAATATCAATTTTAAGGAGCATGCCAAGCATTTTTATGAAATTTAAAGAGTGTATGACCTCATGGGTTAAAATGATTCCATCAAGGATTTTCCTGCCCTCAACATAACTCGTTTTCTTCAGAGAGATGAGCATAGGAAGAAGTTGTTTAAGTCTGTTAGCTATAACTTTAGAGATAATTTCGTAAATAACATTGCAGAGTGCTATTGGTCTGTACTTACTTGGGGAGGAATCATTATCTTCCTTTGGGATGAGAGTGAGGAAAGTTTCATTGAGAATTGGTAGAATCCAATGGGTGTTGCGTGATTTCTCCACTATGCCCCAAACTTCCTCTTTGATAGTGTCCCAAAAGAAGTGGAAGAAGTTGGTAGTAAAACCATCCGGCCCAGGGCTTTCCCTTGTTTTAATTGGAAGACCATTTTTTCAACCTCTATCAGTGTTATGGCTTAGTAGCATCCTATTAGGATCCTCATTGACTAGTTTTGGAATATGCTGTGTGATTTTATCAATGGTTTCCTGTCGCTGAGTATTGGATTCTTTAAGGATAATACTTGAAGTGGTTGAGCATTTCCTCTGTGATTTCCTCATGTTTTTCCATCCACTCCCAATTTTGATTATTGAGGACTGTGATTCTATTGTGCATCATGTGTTGAATTGTGGATTGGTGAAAAAAAATTGTGTTTTGTTCTCCTTCCTTGAGCCAGCTTATCCTAGATTTCTATTTCCATGAGGTTTCTTCTTGACTTCTTCTTTCCTCAAGTTGGGTTGTTAGTGACTTTTCCTTGGTCTCTAAGTCTATTGATCTACCTTCTAAGATGATTTTTTGATGGAGTTGTTACATTTTCGTTTCCAAATCTTTTTTCTCTTTTAATATGTTGTTGAAGGTGGTTTTGTTCCACAGTTTCAGTTTCCCTTTAAGAATCTTCAATTTCTGCTGGAACTGATACATTTTTGTGCCCAAGGGTGGATTAAGGGAAGCCCGCCATTCCGAGATAAGATCTTTGAACCCTAGATGTTTGAGCCAAAAAATTTCAAAGAGAAAAGGTTTTGGTGTTGCAGTACTGGGTCAGAGCCATTGGAGCTTGATCGACCAATGGTTAGAACTAGAGGTCGGGATGATGGTGGCTGCGAGCTCTCCTCCTAGGTGGATGAAGTTGTCCGTGATGAGGAAGAGGTCCAATATTGATGCAATTTGATGGGATCCTCCCCTCCGGTTATTCTAAATGAAAATTCCATTGGAAGTTTGAAGATCTATTAGACGATTACCTTGGATGAGGTCCTTGAATTTGGTGTTGTCCAAATCAATATGGGCTCTTCCTCCTTTTTTCTCCTGAAGGGTTGTGATCATGTTAAAGTCTCTTGCAATCAGCCAGATAGGGTGAGTTGGTTGGTTGTTGAGATTTTCTATGTTGTTTAAGAGCTTTGTTTTTTGCAGTACTAATTGTGGGAAGTAGACATTCGTAATATGTCCATGAATGCTAGTTCCAATCATGTGGAAGGTTCCAATCAAGTGGAAGGAAGCTTGAATGAAGTGTCGATGTGCCTGACTATTCTCTAGGGTGATCACGTGGGGGTTCTAGATAATCGCTAGGCCTCTCGAGGCTCCACTTGCATCAACAACTAGGATGTTGCAACCTTTCTAGAGTCGTTTGAAGATTGTGTCCAGAGTAGAGCTAGAGCATTTGGTTTCTTTCATAAATAAAATCATGGGGTTTTCCTCAGTAATTATTTTCTTGATTAATCAATGCTTTGAGGGACTATTTTGCCCTCTGATATTCCATGAAATGATCTTCATTGAAGGTTTTTGGGAACTACAGAGTAGAACCTTGTTAACCTGGGATATCACCCTGATTCTACTAACTCTTTGGCCAAGATGACCAGTCGTTGTCGATCAATTCTTCTTTATCATTTTCTGGATTCTTCATAATGAGTTTAGCATTCAAGAGTGTGCCTCCTTTAATGCCTAGGGAGGGTATATGTTGAGCTCTAAGGATGACTCTCCAATTTTTGGATATGTTGTTGTGGAATTGAGAGAAATTATTTCCGCTTGCATGCATCTTCCAACCCCATGAATTCGAGGTCCCCGTAGTTAATGCTCTTTAGTTCTTCTTCCATTTCTTCAGGAATTAATTTCAGGGTTACGCCTTTGCCTTTCCTGAGATGTCCATTGTGTGTGATGTGGACTGGGGTGTCAGGAGGTCTTCTAGTTGGATTTTGGTTTATTGGGTCTCTAAAGTCTGAGGCTTCTCCTTCAGTGGTCACTGAGTCTCTTTGGATTTCATTCTCATTGTTTTTCAGTTGGGCTAGGGCATCGAATTCATTGCTTGATGCTTGAGTTCTTTTTCTCTGGTTTCTATTTGACTTCTTGGTGTGCCTTGTCCTTCCAGTGACTTTCGTGAAACCTTCGGTATCTTTGTCTGTGGAGTCATTTATCGGAGAAGATCCTTGATTTAGGGGGCAGTCTCTGAATAGGTTCCCATGTTGGTGGCATTTCCTGCATCTAAATGGTACATTTTCATAATCTATTGTTTGGATCCATTCATAGTCATCATGAATTAGGCTTACCTCGTGAGGGAGAGACTTTGCAATATTCATATATACGCATCTCCTTGCATAGGCTGCATGCCTTTTTATCTTTGTCTTTTCCGTTATTTTTATGAATTCTCCAAAAGATAAACTGATGTCCTAAAGGGTTACCTCATCCCAATAGTCCCAAGGTAGGGTGTAGAGCCTGACCCAAACTAGAGCCCAGTTGAAATATTATTTATCCGGGTTGAAGCGTTCAACCCAATTGCGCAGGTATAGGCCTACAGAGTTAAAGAAATAGGTCCCTCCGTCCAGGATTTTCTTTTTTTCTTCGATGCAGGTGAATATCATGTTGAAGAATCCCTTGGCACATACTTGTATATCGATATGGCCCCTAAGCTTCCATTTGGAGGTGATCCAACATAGAAGAGATTTTTTTGTAGGCCAGAAACCCATGAACTTGCCTATCAGTGCATGGTCCTTCATGTATTCGATTTTTCCATTGATTTGATGAGCCGAGAGCTCGATCGTGGTTCTTGTGGTGGCCTTGGGAATGCACGTGGAGGATGTGACTTTTACCACTTCTTCAGCAGCTGTTTTTGGTAATTTCGCTGCAAGTGATGCCCCAATTGGGTCAGGGAACATGACAGAGTTTTGTTGATGATCGTTGTCAGGGAACATGACAGAGTTTTGCTGGGAACAAGATTAATATTTATTTTTGAAAGAGAAGAAAACAAAGTGAGAAATATTTTAAAAAGTCTTGAGAACTATTAGTACGTGTGAATTCAACCAGATGTAAGTAATCCTCCCACTTAGTGGGTTGATCCATTTCATACATCTGAAGCATGTCTTCCAGGATCTGGTTGGTTATTTTAGTATGTCTTTCGATTTGGGGATGCTAAGTAGTACTAAAATCTAGTTGTGTCCCTAGTCCTATGAAAAGTTCCTTCCAAATATTTTATGTTAATTTTGCATATTTGTCATAAATGATTTTTTTTGGTACCCCGTGAATTTTGAGTATTTCTTTCATACGAATTCTATCTACGTGAACAACTTTGAATGTTGATTGCATCAATATAAAATGAGCTTTATTACTCAATTTATCAACTACAACCATGATATAATCATGTTGTCTTCTAGTTCTAGGTAAACCTGTCGTAAAATATAAGGAGATATTTTCTCATTTCCACTCAGGAATAGGTAAGGGATTTAATAACCCAACATGATTTTTGCTCCACCCTAAATTTTTTACATTTTATACGTTTTTCTAAATAGTTATCCACCTTTACTTTCATCCCTCCCCAATAATATCCTTTCTAAGTGTTGTGATAAGTTTTTGGTAGACTGGATGAGCTAAAAAAGGTTCCATATGATTTCATGTAGGATTAGTTGTTTGATTGCACATTTGGGATATAAATTTTGTTTTTGAAAGTCAATAAACCATCACAATTCATAGCATACTTTGATTCTTCTACTGGATCAATATCATTTAACAACGTTTCTTGCTTTTGTTTATATTATTGATATTCTAAGGATGCAGTCTTGATTTTTTCATTAATATTTGTTTTAACAATGTTAGTAGAGATTTCACAAATCTAATTTAAACTTCTACAGTGCATTTGCAATTTATTTTGTTTTTCCCTTGATGTGTTTTATTTTAAAATTGAATTCAGTAAGGAATGCCATCCACCTTTCTTGCCTTGAATTTAAATCTAGTTGACTAAAGAAATATTTCAAACTAATATGATCACTTACTAAAGTAGTGCCGACACATTTGTAATGAATGAATTATAACAACTATTTCTCGGTCATACACAACATAATTCTTTTCATGTTCTTTTAGTTTTTTAGATTCATAAGCTTACATGGTTATCTTCCATTAACACTCAATCTAATCACTTAAAAAAATTATCTGTGCACATTGTATAATCTTTATTGGAATTAAAAATCGTAAGTATGAGAGCCACAATTAGTAAATATTTCAACCAATCAAAGCTTTCTTGACACTTTTCGGTCTAGTTAAATTTAACACCTTTCTTGTATAAGGATGTTATGGGATAGGCCAATTTGGAGAAACCTTCAATGAATGTATGGTGATAACATGCAATTGCCATAAAGGATTTGATGTCAGCTACATCATTAGGAACGTGCCAAGTAATAATTTCCTGATCTTTTTATGGTCTAGCACGATTACTTCTTTTGATATTACATGCCCCAAATAATGAATCTAGTCTTATTAAAACTCACAATTACTAAATTTGCCAAATAGTTGATGCTCTTTGATTGTTTACATCACTTTATTAAGTGTTCATGATATTTTGGTGTCTCAAAGTAAACTAGAATGTTATCAATGGAGATTAATACAAATTTATCTATGTACTGGCTAAAAAAAACATTCATTATAGACATAAATGTGGTTGGGGCATTTGTGAGTCTGAAAGGAAGAAAAATGAACTCATAATGGAGCTATTTAGTTCTAAAAGAAGTCTTATGAATATCCTCATCTCTAATTCTTATTTTATGGTGACTAGATCTCAATTCTATCTTAGAGAAGTATGCTACTCCCCTTACCTAATCAAATAAATCATCAATTCTAGGTAATCTATATTTATTTTTTATTTTCAATTTGTTCAATTTTCTATAATCAATACATAATATAAGTGTATGAACCTTCTTCCTTACAAAAAGTATCAATTCTCTCCAAGGTGAGACACATGGGTAGATATATATCTTGTCCGGCAATTCCTAAAATTGCAATTTTAATTCAATGAACTCCCATACACTCATCATATATTGTTCCATTGATATTGGTTTTTCTCTAGGTACGAATTCAATTTTAAAATCAATATCTCTTTTTGGTGGAAACACTTGAATTTCATTCAGAAAAACATCCTTGAATTCCTGCACCATCGAAAGTCCTCCAAAGTATTATTTTTACTTTCTTGTGTTTAATATTCCACCTTTATCCAAAACAATTTACACCCCTTCTTTAGACTTTTTTTTCATTGCAAGGCTGATATTTGTGTAATCGAGATTGGTATGGGTATGCCTCTAATGGTATATATTAATCCGTCATCATTGGTACATGTGATAGTATTTTCGAAGAAGTTAATAATCTATTTACTTTTCTAGCTCATACATACCCACTAACACATCATATGATCCTAGAGGTAGAATATTCAAACTCATCTATGTTTTTATCCGATTTAAATTAATAGGATATTCCCTGAACAAACTTGTAATATTCCTTTTAGAACAAGTTGCTACTTGTACTCACCAATAGTTTTAATTTTTTTTTCCATTTTCAGCTTGAATTTCTCCACATTTTTCGGACTAACATAACTTAAACTAGCTCCTAGGTCTATTAGAATTGGCCCAGATTAGTTCAAAATATTATATTCTATCTCAATCATAGTGGATTGATGTTAAACTTATCGATCCTTCAAGGTTGCGTTTATTGTGGGAATAATTCTAACCAAATCATTAATTGTGGAAGCTTCTTGTAAATTACTTAAATCTTGCTTATAATTAACATTATATGGACAATTTTGAAGTAGATGAGGCTCCCCATAACCCCAACACTTCAAGGGTTCTCTTTCCTTCTCATTGGCTCTTTTACCATTTAGATCAATCGTTCTAGATCATGTTTGCAAATGCAAATTTTGCTAGTTATTTTCCCTGTTGAAATTTCTATTTGGATGATTCTTAACAAAATTATTGAAAGAAGAGGATTTGAACCATTTATTCCCTTGCATGAATATATATATATTTTTTCTTATTTTTCCAAGGTTTCGAGTTATCATTACTTTGTTTAGATTGTTGGTAACATATTATATCCATTTGGATAATTGGATCCATTGTCTTAGGGTTGTCATACTTAATATTTTATTTTAAGGAAAGGGGAAAACAACTAATGAATAATTGAATTTTGGCCTTATCCTCGTGAATGTAGAGTACATATCGTAGGAGATGGGTGAACTTATTAACTATTTCATCTATGGTCATCTGACCAAGCTTCATTTCATTGAAATCTTTAGCTCTATCACTACCTTTTTTTTTAGATATTTTCCTTTGAAATGTTTTTGAAAATCCTCCTAACTCATATTCTTATCTTCTATATTACGTAAAGTCCTAATTTCATCCCACTATAAGGATGCCTTACCATGTAGTTGGTAAGTGGCCAATCTGTCTTTCAAATTACTCAGATATTCATATACTTGAAAATGTTTATTCATGTTTAACAATCATGCTTCAATTTCATCCTCTGATTCATCGTATAATACGAGAGGCTTAATCTTCTTAAATTCTCCCTGCAATTCTACTACTCTATTTCTTTACTTCACTAGGTAATATTTGTGGCATTTTGGTTGAAACTGTGTTCAATTCCTTCTTCATATAGTTCCTTTTCATTTTCTCTTCTATACTTTCACTTATCATTCTTTTTGTGGGATTCCTCTTTATATCCATTATCTGAGGTTTATGCTAATGTTTTTTTATTTGTATTTTAGTTAGAATTTTTATGAGTCTTTCCTTACTGGTATTGGATTTCAAAATTTTTTAACTATCTTCTTTAATACTTGTTATTTTTTTCTTTCAAACCTCTCACAATCTCTAACAACTCTGTTGTATGAAATGATGCCTCACCACCAAGTTTTACCCAAAGTTCCTCTCCATGAGGAGGTGTCGAAGATGGTTTTGTCATGATTGTTATTTACTTTCTTACTTACTATGTAAGACAAAACATTTATTCTGTTGAATTTTCACTATGATATTGACCATAGGCCTTAGTGTTGTGACCTAAATATCTATTACTACATGTAATGTAACTCCATTTTACACAATAAATATTTTTGTTACAATTACTTAATCCAATATTAACATGATCTCATTGACATAAAGTGATGCGGGAGCATTAGAGTTTCCAGGCCAACAATTGTTTTGAAGAAAAGCTCCAAAAGGTGTTTCAATATTGTAAAGGAATTATAATTCCTTAATTGTAAATATTCTTAGTTTCCTTTAATCATCATAAAATATTTTTAGAAAAAACTATGGATAAGAGATATTTTTTCATAAGGAAAAACAAAAGTTTCCTTGAAAAGCATGAGAGACTTATGGAAAAATTCATCAGAGATTTAGTTAATAAATCATAATATATTTAGGGAATAACTCACGGAGTGAATTATGGATTTATAAAAAACTACTTTTCTTGTAAATTCGTATTTAATCATTGTAAGCCTTTGGGGAAAAATAATGAATAAATCAAATGTCAATTAGGCCATATAGATAATCAATTCCTCTAAGCTTATGCATGTACAAATCCAGTTTAATGAATGTGAGTTCATGCATAATTTGTGAATCTAAGAATTCTATGTGAAGTGTGATATGATTATTTGATTTCAAAGAAAGCATGGAAACTTGTTTTGTGATTGGCATGACAATACAATTCAATAAACCTTGGATCATTGAATTAGCACAAAATTCTGGCTTTTTAGTTTTGCGACTAGTGGAAAATATATCATTGTTTGTTATTCTTAAGATTGCAGGTTCATGAAAGTGAACATAATGGGAAAAGTCAAACTTTTTCCTGCATCAAGTGGTACCAGCGTTCGTTAACTCTTCAAAGAAGAGAGTCAGAGATGATTATTCTCTTTGAGATTGGAAGAAAGGATAGTTTTTTATACAAAAATTATAGTTGTGCAAGAGAAAGAGAATGGAGAATTGCAACAGTGCAATAGGTAAACTGGTCTTTGTATTTCTAAATTGATTTATGCAGAGGAATTTATGTTTGCAGGTAGCGGAGAAGGAAAGTTGTAGATAACAACAATTACAGAAAGTGTAGCTGTGACATAGGAAGAGGGAGCATGTAGAGCACTAAAGAGAAGTATTTTTCACAGAACCCAACATCAAGATGAATTTCTTAAGAGGAAGAGGATAAGCAGACGTTCTCAGTAAGTAAATAAGGTTAATGCAACAACGGAGAGTGCAAGGAGTGCTTAGAAATAAGGTTCAAGTGAAGTCAACCATTGATCATGTTTAGAGGATATAATTTGGTGAGGTGTTGGCTACATTTTAGCTCACAAGTGGACAAGGAGAGCTCAAAAAAGAAGGAAGTGAAAATGACTACTCATAGTCTTATCATGGGTTCATTGAGAAGTCAAAATCAGATGAAAGAAAATATCAAAGCAGTTGGCATGAGGAAGATGAGAGATGAGGAATTTGAGAAAGAGATTATGAGATGAAGGAACGTTTGAATTTTCTTATGGAGCTTCTACAACAAGATGCTCAAGACTAGAGATTTAGATGGGTGCTATGGAAAAAGGTGAAGCGGTAAAAGTTATAGGTAATGCTAAAAAATTGGTTTAGTATTCAGTAGAGGAGTGAAGAACTCAAGGAAGCCAAGATTAATGTGTCCTTCTGTGAACTAGAGTAGGGACCATTAATTGGTGAGGATAGTGATGAGGCTGTTGAGAAGAGATCTACAAAATATCTTCTAAACTATGTGGAAAGTTCAGAGCAATATGAGGAATTGATGACTGAGTCATCGAATGAGACCATAGAATCTTATGATTTTAAAACTAATCATTTTTGTATGGTTGCGGGTGTTGATGAAGCTAGACAATCACTCATAACTATCATACAAGTTAAATAAGGTGGAGGTATGCTTTTTGAAAGCATAAGATAAGAACAAAAAAAAATTATTGTTATGGAGGAAGCTCAAACATCATTGTTTCATAAGGAAAATCATAATGGAAATAATGCACACTGGGTGAATATAGTTGATGGTGCACAACTGCAAGAACCTTTTTGTGAAGAGAATATGGGAAAATTAGTTCATGGAGATAGTCAAAGAAAGGAAAAAGATAAGCATTCAAATTAAATGCTCATGAATTTTGAGGAAGAAATAAAATTGTTGGAAAGGTTATTAAGAGAACCTAACATTACATCCAAAGAGGAGAAATTTTTAATATTTACTAGCAAGGAATAATTGCCTATTACATCTAAGGAAACAATGGTGAATTCTAGTTTTCAAAATAATTATATGCTTGCAGGTACAAAAGAAAACGATGAAAATGAATATGTAATAAAGGAAATAGAATCTATGTTATTTCGTAGAGATGAAGACAAAGGAAAACAATGGAAATAGTAAGAAGATGAGATGACAGAGGATGAAGAAAGTTTGTCTCATGAAAATGAATTTTATTTTATTTTCAACAAGAAGATACAAATTGGGAAATTTTTTTGGAGGACAATCAAGAGGATAGTCAATGGGCTGCAAAAGGTAAACAAGAATATCAGGAATAATTTACGAGAAGAGTGTTTGTTGTAGCGAATGTGTAGAAAATGAAAATCAATCATTCATAAAGAAGTTATGGAGATAATGAATGATAATGGTAGCAATAATTTTTTTGAATTCCAAAATACCAATACGAATAAGTTGTGCTAGCATAATGTTCCAGCAAAAGCATAAGTTGGAAATTGAATTTGAAGAAATAATGGTTTTGAAGAAATAAACACATAAAAAGCAGTATTGTAGGAAGAAGGAGACACTTAGCAACATGATACAATAAAATGCACAAGAGTACATCAACAAAATTAATAGAAGACTACAAAACAAGGTTTGGAAACTAGGAGGCAGGAAGGTGATAAAAGAAAATGTAGAAGAACGAAAACAAGATTGTCAATGATGTGGACAAATACAAAACAAAGTTTGGGATCCAGGAGGATTCAAGCATGCATGACACATGACCAAGAGGTCATGAATTCCTTCTACCTTGGGGGTCTGATGCAGGAGCATTAGAGTTTCCAAGCCATCAAGATTTTTGAATAAAAGATTTAAAATGGGTTTCGATATTTTAAACGAAATCTAATTCCTTACTTTTAAATATTCATAGTTTCTTTTAATTATTATAGAATAGTTTTAGAAAAGATATGGATAAGAAATATTCTTTCCATAAGACAAAATCAAAGTTTCCTTGAAAAGCATGAGATATTTATGGAATAATCATTAGAGCATTAGTGAATAAATCATGAGCCGGTTCAAGCCATCAAGATTTTTGAATAAAAGATTTAAAATGGGTTTCGATATTTTAAACGAAATCTAATTCCTTACTTTTAAATATTCATAGTTTCTTTTAATTATTATAGAATAGTTTTAGAAAAGATATGGATAAGAAATATTCTTTCCATAAGACAAAATCAAAGTTTCCTTGAAAAGCATGAGATATTTATGGAATAATCATTAGAGCATTAGTGAATAAATCATGAGAGCTTTAGGGAATAAATCAGGAATTGATTTATGGATTTATAAAATATACTTTTCTACTTCGTATTTAATCATTGTAATCTTAAGGCGGAAACACTCGATAAATGAATGGTAAACCAGACCATGGAGAGAATGAATGACTTTGGGCTTATGTATGTACAAAGCTAGTTTAATGTATGAAAGTTCATGCATAATTGTGAATCTAAGAATTCTATGTGAAGTGTGATATGCATATTTGATTTCAAAGAAGCATGGATACCTATTTTGTGATTGACGTATCAATCCAGTCCAATAAACTTTGGATCATTCAAGTAGCACAAAATTATGGATTATTAGTTTTGTGACTACTCAAAAAGATATCATTTTTTTTATTCTTAAGATTGCAGGTTCATGGAAGTGAACATTCTAGAAAAAGTCAATTTTCCTGCATCATAAAGTAGCAATTTTTTTCTTAGTAAAATTTCTCTCTTTCTACACAGATTCATCTAACTACTCATATAAAAAGCTTACGTGTTTTGGCTTTTTTCTCACTTGCACACCTAGATGTTTGTTGGTTAAACAACATTCTCTAACTCACATAGAATAAATAACTCTATAAGTATGACCTTATATGTGTTTTCAATCTTAAGTTTCACATGATAGGTAAATTCATAATTCTTTTGATTGTTAATCTCTTAAGGGTTTTTCTAGATTGAACTTAATTTTTTTTTTTTAAATTCTTCTGTCATTTATTTCATTAAAAGTCTACCCATTTGAACTCAATTTTTTTGTTTCATTTTCAATTTAATGAAAAGAAACTTCGATAGAAAATTTAGGGGTTTTCGTACAGGTCCCTTCAAGAGTATTTCTAGAAATTCTTTTGGTCACTATTTTTGTCATGGGTTTTCATAACTTCCATTGTTATCAGAGAGGGAACTCTTAAATAACACCCCTAGACAACAAACCCTTGATACATTCAGTTAAAAAGTCTCTACAAAGGTAATAGTTTATTCATAGCTTATACATTCAAGATAGATATAAATGCAACCACTTCCAAAGATTCGAAGACATTCATCCTATAATTTCAATTCACCCTCTTAGGGTTTCTTTTTCATGTAACAAAAGGGTTTCCCTGCTTTTATTCCTTCTTGAGTTTTGGCTTGAGGGTTTTCTAACTTAAATCTATTTCAGGGTTCAGCAAACGAATATCATCAACTAAAGAAGACTTATATTAAACCGGTGTTAAATCTCATCATGGATGTAGAATATTGCTTTTCGGTATAAACCTTATATTCCTTTTCTTTAGCAATCTTCTTTCTTTCTCCTTACTAAGGTTTGTATCCTAAAATTGCTTCTTATCCGTCTAGTTTATTCTCTTCTCAAACAATGTCTCCACTTAAATTTTAAATGGAACTACAAACCATTGCTCTCGGTTATTATTATTGTGCTAATATTTAAGTCACAAAACCCCAATATACTTGTTAAAAACGAGTTTCGGTTTGAGTTACCATATAGATTTTCTTACTTACTTCCTTGTAGGTTTTGGCTGGAAAATTCATTTATGAAGTTAAACCCTTGGCGACTCAGTAGTAGAACTTGCCATGGATAGGGATAATTTCTATCAGGTATTATGTCACCCTTTTTCTTTCTATTTTACAACTCTCTATATTCCTTAATTACTTAGTTTTTATTTTCGGTTCTTGTTAATTTATTCTATATTAAAGGGTTTCATGCCCATGGCCCCTTCTTTTCATTTTAAATATTATGGATATGAATATATATGCTCATTTTTATAAATCCACGTGCCTGCAAAAGATATTTCAGCCATGGATGCTTCAAAACCCTCAAAGTGAATTCACTCTTCTAGTCTTTCAATTCAGGTTTATTTAATGTCTTAAGTATTTGATCTCGGTTATAACAAAAGTTTTAATCTTTCCTTGTAATAGGTTTATGGACCAACCCCAGCTCAGAGTTTTTTCCTCATAACATTACATTAAATAACCTCTCCACGTAAGAAATCTATTAACATTTCATTCTATTCTACAAGTATTTACTAATATGATATTGAGCCAACTCATAACGACCATTGAACTTTATTCATTTCTATTGAATTATGGTTTAGAATTCTCAGCCTCGAGTTATGTTGTTAGTTTAAGACTTCAATCTTTGAACTCAATATTTTTTATATTAAACACTTGGTGTAATTTAACACCAAAGTTCACACAAAGTATGTCTAGGTGGACTTGTTTGGGGTTATCCACATTTAAAAATAGTATGCACTTCTTTTTGTGAGACTAGGGTTCCTGAACCAACATGGCTAAATTGATTATGCTACTGTGAAGTGTGAATTTACTATTTGTAATTTTCTTTTACTATATAGTTTACACTTAATTCCATAAATAGAATTATGTAGTGTTAATTCATTTCATTTGTGTTCCATTAATTGATATTATTTTTATTTTATAGTTAATCCTTCTTTAGGAATTTGACTTGTGCGAAAATGGTGGTTACATAGTACCTATGTAAATGGCCTATGTAAATGGGTTTTGTAACAGATTCCTGAGAGTGTTTTATATGTCAAGTAGGTATTCCATGCATTAGGAAGTTTATATGGATGTTTCCCCTTCATACTAGCTTACAAACATTCTAATCTTACTTAAAACATTTTGTTTCTTTTTCATCACTTTTCATTAAGGAAAAAAAATACTTCTTTAAAACACTACCAAAAGTTACATGCATATCATAAGAATTACTATATATCTACTATTACATGCTTGGATGATTATTTTTCCTTTATCTATTCATTTTTTATATTTATGCATACAAACATATGCTAATAATCAATTGTTAATACATGATTAAACATTCCTAATAACATAATAAAAATAAAAATACTTTTACTTATTTGAACACTTGCAAATATAATAGGAACAAGCATCTTACTTTCAGTCGATGAATCGCAAAACATAACAACTCCCCCCAAGCCTCAAACTTCTATGTTATTAGTAATGGGTCATAATTCAATGGTATTTTTACTCTTCGCAAAACATAACAACTCCCCCCAAGCCTCAAACTTCTCTGTTATTAGTAATCGGTCATCATTCAATGGTATTTTAATCTTTCCCCTTCCAGGCTCTAGTAGCATCCTTCTTATCCTCAATGTCTATAGTCTCTTCCTTTTATGTACCTAGGAGTTTTATATAAAATATTTTCTTTTATTTTCCTTCAACATGGAATTTCTCTCCATATATGTTTCTCCTTTCCCATTTCTCTCATCTAGCATAACACTTATCTCTAGTTATGTTATCTATTGGCGGTGATTATTTCTCCTAGAATCCTTGAGATTGATGTGAAGGTATAAATGTGACAACCACCACTTAACTTGTCCACTACTTAGGACTCCAACCACTTAAACTATTACTTGGAAACAAAACAATGTGAATACTCACATACTAGTTCCCATAATATTTCCAAATAAAAATAATATTTCATATAAAATGTACATAATTATTTACGTATGTTCTTCGAAAATTGTTAAATTTAGACTTGGCCCCATGATCAATGTCTCTAACCTAAATATTTTCAAGTAAACAAAAGAACCATAAAGTCTTGCAAAAGTAATTGCAACAGAGGTATTACACATTATTTGATTCAACAAATATTAGGGCATACAACGTTGACTAATGAGAGATATTAAACATCATAATCCTATAACCATAACATGCCTCACCTAGTTAATTTAAGTGGGGTATACATTATTTATTTTTATATGATAATGTGTAAAATTATGATTCATTAATGGAAAGAATTTGTTAAACACACGCATGGTGAAACACACACATAAGAGAAAGATAAGCATTGATTGCCTTTCCATTAACCATAGATGTCTATTTATAGTACAATGAGATGACTCTTGGATTCCACATTCCAAGGTCACTTGGACTCCTTTATGGTTTTTAAAACTGCATACCCATAGAGGATTAGGTGTCAAGCAAACATTACCCTCCCCCCTTCCCCTTATCTGAAGGCATGTGTGAGGAGATAGAGAAGAGATTTGTAATACAAATTTGCAAAGTATGCATGGCAGCACTTAGGTTGAATTAGCTCTCTGAAATGTTGGCATAAAGAGGTGGTTTAAGGATGACCACCAACACTAGAACGCAATGCTTATTGCAGCTCTCGAAACTCTTCCAAATCTGGCAAGAAGTTGAGTGATTCTGCTAGAGGAAGTGTCCCTCATATTTGAAGAGGAAGACCTTCAACCTAGAAGAAGGGAGGTCTACAACCTGTGATGGTTTAAGGATGACCTTCAACCTAGAAGAAGGGAGGTCTACAACCTGTGATGGTTTAAGGATGACCACCAACACTAGAATGCTTAATTCATTTCCTGGAACTCTTCCAAAACTGGCAAGAAGTTGAAGTCTTCTGCTAGAGGAAGTGTTATGAATTCTTTGAAGAGGAAGAATATCAACCTCGCATAGATGGTTTAAGGTTGTCCACCAACCAACGGCATGATCATGGGCATCCGTGTCTCTAGCTACAACTCTGAATCTGGAATGACGAATTGTGGCTCAGGCTCACTTGAACTTCTGTGTCTATGGCTACAACTCTGAATCTGGAATGAGATATTGTGGCTCAGGCTCGCTTGATGTGGCTTCAAAGCTTGTATATGAACACCATTTCCCCCCCTGTCAGGTATAAGGTGAGATGATGGTGAAAACTAAACTGCAAGATTGTTCAATATTCGAGAACAAGTTCTGATATATGTCGTAAACATCTTCTTGGTTGTTGATGCCCATTTCCAAGAAGCAATCCATCCAAGATGAATCTTTTTTCTTGCAGGAGGCTTGTTTCTGAAGCATCTGTGTGAAGAATGGGTGTGCCAACCACAGTGCTTGCATGGGTGAAGATCAAAACAGTGATCTTTCATATGGCCAACTCGATCAAAGTGTAGGAATTTTTCAATCTATTGTTTCTAATTTGGAAGAGGAGCAGGATCTAGAACAGTTGAAGGTGAACTGTCATAAAGAAATTCGACACTCTGAAATTTGATGGGCTTGGAGTAGTCCAGAATATGAAAGGACAACTCCTTGTCATATCCAAGCCCTGTTATGTGCTTGTTATGGACAAGCTCTTCCCAAGGTCTGATGATGGGCTTGGGAGGTGTAGGTTGAATGCTTGCTTCTGAGTGAAAATATGCTCTTATTATGGGCATTGAATGTGAATCAACCGCAACATTAATGGTTTGCTGCTTATGGGAGTCTCTTTCAATTTTTTGAACAAAAACAGGTTCAGACTGGCAACTCTTTTGTTGTAACTCCTCTTGTTGTAGCTGAGATTCAAACTGCAAAAACTCCATCTTTTCTTGTGCATTATGTAGGCAGGTTTGAATGTCAAAGAGAGTGTCTTTGTTGATGTTTACCATCCCATCAACATTGGAATGCATTAAAGTATTCCATAATTCTAATATATTACCTATTTGATCCATTTCACAACAAATGTAGCAATAACAACCAATGTGTAGTAATTCAATACAAATGTCTTATCTCCTTTACAAAGGATTGCTTTTATATAAAGTGCAGGAGACAACTCACGATCTCAACCTTCAACAAAAAATACGAATTCACCAACACACCAACCAGTTCTATATGGCATTTCGACAGTCAACAAAAAAAATATAGAACAGTCAAGGTATAGACAATGTTGAATGTGGCCTGAACGCAGTAAGGGAGGTGGATATATGACTGTGATATATTATTGTTGTATGGTATATATTACAAATGTCAGGGTTTGGAGGAGAAGGGAGGAGGCGGAGGTAAGAGCATGGTGCGGAGGGGAGGGGAGTAGTAGGCAGAGGGATAAGGGGAGCAGTGTATGTGTGGGCGGAGAGAGGGTGAGGGATGCTGTGTGGAGGGGAGGCAAGGGAGCGGAAGTTGAAAGGTCATCGGGGGAGGGGCGGAGGGAGTGAGGTGAGTGGGAGGAGGTGAGAGGAGCCGGCATGGGATGAACGGCAGGTGGAATTGGAAGGGCTAGAGGGGGGGAAGTGGTAGGGGCCGGCGGAATTGGAAGGGGTCGGTTGGAGCTCGCAAGTGGTGCTACGGTGAGGGAACCGACAGTGTTGTGCAGGGGGTAGGGGAGCGGGAGTGCGGAGGGTGAGGGGTGGGGGTGAAGTTGGGATTCGAGCACCAGACGTGGCGCAAGAAGGATTCCAAGGCATCTGCAATGGCATCGGATGCTCTGTCTCTTCTCGTTGCCTTCACGAACAAGGTATTCTTGGTGCTTTTTTTTCTTCACCTCGTATTTTCTCATACAGAAGTGGAGGGAGAAGCTTTGAATCTTGATCCCGCTCTACATGTTTAGCCTCGTGGAGATCTTGGCCCTTCTATCATTACTTGTTGGGATTCTTTGGGATCGCCTTCGTACATAACGTTATTGACAAGACTTGGGATCTTGACAACAAACAAAATGATAACAGAAAATCCTCTTCTCCCATCTTACAACGAAGTCCCTAGCTTCAACACCGTGACAAGGTGATTGATAGCAATCGTGACGAAGATATTTCATTGGCTGTTGTCAATGGAAGTGTGGCATCTCATTCGTTGGAGTCGAGGCTCGGGGATTTCAAGAGGGCGACTTCTGTGAGGCGCAGGGCAGTGGAAATCGTTACCGAGAATTCATTGGAGGGGAAAGGCCGACGATTGAGGAGGGAGAGGCAACGTGGGAAGGCTGGTGGAAGTGAAGGCAGATGGAAGTGAAGGCCAAGTGCGTTGAGGACTGTGGGAGGTCAATGCACAGGTGGATACAAGTCGAGAGTGCGGGAGATGGTGGAGAGGTCGATGCACAGGAGGTTTGATTGTATGGAGGAGGGCGGAGGTCGATGTCGAGGAGCATGCAACTTGACCAAATTAAAACCCCAATTCGCTCAGAAATAACTCGAGCCAATTCAATCCTCCGGCTCGCAGATTAAATCCCCCGGCAATAGACAAACTCTCAGGAAGCACTCCCCGAGAACAAATTTGGTCTGGAGGAAGAAATATAGAGGCTCAAATGGGATAAGAATGTATTGATGACATAACTTATCAGACTCAGGCAACAAAAACAGTCTACCGATCTTCAGCTACAGACAGTGGCTCAACGCCTTCAAGGGATGGAACAACGACAACAATAGATGATGTCATTCTTGGCAAAAGCCATGCAGAATCCTGGGTTTTTGGCACAGCTTGTGCAACAAAATGAAAACAATATACCTCTTGCAGCAAATAATCAAGAAAAGACGATTACCCAAGCAAGAAGAAAACTCACAGGATGGGCAACATGGCCCTCCAGATGGCCAAATTGTGAAGTATCAACGTGCTTTAAGTGATGCTGCCAAAGCATTGTTTATGCAGCTTTTCAACACTGAGACTTCTAATAAGTTAGAATCATCATCAAATGGATTGGATAACCTTTTAGATGTTGGACGTTCTTCAAGTGAAGCAATTGACAATGGAAAGGAATCTGACAGATGGTCAGGAGAAGGAGGAGCGTTAGAGACCAGCTCGTTGTCTAGCACAAAGACCAGCGCTATTCAATGCAGGACAGAAAACCTAACACATTAACACATAAACACACAAGGCCACTCATCATGGCTCTGATACCATGTTAAACACACGCATGGTGAAACACACACACAAGATAAAGATAAGCACTGATTGCCTTTCCATTAACCATAGATGTCTATTTATAGTACAATGGGGTGACTCTTGGATTCCACATTCCAAGGTCACTTGGACTCCTTTATGACTATTCGGCTTCCACACCTACTCATAGAGGATTAGGTGTCCAACATAATTCACTCAAATAACTACCATGTAAATGGTAATATAGATTCATTAATGGATACTATAAATGAATTGAAAGTTTGAAGGCAATTTCAAATGGATAGAAGATCAATGTATTAGGTATCAAGAGCTACTTTGGTTCTTATAGATACTTATGAAATTTCGTGGTAGGAATTCACTCAAAGAGTGTAATTGATATACCATGGAAATGGTCATATAGAATCATTAATGGCCATAGTGAGTGAAGTAAAATTCTCAATATGGTTTTGAATGGAGAGAAGATCAACAACTTATGTAACAAGAGCTAAATAGGTTTTGAGATATGGTTCTGATGCTAAGGTTTTCTTAATGTTTATGATTCTCTTTCTAATATATACTCCAATGCATTTGCTCATGCCAATCCATGCAACTTTTGTGGTTTTCCAACCAATGATCTATATTTTTATGTTTCAACTAAAGTGCTTTTCGAAGTTCCTTTTTTGGATATTATTCTCCTAGCAATATTAACATGTTTGGTATACTATAAATGGATAAACAAGGAAGAATTGTACAAACTATTAAATTCAATTATTAGAATAAAATGAAAAATATATTAGATAATTATCTTACTTACACTACTAGGTAAAGTTAGTCTAAATAACTACTACTAACTATGCATTTAGGTCTAATATATTTTTTCTTGGGAGAATGGATCAATAAGGTCAATAAGCCCTAAGCCCTACATTCTTGAAAGAAGCTAACTAAACAAACAATTTTGAAAGAATATGAACATTATTAAAAATGATAATTAATGATTGAATTAAAAAAACCAAAGACACCAACTTTAATCTAAATAATATCACCATTAAAAAATGAAAAATATTTAATCTCACAAATTACAATAATGCCAATGTTTTGGAAAATAAAATAAACATAAATATATATATATATATATATATATATATATATATATATATATAAAATAAT
Source organism: Pinus albicaulis (assembly GCA_034641835.2). NCBI lineage: Eukaryota > Viridiplantae > Streptophyta > Pinopsida > Pinales > Pinaceae > Pinus > Pinus albicaulis. The sequence continues at coordinate 565,970,088 of CM076582.1, forward strand.
GTTAATATTAATACTTAATCAAATTTATTTTTAAAAGCATAGCAAAAAACAAATACAAAATTATATACTGAAATAGCATAATTGTTTTACTTGTGATTCAACCTACTTTTCAACCAATATTACTACATAACAAAACTAAATCATTCTCAAAACGAATCAGATAAATAATACGATATGATCAAACTAATAATATGTCGCTGGCTAAGCTCTGGTATTATTATGCCTGGCTTAGCAAGTATTGAGTTGACTATATAGTGAAATATACATAATATTTTATAATTTTATAAAATATAACTTTAAAAATTATTTTTTAATTTTTATAAATTATTGACATTTATGTTTAATATTATTGACTAAAAATTTTAAAAAATTATCAAATAATGCCTTATATTGCAACATGACCTACAACTTATCTTTGTACCTAAGTAATAACTTCACACCACATTACTAACCCCACCTGGAAACTTTTCCCCAAGTCTCCGCACGTCGTGGATTCATCAAAACGCTTGAAAATCCAAAGCGATTTTTATTGAAAGTTTCCGGTAAATAATATTTATTGTTCTTGTGCAAAGAGACAATATTTTAATTTGGAAATCATTTCTTTTTAAATATAAATTAGGACTTGTCATAAAAATGTAAAAGATTTATAGGATTGTTAAATTGTAATTATTGAATTCTAAAAGTTGTATTTTGATTTGAAATAATAATTGGTGTATTAGATTTATGTTGTTTAGTATGTTTGTGTTACGCTGGTTATACACAATTAAAATCATAATTGAAATATTAAGATAATGAAAATTGACTTAGATATAATTTACCACTTATTTTGTCAATGAAAAGTCAAAACCATTGTGAAGAAATATTTATTTTCTAGAATGGGCTATTTATATTAAGACGAAACAACATGTACATATTACTTTGGCCTCATTTTAAGCATTATGTGTCATTTGATGAAGAACATTTAATAAAAAAAAATTTCCTGTGTCTAATATGGTGGAATTCAAAATATATGTTGTATTCTTATTCTCATTTGTATTCCTTATTATTAATGATTATTTTATTTAGGAAATTGTCTTTAATTGTTGTAAATCAAGACAATGTATTATTACTCTGCATCAAGTTGAAGTCCACCCAAATGCTGACAAATTAGAAGAATCCTACTATTGTTGTATATTGGTTGCTTCAAAAGCAGGTTTTCGACGATATTGTTTGCTTAAAGAGATCTTTGTTTAATGTACCACAACTAGCTGCCATAGATTCTTTCATAATGCATACCATTCTACATATGCATTTGTGGAGTAACTCAGAAACAATACATTGCCTCATATCTACGAAGTCTCATAGTTTGTCTATACATATCAAGAAATCCCTCATACCATATGCACTCTTTTCTTAGTAATGAGAAATGAGATTTTCTTGTTACCTACAATATAAGGTGTGCCAACTATTCAAATGATGGTTCTTATATTTCCAGCAATGGAAACTTTTATAATTCTATATAATCTTATGGACCTTTTATAATTCTACATCATCTAATGGACCTGCAATGCATGGATCTTTTGTGTGAACTCTCTAGTATGATATCCACTTAATGTTTTACACTACTAACAAAATAATTTGCCACTTCAAAGGTAAGTGGAACATATTTTCACTCATAAGTAAAGACACCTTTATCTTTTACAATTATGCATAAGAAACTTTGATGGCCATCTTTTAGAAATCATTTACCTAGGTTTTATCTTTTCATCATTATTTAATAGTAAACCAAAAAACATAGTCTGTAACAAAAAAGAAACTAACTAAATATTTTTAGTATTCAACTAAAAAAAATTAGCCCATAACCCTTTTTTTTTAATCCAAACTATATGCTTTTGAAAAATCGTTACCACAAATCAGAAAAACTTTTTTATTGGAATTGGGATTTGAAAAACATTTAATTCATTAGATATAATATAACTACTTATTGTTATTTACATATATTATATTTATTCTAATTTAAAATTTGCAAATCTACTGAGTCAAAATATATAAACACAAACAGAGCTTAATGTTAAATATTTCTTTTTAGAATATGCTTAATGAAATAACTTCTAATATTAAAGAGGAAGTTATGTATAGTGATGAATTTATGTAATAACAATGGATGTACGTTTCTATATGTATACATTTTTAATAAATATAAACTTCTATAAATTCTAAAAAAATAATAATAAAGCTATTTTTTTTTTATAATAAATATATATTTCTATTCATTCTTAAAAGACAATAATAAAGCTGTTTGTTTTTAGTTACCTATATTGTATTTATTTTAATTTTAAATTTACAAATTTGGTGATCTCCAAGATATAAACAAAAATATATTTATTTAAAGTGATGAATATCTTTGCTTTGTAGATTATTATCATAAATATATTTTCTTCATATAATTCAATAAATAAAATGCATAAAAATTTAAAATAATTTATAATGTATAGAAGTTAATGTTTTCTATGTAATTAAACAAGTTTTCTAGATCTTATCTCATCTTTAGAATACAAGAAGTTGTAAACTTAAATATACCCTTAACTACCACATATAAAATACAATATAAAACACCTAAATAACACTTATTGAAAATCACCCCTTTATATATTATTTATAACAAAACCTTGTTAACAAAATATTAGAAATAGTGATCACTTACGGCTAGACCAATTCAAGTGTGAAGGTTATCCCTTAACTAAATAAAATTCAAATTACATTGCATTTTGATATATATCTATATTGATGAAAGTGATTATGGAGCAAAAGGCAATGAATAAATTCAACGAAAAGAAAATGTGAAGTATATATGGGCATATTATGAGTCTTGTGATGAAACTGATTAAGGAGAAAAAGGCACTCAAGAAATCGGGCCACAAGAAAAAGCGACATCGGGAAATAAGGTATATAAATGGATTATTGAAAGTTGGACCACCCCTATATCAAATGAGTATTGAAGGATGAACCGCCCCCATATGAGATGAGTATTGAATGATGAGATTCCCTGAATAAAACGATTCCAAAATATACACATCCACCTCTGATATCGTTGCAGTTAACGTGACAAAGGGAATAAATCGATAGAATTTGGGCGAAGAAATTAATGTTCCAACTGTTGAATTTCAGGGTCATTCCTATGAAGCATACTCTCTGTAATCCCTTAATGTCGAGCTCATAAAATTTTCTGTGATTCGATTCTCCACAATATATGCATCCGAAGATATGTTGGTGCTCCTGTTATAATATTATTTAGTGGATGGCCAATATCGATTAACTATGTGTGCAATACTATCAGGTTATTTGAAAAATCGAAGATTCGTCTCTCGGAAAAATAAAAAGAAAAAGAAAAGGATGTGGAATAACTTTGTTGCTAAAATAGAACAACTTTTAGTTCGCATCTTGAGAATAGACAAAGCACCACAACAACGATGATTATAACAAATGGAACAAAGTAATGTAGATATATACTACTGGATTTTGACAAAGAAAACAATGAGAATATGCTATATTATGGCATTGTTGTTTCTCAAGTGCATGTGACCATATATGGATAAATGGATTAGATAGGAAATCTGAATGTCTATGTTTCAAAATTTAGAAAGACATGAACAATTTTTATACCTGTTTTAAATGTTGGACGTAGGTGGCGTCCATTGTCGAAGGTCGTGCATATTCCTCCATATTGTGTTGTGGAATCAAGATGATCTGTTTTCTTGATCATTTTATCGACAGGAAGAGATTAAATAATAGATCTGTGAACACGACAACGTCTATTCCAACATTAAGAAAAATGAGCAACACCACCACATAGATGACGAGGTCGCCATCATTAGCGACACTGCTCAATGGAGGTTAGTCGAAGATTCTCCTATCTAGATGCCTAAAATGTCGAATGTGGTCATGGAAAATAAGAAAGGAAACCACATGTAGCTCCCACTCCCTTTGGATAGAGGGGGAGCTAAGGGTGGTGGAAAGGAACTTTGCCGAGTCGTAGTGGATTTCATGAGGAACAAATAGAATGAGAACTAAGTAAGAAGTTATCAAGGGAACTCAATGGGTAAAATATGAACCTTGTAATAGGTTGAAAGTAACAAGTTATAGTAGGTAAGGTTGGGAATCCAGTTCTTTACTCTAAAGATGACAAGGAAAAATCAAGGATGTAATATAATTTTCTGCATCGGACTTTCAAATAGTCGCAAAATTTTTGCCTCGTCAATGGACTATGTGGATGTGTCGCGCCACATGGTAATTATTGATTGGATGCAGACAAACGAAGAACACCTCTCTAAGAATTCCCTTTAATTACACCTCCTTTCCTGATGCCTCTGCTTACTTTGTATGCCCAAAATTCCAAGTCTCCCTCAATAATTATTCCTCCTCCCAATCTTTCACAAATTACATGGACCAATAATTGTGGAACTACTTTATGAAGGATATTGTGGTGCACAGATGTCATGTATAAATGTAGTCATAAAGGTGATTATATGGTTCACACATGTCAAGTGTAGAGGAAAAATGGACTAAATTTTTAAGTGAACTCATTCAAAATAAATACCTATCGAGTGTCACATATATAATAAAATTATTAATTAAATTTTCATATATAAATTGATATTGTTTTAAATGTTTTGAAGTGGTAAAATCTATTATTATGATTTAATTATTTAGAAATAATAATAAAAATTAACACTGAATACATATTTAATATTCTTATTCTTATAGACATAGTATAATTATTAACATGGTATAAGTTTTTTTTTTAATGTTTAGAAGTGGTAGAAGTTATTATTATAAGTTAGTTATAATATTGAATATATAATAATTATGTTTTTATTTTATATGGCATATTTTGTTGTTTATTATTTAAATTTTGATAAGGATTTCTTATAATAATAAGTTTCAGTTGTGAAATATATATAATCAAGTCTCTTAAACATTTTTGAAATCATTGAATTTATTTGAGTATCCTAAATATTTGAAAAAAAAATGTACTTAAAATGATAAAAAATATGAAATAATTAAATTGCACTGTAAACATTATTTATCAATGAAATCATAAATTTAATAAGAAATGAAGAGATTTAGTAAATAATAGAATAATTAAAAAAACGCCTAAATTTATTTATATATTTAGAGTTTAATATAACTAATAAAAAACTTTATAACTTTCTTGATTAAATAAATAAATAAATAGCTTTCTTATTATTATGCCTGTCTTAACAGGGATTATGCAATAGGTATTGAGTTGAATATAAATTAGTTTAGTTAAATACATAAAATATTTTAAATTTTACAAAATCTAATCTTAATTTTTTTTTATTTTTATTTTTACAAACTATTATATTGACATTTATGTTTAATGTTTTTAGATGAAAAATTAAAAATGCTATTAAAAAATGCCTTGTAAATTGTGCAACATAAACTGCAACCTACATAATTCTTTGTGCCTATGTAATAACTTCACTTAAATGCTTTTCATGGAAAGAGCATGGATCATACTACACGTTGGTATTCATGTTTTTCAAAGTTTTCTTTAAGTAAATGATGATTTACAACATCAAACAACAACCCATTATTGTAATTGAATGTCGCTAATTTCTAGAAGCAATCTTGTACAATTTGCGGGTCCCAGAGGAATCCAATGTCGCTAATTTCCAGAAACAAGCTTGTACAATTTGCGGGTCCTAGAGGAATCCAACGTGCACTGCAGAAATCTTTGTAATGATAACATGTACACGACGGATAACACAAGAATCCGATTTATACATAACCTGTTTACATTTTGTCAGTGTCACTCACGGAAACAGATAATAGGAAATCTGATTTATACTGATAACATGTTGAGAGTGTCACTCATTCAGGAATCCCTTCTGGATTTAGTGGGATTTAGTGTATATTGTTGCTTTAACCACATATGGACTACCTAGGGATATGAAAAAACAACGCACTTAGATTTCCTAAATGATTTTTTAGATGTAAAATATAAAATGGTTAACATTTACATTTGTTTTCAGTATCAAGAAAATTAGTATTGATAATACAACAAACATTTTGAAAGACTTATATTCCATTGTCATATTTTCTATTTTCTCTCCCTATAAATAAAATAGGAACAAACTTTTTTGTGATTTCCAATTTCTATAGAGAAAAGGAATATAGTAATATAAAATACCAAATCCAATATTTATAAAAAAAGAAACCTTTTAAATAAAGAAGGAAAGGAACATGTTAATGTAAAATCTCAAATCTAATATTGGTAAAGAAGCATTAAATTATTTAGATAATTTCTTTTCAAATATTTGATAATTTATCTCCTATAAATTTGGAGGAAGTTTTAAAAATGCTAGAAACTTAATTTTTTTTAATTTTATTCTAGATAAGTATAATCAATTTAAATTATATTTTTTTTCTAAAAGTTTAGATAATCTATGATTTTTATGAGATTCTTCTTCATCACGTAATTTTATTCCAAACCATGTTTTTACTCCTGTATTATTATTTCATGCTCTTACTAATTTGTTAAAAGCTCGTTCTAAAACCTATGAAAGGCTCATTTGGTTAAATATTTGTATAATAACATTAAGTAAACTACAACCTTTAACATCACATAAGATTTGGATATTGTAGTCAATAAGATGTAAAACAATTGATAATAAAGTGCATTCTCAAAATAATTATTATACAAAAGTTTCTAGTTCAAAATACTATACTTTACATTAAAAAAAACAAATCATATATTGCAACTAATTATCTCTAATTCCTAATGCGAAAATTAAATAATTATACTAATATAAATCCTACAACTCAAAACTTTTTCACTATTTTCTAAAAGAAAATATCTAGTAGTTTAAGTGCACCATTTTAATATGGTTGGAAGTAACACCATATATTACAAGTAACTTTGTATTTAGACATGTATCTTTTTACTAAGGGACATGAAAAGGCTACTATGTAACACTCGTTAATAAGAATAACAATTTGAAATAATTATTTTTTGTTGACCTAAAATAAAATTCAAATTTGTCACGTTAAATTTGTAAAAAAAATTAATTTACTTTTTTAATTACATTAATTACGCGGATCAGCGTTTTCTTTGTTGACTTGGGGTGTGGAAAAACACTGTTCATTTCTCCCTTCTACCCAATTTAATTTTACCATATGTATTTTTCCTTATCCTTAAGGAATGAATCTTTAACATTCGTCCAGATTGGTTTCCGCCCACATTTTCCCATGCCTCCATGTTTATGCAGCTCATCTTCGGCCATACCTATTTCTGCACCCGCCATACCTGTTTGTCCTATTTCTGCATCTCATCCGCCATCCTCCGCCATACCTGTTTGTGCAGGTCATCCTATGCCATACCTTTTTGCAAACGCTCCACAATGCCTGTGGGATTAGTTGACAACGTTGTTCCTGGCTCTGTTGTTATTTCGTTCATTGAATTTTGTGTGTTTTTTCCTTTCTCTTTCTGTTTCTGTTTTGTTGTATGAGAGGTGTTGTGATTTGGGATTGAAGAGAGGTCACTTTGGTCTTTTGGCTCACGATGTTCAGTTCTCTCAAGTGTCACATTGAGGACTCTCTACATGATGACTGTGACCTGGACTCTGCCATCGCCAACCTTAACACCATTTCTTCCCCTTTTGACTCTCTGCCATACCTCTCTTCCTCGTCATCCACCTATTCCTTCTTCATTGACGAAGATGAAGAGTCCCATGACCATGACCACGATACCTGGTAGTTTTTAAACTCGATTTGTTAAGAGATGGAGAGTGGTGATGAGCTTGTTTGTAGGATCAATGCCGGAGTTGGTAGCGGTGAGAGAGGTGGTCTAGCAATGGTTTCTCATATGGTGAAGGAAGCAACCCATCAAAGTTATCGAATGGTTTTGGTCACAGAAAAATGGTTAACATGACTACATTGGAGGACTTGGGTCTTGGTAGATAGGGTAAAACTGGTGAGGATTCAAAGTGCAATAATGCTGAGCTAGGCAGAAAATTTCATAATGCTGTCAGTTCCCATGATTGGGCTCTTGCAGAGAGCCTTATTCCCTTGGCAAAAACTCCATTTGAATGATACCTTGTGTATTGCCCTTGATTCGATCTAATTCCTAAGAACACAACAAGAGCTTGCAGGGGTTACAAGGCTTATTGAGAAACTTACAAGAATGGGTGCTCGAGACTTCACTCGTGCAGCTCTGAGGACTTACTTTCTTGCTTCATGTGTTTCATCCTGCGGGAGCGACAATGAGCTTAACCGACACTATCACTCTCATGACGCAAAGGTATGAAATCTTTTGTTAATTGCAAATTTCATAACTTATTTATTTTTTGCTTGGTTCCCATTCTGATTTTTCCTTTACAGCTCAAACTACATATGCATTACAATAGATTTGGCACTCATAAATGACCACCAAATCTGGAACAGAAGGTCTGTTATCAACTAGGTTAATTTATTGAATGAACTTTTCAATTGGTACTATTTTGTTGATAAGGAAGAATTATGATTTAAGATAAACATGCTTGTATTATTTACTGCTGCAATGCAACCCCATCCCATCCACATTTACTATTGTTCCTTATTCTCCATCACGGTGGCTCCGCCCATGGCAGTTTTCATTGAATATTCCACTCTGTTATGCACATACAGTTTAATCGGATCTCAAATTGTTGCAGCCTTCCTAACCTAAGAAATTAAAATCACTAATAAATGAAAATAGTAATGGATATGGAATTTGCTTCTCAAACAAAACCCATAACAGTATCAACATTCTGCAATTGCAAGGTTGATAAAGAGATGCATTTGCACTCAGTAATAACCCACATTTATACAATGGAAAGCACGTTTATAGTTTTCTTTTATAAATTTGTTTCGCAGCTTATGCCCAAACACACAGATTTCGTCCAATCATATCAACAACTTTGGCTTCCACTTTTCCAATACTATGACACATCATTTAAAGGAATGACTTCACATTGAAGGCATCCTGGTAACCAAGAGATCTTCATTTTATATTTTAGAAGTTGGAGTTTCCCAAAAGTGCAAAACATCATTTACTTACTCCACAGTGAAGGCGTGAGAAGCAAACATTTTCTTTCAAACAACCCAAGCAAGGATGACTCTCTAAATTCTTCGTATTTTATTATTAGTGTTGTATCCTGTGATATAACAAAACTCAAAACGAGAACAACATAAGATTGTGATTTTGCATCTGAGTGCCACTATAGCATTGAATTAAATTTGATGATTGGAATCAGTCATGACTGGCAATAACACTATATGAAAACCATGTTGACAGGCTATGAGAATGTCTTCAGGAGAGCAATGGTGACAAGGTGTTGAAGGCCGAAGCTACTGCAAAAGTACAAATATTCACTGAATCTGTTGTCAAGTGCATTGGCTCTCATTCTCATGGCCAAGGAAGTGGAGACAGAGTAATGCACAACTCAGCCAGAGCTTTGTTTGCACAAAATGTTTTGCCTCAGAACTTTTGATATGGAGATGGCATGCTCTCCAAAATAAATGGCAGGGATACATTCTTTGAGGATTCAAAGAAAAATTAAACATAAGTGTTGAAGGTGAGGCGTGCCCTCATGTCAAAGGTAATGGAACAAGAGTACACAGGTAAAGTATATACACAGAGTCTGAAAGCTTCTTTTGTATCAACTTCCAGAGAGAAGGTACTGGAAGATTCAAAAGGTGTTGTGAGCCATGGGTTGCTAGAAGCATCAACTGTTAATTTTTATAAAGCAAACAAATTCTTTGCTTCAATATTTTCAAAGTCAAAGTTAGGAGTGGGTTTTGTCCCATATGAGCAATGTTCAACGCAAGTAAGAAAAAATGAACTGCATCTGTGATCCTACAAACCAAAAACTGCGAAGATGTTTTAAGAGAAAAAAACAAAAATGATCAAAACAGGAAGTAATTTCTTCCACAATATCAGTTCATCAAGGGCTGCATTGATTCAGGTGTCATCCATGATGTAGGTTGAGTATCTCAACCAGCTAGCTGCTTACTGCTCTTCCACACAGAATTTGTCAATCATGTAAGCTGGTATTCTGCTGATCTGAGGTCATTCACACTACCGAACTAGTTGCAACACACAATTCCATACATTCTGACATTGGCTAGGTTGTTGTATACTTTCAGTAACTTGAGAGTGTCTTGTAAAATTATTTGCAACATTCCTCGTAGGATGCAAAGATCAGGGGAAATCAGATGAGGAAACAATATTTGTACCATAATCAAGTTGTAAATATAAAGCCAAAGTACTGTAATAGAAATGGGATTTTCTTTACCCTTTCAAAGGAGGGATTTCCTTTCCTAGTTGTGAAAAATGTTGTAAGCTATCTGTAGTTTACAAGATAATTGTTTTGACAACTTTTCAAGTACGAAGACCTTCACCCTTCATGGACTGTTTTTTTATGGAGCAGGTATCAATGAATCTGCTATTAGTGCTTACTGTCACCAAATAGAGACAAAATTAAGGAAATAGAAATGGAATGCTTTAAGCAAACCATAAATTCCCAAAAACCCACTATTATTCTTTTACTCCATATTTGATGAACGAAAATTCCTTCGACAAGGGTACTTGGACCAAAGAAAAGAATGCTCAGTATTATTCTTTTACTCATTTTTAAAGCACATGCAGTAGATAATATTCAGAAAGAAAATATATCAGACATATGGAAGTATGGTAGGAAGATGTGTTTGGGACACCATAGAACATATTCTATTTAAGGAAAAAGAAAAGTTTTACAACATCTAAAGGTGATATCACAACTTGATATCACAACTTTTAACAAAGTGAAGAAATCTCATTAAATTTTTCAGCACATAACAATACATCGATCAATTTACTACCACGATTAAAAAAAAGACAAAAAAACACAAGCACGTGGATGGTCAAACAGGAGGGTAGAAACATTTTGAACATCATAAAAAGTTCTGCCATTTCCATTTTTAGAGAAGGCTAATTTTATTTAAAGAGTAACCCATTTCATTTGGGTGAAATCACAGTTGATAGTTCAGATTAGATTGTTGTTCTCAGGAAAGGGGCAGATTCTCTTAAGATAGGAGCCAACACAGATATGTCGGTTCACCTAGACCATGCAAGAAGGGGCATCCTATATCCTCAAACTTTGAATTAATGATGTATATTTCATTATGGAATAGTATAATGTAATATAATAATAAAAAAAATATATATTTGAGTTAATTCAAATATAAAGTTATGACATACCAAGCGAGTCTAACTAGAGGTGTAACCACTTCAACTTTTTCCTTGTCTTCAGTTTTGGATGTTCCAAATTATCAACAAAAGGAGATCATGACTGCTCCCTCATAGCACCTTCCTGTACACATCATTCTACATAATGACATTGGGGACCACCTAGAGATGCATCAAATTTAGGGTCAGAAATATTTTGCTCCCAGGAAGGAACATCTATTGAGGTGTGTTGATTTTGAATGGCCTTGTATTTGGCAACACTCTTAATGGAAGCCAAACCACCCCCAAAACTGGGGTTTCCAAGAACATAGGAAATGGGAGCTAAGAGCCCCTTTTCAGGAACCTCCCCTGAAGAAGAATTGGTGCATGGTATGTGAAACCCATCTTCATTTTTATCATTGCTGCTATTGCCTACATTTCCTTCTTTTGGCCTTGATGACTTTCATATTGATTTTTTTCTAAACTTCTTTTTCCTTATTCCTTATCTAAAGGATGTGGCTGATTAAATTGAGGTTAATATTTTATTTGGTGCATTTCCTTCTTCCGGTCTTGATGATTTTCATATTGATTTTTTTCTAAACTGGGTTCTCTGTATTCCTTATCTGAAGGACGTGGCTAATTAAATTGAGGTTAATATTTTATTTGGATCATTTCTTTCTTCCTGCCTTGATGACTTTCATATTGATTTTTTTCTAAACTGGGTTCTCTGTATTCCTTATCTGAAGGATGTTGCTGATTAAGTTGAGGTTAATAATTTTTTTGGTGCAGGTTGTGAGTAAAAATTGCATTTCCAACATTCGAAACTAATATAATAAGATCACTTGCAACACCATTAAGATAATATAAATAAATAAGTTTACAAGACAATCCTTATAATATTTGGGCTTTTTGGTTTGCCAAATAACTTGCCTTCATCAAAAACATCATGAATTGTTTAAGCCTGTAGAATTTGTTGGAGCTAAAAAGATTTATGGATTGGTAAGTGTCTATTTAAAACTTTAGACATGCTAATTATGTGATGTTAGAGGAGAATATTTGTACTGATATGAAATACATGCTTCAGTATATCTAATGCCCATGGTGATCACAATCATCGATGTGCCTAGTAACATAAAACAACAAAGCTCTGAAAAAAACTGTATTTAAAATCTTAATAAATAATTTATTTTACAATAATGGATATATTTTATATTAGATAATGTTGCTGCTGAGCCAGGCAGCTTTGTAATACAAAATTTAGAGTTTTGGCATATCTTGTTATAAAACATGTATAATATATCTTTTGAAAATGCTCTATTCGTGACATTCTGGTTCCCGACATTATAGACCTGGCAGGTGTAGTGCCTTACTTTGAAATAGAAACACAACTACTCTGCAAAACCTTACAGGTATAGAATACCAGGTGTAGTTACGTCAGAAATTTTGACTAAGAAAAAATGAGTAAGCTCTGAGTCACTTATGTTGTGTTTTGTTTTGATTCTATATTTTGATGTTCTCGGATGTTTTTTGGCCCTCTTGTGAGTGGGGGTGAGCTAAGATCTCCTTGATCACAGAGAGATGATATAAGATATGTGAAGAGTAGTGGTGAGCTTATCGATTTGAGGGCCTCTGCTACTTGGGGATGTATTTCTGAAGTTGTTTGGGATTGTTTCCCCATTTCGAAGAGGCCTCAAGAGTTGGTTGATTGCTCTTTTTATCACCCACCAATGGGGTTTGTGGGTTTTAGGTCAAAGTATGTGGTTAAAGGGTCATGTTCTTGTTCATTCCACTATTGATTGCCTGGCAGTTGTACTGCCTCACATATTGATATAGCAACACAACCACTCTGAAAAACCTTACAGGTATAGAATACCAGGTGCAGTTACGTAGAAATATTGACCAAGAAGCAATCAGAAAACACTGAGTACCTTATGATTTTTTTTTCTTTACTTCTATTTTTTGACGTTCTAGATTTCTTTTTTTCCCTCTTGTAAGTGGGGGTGAGTTGTGTGATTCCTTTGATCTCAGAGAGATGATACAAGAGATGTCAAGAGCAGGGGCGAGCTTACTTATTTGAGGGCATCTTCTACTTGGGGATGTATTTCTGAAGGTGTTTGGGGTTGCTTCCCCATTTGAAAGAGGCCTCAGGAGTTGGTTGATTTCTCATTTCATCACCCACCAATGGGGTTTGTGGGTTTTAGGTCAAAGTACATGGTGAAAGGGTCCTGTGCTTGTTCAAACCACTATTTCTTACCTCCAAATTGCTGCATTTCCAATGGAGCACAAAGGAAATAACACATTGAGAAAAGAATGATAAATAAATAATGAAACTCTAATTGGAACATTGCAAGTGAAAGGATAAAGGAGAGGAAGAATGGTGGAGTTGGGGAGGTGAAGAGTCATTGGGGATACTTAGCCTTACAACTGCTCCCAAAATGCTCTTTTTGTTTATAAAATTTTGCACATGATGGAGAAGGGGTTCTTCGGCAAAGAGGAGTGGGATGGCGGAGAAAATTTCTTTGTTTGTAACCTATGGTGTTCCTGCAAGTCAAAACACTAATGTAGTTTCTATATTGCTGAGAAATAAACACTAAGTAAAGCTATTTGATGCTAGATTTTTTCCTTCGAGGTAAATTTTCTTGTCTACAGTATTAATTTCCTGTGTGGTTGGGTTTTCTTTTTGTTGCTTGCTTCAATTTTTAATATTCTTGTGTGTTATCCAATTAATATAGATCCAAAGCAATGTCGTATTCACCTATTAACCATTGCTTTGTTTCTAGGAGACCAAAGGCATTCTCCAATTCATGTTATTTGCTTGATCTTGTTGAGTTCACAACATCTCTCATGAATTTGTTACCCGATTGACTCCCATAGCTCAAATTCTCCTTTAGTTTGATTGCTGGTATAAAATTAATGCTTTTGAACTTTGTTAAATTACTACACAACACATATATAGTACCTATAATTTGATTTCTCCTTCAATTGAATTGTTGTTTTGCACCATAGTGTCATTTTTGACTTTTTAGATCAAGGGTAGACAGTAATTGAGAGTGCGTTGTTTAAACCATATGATGTTGGTTTTTGGTTTTGTGGAACCTGTGTAACAACACTAAAATATAGTTGCTTTGTTTATTGGTTTGCAATATTAGCTTGGGTGTTGAGTAAACCACTTCCTAAAACTCTCCATTGTGATTGCCAAGCTACTAAATTAAATCCTAGTACATTCATCTCTTTGTTCAATTCAATCCTACAACACCAACATCTAGTGCATCCATACATTCCCCAATCCATGTAGATTGACATACATCTACACCCATCCATATATTAATATGAAAATATATGCAACTTGTTTTGAATGTTTATTGAAGGGTAGGTGTGTTATATCATTGTTGGGTTGAACAATTGCAATATAGAGTGTATTGTTGGTTGGTAATTTTGTTTAGCATTGAACTAGGCATTCTAAAGCAAGAAAGTAGATGAAGTTTGGAACTCAATGATAAGTAGAGCCATTCTTCCTTGTTAATCATTAGCATCTTATAAGTTATGGGATTGAATAGTAGAGAAAGTTTTGTTGCTGGCTTGATAGAATCGTGGAGACAAAATTGTAGAGATAGTTTTGAGTGAACTTGAATAATTTGTTGGGCATTTATCTTTGATGTTATAAGAAACTAAACTAAGCAATGAAGTCTTGAAATCAAATCTGAATAGAGATTGAGAAGATTTGAACATGACTTGATGGAGAATTACACAGACATTACATTATAATTATGTAATATACATCTATGTTGGCAAGGAGTCAGGACAGACCATAGGCCTATTGTTTATGGATCAAGTAGGGGAGGGTAATCATGTATGTATGAATGTGCTTCCTACATACAATAGTGGGATCAATCTAAATACAATTCAAAACCTGTTCATGCGGCCTATATAACTTTAAAACAAGTGCTCGCTAAAGATAAAACAACAACACTTTTCTAAATTTGGAAATTAAACTCCAAAATAGGAAAAGCAAAAATTCTAAACCAAGAACGCTAATTCTGGAATATCTAATATTGGAGATGTACTAAGACACTCTAGAGGTATACATGTGCCCCTTCTAACTCTCTCCTACATATTTGAAACAAAACACCCAAGAAAAGCTAATGTTGTGTCCTCATTCACAATATTGTTTTACCAAAAAATGTGATGCAATCAACCAGGAAATACTAGTCCTGGTATATATTTTTCAATAACACTTTGAGCCAGTACATGGTTGAGCTAAGGCAGATTCATAGGTTTGTTGCAAAGCATGTGTTTCGATGCTTAAAACGCATTATGGTTTGAGGCATGCTAGGGATGGTGATTCGGTGTTGCATGGTTTTGTTGACTCTGTTGGAAATACTGAGAGAGGGGTGAATCAATATTTCTCTTATTTTTGCATAATTGGGTAGTTTATTTCAAACATTTTTGCACAATTGGTTAGTTTATTTCAAACATTCAGACAATTAACATAAACATAAGAAACATCACAACATCAATGAACGATACGCAAGAAATTGTCTCCAACAAGTGCTTTACATTATGTATGGGTTACATACAAGTTTACCAAATGAATCTGGAAGGAAGTACAAGACTCCACTAGAGGTTTTACTAGCGACGCTATAAGGAAGCAAATTCTCCCTAAGTTTGGGCTCCCGTAACAGGGACAATGACCCAACTACAATCTCATCAAGCTGCAGCCTCTGCTGCTCCACTTCACTACCACTGCTGTCCACAACTACTGTTGTCCACTGCTATTGTTGTTGCCACTGCTGCACCTGCCACTGTCCACTCTTACTACTATTGTTGTTGCTACTACTACGGATCTAACTGTCCACTGCTACAGCTGCTGCTATTGCTGCTACTGATGCCACTCACTGTTGTTCCTATCACAACCACACCTGCTGCGACTGCTCCTACAATTCACTCCTACAACAGCTCATTGTTACACTATAAATCCTACTACAGCTGTTGTACCAAGCTACCTGATCCTATTGCTACACAGATTCTCTTTACTGTTGTTGTTCACAGCACCTGCTGCATACAATTGTTACTCAATCAAGGACAACACTACCACTATCAAACAAAAACACTCTTCCAAAACTCTAGTTGAATCTATGCTAGATCATATCAATAATTTCTCTGTTGTATGCCCTAGCTGTCAGCGCTTTAATATCAGTTAACTCCAGGCAGTGCATTCCCTGTTCACCAAACTGTTAACTACCAATGTCTCTAGTTGGTCTTAGCTAGGTTCAATTTAAATGCAGTTTGGTTCCTCAATGCATCAACCACAGTGTGGATTTCTCTGACACTAAACTCTGAGTCTGCTTAACCTGTACATTACTGGAAAACTGTAATCACTACTTCATCAATTAATTCAACTGCTATCTCAGATACCCTTACTGCTTAAGCAATGTCATACCATTTAGACATTTTCATCCTGATATTTATGACTGTGCACACTCATGATACTTGACTTTTTCAACAAGCTACCAAACCATGTGCCAATGAGTCTGTACTGATGCCTTTATTGTACTATATACTACCCTTGAATGTGCTGCTTCCGAAACTTCACAAGTTTAGGAGGAACAATGCTTGTTTACTGTTTTTCCTTAGTGATGCTTGTTCAAGTAACACTTCCTTTTGGTCCAAATATAAAGTGGCTGTGTCAATTTGCCTCAGCTACAATTTTGAGATCTTCAAACTTCACAAATTCTTTGAAAAGGCTCAATGAGCAGCTATTGTCAAGTCACTTGTTAGGATTAAGAATTCACATCAGATAGGCCTTAGTCAATTCAAGAGAAAGAGTCCAGGTCTGCCTTTAAGCTTTGCTCATTGGTCATTTTCACTGAAGAAAGGTTGAATGCATATAGGACCCGTAGACTGTAGTAGCTACCCAAACAAAGAGTGCTTGATGTCAACAATAATCCTGGACTGTAACCAGATTGATTATAGTCGAACTTTGATACAGAGGCACAGATAACTTTAGGGATTTGACAAGTGATCACACTTGCATTCAAATTCTTATCTTGCTCCAACACACATAAATACACTCCATCACTGAAATTGTACTATGTATTACAACAGTTTGCACAAATAAAGTTTTGTGAAACCCCTGCAGCAATTCTATAATGTACTACAGCAGACAGGTTTGGAAGATTTCTGCAAGTGTTAGACAGTGTCAGGGTATCCTTAGATCAGCGTAGATCTGCATGTATCCTCTCAGAAATTGTAATATTCCCTTTCTTGATCCCGTCAAAGTGGATAGAATTGACCCGTGGTTTTAACCCATGGTATTTCTTGATGGTATTTTCCCATGGTATTGACCCATGGTATTTCTTGTTGGTATTGACCCATCAAGCCTATAAAAAGAGAGAGAAGCTAGGCATTTAGGGCATTCTGGATTATCTACTTTATTATGTTTGGGTTGAGAACCTGGCCTGGCCAGTTCTTTATTTGATCCCGGGACGAAAACCCCGTGTAATATTTATGTGGTGAATCCATTCAGGATTCACAATTGAGCTTCAATTTCTTATATGTGTTGTGTTCTGTGTTTTTATATGAAATACCTAGATGTGTTGATTTATTTAGAATTTTGATCCTTGGAATATTACAGTGGTATCAGAGCTGTGCATCCTGCCAGCCTGAGAATTTTACGCAAGGAACTTCGGTGAAATTTATTTTTCACCCTAGCCAGTGTTTCTCACTTCGGTGATATTTATCACCCTAGTTTGATTTTTATTTTTCAGTAAATTATTTTTATTGGGAGACATAAGTGAAGGGAAAATCATTTATAAGTCTGGGTTAAATTTGTGAAAATATTTGAAGGCGTGATTGACAAAATATTCCTATGAAAAATTAATATATTATTGTTTGGGTATGGGAGAAGATGGACCGTCTTGAAGAAATTTTGAAAAACAACCAGAAAATTCTTGATTTACTAGTGAGGTTATATGGTCCTTTAAGTAGCCATATCTCTATAGACCAAAATGATAATCAAAGCAATAATGAAATCTGCAGCAAGAATAAATTGAGGAGTAGAGGACTATGCTTTATCTGCAAGGGACCTTGGGCTCTTAACCATTCCTGTCCAGGTGATAAGAAGAAGGAAACAAAGATAGAACAAGAGGAGATTACTTCAAATCATGGGAAATATTTTGTAAATGGGTCTATTGATCTTCAGGATGGTGAGCAACATCATGACATTATTCAGGGAGGCTTGGAGGACAACAAACATTTGGAAGTGCATCTGGAAATTCTACCTAATGCCATTGATGAGGTTGATTCCTATACAATGGAGTTTGTAGATCCCCAGGGGAATATCCATGAAGAATATGAACAATCAAGTATAGATAAAATTCCACCAATGCATCTATGTTCGATAGTTGAAAGGGATGAACATATTGCCTCCATAGATGAAGGAGACTTGGGAGATTTGAGTGAGGATCCAGCCATAGTGAACCAGCATGATGAGTATGATCACGAGGAGCAACATGAGAAACATAATGTGCAAAATGGACCATTCCTAGAGAATTGGTCAAAGGCTCAAGTTGAAGATGTGGTCATTGGGCATCGGGTGCAAACAGATACAGAGACAGTGAGCACGGCACTAGAATTGCCAGTAGAAGACTTTCGAGAAAAGATCAAGCATTTCAAGACAGATCTTATGTTGTTGAAGCAGAAAGTCTGGACAGTCCGAGACATTGCCTTACAAGAGAACAGAAAAATTGAGGAACTCATAGGGGTATGTGCCGAATCAAAGACCAAGTTGTCTAGTGTTGAAAAACGACTCAAATCCCTCATAAGGCAGCAAGAGGAGTACGATTGGGAGTTCCAGAGCAGCCCTCTACAGGAATACATAGATAAAGCTTGCAACATCAACAACCCACCTTTATACATTGGGAAGAGAAGGGAAGAGTTCTCCAACTGCATCAAGTTGGGTAACCAAGTAGAGAAGCATGAATTGAGCATCGAACAACATCAACATAGTAGATTTGCAGATATTCATCCCTCCCCAAGTCTGGATTGGCGAGAGATTATGAGTTGGTATTCTATCGATAGGTTGATTCTTTGGAGGATACTCACAGCCGAGGGCATATTGCAGCTTGGGCCCTTTGGTGCGGACAACGATGGAGGGTTGAAATGGTACCATAACCCATAGGTCCCAGGATTTAGGTGGCATTGGGATCCAGGAGAATCCATTGGGGAAATGATTGGCCAAAGGATTGTTTGAGATCTAGGCAAATCTATTCCGAGAAGGATTGGTCAGAGGATTGCTTGGGATCCAGGTATTGAAGGATCCAGTCAGGATCATTCAACATGGAGGGCACATCGGATTGTATGGGATCCTGGTATTAATGTACACATGCTTTTGTTGTGTATAGAAGTGGATCGCTTGAGGACAAGCAATCTTTGGGTGGGAGGATTTGTAATATTCCCTTTCTTGATCCCGTCAAAAGTGGATAGAATTGACCCGTGGTTTTAACCCATGGTATTTTCCCCCTGGTATTTCTTGATGGTATTTTCCCATGGTATTGACCCATGGTATTTCTTGTTGGTATTGACCCATCAAGCCTATAAAAAGGGAGAGAAGCTAGGCATTTAGGGCATTCTGGATTATCTACTTTATTATGTTTGGGTTGAGAACCTGGCCTGGCCAGTTCTTTATTTGATCCCGGGACGAAAACCCCGTGTAATATTTATGTGGTGAATCCATTCAGGATTCACAATTGAGCTTCAATTTCTTATGTGTTGTGTTCTGTGTTTTTATATGAAATACCTAGATGTGTTGATTTATTTAGAATTTTGATCCCTGGGATATTACAGAAATCAAAACGCCATAGAACAACAAGGCCACAAAACTCCACTCTAGCGTAAGAACCATTAATGGTTGCTCAGTTATGCTAACAAAAAGGGGCACAGATCAGCCATATATCACAGAGATATCATCTCAAATATTTGAAATTTAATTCTGATGATTCTACACGTACTAGTAGCAACTCTTGGAATGATATTTATACGCACAGGTGCACGCACAGGGTATTTTGGATTACAAATTAAGTTGTCTCACTACACAGTAAATGTATCGATCCAAACTATTTTCTTGATGAATTATACATCATATGTTCCTTTCAAAAGGTAATTGTTCTCAGATCAACACAAAATTCAGGTCGTAAATAAAACTTCACTAGCACAAAGAGTCTGCTTCAAATCCATACATTTGATCAATCATTTTTACACTTTGTCTAGGTGTGAATTATATATGGTTTCGTTGACTGGTTTATTGCTAAGACAACAAGTCACCAAAAGAAAAATTCAGAAACTTTGACTTGTTGTGCATTAAAAGTTCAGAGCCACAACCATGTAGAGAAATAAGGCAGGGTAGCCGCAACCATTCAGAGAAGGCAGGGTTTTCTCCTTTGATCAGCTTCACTAAACCGGGATACAATAGAGCGGTGTTTAATTAGCCAAGTTCCACCTGCAAAACAAAACAAAGTCCCAACGAATTCCCATACATAAAATCACAAATTAAAAACCCCACATCAGATCTCCAATCATCCTTAAAGTCTCAACACTTGCAAACAATCCAAACGAAACCCAAATGAATCCATTGTTGTGCTCAGAATTTTATGACCGCAGAGAGAGTCCTTGCATATTTAAAGGAGCCACAGATCAATGCCAATACATAATTAATACATAGGATTGTACCCTGAGTTCTGTTCAGAAAGAAAGACAAAACCACATTGTTCTGTAATTAAAATATTGGCCACAGAGATAATCCCTGTGTGCAAGGTTGATGACCAGAAAAGGGTCGGAAGTGTACTCCCTTGAGAACAACGAAACCCAACCAAAAATATCCAATCACAACAGTGCCCTCGTCTAATCTGATCAATTACTCCTCAGGGTCGTAGATCACTTATCAGTGTCAACACTTTCCAAAAATATATAAGACTTATTAATATATGCACTAGAGGGGTAGCCCACAATTTCCATAAATGTTTTAGTAATTTTTCTTTGTATTTAGTGATTCCAAATTTTACTCAAGAATTCAGATTTTACTTTCAATTTTTAAAATATTGGAAGATTTATGGATCGGTAAGGTTTTTTTTTGACAAATTGTTAACACTTTCTAAAATGATATAAATAAAACTTATTAATATATAAACTAGAAAGATGGCCCACAATTTCCACAAATGTTTTAGTAATTTTACTTTGTGTTTAGGGATTCCAAATTTCACTCAAGAATTCATATTTTACATTAAATTTTTAAAATATTTTGAATGTTAGATATTTGTGTTTTGACTTGAATAGATTTTTCGCATAGCTGATGAAAATCTAAACTTATTAACTACTTCATAAAATAAATTTCAGTAAAATTTGAAAATTCCAAGTGTAGATAAATGTACCTTCGGATTAATCACATTATTAGGATTAGATCACATCCTAATGATCTGATAAATACGAAAGTACATTTATCTACATTATGGATCACAAAAGTATGAGATCTAACAATTCCAAGTGTATTTGTTAAGATTAGATACTACTATGTGATCACTCTGTTGGCATTTCCAATAAAATAATGAAAAGAGTTCCATTTTCCAAAGAGAAAAATCATTACCTTTCTAGTAAAATAATACAAAGATTGCATTTTTCATGTTCAAAATCTCAAAGGCTATGTCCACAACAAAAATTGTAACACCAATAATTTAAGAGGGCGGTGGTTCTTCAATCACAGATCATTGAACCTTT
Organism: Pinus albicaulis; assembly: GCA_034641835.2. Taxonomy (NCBI): domain Eukaryota; kingdom Viridiplantae; phylum Streptophyta; class Pinopsida; order Pinales; family Pinaceae; genus Pinus; species Pinus albicaulis. The sequence goes on from CM076582.1 coordinate 565,992,082, forward strand.
AGAGTAATTTTCCTGTGTTGAACCAAATCCAATTTCATTCTGTTATTAAATTCCTTTTACGATTATTGGGAAAAGACTTCACAGAGCATTTGATGCATCTTGCTTTTCCCTTACACTCTTTTCGAGTGCAATAGATCCAGGTTGGGCATTGGGAATTGTTGCAAGTGAAATTCAAGGCTTGTTAGGAATGCTTGTTGAAGGAGGGGTTGATAATGTAGTTTGGGTTGTTTGAGAGAGATATTCAACAAAAAGTTTGAGGGTGAATATTTCTTTGAATGGTTGTCTTCCATTATAAGTGCAGCTAACTATTTAAAAAGCTCTGTTTCCTCACTTTTTTTCTAAAAGGAAATTATCTAAATTTTAGTTAGTTACTATTTTCCACATTTGCAAGCTTATCATATCGGCATTCCTTTGCACCTCTGTGCAATTGCTAGTTTTAGTTTTTTTGAATTGTGATTGGTCAGGGGAGCTTGGTTCTTATTCCGCAATGATGTTTCTCTGGTCGTCGGATCATTTGCAGTACGCACAAGTCGTATGGAAATAAGAAAGCCATTACTGCAAGGAAATATTGACTTCACCTTGGCGATTGCACAAGACGTTCTATACGAAAGACAGAGGTTCTATAAGGAAGCCATTACTCCAATGGGATTATTTCTATGGTATAACCCTAGATAAAGATCTTACAAAATTCATAACAGCCCTGTAAATTCAAACCTTACTACATTTAGTTTCATCCCTAAATTCAAACCCACCACATTTATTTTCGCCAACTATCATGACTTGCTAAAAGTTAGGGAAATTTTGACTTTATTTAAGTTATTTTAACCACTTATTTATTTGAATAGAAAATATATATATATAGTCGAAACTATATTGTTATTTAAGCATAAAATATGGCAACATTATCTCTTCCCATGAATAATTTAAAGAACAATGTCACAACAATGTCATAATATGATATGTATGTACAATTGTTTCAAGGATCAAAAGTGGAATAACCAAGGCTCCACATTGTATAAAATTAGACAAGAGACACCGGGACAAAGAAGCAAACAAACTACACATTGTACATTGAACCTTCAACCCTATACTCTACCAACTCTAATTTAATAAAATATTTTTTTAATTATATAAATCTGTCCTACCCTATAAAGTACAACATATATATGTACATGTATATGTATATGTATATGTATATGTCTATGTCTATGTATATGTATGTATTCTAGATTTGCTTTAACATTTTAATAATATTTTTCTCATAATGAGATTTTTTTGGAAAGTCGTTGATTATTTTATTTTATTTTTATTTTTGGAAAATTTTAATTATAAAATTTTTTATTCAGTAATCTTTAACTTAATTCAAGTTACTAAAATTTAAAAAATGAAATTGACATTTAAAAAAAGAAAAGAAAATAAGATGTATTTCAACCCACTTAAATGATAAAGAAGATTAAGGAAGAGTAAACATTATGACTAACTTTAGTTTAATTAAACAATCCTTCATCATATGAATGAGTAGTTTTAATTAGTTTTGTTTTTTTAACAATGAAATATTTTTATAAGATATTAGAAAAATAAGAGAAAAATGAAAGGTACTACCAAGCTTACAAAAAAGAAGAAGATATTAGTTATATTGTTTTAATGATATATTTAGTGTAAAATCCTAGTTATATTGTCAATTTGGTGTCGTGTCATTCTTCTTTTAGTAATTTAATTAGCTTATTGTTAGTAATGATTTTGTGGCATATTATATTTAGTAAAAAAATTGACAAGTAGTTATTAACTACTTTGTTATAGATGTGTATATTTATGTTGAAATATTATTTTTATATGTTCAATTATAGAAGTTTCTCAATAGATAAAAGGATCTAAGGATTTATAATTGAATAGCTCATTTAACACAATACTTGTTAAGGTTTTACAAATGGGGTAGCAAGTTTAGTAGGTTTGAGTATCGACAAAAATTCAAAGTTAAATGCACTTCAGCCAAAAGAGTATTGAGATGAGTGACCTACGAGGATGTCCTAGTTATCAGGTGGAAATCCCAAAAGTGATGATCGGTGCTACATTATTCATTTTTCTAGTTTAAATCTCACTTCTCCCTTGTGACCATCCCTTCATTTAATCTATGGTAGGAGGACTATTCAAAATCATCATAAATTAATCATTTGCAACTAATATTCATAGACATAGGTCTTAAATTAATGCCTTACTCTATGTATATAATCCCAAAAATAATATCTCATATCATTCGAAGTTAATATTCCCTTTTTTCTAGTGTAGATTTCAAACTAGTGAACCATATTTGACCTAGTTGTTTTTAACTTAGACCATCTTTAATATGAGCTCTTGTAATAGGGCTACATTATGTATACTACTTTATCTATATCTATTGTATAGTCCACTGCACATGATATTTTCTGGAAAAATGAACAAATTTTCATTATATATATATATATATATATATATATATATATATATATATATATAAACGTTAATTTAACCATATTAAACTACATTCTTGTTTAAATTTGGGAATTCATTCATATTTTTCAAAGTTCAATTATTAAACTAAGTGACAGTGAACACTAGCTATACAACTTTATTAATGCTTAAAAATGTATTTTTATTCTTTAAACTTATTTTGTATGGTTATAAGTTCTTTATAGTTAGAAGGTAGGCTTATAAGATAGTGGTGGGTGCATTCACTAATGTAATTAATTACTTTCTCTTCCTTTTTTATCCAATTGTGTCGGAAATTAGATTCGATATACATTATTCACTCATTATAAAAAGGAATATTGGAAAAATCAAATTCAACCATATTGGAAAAATCAAGTAGGTCTCTTTTATATTACACATATTTAATCATAATTTGTATATTGTGGTGTTATTAAAAAATATCATAGTTTTTTATTAATTTTTATGTAAAGTTGGGTAGGATTAGAGTAATGGATAAATTTATTAGCCAGTTATTAATTTAAGTGATAATCATAATTTTTTATATATTCAATAATGTTTAGTGTAAAATAAGATGCTATTTTATTTATATAATAAATAAGATGTTATTTTATTTATATAATAAATAAAACTGGTTTATTTAGATATCATGGGACAATAAGGTTTTGGGATTTTATTGTTTACTTAACTTTTTCCAATTTATATTATTTAAAAAGTTTTTTAAAAATTCACGTGAGATATCTTAAATTTTATATTTTTTATCTTTCTTATATAAAGTTTCATTTTTCTAGATATCCTTTTCATTGTATTATATATAAATTATTTGTTTTGTAAAATATGCACCCACATATTACTGCAACCACACTTTGTCTCATCACTTGAACCGCCTTGGCACCACCTAAACTACCATGACAACATACTAGTTAAGCTATCTTGTTAGCTCACCACATGAGCAACCTTCATAACAGCTTCATCATTGCTTAAATATTCTCATGCACGATAATCCCACTACCTTGTTGCTTGAATATGCTTGATAAGCTTAGAGTGAGGAGGTGTGAAGGCCCAATATGAGATCAAAATTGATTTTGCACTCTGAGAGAGAGTTATGGGTGACCCTGGAATAATAAGAATCACTTTCAATATACACTACAAAACAACTTGTGAGAATAGGAAAAGTATATTGTGTTCAAGAGAAACTAAAATGAAACTATAATCGTGACACATACATTAGAGCACAACAATTTAGGAAGCACTTAGACAGTAGAATGGAATTTGATTTCGAGTAGAGAAAACTCAGAGGTAGAGAACAAGGTTTTAAGCATTTTGCTCGGTAATTTATTCAAAATTAAACTATTCCCTATTTTTAAAGTTATGTCTTACAAAATATTTTTATGCTTATTCATAAGTTATGTGTTACAAAATAAATATCAACAATACTATTAATACCAACAACAACATTATATAATCTTTGCAAAGCTAACCCATTAAAAATATAACTCTAACATTTATTTTATTTTGACATAAATAAGTGCAACCAAAATATAGAGAGAATGAAAGACATGAAAGGATATCATGTTCTTTACCTAGATGAAAACAATTCTTCATTATTTATATCCCATACAATGGAAAGAATATTGTTGTTGGGAAATAATCCCTAAGGTTAGGGTTGAAAGCCCCAACAGAGTGAAATAGATCAGTCAACAAAGAAAACTCAATCCAACATGCCAAATATTCGAATTATTAAAATTGGGATCAGGAATGTACCCGAGGATCCTATGTTTGAAGATGTTCCCATAGGGTTCAAACCTTCTACTTCCTCCAAGATGTGCAGACTTTCAAATCAATTACAAAAGCATATATAGAGTATATAATTCAAATTTCATGCAAAAAATTTGTTAGATCATCATAATTAGAAATTTATACTATCATTCATAAGATGACAACATATATCAGGAACAAGACACGAGTTTATTTATTAATGAATAACAGTAAGTACATGATAGATACAATCTCATCCAGGCCAAGGGTACTCACGAATCCTTCCTCCAAATTCGTCCAGCCCGAGACATGCATACAACCTCTATAATAGATGCAAGGAGATGCTAGATAAGAGGATTGAACATCTCTGCAAAGGAAACCAGGGTTTCTTAGAGACTGGGAGTGCAAGAGGCACAAGAAAAGCATACTTGATCTAGGGAAAAATGAGCATAATATCGATATCTCTTTTCTTATCTATCCATTAGGCCTACCCAAGAGGTGTATATATACCACCTCATATTGGTTTTTTCAGTTAGGCAACGGGCTCCAGTAAGGGGATTCTTGATAAAACCCATAAACCTCACCCGAAAAATAGATATTTATTTATTTATTCAAATTTAAAAAAGTATACATGGGTATAGTGTTTTGGGATCCACATATGTACACGTTTTTGTGTGGGCTGAGTTGTGTATGCATTTTGAAATATTTTTTTTAAAGATAAACTCAAGTCTGCAAAGGGTAAAGGGACTTCCCAATTCCATATAAGATCATCAAGTCTACACGAGTGTTGAATGATACTATAACAACTATGAAAATGTATGCATAAAAAAACACCATGTGTTTATGGGAAATATTTAAAAAAAATACAAAGATCACTGAATTTAACCCGATCTTACTCACAGATCCTTGAAAATTTATCCATTGCAAATTATCGATGAAGTCCCTGTGTCATTCATAAGAAAATAAAAGTAGTAAGCATACGATCACTTCCTAGAGAATAAACATGCATTTTCAACTATCCCATCCTTTGAATTTGTAGTGGCTGACACTCGATCCAACTTCATATCAAAACTACTCCAACGCCCTCAACTTCACATCAAAACTACTCCAACCCCTTCAACTTCACATCAAAACTAATTCAACCCCCTATTGTTATAAAAAAATAATTCAAGAAGAAAATCAATTTGTTTGGAGAGGGTATTTAAGGATGCTTTAGTGATATTCCTTTCATGTTCAGGAGACAATTGAGTCTTCGATTATTATTTAGTATTCTTCTACGATATTAGAAATATTTAGTTTTTTTCTTTTTATGATATTACTGAAAGTTAATTGGCGTGTAACCAGTGCTAAGAATACATACTAGTTTTATCATGCCAGATCAATTTGTTGTCAGTATTATGAAGAAATTTTGTAGAGCTTATGATTTTTTATTGACAAACATAATTGGAAAAACTAAAAATAAAAAACAAAATTAACATTTCATTAGAAAAACTAATAAAAACTTCATGCAAAAATCATCCAAAAGGACCCTTCGGGGGGCATTTCGAGAAGGTACACTAATAGATTGATGAACCCCCAAAATTTCTTCCGAAAAAAAGAAATATTTTGTTGTGGAAATGTAAATGGAAAAAAGTAATTAAAGCATCCTAAATGCATTAGAAACACTATTTGCAATGACATATAATAGAGGAAAAATAACTTTGAGAAGGTAAAGTTGAGAGAGGAGTTATGTGTGAATGGTTTCACCTTTGGTGTTGTAACTATAAACAAGCACAGGGAGGGACCTAGCCTAGGACAAAAATATAATATGAAATGTAACTATCGAGGGACTAGCATAGGAAAAAAAGATAATATTCAATATTCACGACATATAACTAAGGCGTAAACATGACAAGCTGTGTAGTAGGTGACGAGGTCACAATTTCATCTCGTGGCTAAATTTCTTACTGGAATTTAGCAACCAATTTTTCTACAAATATTACTTTGAGAGTGTCTACATCATTTTTTCATTGTGGAAATGGACTTAGTGTCATTAGAAACCATCGAGCACCCAAAATCCTAAAGCTTGATAACTATAACTTAGATTCTCAAATAATTACTCATATTATTTTCTCAAAATCATACTGAAATTTTTCTATTGTTTTAGCAACGAGTGATTAAGTTGCAAAATCTTATCATATTAACATTTTATATTATATTCTCATTCCATTTTATTTTATTTATTTTCACTTTAATGTTAAAAGTATAAATTTTTCTTTAATTTTGCATATAAAATATTTAATTATACAATTTAAAGAGATGGCATATGAAACTATTAAATTGGCATATGGAACTATAAACTTGTATAATTAATTTAAAAATTCATATTATAAATATTCCTTCAATATTGCCATCCTATGTCGAGTGTTGACATCAGTAGATTGGATTCTGTTGGATGAATTGATTTATGTCATAGTTCCCTATTCTATTTCGTTGGATGAATTGCTTTATGTCATAGTTCCCTATGCTATGTAGCTCTAACACCATGTGAAAAAAAATTCAACTTATATTAAGATTCAAGCTATTTTTCGACCCATAGGGTTCAAGATACATTTTCAAATACTTGTTTTTTAGTTAAGAGCATGATTCGATTAAGTAGTATCTAATAAGGAGCATCTTTAGTTGTTCCCCCAAAAAAAGTGGAAAATATTTTTGTGAATTTATAACCCCATGCGGTGAATTTTGGGAAAAAATTAGAAGACAGTGTTAAGCTTATAAACATTAACTCTTTCTTAACTAGAAACCTCTTAATACCACCACCTTAAGGAAACATACACTCTCTAGCATGTTAAAGGAAGTGGTCTTCTTCACTTTTTCATTTCATTAGGTCCCGGTCTTATATGTTCTACCATTAAGGTTTTAAATAATTGCAATATTGAATTTATTGAATATTTGGTATAGAATTGATTATGGCAGGTGGAATGCGCATTATTGCATCCACCAATTGAGGTTTAGCAATGTTCTCTGATCAAACATCATTGGTAGTTCATTCCTATCACATTTGGCTTACGTAGAAAGTTTTCTCATAGCAAGTAATTATTTGGGTCATAAATTGGTCCACCTCATCCATACTTAGAAATATGTTTTTAAGTTAATCATATTTTTCATAATATCATAGTGTTGAATGGGGTACTAAAATTTGGAAATTCATGCACCGTGTCAATTTGATGTTTCAGCCTCGGTATGGAAGTACATTTCAACATTTTTTCCTTATGTTTAATGTTTAAATGTGTTAAATACATTTTGAGTATTTTTTTTATATTTAATGCTTAAATGTGTTAGATGTTATAGTTTTAAAAGTATTGATGTTTTACCTTTAGTGTAGAAACACATTTAAGTAATTTTTTTTCCATGTTTAATTCTTAATTCTCAAGTAAGTTAGATATCATGATTTTAAAAGTAATTAGATTAATATTATTCTTTTTTATTTAGGTTTTTATAAATTTAAAATTAATTAGATTACTATTATCCTTTTTTATTTAGATTTTTTTTTAATCAAGGATCAGTGTTTTAGCTAAAAATTCAAAGTGCTCAGAAATGCTTCAGACCTTAACGACCGTGTAGAGTTCGTTGCTAGGATTCCAGCGCAACTCGTTTCATCAAAATCCGAGTTCGTATGAGTGAGTTATGGTTTATTGTTCGTTTTCCAAAATAAGGAAAAAATGGGAAGAACAAGTACAACTGATGACTTGGTAGTCCAGTCAGCATCTCAAGAATATTCTCTAGATTGCACCTAGTGACACTGTGACAAGTGTCGCATATGGTTTGTGAAGGGAAAAATATCCCAGTGACCTCCAATGTCTTGCTAAGTTTGAATTTGAATTATTTTTAGGTTGGAGAATTACCCAACCAGAGGTTGCCACGTGTCCTCTTTAGTGGGCCTTCTCCAACCCTTGGTTCGAATTCTTATTATATTTCAAGGATGGAAAGGTTGGGTTAATTTTATGGAACTATATGGTTTTATTAGGTGTATTTTACATATATCGCAAGGTTGGATATTATGGATGGCGCACATTCTTTTATTTATCCTAAGTCCTAACCTTAACTACATGGTGGATCGACCTTATTATATGTTGGCAGACATGTTTGATATGGTGGAATTATATATTGCAACATATATATATATATATATGTGTGTGTGTGTGTGTAAGTTTTAAACCATATAACTAGTGGATCTAACCAACAATGGCGGAGCTTCTAGTTAAACTGGTGGAGGCTCTAATTTGGTGGACTGACTCTAAGGTTGGTGGTGGGAATATTAATGAGTTTTAACAAAACTTTATGGTTGGGATCATGGGTCGAACACCTGACCTAGTCCACACTACGCCAACGCTTTACCATCACCCCTACCACCGTGGTTCTTAACCACTAAGTATTCCGCCACATGTTAAATATTATCACATCGATGACTGGGGGTTCGGATGGGGCCATGTGTCCATGCACCAAGAACTAGGATCCACAACAATAAAACCGGCAGAAAATTAAACTTATTTAATTAGCGTTAAAATGTGGTTATTCCAAAATTAACCCTCCATTAGTGCTAAGAGCGCTTAATGCTAAAACAATGATTTTATTATCCTTAATCACACTTATCACTAATTAAGCGCCGATTAATTTGGTAAAATTTTATGGGAGTGTGCCAAAACTGGCGGACTTTCTATTTTTAGTAGTCTTAACTGGCAGTCTTCAAATATTGGTGGATATATTGGGTGAAATACAGTTTTTGCCATAACTGAGGCAATTTTTGCCCAAACAGAGCTCAGAAAGAGGCATTCTTGGCTAATTGACATGCTAGGAACTCAATGAAGTAGGTTGCAGAGGCAGAAAAGGTCATCTACAGGTGTTTTTGTGCATTTGAATATTTTTTTAAGGCTAAGGTGACCAGGTGTTGGAGGCATTGCCAAAGCATCTTGAATCCAAATTAAGCAAACAAACAGTCATTTCTGGTAGATTTTGATGTTTTGAACTCATTGTAATAGGTTCCAATAGTATTTTAAACTTTTAATAGCAATTTGAGCACACTTGAAGCTAATACAAAGGCCCACACTATGAAGTTGGACCAAGGAGATGTAGCCCAGGAGGGGTGAACTCCTTCATCAAAATTATTTGTATTGAGCTCTGTTATGTGTGTTTGTTGTGTTTACATTTTCTGTTGTTCAGTCATTTAAAATTATTCTTTTAAGTTTATGACAAACACTAAATTTCACAAAGTAAATTGAATCGACAATCGCATGCTCATGGACAAATTATTGATTAATAAGAAAACCAAACCAAAGAGAATTTTATATTTGGAAATGATACTAGCACGAAAATAACTAGCAAGTATTTCAGAACAAGTTGGTATTAGAGCACAATGTTTCTTTCTTGTTTTACTTGAAGGGTTTTAATAGTTGCAATTTTTGTGATGCTTACAAGGTTTAGATTACACAGAGGAGAAGGGAAGCTATTGGTATCTAGTCCTGAGATTAGGACAAGAAGGAAGAAGGTTGAGAAGGAATCATCGTCACCCAAAGGACCACTCAAGTCAACACTTGAAGCACCTCAAATTACATCTCCATCAGTTGAGATTGAAGGGGTACAAATTGTACAAGAGGCTAAAGTGATTGAAGAGGTACAAGTTGTAAAGATTGAGCTTGAATCCAAAGACAAAATGTTAGGCTATGAAGAGACTCATGAACATTCTGAAGAAGAGGATGTTAAGGGAGACTTCAAAGAGATGAAAATAATGGTGAAAGTTACGTATGAAGCTTTCATGGCAAAGGAAACTGGATAAGGTTCAAAGCATCCTCATGGAGAATGATATTCAAACAGAAAGGAGGAAGAGAGGAGCTGAGAAGGAAGTGGAGGTAAACCACTACCATCTCAAGGTAGTGGAGGAAAGCCACCTCCATCTCCACCATCCTCATCCTCATCATCTTCATCTTCCACATCCACCACAAAAACTCATATCCACACTTATTCCAAGATCCCAAAAGGAAAGAATTCATTACTCAAGTTGGAAATGAAGTTTCAACTTCCCATATACAATGGAGAGGTTAATGCTGAGAAGTTAGACAATTGGATTCTTCAATTGGAAGTATACTGCAGAATTCAGAGTCTACAAGAGGACGATATCAAGATATAGTTGGCTTTATTAAGGCTAGAAGGAGCAGCACTAGTTTGGTGGGAGGCTAGGACACAAGAGGAAATGTGAATTCATGGTAAGATTTCCATTTATTGGGTTGAATTCATTTCTTCCATTAAAATACAGTTGTATCCATTAGCCTATATGCAAAAATCGATTATGAGTTGGAAAAACTTTAGGCAGCTCAAAGGCCAAACTGTTCAAGAGTACATTCAGGAGTTTAGAAAGAGAGCTTTGTTGTTAGGAGTAAAATTCAATTCACAAGATACACCCTTGAAATATATAGGAGGTTTACATTCATATTTGAAGCATACTATCCTTATGTTTAACCCAGGCAATTTAGATGAAGCTTGTGTACAATCCACACACTTGGAGGTAAGGGGAAAAAAAACATAGAGAAGAAAGGTGAAAGTGAGGATAAGGGAAAAGAGAAGGGAGAAAAATGGAAGGGAAAGAAGAATGCAAGTGTTAAGAAAGAGAAGGAAAAACTCACATGAAATAATTGTTCAAAGACTAGCCATGATGAAGACCATTTTTGGAAACTTCATCCAGAATTGAAACCAGATAGATTGAAAGCCAAAGAGAAAGGAAAAACTGTTGCTATAGCTTAACAAGACTTAGGGTCAGATTCAGAGATGAGACAAAAATTACTGCTATGGGTTTGAAAGGGAAACATGTTGAATGTACTAGTTCCTCAAATAGTCACATCAACACTCCAAATGAAGACATAAGAGAAAAATTGTTACATGAACTAGAGTTATTTCTAATCATACAAATATTGATGCATTATTTGATATGGGATCACAAGCAAAATTGATTTCTGAAGATTTAGTCAAAAATATTAACCTTGAAACCGTGGCACATCATAAATGATACCCTTTGGGATGGATAGTTAAGAATGCTAATTTACAGGTTACAAGGAAATGCATTTTTAGATTTTCTATTACTGCAAACTTTGTTGATGAAGTCGATTTAGATGTAATTCCACTTAACATTTCCAGGATTATCTTGGGAAGTCCATATTTGTATGATAGGAAAGTGGTCAAATATCAATTTTTTAAGGATGGAGTGGAGTACATTGTGAGAGCTCATCGCAAGAAACTAAATACTCCTTTAGTTAATGCAAAACAAATGAAGAGGCTAGTCAATGCAAGTGAAAACTTGAGATTGATGATGATAAGATAAATAGATGTTTTGCATCATACTTTTCAAACATATGCTTATAATTGTAATGAGTTTTTTCATATTGATAACATGTTTTCTTTGAAAGAAGGTGAAAAAAATTTGCAGCAGTCAACATTGTTGTTGAGCGGTGTTGAAAACAAGGTGGTGGTGCAAGAAGTTGCAAAGGTCAAAGAGAGGACAAAGTAGCTTGGAAAAGAAGGCATATGTTTCACAAAGGTTCATTTCCGGTTTCCAAAAGGAACATTATAATGGTGAAGGTACTTAGTCAAAAGTCGACACAAGTTCAAGGCAAAAGCAACTAAAAATCGCCATAGAGACAGAGTGCAAGGTGAGAAATATTCCAAGTTTCCTTTGATTATTGACCAAATTAGGAACAAGATGTTTTCTGCAGAATTAGATTGTTGTTCTGCAAATTCAGAAATATTGCAACATGACGGTGTCAAAGACAACAATAGATGGTTGTTAGAATCAAGGAAAAAATTAACTTTTTATGAAAAGCTCCAAATGATGAAATTAGGAAATTTTCAATGGATAAAAACTAGAAGAGTGATGGACGAGTCCCCTCATCTTCATAATTGATAATCAAGAGAGATTTGAGGTCCAAAAGGCTTCTAGTGGGGAGGAATGATTAGGGATCAATATTTAAGCTAGAAAATCAAAGTGCTCATGTGCTTCAGACCTGAACGACCAGATAGAGTTCATGACTAGGATTCCAACGTAACTCGTTTCATCAAAATCCTAGTTCGTATGAGTGAGTTATGGTCTATTGTTTGTTTTCCAAAACAGGTAAAAAATGGGCAAAACAGGTACAACTGATGACTTGGCAGTCCAGTCAGTGCATCAGGAATATTCTCTAGATTGCATCCAGTGACACTGTGACAAGTGTCGTCTCCAGATTCACCAGATGGTTTGTGAAGGGAAAATTTTCCCAATGACCTCTAATGTCTTCCTAAGTTTGAATTTGAATTTTTTATAGGTTGGAGAATTACCCAACCAGAGGTTTCCACATGTCCCCTTTGGTGGGCCTTCTCCAATTCTTTGTTCGAATTCTTATTTTATTTCAAGGATGGAAAGGTTGTGTTAATTTTATGGAACTATATGGCTTTATTGGGTGTATTTTACATATATGCCAAGTTTGGATATTATAGATGGCGCACATTTTTTTATATATCCTAAGTCCTAAACTTAACTACATGGTGGATGGACCTTATTATATGTTGGCAGACAAGTTTGATATGGTGGAATTATATATTGCAATGCACGCACACACACACACACACATAACCATAAGTTTTAAACCATACAACTGGCGGATCTAACCAACTATAGCGGAGCTTCTAGTTAAATCGCAGGAGGCTCTAATTTGGTGGACCGAATCTAAGGTTGGCGGTGGGAATATTAATGGGTTTTAAAAAAACTTTATGGTCGCGATCGGGGGTCGAACACCTGACGTAGTCCACACTATGCCAACGCTTTACCATCTCCCCTACCACCATGGTTCTTAACCACTAAGTCTTCCACCACATGTTAAAGATTATCACGCCGATGGTTGGGGGTATGGAGGGGGCCAGCCCCCTCCCATGCGTCCATGCACCAAGAACTAGGAGCCACAACAATAAAACTGGCGGAAAATTAAACATGTTTAATTAGCATTAAAACATGGTTATGCCACAATTAACCCTCCATTAGTGCTAAGAGTGTTAATGCTAAAACATCGCTTATATTATCCTTAATCGTTCTTATCAGTAATTAAGCACCGATTAATCTGGCGAAATTTTAGGGGAGCGTGCCAAAACTGGAAGACTTTCTATTTTTAGCAGTCTTAAGTGGAAGTCTTCAAAACTTGGTGGACAAATTGGGGGAAATATAGTTTTTGTCATAACTGAGGCAATTTTCACCCAAACAAAGCTCAGAAAGAGGCATTATTGGCTAATTGACATGATAGGGACTCAATGAAGCAGGTTGTAGAGGCAGAAAAGGTCATCTCCATGTGTTTTTTGTGCATTTGAAGATTTTTAAAGGCTAGGGCCACCAGGTGTTGGAGGCATTACCAGAGAATCTGAATCCAAATTGAGCAAATAAATAGTCATTTATGGCACATTTTGATGTTTTAAACTCATTAGAATAGGTTCCAATAGCATTTGAAGCTTGTAATAGAAATTTGAGCACATTTGAAGCTAATACAAAGGACCGCACTATGAAGTTGGACCAAGGAGATGTAGCCCAGGAGGGGTGAACTCCTTCAACAAAATATTGTGTGTTTCTTGTGTTTATATTTGTTTTTGTTTAGTCATTTAAAATTATGCTTTTAAGTTTATGACAAACAATAAATTTCCCCAAGTAAATTGAATTGATAATCACATGCTCATGGACAAACCCTTGATGAATAAGAAAACCAAATCAAAGAGATTTTTATATCTGGAAATGATACTAGCACAACAATAACTAGCAATCATTTCAGATCATTTTTTGAAATTAAATATTTGTTAGTATAGATGACACATTTAGAAAAAGTGTCATTATTTAGTTAAAATTTAAGAATTTGTTAATCTTGTTAGACTTATCATCTTCATATGATCATGTAATAAGATTCCCATAGCATAATAGGTTAGTAATTTAGCATCGAGAGATTTAAATTTATTTAAATCATATAACTTCTCATGTGAAAGCAATTATTTTTATTATTGTAAGCTCTTACATTTTCTTTCTTTCATATAGTTTGATTTATTTATAAAATCTATGTGTTTAAGAACACTTTTGCTATGATATGGAAATGTAATATTGTTTAAAAGAATCTTCTTCTCATGTCAATGTTTTTAAAACAAATTTTGATAGCTAAATCACTTCATGATAGGTAATTTGGCAATAAAGTTCCCATCAAGTTTCAATTTCCATTTTTTTCTTTTGGAATACCCTCTCATCCATATATCAATAGTTTAAGTGCTAAATATCATAGAAAAATTTTCCCATCAAAATGCCTCTTAGTAATAATTAGTTGTGCAACATATTTTCATACTCAACTAAGTCATTATGTCTTGTGTCCAACATTTTAAACTTCTTATTCATATATCAACCAACAAAATCATCATTATCCTCAATAAATTTGTAGAGACATGATTATCATATATGTTCAAATAACTAAAAAAATACTTATAATCTTGATAACCTAATTAATTGTTCTTTACAAATTTCCCAAGAAAAAGTCTATTCCACTTTCTTTTGATTCCCCCTTCCGATTTCAAAAACACTCTAATTACATTTTCCATTTTCCTTTTGATATTTATTTCCCAATCACTCTAATTATATTCTATAATGAAAAATAAAATGATTTCTTTACTTATCACATAAATGTAGATATATAAAAAGTCAAAAACATCAAATTAAAGAAAAACATAGCCATACATATGTAACCCTAATTATTACCAAACTCTTAATTGATTTCTATATTTTAGAGATCAACCCATCTTCACTTTCGACATTCTAACAAATTAGTTCTTTCTATTATTTATTTCACTCTTTTTCTCAACTTAAGGCTATTTCTATGTTTAAGTGAACCTAGTATGCCTATAGGCAACTTTAGAAATTCTTACCAATTAGTTCTTTCCCTATTTTTCTCAACCTAAGGTTACTCCTATGTTTAAGTGAACCTAGTATGACTATGGATATTTTAATTTAAGTATGCCTATGGGCATTTTATAGGAATCTCATGCCAACTTATTATTATCCTAAATATCAATATAATTACAAAAGGCATTTAGATAAGTTATCTATTTATGTATATTATTTTATTATTTTATTTAAAAATAAAATACAAAATATATTTAAATAAAAAACACTTGGTATTGATAAACTATTATTATTTTAATTTTAATACTCGATAAACTATTATTATTTTAATTTTAATTAGAATTAAAATAAGAAAAATATTAAGATATAATTACAATTTTTTAATATTATAAAAATATAATTATAATTTTTTTTTTTTCCAATTAAAAAAAAATACTACATTTAAATTGTATTAAGTTCTGTTATATTTATTGTATTAAGAATAATAAGATTCTTTATAATGAAAAAAATGAATAACTGTGTTTAATTATGCATATCATAATATCTCATATAAAAATATAAAAATTGTTTTTTAAGTATATTTAAATTTTAGCTCTATTAAATAATTAAAATAAAATATAATCATCAAAATAAGATAATTTCAAATTATTTTTCATTTTTAAAACTTCACATTCAAGGTTGCATAACATAAACAATGGTGTTACTCCTTTGCATAAATGCTAGACCAATAACACATATATAAAGTCTTGAAGTTATCCACTAAAAGCGAGTGGACTTTGCTGAACCAAAGAACATGCAAGAGGACTATGCTTCAAGTTTCTGAGCTAATGTAGATAATTGACAGAGGGAGATAACACATTGCCAATGAATTAAAGCTCCTCTGCTATCAGCTAAGAGAGGAAGCCTCTC
The DNA here is from genome assembly GCA_034641835.2 of Pinus albicaulis. Taxonomy (NCBI): domain Eukaryota; kingdom Viridiplantae; phylum Streptophyta; class Pinopsida; order Pinales; family Pinaceae; genus Pinus; species Pinus albicaulis. Next base: position 566,008,127 of record CM076582.1, read on the forward strand.
CAAGTCACGATTAACCGCCATGATGTACCAGAATATGCAGAGGTGGATACCATAATGCCATTTGGCACATGTAATCCTTATCGAATTCATATCAATTGACGTTTCTTTCATCACGTGCTTTGTCTAGACCATATTAATTTATTTTATTATAACAATAATTTTCATTTTTATTTTTTAAATATTATAATTTCTTTACGATACTCATTATATATATATATTTTTTTGAAGGGTGAGAAGAGTAATAATTAGGATATAATCATATAATTCTTAGATTCTCGTCTCCATTCTTATTAGTGGTGTATCATTTACCATTATTTAGGGAAGGCCAAATAATGGAAGAATATGCAATTTCAAATAGGTATTATTATATATATATTTTTATTTTGACAATGATTGGTATGGTATTTTTCAAGTTGAAAATTTATATTTATGATATTTTTGTAATTTTAATATTTGATTTTGGTTTTAGTATTTTTGGGCAAGGATAAGGAGGTTGAAGATGTATAGTTTTTTTGGTAGATAACCTTGAAACATTTACATTTATGATACTTTTGTAATAGATTCTTAATATTTAATTTTGGATTTAGTTATTTGTTTTTTTTTTTTTTGCGTGTGTTTTTATTAAGAACAAGAAAGTTGAAGATGCATAGTTCTTTGGTAGATAGCATTGAAACATTTTACTCTCATATTTAAGAACTTAAGCTCATCTAAAAATTTCCTTTCATAAAATCATTTTATTTAGTATATCCTTTTAATATGAATATAATTTAGTTCACTCATTATATTTAGTTCTCCAAAATATTATAGATATTTTTAAGAATTATTTTTTTTTCAAAAATATAGAGGTAAATTTGAAAATTCAACCCAAATCAACATCTTGGTAACAAACATAATGTTAGGGTCAAAATGGTCTAGATTGGATCATTATATTGTTTGTCATCTATATCAATGATTTTGGGTTGAAAAATAAAAAAAAGTATAGAGTAACAAAAATGCATTCTTTTCCCCAAAACCAAAGACCACTCTTACTAACTTTATGATAAATAATAATTTTAAAAATTGAACAATAAAGAAACTTTTGGAACATTTACATACCATTCAATTTGAAAAAATATCCATTGTTACAACTATGATATGGGAGACCAAAATCCAATAAACCTAAAAATGACTAAATAAAATTAATAAAAGGAGAGGAGGTTCCTTTTTTTTTTTTTCCCCGAAAACCCTCTAAACCTAACATGTCTTCTAAATCCTCCACTATATATGCACTAAACATAGGAGAATTTGGAGAATTTAAAGATGATGATTTACCTTTAGCCACATCCTTGAAAGATGCTAGCTATGAAGACAAAGTTAGCAAATGCAAAGCCCATGCTATAGATGAGTCTTAAAGCTATAGGTAAATAGTAAGAGTGATCATCAAGGTGTTTATCTTAAAAAAGAAATCATTATTGCTACATTAGGTTTCACATTGAGTGTTGCAGTTTGTATTTTAGAACTATCACATAATTGTTGGAGTTCACCTACAAGAGTAACTATTTTCCTATTATAATTGTAACCATGATTTCAAAACATCCTAAACCATAAAAGTCCTCTTGTATTAAGGCTTCCCTAACAAATTTTCTAATATCATGCATTTTATCAAACACTTGGTGAATGGGCATCTTAGTAAAAATATTTCTTATGGAGATTTGTTTAAACACTTATTTGTTACACATGAAGTCAAATACTTCATTAGCATCCCTTTGATGCAAGAGAAGATGGTACTTGTACATGTCTTTAGAAAAATAATGGATAATATATGTAAGAGAGAGACGAAAGGGTTTTTCTTACAGAATGTAGGGAGCTACAACTACCTCAAGCACAATTTGAATACAAGGAAAGGATGAGAAACAAATAACCATTATTATATTCCACCCCTACAATTCTCCAACATGGAAGCTTGTAGTTTTTCATTGCTGATCAATGGAGCATACTAGCATTCCCTCATTAAGAAAATTCATTGCAAAACTGAAAGATCCATCCTATCTCCATGCCACATGATAAAACAAGTCAACAAATGATCTTGTTGTAGAAATATAGGTCATAAAATTGTTCCCACATGTCCTATTCACAAAGTCAAAGAATAATTGGGTCTATTTTTACCAAAGAAAGAGTTAAAGAGACTATGTTTCACAAGCATATTTGAATGACCATGTTCAATTTGTACAACCACCATGAAATACATTGTATCAAATTTTCAAAATCAATTTCATACACAAAATCTCTTTTGAAAATGGAAAATATCTATCATAACTCAATTGTCAATTTATAGTAATGATATCAAATTTTCAAAATCAATTTCATACACAAAATCTCTTTTGAAAATGGAAAATATCTATCATAACTCAATTGTCAATTTATAGTAATGATATCAAACTTTCAAAATCAATTTCATCCACAAAATCTCTTTTGAAGATGGAAAATATCTATCATAACTCAATTGTCAATTGATAGTAATGATAGCTATCACTGCACACTATTTGTGAATAAATGTTCACTAATCACCACATAAAACAACATCACTTAAAATTACATATTAATAATCCTAAAAAAAAGATAGATTTCATACCAAATAAGAAAATAACTTATTTTCTTATATCAAAATAAAATGAGTTCTTAGCCAAATAAAAATATTTTTAAGTTTTATACTAAAATCCAAGTCCATTTCCATCCTAAATTATATGCATTTAAAAAACACAATAAAATAAAATGACATTTAATGAAATCATATACCATTAACATTAGTTATATACCTAAAACTAGATATCACTCCTTATTCTAACACAATCTCTTAACAAAAATTATCATATACAATTTATCTAAGTCACTCTATCATCATATAAAAAATTCTTATATTTTTAAAATTACTTTATCTTACCTCTATTATTACGCTGGAGGCATTCTCTTTTTGGCTTGGGGTGAGAAAACATTTATTTCACTCCAACCAATCAAAGAGCTTCCTCATTGCCCTTCTAACGGAAGTAATATCTTGACATGTGTAAACGGATTATTGGTCGTAATTTTCCATAGCTGTTCACCATTACGCGGTGACGGTACAAATGTTATGGATGTATTCCATGTTGGTTTATCCACCCTCCATCCTTATTTAACATATAAATATTTATTTCACCTACGCGATTAATGAAACGCTCGTACACTGAGACTTGGCCTGATTGATTTGATCTAACATCGCTCAGCCCATGTGAATATCAGAAGTCCTGTTGTATCTGATATCCATCAATGTTTAGATATTTTGTGCATCCATCCAATGCCCACTGTAGTTTCTCATTCATTGCCCTCGGGTTGGGGTTGGTAATTCACTGCATTCACGAAGTTTCCGCCGGTGACATCCTCCATTTCTCCACCGTCTTCCATGAGGATGTGTCGTCGTTCTCCCTGTGATGCAAACGAATTTCCTTCAAATGCTTATGCCCTTCTCCTTCAGATTCCAGGCGTTTAGGTTCAACCGAAGATAACGGGTGGAGGAACCAGGCAGAGGCAGTGGTAAAAGACACTCACAAAGTTTCCCGCTCTCACTCTTCGCGTTGTTGTGGCATTCACCACACTCATGCGCATCCACCTCACGCTGATACATGTACTCGAAAGAGTGGAAATAAATCTCTATTATTTGAAATCACAGAGGTAACACAATTTCTTGCATTTCTGCAGTGATTGCTATTGTTATGAATGTCTAGGAGTGACTACAACAAAGTTTTACTACGCTCACTACTTTCATTCATTTAGATCCCATCTAATTAAGAGACATAACCATCTTATTTTGACAGACGAGCTACAACTAGCACTGTTATTCTATGATCGTTTCTGGGCCATTTCTGCTCCATGTCTGCTACGCATTCGACTGCTGTGTGTTAGCCGGTGTTAGCCACCTATAAAATTTTGTCATGTCAAGTGGTGGCTAAATCATTTTGGACAGCCTTCAAGAAATAGTTTTGTTGCCAAAATTGTTGATGCTTAACGTCTTCTAAAGATATTCTATCCTTTGATTAATTGTCACTATTGTTCCCCTTTTTTGAACTTAGAAATTCTGTTGTTTTTCTATGAAGAAAATAATGTTGCCAAATCCCTTTTTTCCCCTCCTTCACTCAAAAATAGCCTTCATTTTTCCCCCTTTATTCCCCATGCAATTCCTCTATTTTTCATATTTTCCCTTCTTCCCTTCATGAAAATCCCTTTTACAAAGTCTAAAACTCATTTTTAGACTTTACCGAAACCCCCAAATCCATCAAAAAACATTGAAAAATTCATAAAAAAAATAAGTTTTTTGACTGTGTGTTTAAGCCCCTTTGGGCTAAACCTAAACCACTTCCCCCATGTACCTGTGCCGTAGAACCAGGTGCTAGACTCATAAAGTGCTTATTGCAATCGGAATTTTCCATCAAACGCAAGTCTTTTTGCTATTTGAAAGTCCAATGCCGATTGGCCCTTTGTATATAACACTCTAGTCCTTTGATCCCTTTCATAAACCCGAGGGCCCACAATTGGGCGCTAAAGCATTGTATAGAATCATCTCTGATGAAAATTTCCTTTGTAAATCCAAAAACCCACTTTCCCTAAGTTTTGGTCTAAACTTGCCAAAGTGATGTTTTTTTAATGTAAAATGGGTATATTGAAAAGCCCTGCATCAAAGTTCTGATGCAATTGAGCCCCGCTGAATAAACCTCCACCCCTCTATATAAACCTACGCCCGAGACCAAGAGTTAAAGTCCTGAGGTGCTAGTTGCATCAGAGAATTAAAATGGGTAGATTGAAAGACCAACTCCGAAGTTCCGATGCGATTGGCCCGTATACATATAAGCCCTGGGCCTATCGCATTTCATATAACCCAATGGCCCCACAAATGGGTGCCAAGCCATTTCATATATATATTCCCCGCTCGATACATAAACCTTTGTATTCCATTAATTTTTTTGGTTTTCATATATTATAAGGGGTCCCGCCGTTCATTAATCAAACCCATTCTAGACCATTGATCTATAGTTGATCAACGATTAGCGCAACATCGCATCGCAAATTTTATTGGTCACAATTGCTCTCCCCTTCCGATTGGTCATTCCCCGGATTCACTCCCCACCGTCGATATGATCTGTAGATCGACAGCCAGCGCTTAATCGCATCGGCGCCATTCAAGTTCTTTCCCCCGCCGGTCGCATGCCCTCGATTGAATCTAGGCCATCCACGTGTCCAAATCGGACGGTCTAGATCTCATCTCCCATCTTTGGTTTAAATCATGTATCCCGCTTCATAATGTATTTGGCCAAATCGCAGCCATTGATCTCTGCAGATCAATGGTCCTCATTAACCCATTCTCCGCCTTTGTATTATTTCGTTCCTACCCCATATCACATCTCAACCATTGATTTGTTCCATCTAACAACTCATATTTAACCCGACAAGCCTGCCTCCTGTGGGTCCTGTTTTCTTCAAGATTTGATCTCGGTCATCCATCTTAGATCCGATGGCCCAGATTGAAACCACCCCACCTATTATCACCCACGCACTTATCTGTTATCGCGCTCCTCCCACAACCGTCAAATCTGAGACCCCTGATCTGACGGTCGATGCACGTTTTCGCGTAATTTCAAGTGCGAAGGTTAATCTCCCAAAATCATGCGATATAAGTTGTTTTGAAAAGACACGTGTCAGGCAGGGATGCATATCGTGTTCCAAAAGGCAAAACCGCCTCCCCGCCTTTTTGTTGTGTGAAACCCATGGTTTTCTCCACCAAAACCACCTTTCCCCATTTCTATTATAAATTATCACGTGCACTCCCCGCTGTTGATCTTTGCAGATCAACGGCTCAGATCTAACCTGGCCATACACCATCGCCTTCCGCCTCTCCAAAGGTTTTTCAACATGTCATCTCCACCATTGATCTCATGGCCTCATCTCATCCGACGGCCCATGATCATCCCGAAACCCCAAGTTCAATTCCTTTGCATTTTTTCTCTGCCAAAGGGGTTTTAACCTTATTTCTTTGCATTTTCTTCTATTTTCACAATAATGTGACCCCTTCACATTATTAATTCACTGCTAATCTCGACCGTTGATCTTCTTGGTCCATCATATATCAACGGTTCCGAATTAAAATCTCCCACTGCTCTCTTCTTGACCACCACGTGCAAATCTCCACCGTTGGATGTTGCCATCCAACGGCCATGCTCCTACCTGAAACCTCCAAAGCAGTTTTTACCAAATATGTAGGATTTCTTAATTTTTTTGTATTGTGCAGGATTTAAAAGGGTTTTTCAAATGTTTTAAAAGAAAATGAGAGTCGAGGGTCTCTATCCTCCAGACTTTCATTCATCATTAGAGAAATCCATATACAGGGTTCAATTTCACATTTCATCGATGACTCATGGGCATTGATGCCATATGGACCTTGTACACACCTGCACATCAACAAGACATAGTAATATTAAATCAAATCAAAGAGTATCAGTTTCGAAGACCCATAAACAGCAGAAATGAAGGATTAAACATTAATTATACAATTTAATGGATTATGGCTAAAAGTCAATTATCAAAGGCCTAATCCATTGAATTAAACACATTTAAAGGCAAATCAAGGATATTTATCGGATAGAGGATGCCTCCACTGCCACATCAGAGGAAAATTGATTCCTCTCAGCTACCAGATTGCCACCTGTGGCTTCACAGCATTCAAACAAAGGTCGAGTATTGACCAGAACAGAGCATATCTGCCCCTTATAGCTGAATAGTTATTTCGAATCAAAATATATAATATAAACTATTAGCAAAGTTATTGCAAAAGATGACACAGAGCCTTAAAAGTCAACATAAGCTTCCAGCAAGCTTAATTACTTAATGCAAACCAATTAATACAGGAAAATATCTATAAAATTCTCCCTTGAGCCCCTCAAAGGCCAAGAAGCATTAACTGTATTAATTGAACTCAGAAGATCTTTTCTTTCTTCTGACCTCCTCATCCCTCTATAACAACTTGTTGAGGAATCCATGGTAAACGTTGGCTAGTTGGTTGATCACTAGTTGTAATACTGAAACTCTCTGAAATAATACATAGTCTGTTGAAGTTGAAGAAGAAATTGAAGTCTTGGAAGCCCTGATGATGTTGTTACATGCTTGTTCTTGAGAAGGCTCTATCATTGGATCCATGAGCTTGGCTGTTGGTGAAGTATTCTGAAATGTTTAATGTTTTCCTCTGTTTTCATTTTGTTCCATAAATTCTTACTACAGTAGGATGAAATTTTTAGGCTAAGAAATGACTCTTGGAAGCACCTTAGACCTGTTTATCCTTCATTGTTTTATGTTTTCTTCTGCTGAGGTATTTTAGAGTCTTTAATCTCTCTCTTTAGTCCTCATGCTTGTTTATTTCCTTAATAGTTCGAATAGTTGGTTTCAGCATGATTTATGGTTCTCCCTACTTTTCTGCTGCCACTTAAAGGCTGTTATTGAAGTCTCCCTTTGAATTATCATTGTTTACAGTGAGCCAAGGAGGTTTGTTCTGACCATGCCCCTTGTCCTTGCTTGACAGTTGGCTTAAAGGTCTTTATAGTTGTGATCATAGTTGTATTTAGGTGTTCCCTCTTCTATGACCGTAATTATCAATGAATATTTTATGTTTTCTAAGTCATTTGAAATAAAATCTTTGAGGAAATAGGGTGTTCCTCGAATCTTAGATTTCATTTTAAAAGTTGTTTTGAAGTCATTATTTGCTTAAAGTGTGATTTGTAGAATTCATGGTTAGCCCTGTCTATCAAATAGCTCTTTATTGTTCAAGTTGTGCTTTCAAATTCCCTTTGTTGAGAATTAAACTTCTCTTTCCAAATCATTGATGTCCATCTCATTCCAAAACCAAAGGATCCTGCGGCCAAGTTAGATTTTCCCTTTGATATCCCATATCCATTGATAAGTTTTTCATGACCTCTTTTTGACTCCATTTCCCAATGAAGCTGACATTTCCCATTTCTATCTATCTTTCCTAGACCTTTTAGGTTCTGCTGTATCAATTCCAACCAACCAAACAAACAAAGACTTGCACTTAATAACTAGTCTAAAACCAATACTCAAAGAACACAAGATAAACCTTTGCAAAAACAAATAATTTGAGAGATCCCTCTCTGAGAGCAGGAGGCTAGATCCTGTAACTCTAAAGATTGGTTCTGATGTTGCCTTGTCTTTTGATTTGCCAAACTATCAAAGCATGGGACACCAACATAATGGCGATCATGGTGGGACCACTGAGTAAAATCTTTAAAACTAAACACTCCCTGTCCAGTATAACATAAGTAGCCTCTCTTCAAGCAATGCCTAAAAAAATGGTAATCATGACAAGACTTAATTGATTCAGTGACAAACTAAGTAACCCTTAGGATTCCTTAAGTCCTTATCAAACCTTGAAGGAACCAGTTACCAAGCCATAAGAGTGAAACTCTGTATGATTAAACACCTTAGCTAAGTGTTAAATCAGATTTAGGACAATCTCTTAACCTATAAGACCGAAATAACTCAGAAAAACCCAAAAACATTTCAGTTTGGCTTCATAATAAACGTGGTGGTGGAACCATCCAATTTTTACCTTCATAGAAGCCAAATAGCTTCCACCTGGCGACTCCACTAGTCCCAGTAGGCCTATTATTCATCTAGGTTCCTAGTTTTCTTTAGGACTATGTTAACCAGCCCTGAAGAAGTTTAGAAGCTTAGTCCCATCCTAGATAAGACATCCTGAGAGGCAAAACTCCCAAAAACAGTCCTTAAAACTTTAACCTCTCTCATTTTTGAAAAACAGTCTGGCTTCACATAGGATCCACACTAGATCCCATCCAGACCCAAATCCTCCTTTAATCGTTGACAATCCAGAGAGAATTCTGTTGCAGACTTCTAACTCGGGATAATCAGCTGCTAATAGGAGCCTCTTAAGAACAAATTATGTCCCTCAAAACCTTGTTTGCTTAGAGGATTCACACTTTGATTTACATCATACAAAGAACATCTTTAGAACTAGATCTCAAGGTGATTTAAACCAAATTGATCTTGACATTGCAGATTTGCAACAAAGCTTCAGTAAAGAAGCCTCACCTTCCACTCCTCCTGATTTCCAACTTCTTCATCACTTTAGCCTTTTCCATAACAAGTTTGCTCAAAATCAGTTTGCTGGCCCAAGTGTTTTTTCCACTCCAATCCATACTACCATTGTGCAAAATACTCTTATTCAGCCCACTTTCACTCTTGTAAATCCACCTCTTGTAAATCCACTCTTATTTCTAGCCATGGCAACATGGTATGCCCCATTAGTGTTACCACAACCTCTACTTCCCTTACCAAATGATTACCAATCCAAAATCCCTCACTTCACTGGAAAAGAGTCTACAATAGCTCAACATCATGTAGATAGGATGGAAGATGCATTCGATTACATGGAGATAGAAGAAGAAACTGTGAAGATGAGGATCTTCACCCAAAGTTTAGGAGGAGATGTAAAGAAATGGTTTAAGAACCTACCTCCTAACAGCATAAATGATCTCCCTGCTTTGCATCAAACATTCATCAACAAATGGGAACTCAAAAAGAACCCTCTCCAAATACTAGCAGAGTATAGCAGCCTCAAGAGAAATCAAGGGGAAAGTGTTCATGACTACTCCACTAGGTTCAATAGTGTTTACAATGCTCTTCCACCTCACATGAAACCTCCTCAAGGCATGGCCTTAGTAAGGTATCCCGAAGGCCTTGATGCTGAAATGACTTATCAGTTAAGGGAGAGAGATTACTTAACCTTAGAAGACATGCAGAAAGGAGCTGTGAGCGTAGAAGCAAACATAATTGAGAAAAGAAATAGGTTGAGATTAGAGAAGAGGGTAACTTATAAAGATGACCTACTACCCTCAACCTCAACTTCTGACACAAAAATTGACAACCTAGTGAAGGTGATGGAGAGGATGCTTGAGAAGATCAACTTAAATGATAGAGTGCCACCAAGAGAACCTCAAAATAACCAAAACAGAAATAGAAATCAGAATTATAGAAGAGAAAACAATCAAGATAAGCAAAAAGAAAGTGACCAACAGGTTAGACCTCCCTTCCAACAAAACTATGTGGATCAATATGAGGAAGATAGGGAGATGGAAAGGTTGGGAGAAGCTCATGTAAACTTGATTGGATCAGACAGTGGGGATGATGTTTTCCTCACTGAGGAAGAACAAGGTTTCTTTAATGATCAAAATACAAACACCTATGAAGATTCTGATGATTATAGATTGGGGTTTGAAAATGCAATCATGGAGGTACACAAACAATATGATCTTAGGAGAAAAGGGAACGTAGAAAATTTAAAAGATAAGAACACTAGCACTGATGTCAAGACAAATGCAGAAATTCAGCCTAAGAAGAGAGCAGACAAACCCATCACTTTGGCTAAAAACCAGATTTAAGAAAAGAGAAAAACAACCAGCCAAATGTTGAGCAGAGTACCCCTAACACTTTAGCTAGTGGTCCTAACAAAACTATCCCAATTACCAGTCAAAACAAAGTTCAGCAAATCAAAACTGCTGAAAGGAATTCAATTGAAAAAACAGATGTAAATATGAACAAGTCAATTTTTCCTTTCAGCCTTGAGGGAGAGATTGCCAAGATAAAAATTACCATCCCCCTAGCTGAACTAGTAACCTAAGAAGTGTACAAAAACCAAGTTTTAAAAGCTTTGAACCTAGGAAGTGATACTGACACCTTAAACTTGACAGATGACAAGCCTGAGTTGTTGTTTGGTCTAGAAGTTGAAGGAAAATACCAAGAAGGGGCTGTCCCTCCCTTCTATGTTAGTTTGAACATACATGAGAAAATTTTACACAATGCCATGTTAGATTCTGGAGCTTCACACAATCTAATGACCAACGTAGTAATGGAAAGCTTACGCTTGGAAATTACTAAACCATACAAAGATTTGTATTCCTTTGACTCAAGTAGAGTCAAATGTTTGGGTTTAATCAAAGATTTATGTGTTAACTTAGCTCAAATCCCTGCTAAGAGTCTAGTAATGGACATAGTTGTAGCTGATATTCCCCCTAAGTATGGCATGCTCTTATCAAGATCATGGGGAGCCAAACTTTAGGGAAGCCTTCAAATGGACATGTCTTATGCCACCATCCTTGTTTTTAACCAAAACATAATATTATACAGGGAATCTCACATGAAGTACATGGTGAGCAACATAGATAAACCGAAAAATTCCCCAATCTATTCCATTCAATCAAGTTTAGATTCCTTTATCTTGTACAACGAAGATAAAATCACTCAACAAGATAAGGAAAACATAGACCAAATCAGTTCACCAAAACAATCAAATCTTCCCTCGAATCAAATTCAAAACATTGACAATCAACAGCAACAAGAAAATGAAAATGAGTCAAATATACTTTGGACAATAAACTTTGATGGATCCTGTAATAAAACAAGTGCAGGGGTAGGTGTTTGGATTCAAAATACGAATCAGATTTTTTCATATAAATTATATTTCCCATGCACTAACAATATTGTTGAGTATGAAGCACTTCTCCTAGGCTTACAATTGCTTAAATAGTTAGAAGCCTGGAGGATATCAATCTTAGGAGATTCTGAACTTATCATAAGACAAATCAAAGGAGAATAATCTGCTAGAAATCCAAGGCTCAGGGAATATCGAAACGCTGCCCTTGATTTATTGAAAACCTTTGAAAAATATGAACTTATTTTCATTCCTAGAGCAATGAATCATCTAGCAAATGAACTCACCTTCAATGCCAGCAATTGCCAAATACCTGAGATAAATGAATAGCTTAGCATAAAGGTAAAACAAAGGCCTGTTGTGCCTGATAATGAAGATCACTGGCAAGTGTTTGACTCTGACAAACACATAGATGATTTCTTAAAATCAGAAAACGATTTTGACATACCAATATCAGAAACCAGCCATAAAGAAAACTGTTTGTATATTGAACAAATCCCAGAAGTTGAAATGACATATACTGCTTATATAAATCATTATGAGAATCCTTTTGAAGCAGAGATAATTGACAATGCAGACCAAGAAGACTTGGAAGTTTTACAATGCAAAAATGATAAAATTCCAAGAGGTCTCACACCTTTAGAACACCTTTTTGATTTTAACAATGTAGCCAAAGAACCGAGAATGGAGCCTGTGGAAACAGATGTAGAAGAACATAACATAGGCAGTCTAGCAGAACCCAAGATGATTAAATTGTCCAGAACTCTCCTAGCTCACATAAAATTGCAATACATAGAACTGTTCAGAGAATTTAAAGATTTTTTTGCTTGGGGATACAAAGACTTGAAATCCTATGATACTAGCATCATTCAGCACAAAATCCCTCTCAAAGAAAATCAAAAGCCTTTCAAACAAAAGCTAAGGAGAATAAACCCTCTTTTACTCCCTTTAGTTAAGGCAGAAATTGAAAATATGCATGATGCTGGGATCATAGTACCCATTAGATATTCAGAATGGACATCAAATTTAGTTTCTGTTAGAAAGAAGACAGGGGAAATCAGGCTCTGTATTGACTTCAGAAATTTAAACAGTGCCTCTCTAAAAGACAACTACCCCTTACCCAAAATGGACCATATACTTCAAAGGGTAGTTGGGTCCAAAAGGATATCCCTCTTAGATGGGTTCTCAGGTTACAACCAGGTGTTAGTGCTCCCAAGTGATCAAATTAAAACTGCTTTTACCACACCTTGGGGAACCTTTATGTTTGTCAAAATGCCTTTCGGATTAATGAATGCAGGGGCCACCTTCCAAAGGGCCATGGACATAGCCTTCTCTGAAGATATTAGCTATTTCATAATCATTTACCTTGATGACATAACCTTTTTCTCAAAAACTGATGAAGAACATTTGATTCACTTGAGAAAAGTTTTTGAGAAGTGTAGGAAATTTGGCTTGTCATTGAATCCCAAGAAGACACTCTTTGGTCTCCAAGAAGGTAAAATTCTTGGCCATATAATTTCAGAAGAGGGAATCAAAATAGACCCTACAAGGATAGATGGCATATTACAAATCAACCATCCAAGAAGCCTCAAAGAGTTGCAATCTTTCATTGGAAAGATTAATTTTTTGAGGAGATTTATCCCCAACCTTGCTGAGCTATTAAAAAACATTACAAACATGCTTAAGAAAGATGTAGGTGTAAAATGGACTTTACCAGCTAAACAATCATTCGAACTGGTCAAACAAGCTCTTACTCAAACACCAGTCCTGATTAGTCCAGATTTTACTAAAGAATTTTATATCTTTTCTTTTGCATCTGAACATACAATAGCTATAGTGTTACTTCAAAAGAATGACTTGGGGCAAGAACAACCAATATCCTTCTTTAGTAGGGCCTTAAGAGATGCTCCTCTCAAATATAACATCATGGAGAAGCAAGCCTTAGCATTAGTGAAAGCTTTAAAGGACTTTAGAGTCTATATTTTACACTCTCACATAATTGCTTTTGTTCCACATACTGTTGTCAAGGACATTCTAAGTCAAGACCCTGATGGTAAAAGGGGAAAATGGATTGCAACTATTCTTGAATATGACTTAGAAATCAAGCCCACCAAATTAGTTAAAGGGCAAGGATTAGCAAAACTTATGGCTGAGTCTAACTTCCAAGCACTAGACATGAATATGGTAGATGTGTTGGAAGAAATAGAAGAATCTACTGCTCCTTTCATTGAAGAAACATTTCTGAATTCTCCTTGGTATGCTGACATTATTTATGTGCTTTTATATTTGAATGCCCCTCCTTCTTTGTCTAAAACTAAAGCTATATTTTTGAAACAAAAAGCTTTGAGTTATTGCATCTTAGATGGGGTATTATATTGGAAAAATGCTGTTGGAATTTTTCTTAAATGTTTACTTGAAGATGATGTAGGGAAAATCATGCATGAGCTGCATGACGAAGAATGTGGAGGACACCTCTATTGGAAGGCCACAACGAACAAAACTCTTAGATCTGGTTACTATTGGCCACCCTTTTCCCAGACACTCAAAAGTTGGTCATGTCTTGCCATAAGTGTCAAATTTTTGATGGCAAAAGAAAGCTTCTTCCCTTACCCTTACATCCTATCCAAGTTGAGGCACCTTTTCAATAATGGGGTTTAGACTTCATTGGGGAAATTCACTCATCCTCCTCAGCCCAACATAAATGGATCCTCACAGCCACTGACTTCTTTACTAAATGGATAGAAGCTATACCCTCTAGAAATGCTAATGACTCTGTCATTATCAATTTTCTTGAAACAAATATCCTATCCAGATTTGGTTTTCCTAGAAAAATCATAACAGACAATGCTGCTGCTTTTAAATATAAGAATATGGTTGATTTCTGTTACAAATACCACATAAACTTGGGCCATTCCACTGCTTACTATCCCCAAGGAAATGGATTAGCTGAATCTTCCAACAAAAGCCTCATCAATATCATCAAAAAACTGTTGGAACAGAATCAGAAATCATGGCACAATAAGCTGCTTCATGCCTTATGGGCTGATAGGTTAACTACAAAGAAGTCAATAAATATGTCCCCCTATCAGTTGGTCTATGGCATGGATGCAGTTTTTCCCACCTCATTAGGAGTTCCAGTCATGAAACTCCTTTAAGAAGTGCAGGTCGAAGAGAATGATATGCAGAGGAGAATCAATCAAACCATCCATTTACAATAGACTAGAGAAGAAGTCTATGAAAGGACGTAGTTAGTCCAAGAAAATGTAAAGAAACTATTTGATAAGAGGACTAAGGCAAAAAATTTCCAGGTTGGAAATGTTGTTCTTAAATGGGATTCAAGGAGAGAAGAGAAGGGAAAACATGGCAAGTTTGAGAACTTGTAAAAAGGCCCCTATATTGTTCATGCTGAGAGGGGTCACAATGCGTTCTTATTGAAAAAATTGAATGGAGAAGATCTGTATGGAGGTCCTGTCAATGGCAGGATGCTAAAGCATTACTTTTTCCAGGAGTCATGAGGTTCAAAGCTTTCTTATTTTTCATTGTAAATATCATAGTTTGAACATTGCATTCAAAGTTAGAAAAATAAAAATACAAAAACAGTAAAAGAAAGAAAAGAGGGCAGATTGTAAAAACAATAAAGGTACAACCCCATACCAAAAAAGAAGCAAAATCTGAAAGTGTGCAAGGTCAAATGCCACTACTGAAACACACTTGTATTTAGCCATACAGCCTAATCATGGCTAATTAGTTTTAAATTGACTGCTGATAGGTTAGTGAATTCGATTTGCCAAACAACTTAATCTTAGCTTATCAGTAGGTAGATTAGGTTAGAAATTAAAGGTTCAAACATGCTCAAAATCCAAACCTTAGTTCTCAAAGAGAAGAATGAATCCAATCTGTTTCAAATTTTGAGTCAAAAATAGAGGTAAAAAATGGTTTTAATCAGCTCAAAATCTAAACCAGAGAACAAGCAAAGAACAACTCAAATAGAAATAAAAACAACGCTGAAAAAAGATGAAGGAAGTGCTTGAACTTTCAGAACTCAAGCCTTCCATTTTGATTTAATTTTCTGTAAAATAATATCTATGCGCAGCTTGTTGTTTATGCCATAGATCAGAAACAAGTTAGACTGTCCAATCCTGACTTGTATGCTTTTAAATTTCTGTTTTAGAAGTTAGTGAATAAAAAATCTGTTAGACCGTTTTATCCTAACAGATAGTAGATTAGGTAGAGAAATATATGAACTCAACTGTTTAATCTGAGTTCATGGAGAAATAAGAGGTAGAAATAGATTAGATTTTATGCTTTCAAAAGAATAAAATGTTGTAAGAGAGTTTGCCAATCCAAGTGCACTCTAAAGAAGAAAAAATGTTAGATCAGTAGGATTGGGTAGGTAGAAAGCTTGTGTTAATGAAAATCCATTTATTTTTCATGGCTGCTAATATTTTTCAGAGAAAAAGAAGACCATTCAAATGAAGAAAGGCAGCCCAATGAATAAGGCACTAATCAGCCCCTAGAGAATGCAAGTCTGAAATTCTTGATGCCTTAAAAAAGGCACCACCTCCAAGTGGAGCCACTGTTAGCCACCTATAAAATTTTGTCATGACAAGTAGTGGCTAAATAATTTTGGACAGCCTTCAAGAAACAATTTTGTTGCCGAAATTTTTTATTCTTAAAGTCTTCTGAAGATATTCTATCCTTTGGTTAATCATCACTGTTGTTCCCCCTTTTGAACTTAGAAATTCTGTTGTCGTTCCATGAAGAAAAGACTGCTACAAATCCTATTTTTCCCCTCCTTCCTTCAAAACTAACCTTCATTTTTTACCCCTTTATATCCCATGAAATTCCTCTATTTTTCATGATTTCCCTTCTTCCCTTCATGAAAATCCCTTTTACAAAGTTCTAAAACTCATTTTTAGACTTTAACGAAACCCCAAATCCATCAAAAAACATTGAAAAAATTCATAAAAAAATAAGTTTTTTTGACCGTGTGTGTAAGCCCCTTTGGACTAAACCTAAACCACTTCCCCCCCCCCATGTGCCCACACCCTAGAACCAGGTGCTAGACTCATAAAGCGCTTATCGTAATCAAAATTTTCCATCAAACGCAAGTCTTTTTGTTATTTGAAAGTCCGATGTCAATTGGCCCTTTTATATATAACGGTCTGGATCCTTTGATCCCTTTCATAAACCCGAGGGCCCGCAATCGGGCGCTAAAGCATTGTATAAACTCATCTCCGATGAAAATTTCCTTTGTAAATCCAAAAAACCCACTTTCCCTAAGTTTTGGTCTAAACTCCGCCAAAGTGATGTTTTTTTAATGTAAAATGGGTAGATTGAAAAGCCCCACATCAAATTTTCGATGCGATTGAGCCCTCACAATAAACCTCCACCCCTCTCTATATAACCTACGCCCGGGACCAAGAGTTAAAGTCCCGAGGTGCTAATCGCATTGGATAATTAAAATGGGTAGATTGAAAGACCAGCTCGAAGTTTCCGATGTGATTGGCCCGTATACATATAAGCCCCGGGCCTATCACATTTCATATAACCCAAACGGCCCCACAAACGGGCACCAAGCCTTTTTATATAACCCGCCCCAAGCCATAAAACCTTTGTATTTTTCATTAATTTGGGTTTTTCATATAATATAATGGTCTCCCGCTCATTCAATGATCGAGCTTTTCTCCGTCGTTGATCATTGGGCCAATCCGATGGTCTCATGCAAAATCGCATCGACATTTTCCATCGGGGCGCGTTAAACATTTCCCCCACCTCCGATCGACATCCCCCGATCCATTCTCCCGTCATCAATCTAATTTCGCAAATCGATGGCCCACGATCAATCGCATCAACGCCATTCAAATTTTTTTCCAGAGTCGACGCCGATAGCTCCGATTGCATCTGGGTCGTCCACGTGTCCAGATCGGATGGTCCAGGTTGCATTTCCCAACTTTGGCTAAGATTTATGCGTCCTGCTTCCTTATGTTTTTGGCCAAATCCTAGCCGTTAATTGTTGGGGCCCTTGTTTTTGTTTAAGGTTTGAATTTTGAACTTGGACTCTTTTTGAGTTGCGGAGGGAATACACAGAGCTAACGCGACCGCACCGCGCGACCAGGAGTTGCGGAGCTACTAAGGCGGTGCGGAAGCACTTGATAATCAAGATGGAACGATGAAAAGAAGTACGGATGAAAGAGATACGTGAAGAAAGCGGAAGTAGAACATGCGACATCGAAGAGAAGTCGGGAAAGTCGAGACAAAGACGCGAGAGAAGTCGCCAGCTGCGACGAGCGGATGAATAAAAGGCAATCACCCGGCTGCATTTATGGGAAGGTTGGTTGATTGGTTGATCGGTTCTTGTTAGGATGATTGAATGCAGGAGCAGCCATGAGAATCAGACTTGTTCCCTCAATTGGTCTCTACTCTCTATGTGTTGTATTCTACTGTTTCTTAGATCCATCTCGTATCCGATTTATGAGTTATCGAGAAAGAAGCTATGTAATCATGTACTCGGCGAAGAATAATATAAAGAAGGATAGTCGTCTCTATGTTTTGGGTTATGGGTTATGATGTGTTTACACTCGCTTTAAAATTTTTAAGTTGCGAATGTCTGTCTACTTGATTGGTGATCTTGCATGAATATTCTCGTATATGTAATGGATTCTCTTGCTTTCTGCGGTTGCGGGTTTATTCCTCGTACGTGATTTCTTCCCCTTCCCCATGTGGTCGCGGCACGCCCTCGGGTGAGACGCTCTGGGTTTTTCCGAGCGAGGGTGAAAATGCCTGCGTGTTACTAGACTACACGGACCCTTGTTGGCCTCAACCACCGTGAACCCGGGGTCTTGCCCGCGAGACCTTATTTTTTCGCCAACAAATGGTTCCGTTGTCGGACCCGCATGTTCCGAGGGGGATCTAGATCATGGTCTCGAGGATCTTTGAAGGAGCAATACGGCGATGGTGGGATGATCATCTTCGACTCACTTTATTACTCGACGAGCGGAGTCGATTAAGAAAAAAGGAGGCGGCGGTCGGGGAGCTTGTTCTTTTCTCTCGACTCGGCTAAGCGATACGTAAGAAATTTTCTCGGGGAAGGTTTCCCACGGATCTTTACAACTCAGGTTGCGGAGGTTACAAACGAAGGCGGCCCAAGAAGGCTTGCGGAAGATAAACCGCAGGTGGGCGCACGAAGACTTGGTGGCGCTACACCCCGGTAGAGCATACGAACTAACCCGCGCAGGGAGTTTTTGGGTAAAGACCACGTTGGAAGGATACGTTGTGGAGTTTGCCGCCGAGTGCTACCAATCTTTCTCGAAGGGTCGAGGTCTGTGTTTCACTCAGGGTCGAGGGGAAAAAGCTCGTTGAAGGAAATTCAGTGGATCAAGGCCCTAATGGTGGACGAAGGGTTGATTGAATTCCACAAAACAAGTATGGAAGCGTAAGCCACCCGTGCGGGGGAAGGATTGAGGGGACCGACTGTGTGCAGACTGTAGGAGTAGGGAACGGGGGATGGACGTTGAGGCCACATGCAAGTTGCGGGAGTTGTGCAGCATCGGCGGGCACGAGATCGCCGATAGGTGGCGAAGAAGGGTAATGAGAGATTTGAAGAGAAGGAGATCGAGAAGAAGAACCAAAGGAGGCGCCTCGAGAGGACAAGAACCATGGGATTGGATACCCTGGACAGGGAGATGGGACAAACGAAATGAGACGTACACGGCGGGTGCATGGGAGCCCGAGGATGCGAGAAAGAGCAAGAACGATTAACACTGATAAGGAAAAGATGCAGCCCGAAGAAAGTTCCGATGATGAATGGTAATGATGTAATGCAGCAGATGTTTCAGATCGGACGGCACCCACCCCTCCTGGGACACCCTACGTCGCACCGTCGTCCGCACGCCAGATCCCGACCTTCCCCTCCGGGGTACTTTATCAACCTTTAAGAAATATTTTTGTTCGCTTACAAGCATTAGGTCAGTTATCTAGTAGTTCACCTAGCGACGTAACGCCCGAGTAAGCGAGCAGCTGACGCAGTAGTAGTTTTTTTCCCTAGCGGACCGATGCGCAACCAGACCCGGAGGTTTTATCTTGGTTAATTCGCCCGGAGACATGGTCAGATCTTTCATTCCTGCACCTGCAGTTCCTCCGTCGGGGAAACGACGATGTAGAACAACATACTGTATTTGTGCGAGGCCATCCCGGGAGGGCTCCTGACGGGACACCTGGGATGCGGGAAGTTGATAGAGTTCCAAACCACGCTCAGAGAGAGAGCTGCGGTGGTTCATCAAGTGGTCCGAGGCGCACCCTAATCCCGTAATTGCGGACGTAGCGGGATTTTGTCCGCGACTCAAGCTCCCAGACGGACCAGACACGGTGCCCTCAGAGCTATGGGAAATTAAGCGAAGGAAGGCGAGACCGCATGGGAGTTGATGCGGCGATTCAAGGACGCGAGACGGAAAGCCGAGCTACCCGATCGATCCAAACCACCGCAGGGACCGGTTCATCAAGGCTCTACTTCCCTCGACGCGAACCCCTCTCACTCGAGTAGAAGATTGATAATCCGGGATGCTGCGGGAGCGAGCCATGAAGATTGAAGCCATGGCGTGATACCCCTGTGAGAGGGGCCGTGGCGCCGCGAGACCCTTTCGCCGATAGTCTGCAACACCCAGATCGTCGCTTGACTGGAAAAGCTCAAGGAAATTCAGCGACAGACCCAGGCGCGACACGAATGTTTGGTGTACTCATTGCTCCAGTCGAGGGCACGTCGCAACCGAATGTCTCGGGCTACAGGCGGCCGCGGAGTTGGACCCTCGCTTGCGGCTATCCGGGGGGGCCACCACTCGTGGGGTGGCACGGCAATGAACCCGCAGGGGTATACCAGACGCAACAAAGGCCTTTGCGGGGGTTTCCACCGCAACGGGGTCCTCCACCCCCTCGACCGCTGCGAAATTTGCCGAACGATAGGGCATCCTCCTCGGATGTGCCCGATATTACGTAAGTACTCCACGGTCGAATAATGTATACCGCGAATTTGCGTGTGTCCACGACGCACAACACGGAGCAGATGCAGGGCGCTAGACGCACTTGCGGATCGACTGATCCCGGGCCCTCGTACTCGGGTCCAACGAGGGCTGCGAGAGGAAGAGGTGGCGGCATGCGGGGAGGCCGAACGGGAGAGGCGCGGCTCGGAAAATGCTACAAGCCCGTGACCGGGAGGGGCATGTGGCTCGCGAATGTCCCCTTCCGCGACGACCCCGGTGCTCCGGTCGGCTCAACGCCCACGCCACTCGAAGATTGCCCCGTAACTCATTAAAAAGTGGGAAGAGCGGGCACGGCGGGAGGGCCACGAATGCGAGCAGGCTCGTAATCGCACAGGGGTCGCAACCCCCGACATGCGTAATGTTGCGATAATAACGAGAGGCGGAAAGAAGACCGGAGTAAGGATGCCCCACGAGATGGAGCCGGTACGAGTGGTGCGGCGCATCCCCCGAAAGAAGTTGATTCGGCCCGAGGTGCGTAAGAAGTACTTTCAGAGGCGGTTGAGGCATTCGCCCACCGCAGAAAGACGGAGGGCGGAGGAGTCCCAAATGGCCGAAACCGGGGATCGAACGCGCGGATGTCGCTAGTTGCGATCGGCTCGGTGCCGTTTCTCAGGGATTGTTGATGACCCCGACTCACGCAATGCACTCGCACGGGTGTTGGACTAGAGGCGGCTAGCGAGGCGCGCGGAACCCGAAACTTGGGTAGACACTACGCCTCAATACGTGCGGCGTGTCAAGCGAAACAAGCAACGAACGGGCAAGGAATTTCGACTTAACAATACGCATCGCGAGATTCCAAATCAGCGACACGATGTTGGACCCAGGGGTCCGACGTCAACATATTGCCACGAAAGACATGGGAGGCTCTTGGAAAGCCCCTGACTACTATTCGATCCAACTTAGGATGGCGAACCAAGATGACGTATTTTGCCAATCTGACGTGACTCGAGGGTGTCGAGGTTGATGTTGCGGGGGGTAAAGACATATGCCGACTTTGAAGTTATTGATATCATGGCGGCAAGGACCCCTATCCCCGCTTTACTTGCATTGATTGGGCTTTTGAGAATTATGCGATCATCGATCTCAAGAAGGAGTCGATGATTTTTCGAGGATGGGGGAGGTACGGGTGACTCGACTTTCTCGACCCGTATCGTGACCGCAATACAGATAACCCGTGGATAGCTCGGGAGGACGCTCGAATAATGGACCACACTCTATCGATGATCGCCGGGAGGCGGGACGATTATATCAACCCGACCGCAACAGATCTATCGGTTGGCGGAGTGTGCGGAGCTCGTAACTCGGATCGAGCTTGCATGGGAAGATTGGCGCCAGGGGGATACGAGACCACGCGCGGCGATGCGCGCCATCGCCGCAGTCGGTGGGTGGGGGATCGAGACTCCGCGGGTACCCCACGTTGTCAAACATGCAAGCGAGTAAATACTTTTATCCTCAAGGTGGAAGACCGAGTCCCGGAAGAATGCCGATACCCCTCGTAGATGTGGCTCGAAGTCAACATCGGGACGATGGTGGAACAATCACCGAAACACTCGCTGCGATGAGCTGGTGGCGGATGCACTACGGGCACGCTTCAAAGAGGATGAAGGGCCCGCATCGCACTTAAACACCATGGAGATTCGCGACTGCGACAAGCACTTGCGGGCGTGCGAGAACACAGTGGCGCAACACCGGCTACCCCTGAGAGTTGTGGGTCCACGAGATTTATACACTCCCTGGGTACAATCCCCCCGGGCCCGGGTACTCCAGCGGACAGAGCGGAAACGGGGAACCCGCTCTTGGGCAAGCGCGTGCAGAAGTTCGTCCACTTCTCATTCAAAGGGGAGAGCCGGCATGCGAATCTCAGCCCTACAAGCCGCCAAGGATGGTTTCTGCTCGCCATCCCAGCCCAATGAGGGACCGGTGGCGTCACGTTCGGGGGTGAAGAGCGAGTTGGTTTGCCAACGGGTTGACGGCGAACCAAAGGGACGACGTGTTTGTGAGGACACGAGCATCTCCATTTTGATGAGAAAGAAGGCGAGCGTGAGTGTCCTGACGAGCCAACTGACTATAAGGAGTCCATTTGCGTGCCTCTAAAGACAAAGAAGCTGAACATAGAACGGAGGAGAAAACCGAACCGGCAACGGTGGGAGATTACTGGGACGCGGGAGACAACCCAGAGAAATTTTCACTCCTTCGGGAGTATGAAGATCTATTCCCGTCTTCGATCGCAGTGACTCGAAGGGGATCAGAGGGGATTGGGTGAGATGCGCATCACACTAAAACCAGGGGAGCGAGCCGATCAAGCACCGACCCTACCTGCTAAATCCACGCATCAAAGAGAAGGTAAAGATGGAGATCGACAAAATGTCGTTGCAGGGGTCTCATTTTTTCCCGTAGAAGAAGCTGTCGAGTGGGTAAGTCCCATTGTCATCCGAGCACAAGAAGGATAAAGCGAAATTCGGGTCTGCGTAGATTACCGGAGCTTTGAATAATGCTTGTATTCATGATCCGTTCCCACTCCCCTTCGACGAAGTACTAGATCATGTCGTGGAAACGTAAGCTTACTCTTTCATCGGATGGATTTTCGGGCTACCATCATGCGCATCGTCGAAGAGGACAAGGCAAAGACGACATTCACAACCGAGTGGGGATCATTCGCATACCATGTCATGCCGTTTGGATCGAAGAACGCGCCCGCCGTGTTTCCCTGATTGTTATTGCTTGCTCCGGAGTACATTCACAAATTCTCGAGTCTATATGGATGATTGGACCGTATGACTTTCATGAAGACACGCCTCCTGTTGCGTGTTATGTTCGGTCAGTGTCGCCATTGCAAGATTTCCTTGAATTTGAAGAAATGTATTTTTTGCAGAGATACCATTCGGCACACTCTCTCGTCACGTGGTGTGTAAGCAAGGGGGTGCGTTGATCCCGCCAAGGGTCGCGTGTTATTGTTCACATGGAGGCCCCCGAGAACGCGTGGAAACGATTCTGCGCGGGCATTGCTCGCACACTGATACTATAGGCGTTTTATCCGCAACTACGCCAAAATCAGCGGCCCTTTGGAGAAAGCTGTTGCGGAAGTCGAAAGCTTTTTGAATGGACAGCGAGTGCGGGGAAGGCACTTTGGACGCGTTAAAAGAGAAATTGGCGACGGCACCCTATTCTCGTTCATCAAAGCAGCACGAAAGCGGTTCCACGACTACATTGATGCGTCCCAGGGATTGCACTTGGCGCCGTATTAGCGCAACCCGGGGAGACGACGGTTGACCACCCTAAGGTATACTTCGCCGACGTACGCCTATCTAATGCGGAGAAGAAGATTATACCACGGCCCGAGGCGGGAGGCGCGGCAATGGTGTACTCTCTCGGAGAGTTCCGCCACTACCTTCAGGCGATAAGTTTACATTTTTTACGGACTCATTCGGCCTTAAAATATGCTGGGTCAATAAACCTTTGATGGAGGAAGGATTTGCCGATGGCTTTCCCCTCTTCCGATGGAGTTTACGTTCGATGTAATTGTTAAAGTCAAAGTGCGGCTAAATGTCGGCCACGATCATTTATCGGATTGGAGTCGGGGAAAACGATGGTCAGTTAGATGATCAGCTTCCCGGATGCGCGATACTGATTTCGCGTTGAAGCGGTCCCCGGACTACTTGGCCGACATTGCCACGTATCGACCACGGGACGGTGCCCCGAGATATTACACGCCGCTTCGAAACGCCACTTGGTTGTCTGCGGCCGATGTATCGAGTCGATCGCGGGGCAAGCCGTACAAGGCTCAGCTCGGGATGAGGTGTTGCGCGGAGGTGTGTTCTTGACCATGAACGGGAGCGGTGATGTGTGGGAATGTCACGAGTGGAGTTGCGAGCGCGGACACGTGGGGATAAAGCCCACCGCAGGAAAGGTGCTTATAAGCTGGTCCATGGTGGCCGAAACGGTGCCATGCAGATGTAAGTGCCTATGTGAAACGTTGCGATATTTGTCGGAAGGACGGGGACGGCCTTCGCACGAGAGATGAGCTTCCGCTACACCCCGTGCATGTGTTGCGGCCATTTGAGTAAGTGGGCTCGCGCGATTTTGTAGGGCCCATTGCCCAGGTTGCTCGCCATTCCAAAGCTCGCGGTACATCATTACGAGCGGCTGGATCATCTCACGAGATGAGGTACAGACGGCTGTATGCGTGCTTTATACCCGTCGAGACATTTGTCTCTGTTCATCTTTGAAAACATCATCGGCCGCTTTGGCTTCCCACGCGACGACCGGTGATCAAGGCACGCATTTCATTAATGCCACGGTCAAATCGCTCATCGAGAGACATTTATGATACGGCATCATAAGAGCGAGTCCATACCACCCGCGAGGCTAACGACACGGTGGAAGCTCTTCAATAAGATTCGGAGAAGGGCTTGACGAAAATCGCAACGCGCTTCGCGCGGGATGATTGGGATGGCGGATACCAGCGACATTATGGGCTTACGGACCACGGTAAAACGTTTCGACAAACCGTACGCCATTCCGTCGGGTGTACGGCCCCGGGGAAGCTGTGATTCGCCGAGTTCATCATGCTCGGCCTCTTGATCGCAACGTCTCCTCCACTTCTCGGAAGATGCGTCATCGCTGCAGGAGCGACTCCACCGAGCTACGGGGAGGTGCGGGCAGAAGCTTCGGTTTTCTTGCGGAATTCCATCGAAGGTTCGGGAAGGCTAGACGAAGCGTGGCACGACCGCCACATCGCAGACTAAACTTTCCAAGTTAGGCGACGAAGTTCTCTTTGTACAGACGTGGCCGGTTCCGTACGTTCCGGAGCAAGCTCGGATGCATTGGGTCAGGATCCGTACTTTTGTTATCGAGATCCGCGACTCGGGAGCCGTTCTGGTGGCACAATTGGACGGCTCGGTTCTTCCGGGATGGGTGAATGGCGCCGCTCGAAGCCTACCGAGGAGTAGGTACCTTCTCCCTTTCCATCAATAACTCTCGCAACCGAGCACTTCCGTAAAGTAAACGTGAGTTGAATAACTCTCTCCACAACCGGGATGAGCATAGTTAGTCGTTTCCATTTCTTTACGATCAGATCAGATAAACTCATCGATTAAGCGGCATCCATACCGCAACCAGAGACCATGGTCCGGACGCGGGCCGCTCGCGTGTCGCAACGCCGATCCCAGCTGGCGTGGGCGGCGCGCCAGCCGTAGAGACGCCGCTCCCGGTCCCGGCGTGTCTGCACGATTTAGTGATCTGCCTCGTGCCGGCGTACGATCCGGAGTCATAACCGTCGGTCCTTTGCTCGATCGCAGGATAGCTCAGATTTTGGTCATAAATTCCACTTTACATGAATGGTAATCATCGTAATCATTCCCCTATCGGCCGCGGTTCTCTCCCGGCGGAAGTCGGGTTTGTCCTTCATCTTTCCAATGCCGCCCGTCGGCAAGCGTCGGCTGATTGCACACGGGCCCACGATTGATCACACGATTATCGCGACGGAAGCATGATAGCAAAAATTAAATTCGTTATGAGTCTCATCAACCCGCGCGTGCCGCCGGATGGCCCAATTTTGCATGAAGGCTACTCGGGCAGCCGGGATGACGGACCAATTCGGTTTGGAAACTTCGAGGCGACTCCGAGGCACTTGCGGCCTCCGAGCACTCGGAAGACTTAGCGGGGAACTCAGAGACGAATCCTCCCGGGGTCTATCGAGACGTGCAAAGATGCGAGAGTTGTTCTCTCGGAGTCCCCGGAACCGGTGCTCGGATCACGAAATCCACTCGGGCTCGAATCATCAGCTGTCGCAGCCGAAATGCGACAATGCGCCACTGCATGGACGCTAACTTCGTCCCGAGCCCACTGAGTTTCCCCATCTACATTGGAAGACGTTCATGGAACACCGCTATACACCGAGGAGCAGCTCTCACGATCGGATGAAGAGGCAATTCCGAGGTCTTCAACGATCGACGTTGATGAATTTACGCGATCTCCCGTCTTCGCTTTTTCCACGGACCGGTTACGCAATGCCGGTTCCTCCTCGGTCGGGTGCGGAAACGGGTCCCTATGGTTGAACGAGAGATTCAATCCATGCACGACGAGATATTAGTCGACTACGGGGCTATGTCAATTTGGGAGCGAATGTTTCCTGCACGGGCGGGCAGCCTCCAAACGCGCCGAGATCGGCGGCGGACTGTACACATACGGGTACTCGCCGAGGTGGCAAGGGTGCCAAAATAGACACGATCAATGTACCCGAAATCCGGTTTGCTTGCTATGTGATGACGAGCAAGACCGTAACGCCATTACACCAAGGGCGAGTGCACCTTGGACACAATTTCTATTGCGAACCTTCAACGTCAAAGGGCAGATTGAATTGGAGCGCGTTCGTGTGAAGGAACTCTTCGCGGCTGCGAAGACAATTACGAGACGGACACGAGCTTTATCTCTACGGCTACTTGCTCCTAGCCTTCGCCATGTGGAAATGGCATGTTCCTCCCGTCCCGGACACGGCGGAACTCAGCGAGGCCGCCGTTCGGAGTGCGATACTCCCACGGCCCGGTGTCCACGGCCCCCGGCGGCAGCGGGTGAACGGAGCGTTCCGCGAATGGTGCACGGGATGATGGTCGGCTGTGGTGGCCTCTACGCGGCGGGTACCCAGACTGTTTGGATCGCCTTCTGACGAACAGTGTGGTTTGGCGTCGGCCATAATCACACTGTCCGGCCCCGACATGTCCCGCACCACACATTTCACATGGCGCCCTTGCGGTTTCGGGTGACAGAAACGGTATCTTCCCACGAGAGAGGTTTTAACATGAGAATTCGTTCGGCACGTTGGAGACGGAAGTAATCGATGCTTTGATGGGATGCGGGGCGGCCAGCGAGCTGCGCGACCGGTGCGGGAATCTTCCACCCAGTCGCGGTAGCGACTAACCGAGAGGCCGCCGGGAGCGCGGCGACCACGCCGAAGAACCTTTGGTCCCCATTGTGGAGCATATGAACGACCAAGTCCAGAGACTCCAACGTGGCCACCCGAGTTGTTTCTAGTAGCCCCTATATTTCCTTCCTTTAATGAATTTCTTATTAACCGGTCCTTGGTCTCTCCCCCTTCTTCCCTCACTTCCCCAATTCCCACTTCCTGTTCCTTGCCACCCCCATCATCACGACAATGGGTGAACGGGGCCGAACTTTGATTCCTCGGGCCACCCCCTCCCAAGCGGAGGGCGTGTGCCAGTCCGTGGTGGA
Organism: Pinus albicaulis; assembly: GCA_034641835.2. Classification (NCBI taxonomy): domain Eukaryota; kingdom Viridiplantae; phylum Streptophyta; class Pinopsida; order Pinales; family Pinaceae; genus Pinus; species Pinus albicaulis. The sequence continues at coordinate 566,035,907 of CM076582.1, forward strand.
CCTTACGGAGGATGATCCACCGGTCACACCGCCCACGGCTACCGCGGTCCGGGAGGAACCGATTGACCCCGGCAGTTTCCTCAACATCGTTTCCCTCCCTCCTCGGTCACTCCATCCACCGCCCTCCACCCCGGCGAGACCACATGCCCGCCTCCAATCCGTCCACTTCCCTCGGCTTCACTTGTGTTCGATTCCTTGATCCAGGGACCTCTTCGGCGGTGACCACGGGGGCGAGGTCACCTCCGATGCGCGGTGGTACACACATTGACCAGTGGCCACGTCCCGGGAGCCCATTGCCACTATGTTTGTCGGCAAGACGAAGTTGGGGTTGATTCAATCAGCCCTTCCACGGCGCCAGCAACGCGGCGGGGTAGCGAGGCATTATGGCCCACTTCGGTACAACAACGAGACGCCGGTCCACCTTCCGAGAGGCTGAGCGACGGCCGTAGGACCATCGTTACGGGAACGAGACGCCTCGCGGGACGCGCGCACAACGACTACGGCTGGCGGGTCCGGCCACGGTTGTTTGCTCGTCAATGAGCGCCAAGCCCGAAGCGACGAATTCATGCGAGCTACGGCCCCGACGATGCAGCGAGAGAGACAAATCACGAGCGCTTGCGAACGAGCGCAATCAGCTGTGCGGGAAAAGACCTACCTCCGAGAACAGGCCAACATTGTTAACCGGGCGCTTTCCGGCGTATGGCGGAAGCACGGGCTCACCATGCCCCTTTGCTCGCATCGAACGGGACGGCACTTAGCCTTACAAGCTCGCCGGCTCGAGAGGACGTCTTCACCACCATTTGCGAGAGAGAACCCGGGAATTACAAGCGGCGTTGGCCGCACGGCCCTGCCTCCCGGATCCACCCGTTGATTATTCGGGGCCAGGTCCAGCACACCCAGCGAGCACGAGCGGTCAATCTACAAAGAGACTCTCCATTCCACGACGACGGCTTCGGCCCTTCTACAACGGCTTACGGGGAGTGCTCCCCTCGCCTTGACGATCAGCGCGGCCAGTTCTTGCTCAGCGCAACAACTCGCCACCCAAATTCGGGGCGACCCACGGACCGAGCCAGATTGGACCAGCTCTACGCCCCGGACGGATGAGTTGGAACTTCAAATACGAGACGACGGAGCGCATCGGCCGCAGCTAAGCACATCATCGAAGATGCGGCCTCCTTGCTTGACCATGCGGGCAATGCATGGTTGGACGCCAGCTGCTGCAGAGTCCCAACTCACCACAGCGCTGTTCGAGGGGATGCAGCGCCGTGGCTCTGACCAACCGCATTGTTCAAGATGCCGACACGCCCATGCGGGAATGGCGCCAACGGTAGTAACTTCCACGGAGCTTCGAGATGCGGCCTCCGCGGGTCGGAGTTGGGGCCCTTGTTTGGAATCGGCGAATTGGCGAATTACAACGAGGAAGAACTTAGCGAGAAGAAAGAGCGGCTTGAAGGGGCACGGAGAGACGTGAAGGTATGGAGGTAGGGCGTCATTTGCGATTGACTCGCGGACGAGTCAAGAAGTTGTGGTCGGGGCTGTTGGGGCCCTTGTTTTTGTTTAAGGTTTGAATTTTGAACTTGGACTCTTTTTGAGTTGCGGAGGGAATACACGAGCTAACGCGACCGCACGCCCAGCGACCGGGAGTTGCGGAGCTACTAAGGCGAGTGCGAGCACCAAATGCTTGAAGATGGTGAAAGAGTACGGATGAAAGAGATACGACGACAAACGGGAAGTAGAACATACGGACATCGAGAAGGAAGTCGGGGAAAGTCGAGCAAAAGACGCGAGAGAAAGCGCCGATGCGCGTGAGCGGGTGAATAAGCAAATCACCCGACTGATTTATCAGCGGAAAGTTGGTTGATTGGTTGATCGGTTAACATTAGGATGATTGAATGCGGGAGGCCGGCCAAAGCGAGGTCGGACTTTTCCCTGATTGGTCTCTACTCTCTATGTGTTGTATTCTACGTTTCTTAGATCCATACGTATCTGATTTATGAGTTATCGAGAGAAAAGCTATGTAATCATGTGCCTAAGTGAAGAATAATATAAAGAAGGATTCTTTGTCTCTATGTTTTTGGGTTATGGGTTATGATGTGTTTACCTTGCTTTAAAATTTTTAAGTTACGCGTGTGTCTACTTGATTGGTGATCTTGCATGAATATTACGTATATGTAATGGATTCTCTTGCTTTGCGGTTTGCGGGTTTATTCCTCGTCTGTGAATTTCTTGCCCGCCCCATGTGGTGGCGGCCGCTCGGGTGGCAGACGCTACGTTCTTCTGTGCGGGGGTGAAATGCCGCGTGTACTAGACCTGCAGGACCCTTGTTGGCCTCAACCACTGTGAACTGGGTCTTGCCGCGAGACCTTATTTTTCGCCAACATTAATCTCTCTGCCAGTCAATGCCCTTATTCACCTTCCTGCAGCACAATTTTTATATTTTCAATTTATCCCCGGATACAATCTAATCCGTCCATTTCATTCATCCAATGGCTCATAATGGCAGCCGAACGACCCCTGTGGGTCCTTCCTCTCTCGGACACAAGTCTCCCCTTTATCGATCCACGATCGGACGGTCCATAATAAAACTGCCCTACTTATTATCGCTCGCGCATCTGGTCTGTATCGCACTCAATCCCCAATCGTCCGATCTGAGACCCTTGATCTGACGATTGGTGTGCGTTTTCACGCAACTTTAAGCGCGAATGTTAATTTCCCAAAATCACGCAAAATGGGCGGTATTCTAAAGCCACCTGTCACCTCCTGGCGCAAATCACGTTCCAAAAGTGAAAACCGCCTATCCGCCTCTTCTCCGCGTGAAACCCGTGGTTTTCACCTCCGTAACCACTTTTCCCATTTCTATTACGTTTTATCAACGCGCTTCGCTCGTTTGATCTCTGCGGATCAGAGGCCGGATTAATCTCCTCACTATATCATCCCCCTCTGCCTCTCCAAAGGGTTTTCAACATGCAATCTCATCGTTTGATCTGGCGCTCAGTAATCTCATCCAAGCCCACGATCATCCACAGCAAGTTCATTATTTGAATTTTCCTCCATGAAAAGAGGTTTTTAACCTTATTTCTTTGCATTTTCTTCTATTTTCACAAATATATGACCCCTTTACCATTATTAATTCCTTCCTAGTATTGACCGTTGATCTTCTTGGTCAATCATAGATCAACGGCTCGACTTAAAATCTCCCACCGCTCTCCTTTTGACCACCATAGCGCAAATCTCCGTTGGATGTTGCCATCCAGTGGCCATGCTCTACACGAAACCTCAGCAGTTTTTACCAAATATGCGGGATTTCTTAATTTTTTGTATTGTCTTAAGAGTTAAAGAGGGTTTTTCAAATGTTTTAAAGAAAATGAGCAGGGTCTCTATCCTCAAACTTTAGTTCATCATTAAAAGAAAGCCATATACGGGGGTTCAAATTTACGTTTCATCGATGACTCATGGGCATTGATGCCATGTGAACCTTGTACACACGCATCAAAGACACGGTCAAATTAAACCAAATCAAGAGTATCGGTGTCGAGACGGACACATTGAGAAATGAAGGATTAAACATAGTAATTATACGAGTTTAATGGATTACGGCTAAAAGTCAATTATCAGGCCTAATCCATTGAATTAAGCATAGTTAAGGAAAATCAAGGATATTTATTGAATGAGGATGCCTCCACTGCCACATCAAAAGGAAAATTGATTCCTCTCATTCTTGATTACCACCGTGACTTCTGACATTCAAAAAAAGACGAGTAATGACCAAAACGAGCATATATGCCTTACGGTGAATAGTTATTTTTCAAATCAAGAAGCTAATATAAACTATCAGCTGAGAGTTATTGCAAAAGATGACACTAGAGCCTTAAAGTCAACATAAGCTTCCCGGCTAAGCAATTACTTAATGAAAAACCAATTAATATAGGAAAATATCTGTAAACTTCTCACCAAGACCTCAAAGGCCGAGAAGAATTAAGCGTATTAATTGAACTCGAGAAGATCTTTCTCTCTTCGACCTCCTCATCCCTATAAAAACTTGTTGAATCCATTTATAAACATTGGTTGGGTGGATTTGATCACTAGTTACTAATCTTTAAAACTCTCTGATAATACATAGTCTATTGAAGTTGAAGAAGAAATTGAAGTCTTGGAAGCCTTTGATGATGTTGTTGCATGCTTGTTCTTGAGAAGGCTCTATCATTGGATCCATGGGCAGTTTGTATTGGTGAGTATTACATTTGTTTAATGTTTTTCCCCTATTTTCATTTTTGTTCCAGAATTCTTACTACGGTGGGATAGTTTTGGTAGAAATGACTCTTGGAAGCACCTTGAACTGTTTATCCTTCACTCTTATTATGTTTTTCTTCTGCTAAAGTATTTTAGAGTCTTTAATCTCACCCCAATCTTCATGCTTGTTTATTTCTCTAATAGTTTGGATATTTGGTTTTAGCATGATTTATGGTTTTCCTTTGCTTATGCTGCCACTTAAAAGGTTGTTATTGAAGTCTGTAAGTATCTTTGTTTAAAGTGAGCCAAGGAGGTGCATTACGATCATGCCCCTTGTCCTTGCTTGAGCAGGTTGGCTTAAAGGTATTTATAGTTGTGATCGTAGATGTATTTAGGTGTTCCCTATTCTATGACGTAGTATCGAGTGAATATTTTGTGTGTTTCTAAGTCATTTGAAATAAAATCTTGTGAAATAGGGTGTTCCCGAATCTTAGATTTTCATTTTTAAAAGTTGTTTTTGAAGTCATTATGTGCTTAAAGTGTGATTTGTAGAATTATGGTTGGCCACAATACATCAAGTGGCTCTTTATTGTTCAAGTTATTGGCATAAATTCTTTTTTGTAATTAAACTTCTCTTTCCAAATCATTGATGTCCATCTCATTTCAAAACCAAAGGATCCTGACGAGTTGAATTTCCCTTTGATATCCCATATCCATTAATAAGTTTGTCTTAACCTGCTGACTCATTTCCCAATGAAACTAACATTTCCCCTTTCTATCTATCTTTCCTAGACCTTTTAGGTTCTCTTTATCAATTCAACCAAACAAAAAAAGCAAACATCTGCACTTAATAACTAGTCTAAAACCAATACTCAAAGCACACAAGATAAACCTTTTGCACAAATAATTTGAGATCCTCTCTCTTAGAGCGGGGGAGGACTAGATCTTGTATCTAAAGATTGGTTCTAATGTTTCCTTGTCTTTTGATTTGCCAAACTATCAAAACACGGGACACCAACATATTGTAATAGAGTGATCAGGCTAGCTTGTGATGAGACCTCCTATCCTTAGTAGTTTTGAGTTATCGAAAGTCACTACCACAGTGTGTTGGCCATTGTCAGAATTCACCTCATTAGGAGAGTTTTGAGGTCTTAAATGGGCCTCTAATAAAAATGTACAATAAAAATAAACTTTATAAGAACCAATAGGATTTAGATGATGATGTCAACCATGGGGGATGATTCGCCATTTTTTAAGTAAAAGGTAAAAATATTAAAAAATAATAAAATATTAAAACTACTTTTTCAACTCCCCTTATTTTCAACTTATCTCCCAAAGTTTTTACACAAATTTCGAATGAGTACTCATTGGATGCAAAATTTAATTCCTCATCCAAGGATTACCCATGTTGCATACTTTCGATTGAGACCTTGCTATAAGAAAAATGAGAAATACATTAAAAATATTGATTACAATCACGTTTTTCATGTATTTATCATTTTTCGTAGCAAGACCCATCAAAAGTATGCAACATGGGTACCACTCCTTGAGATGAAGTCATTAGTATCCAGTATTCTCTCACTCAGTTTGAGAGTTATGCCTGTAAGGAGATAAGTTGAAAATGCATTTGAAAAAGTAGTTTTTTTCTTTTTCCCTCTAAAATTCGATGATGTAATCAAATCTTATTTTATTATTTCCACTATTATTTTATAATTTCCTTAGGAGGCCCATTTTAGACCTCAAAATTCCCCTAATGGTTAAACCCTTATGATCAGGTAAGCCCTAGCTGCGTGATGAGACCCTTATTTTTCTCTTAAAAATTTGCATATAGACATAATATTTTCTTTTTGAACGGTAGCCATTTTTCTTGTTTTATGGAGAGACCACTTTTCTTTGGTGTGGTGGCTGAATAGTCCTTAGTGCCATTCACGGGGGATTGTAACGGGTGATCAGGCCGGCTCGTGATGAGACCCACATCTCCTTCAAGTAGTTTGAGTTGTCGAGAAGGTCACTTCCACTGGTGTTGTACATTGTAGGAATGTCACACATTAAACCATATGATCATGAGTAGGTTGTGGTGATGAGACCCCTATTCTCTCTTAAAAAGTGCAAATAGACATAGTAATTTCTTGTTATTTATACATGGAGGAGGCTCATTAACTCCATAAGAGTTAGGGATGGTGTGGTAAAAATAATGCCAATACAATTAATACTCTTTATTCCTATATCTGTGGCAAGGAGAATTACTACTTGAGAGTGTAGAAATATATACCAACATAAGGCTATATGATGGGTTGTGTGATAATATATTTGAACGAGTTATGTCCCGACTCCCCTTTATTGCATAGATAAACCATGTCGACTTACGGAGTAGATATTTCCATCAAAGTTTCAAAGGATCACCATATTATTAATATCACTAATTTTCTCCTCTTGAGGTGCTAATTCCTTTCAAAAATGTCTTTTATGGAAAAAGGATGTAAAGGGAAGTGGATATTGAAAAATATATCTTAAGTAAGAGAAAAAAAACATGTTAGAAAAAATCAGTCATTCCATTTGATTGTGAACATCGGTTTTCAATTGGATTGGACGACAGGTTGTTCAATTGATTGAACAAAAAAAATAAAATCACACAAAAACAAAGTCGTTCAATTGAATTGAACAATAGTTTTCAATTCGATTGAACAACGATCGTTCAAAGGTTTGAACAACAACAAATGAACACGAAAAAACACGACTATTCGATTGAATTGAAAACGATTGTTCAATTCAATTGAACAACGGTTTTCAATTGAATTGAACAAAAAGTCGTTCAAAGGTTTGAAAAACAACAAATAAACACACAAAAAAACGGTTCGTTCAATTGAATTGAACGATGGTTGTTCAATTGGATTGAGCAGTGGTGTTAAAGTTTTGAACGACGACGAATGAACACATGAACACGATCATTCAATGAATTGAACAGCTTGAGTTGTTCAATTCAATTGAACACTTATATTAGAAAGGACCAGACAACAACGAATGAACATGGCTGGGTTGTTCAATTGAATTGAATAACGAGATGTTCAATTGGATTGAACAATAGTCGTTCAAAGGTTTGAGCAGCAAAAATAAACACAAAATAAAGGATAAGAGGAGAAAGAATGCATACGTGAGCATGAAGAAGAGATGAAATGTACAACAATGATAAAAACTATAAGTTGCGGGAGACATATATACAATATTTACAAGAGGAAATAAGCAAATTTTCATGAAATTAAAAAGGCTAGGAGGCCATCACCCCTTGCGGCTAAAATTTAGATGGTGGGATCTTCACATACATGTTTTGCGGAAAGACTCTTTTGTAAGTGGTTTATGATGAGGGACCACCCGGTGTCCATTTATTTGGAAGGTGGAGCTAGATCCATCTATGGTAGTCAAGGTAATGGTACCATTCTTTGTGTGCTTCTTTGAATTTTGTATGGACCGAGCCACCTTGTTTGTAACTTACCGGGGAAGTCTTGGAATGCAGGTCGTAGATAAGTGCCCAATCTCCTTTACGGAATGTCTTCTATGAAGTTATCATGCAACTTATCTCGTTGTTTTGAATAATTACGGTGCGATGCGAGAGAAAGTAGCCGTGTTTCATCTAATTCATTTATTTGCTGGAATCTTCTAATATGGACCTCCATCCAAATCTGACCCCACTTTGGGTTGTTCTTAGAGTCTTTATTTCGAATTCAATGGGAAAAATTGATTCCCTTCCAAATACGGATAGGTACGGAGAATATCCATTGGTGTTTCGCCATGTTGTGCGATAAGCCCACAAAGGCCTCTAGTAGTCTAGTAGCCCAATCTCGGCAATGTGTTGAGAATGTTTTAGTGAGAATTGCCTCAAGGACTGTTGGTGCTTTCAACTTTGCCCATTTTCACAATGAGTGTGAGGGAGAGGCTGACTCTATGGGTGAAATGGTGGTTCTTGAGAGTAGGCGTAATTTTATTCCCACAAATTGTGCCCCTCCATCATTTATCATGAGGTAAGCCATATCACACAAATAGCTCAAAGAAAATTGATCGCAGATTCTTACGTACTTCTTGATAAACCACTTGTTTCTACCCACTTCATCACATAATTTGTGGCAACCATTATGTAGGTATTACGACTTGATGGTGGGTTGAATGGTCCAACAAAGTCAATGCCCACCATTCAAAGGTTCCACTACTAATTGTGGTTGCGATGGAATTTAGATCGGCTTGGATAGGGTGGTCATTCTTTGGCAACTACTCCTTGAGCTTGGACATATTTCTTGGCATATTTAAAAAATTGTAGGCCATAATAACCCATTTGCAATACTTTGTGCCCCGATCTGTGATACGAAAAAATGGCCACCACATGGTTCATCATGAAAAACCCTTAGGATGTCATAAATCTTGTCTTCTCGGATGCATACGCGTATATGCATATCAGCTCGAGTATGAAAAAGATATCCACGATACAAAAGAATCTAGCTATAATGAGCAGTAAACTTCCATTCCTTTGATGTCAAGTGTCTTGGCAACTTTCCTCTTGCCATGTAATTTTCTACATCTTGCATACCATGGTGTTTTACTGCTACAACAAACAAATTCTCGTCGGAAGTGATCATCTTGCTAGTGGGTCAATCCGACTTTGGAAATCTAGACGGGAAATCTACAACTATGTTCTTTTTTCCCTGGGTGATCTTGATAGTTATGTCGAACTCCTATAAAAGAAACAACCAACCCAATCCACTCTTCCATTTACTTAATAGGTTTATTGGCTAAATATCTAATGGCCAAAGTGATCGGTATATAGGAATACTTGATAGCCAATTATATAATGTCTAAATTATTAATAGCATAAATGACGACCAAGAACTCCTTTTCGGTCATTGTATAGTTTAATTCGGCGGGGTGATATTCTTGTACGTGCATTAAATAGCATAGGATTTTATCTTCTTCTTCACCAGAAATGACCCTATCATTGTGTGGATGCATACGAGAAATTTGAAAGGGCAGCTCCCAATTGGGGCAGCGTAATGCGGGTGCGGTCGAGACCGGTTTCTTCAAATACGAAAAACGATGTCACATTTATCGGACCAATGGAATTCAACATTTCCAGTTAATGCATACGGTGCGACAATTTGTGAGAAATTATTTATAAACCTATGATAGTACCTGCTAGCCAAAGGAAACTATGTACCTGTTGTTTGAGTACAAGGTGTGGCTAATAAAGGATTACGTCTATATTTTTGGATCTACCTATATTCAAATTTGCGAGATGTAGTGCCCTAGGATCACTCCTTTGGTCATCATCATGTGACATTTTTCATTGCTCAAACACAGTACGGTAGCAATACATCGTTCCAATACTTTTTATATTGTTTGCGGTGCTTGATCAAAATCATCTTCATATGGAGTAAATTTGTCCATGTAAATTTCGAGTCCTTAATTTATTAAATCAAAAAAAATGTTGAGTATGGCTTTTTGAGCATTTTTTGAGGCATTACATAACCCAAATGGTAATACCCTATGGGAAAATGTACCCCATGGGCAAGTAAAGGTTTTTATCTGGTCTTCGGGGCTATCTTGATTTGATTGTAACCACTAAAACCCATGAAGAAGAGGCTTAGCTTTCACCTTTAATGTATCAAGGACCTGATCAATAAAAGGGAGGGGAAGTGGTCTTTGTGTTCTTTATTCAGCTCTCTGTGTCAAAAGATTCATACTTCGCTCTTCTTAGGAGCAAATCTTATAGGAGAGACCCATTTGTTGTACGAAATAGAATAAATGAAGTTTACATCAGAAGATTTTGCAATTCATCTTTCACAATGTCTTTCATATACGGGTTAACCCTATTCGAGGCGTCGAATAGGTTGAGCATCCTTAATCGATATAAATGTGATGTGTGCATAGCTAAGTATCTATACCCTTCATTATTTTAGTGTCCCAGAAAATTCTCCCTTATATTTAAATAAAACCTTAATGGGCTTTTTATTTGTTGGTTACTATCTAGACTACCATTTATATTTAAAACCTTTCTTAGCTAATTCAATTAGTATGTTGTTACGAACAACGGTTATTGTGTATGTGTTGATTATCAATGTACGCAAGTTCTTCCTATGCTTCATTATCAAGAACTTCTTTGTTGGCATTTTTAAGTTTTCATAAGTATATGGTTGATTCACGGTGTTGCCATCATGCTGAGTTTGATCTTTGAATTCGAGTGCTTCAACTATTGTCAATGGTGTGAGCAGTTATTTTTTCCGAGTATGTATGTAGTTTGTTTGTGAATATTCCCACCGGTGGGAAAACTTGGCTTGATAAATTTAGGTAAATGATGATATGTTTTATGGCATCACCTGCAGAAATGGTTATGTTTTGTCCGGCCTATGTAAGAGTCGGTTATTTGCCAACCAAGGTAGAATCCCGTGTATCACGGGGTGTCCATATAAACTAATTTTTGAGGTTATGTAAAAATTCTCTTGATCCTCCATGAGGCAGAAACCGGGGATGTCCTATAATATTCATGCTGGTTTGATAACGGAATGTCAGCAAGTTCCAACAAGTAGATGTGGTTGTAACACTTTGTTATGCCTAACTTCTGTAGGGTTATGTCCGTTAAAATGTTCATGGCCACCCCAAGTCACTAATGTGTTCTAAAAGGTGTGGTCGCAAGTTGTAAAGTAACTATGGGGGTTCCTTGGATCCTCATATTTTACGGTGTTTCTTTACCCAAAATTAAGTCTGATAGTGCATATGTGAGCAGAGTTGGTCTGAGTTTTCTTTCTTCACTTTGTTTTTTCCACAATCTTTGGTACCTTTAGATATAGATGTATAGCCTAAAGAAAGGGGACTGTACAAAGGTTTTTAATTCCCCTAGGAGATAAAAATCTTAAGAGACTATTAGTGTTAATCTCACAAAGGGAAATGGGGGAGGAAATATCAAGGTTTTCGGTATCTTTTTGGTATTGTGGCCCTCCTTTGCTCTACCTCTAATATTTCATGTAGTTGATTGTTTAGATGATGCCGAAGTTCAGACATGGTTCATTTAATAAGGTCCTTATCTGTTCAGGTGGAAATCACACATCTGATATCCAACTCAAGTTCATTGCATTACTTTTGTTCGTTTTTGTGGTTTGGGTTTTGAACAATCTAGATTAGTTGAGGCCGTGCATTGTGGGATTAGGATTAGGTTGAGCTAGAAGTTGAGGATGCATGATAGGATAAGGATTATGTTGGGTAAGGGTATGGAGCTGGTAATGTAGTTTGATTCTATTTATCCCATCGGTGGGTGGTCATTCAGGGTCGTTTCTAGTTTTTAGACCAATTGCTGTTTTGTGAAGTGGAGCGGCCTTTGGAGCTGATATGGATTGTTTTGCCGTGGGGGAGAACAAGGAAAACATTACTGTAGAGGTTGCGGTGGCCAAGGAGGGCATATAAAATGATTTAAGGATGGCCAGGCAAAAAAATTTGATTGGTTATGCCATGTTGTTGCGGGTTACATTGATTAAGCGCTGGAGAATAAAATAAGCGAGGCGGGTCTTGTGGCATGTTGGGTGTGCTGCAACGACGACGTTGATTCATTAGATAGGCTGAGGGTGTGTCTCTTCTTATGCCTCTTTAAAAGCCGCTTTCCTTTGAGATGAAGGACAATGGTCGGTGGTATGGTCCTTGCTACAAATAGCGCATGTCTAGACCATGTCAATGGGCATTCCCATTGGATATTAACTTCTTCCAAAAACATGGGAAAAAAATATTGGGCATTCTGCTATGTATTTCTTATGCTTGGCTTATAGGACATCTAGCTACGTTGTCAGAATTAAGATATTGGTTTTAAAATCTTCTAAAAGATTACCAAATTCTGTTGTGGTCACTTTTCCACCAAACTATTTATAATTCCTTATTTGATCTGCTGATTTGGCTACTTTTTCACTTTCCCCTCGAGGAACACCCCACAAGTGCCTGGTAATAATTTCATCATATTATTCTTGATAAATGTCCCCTTTTCCCATTATATTAGTGTTTTGACCCATTCTTCTTTCATTCCCTTAATCATCATTGATTTTTAAGATATCTTTAAAACTGAGTGTAGTATATGGAGATCTTTACAAGTTATATAGAAATATTTCAATGTATTCTTCTAATGTCTCATTTCTCTTCAGACATATTGAAGATTTGATCTTTATTTCCTCGAGTCGATAGTGGTCTTGATATTTATTAAGAAATAATTTTTCATACAGTCCCAACTATTAATGGTTCCTCCACCAAGCTTCCATAAACCAAAGTAATTTTCGGCTCCCCTTCAAAGTAGAGAATAATTTAGTTTCGAGGGTCATTGGTGTAGTCATACCCCTACATAAGACATCAAATTCAAATAAGTATACGTATCTTCCAAGGTCAACCCATGAAAGGTGGCATTGTTTTGTAATGGAATGGCTTTCATGAGGAATTTTAAATAGGATCAACAATGGAATACTCCAATATTGATGTCTGCCTCTGGTTTGGTTGTTTGCCATTTGATCAAATATATTCAGTATGTTGCAAAGGATTTCTTGTTCGGGGAATAATTTGAGGTGGAATTAGGAGTCGATTTTAGGGAAGCCTTACATCACTTCCCAGATCTAGGATACTAGGTGTCTCTATCTCAACCACTCCCTCGGGGGGATCAGGCTGCAGGTTTTACTTGTAAATCCTTGTTGGTTTCTCCCTATCCTTCTGCAAATTGAAATAATTTCTCTCTCGAAGGGTCGGGACTTATGTGTTCGGGCGGTTTGAAGGCTGTTCGGACTAACATGTGCCGCTTTGAATCTCGGCATGGAAACACGGATGGTGAGGCGTGCTCCACGGGGAGTGTGAAATGAGACTCAGTAGGAATGGTTAGGTTCCTACTGGATGCCTGGGATTCATATTTCTTAATGATTTCATCTATATATGTTGTTACGCAAGGACCACGATCCTTTGGGTTTTGTGGATTTAAGTGGGGGAGTTTTGATCTAATTCATATCTTTTTCTTCCTAGTCATAAACAAAGACACCTATACTACTAACCTCTGCCTGATTACGAAGCGAAATTTGGAAGCGTTTTTCTTGATAGTGCGATGTTCTTATCTCTCGTTTTCAATACCAAATTCTTTCACAACAAAAGGAAAAATAAATAAAGGACATCACTCTTAAACACTCTCCCCGGCAAACGATGCCAAATTTTGGGTCATAAAGGTGGTTGTTTAAAGGTAAACTTAATGTTTTTCATTAATTATCGTCCGTAAAAGTCTATATTTCAAGAATAAACAAATATATATAAGTACATTTGAGGTTAACTATTCTAAATCGCTATAAGGAAGATTGTCTAATTCTCTAAAGTCTAACTAAACTAACTTGGAAGTTTAAATTATGAATAAGCTTTCAATTATTCAAGGGATAATTCATTTAACTTGGCGCAGCCAAATCATCAAGCATAAAGAATATATTTTTAATTTCAATAACATGTTTTGATGAATTGAATAACTAACTAATTGAAATAACAATTTATTAAATTGAACAATAATCATCATTCGTATTTTAAATGGAATTTTTTGAATCAACTAATAACATCCTTTTTAACGACATCAACCAAACGCTTCGAATGATGATGAAAACATCCTAAAATTAGTTTATGTAGAATTGCACTTAAATCATGCTTCGAAACGATCTAACACTATACAAGCATTGATTTCTATAGAGAACATCAGTCGGTGGTAAACTAGTTCAGTAAAAATGAAGCTATTACATTTGACGCCGCATTAACCAATTAAGGAGAGAGCAGAGATCTAAATAGATAACTGAAACAGCAATTATGAAATAAAGATATAGTAGATAGATAGTGTAGTTGAACCTGATCGGTTAAATAAAGCCACTAGAAGCTTCTACTCAAGTATGAATACTTAAAGTTGTTATTCAAAAATTTTAAATTATTCGATATTAATCCGCGAATACAACAAGACATGCATTTATCATTTCGCTCAATATGCTTATACAAAAGAATGTTGAGATATGTACATATTCATCTTGTTCATCTTCCTTCCTTTTATATTTAAATGAATTCAAAATTAGTAATGATCCTTCTCATTATGGGACCAAATGTTTGGTATTACTCCATTGAAAATTATAAGGTGCCATCTTTCAAGAACATAGAGTCGATATGATTCATTTTCCTTCCTTTTCTGCTGGTTTTATCCAAATAGTAAAGTGGTTTGTTTTTCTTCCCTTTCAATAAATAAGCTAAAGCATAAATCAGTTCTTACGTATTAAATCCACTTTTTATCATTATTCATCACTTATTCTTTTGTATTATTTTCCTTTATTTTATTTCTACATAAATACATAAAAGTACATGACAAATCATGGTAAAGATGGGGTGAAATGTACTCTTCTTGGCTTCCCAACAAAGTGGTAAATTCAATGTTAAATTATAAAGTGAAAAGTGACTTTGAACATAAAGTACAATGTGATGCTATTTAATGGATGAATTAAAAAATAGAAAGTGAAATTAAATTCACATTTATTCTCATCCCTTAATCTAAATGAATCTAAGCATTAGATGCAAGGTTTCCCAAAATTCATTTAGAAATAAAATGAGAGAAAAGAAAAGAGATAATACATTCATTCATTCTTCATGAGTAGATTGGAGAAAGAAGAACGAGGAAATTTGGAAGGCATCTTCTGAAGAAGAAATTTGTTGCAACGAAGATAGAGTGATTCCAGGGCAAAGCTTGACATGGAAATCAAGTAGAAGACAGCAAAAGGTACAATACGAACATAATTTAATGTTGTGAGTTACATAGTTCCGAGCATTTTTTGAGCCAAAAAAAAATCACAATACGGTTCATACATAATTACAAAAACCACACGATCAATCTAAGGAATCCATAAATTACATTATTGTCAGGTACATTATAGTTTCAAATTAAGTGGGCACAAAAATTGAGGTAAGGTGACACGGTTTTCAAAGTACTAGAACAAAGAGATAGAGTCCCTATTTGTTGTTTTATTTTTTGTACGCAAATATGTGTTTTTCACGAATGTGAAATATAAATAAATTTGAATAGCTCTCAAACGGGTTTTCCTCGAAGAAGATTGAAGGGATTTTCTGGGTCTAATTTGACCAAAAATTTATGTATTTTTTTTATGTGTGTTGTTGTTTGTTTATGTCCATATTTATTTTTAGCATGTGTTGATAGTCCCATATGTTTTAATCTAAAAAATTCATTTCCATAATTCTATATGTTGAATGTAAGTTTATGGGAAATGGAATTTAGCGAATGGGAGTGATGAGGTGAGGAAATTAAGCGGGTTGGGATTGCGGGCTTTTTAGTCATCAGAATTTCAACATAGTATCGGAAGGTATAGGCTGAAAATTGTAGTTTGAACAACGGTGAGTAGCTTGGGAGAACAAATAGTGGTTTCGATAGCAAATTGAATTTTTGGACCTTGAAACTCAGTGGACAACAAGCGTATTTTGGGACAACGTTAGAAATTTCACGAGAGAGAGTAGAACTTTAGGACAACAGAGATGTGTTGGAAATTTCATTTCTCCATTTTCTTGGTTTGTAACTTTCTAACGGTAGTCATGGCCATGTTATTAAGGATAGAGGATAGGCTGGGATGGGGTGTCCATGTCTCATTTGGAAGGAAAAATCAGATAGTGTTTGAGGAGGCAACCTTTTGGGGCATAGTGTGTCAGAGGTTTATACCTCCCCCTCTGTGGAATGAACTTGTTGAATTCACAAAAAATAATGGAAAGGAAAAAGGATTTTGATGGAGAGTCAAAAAGGACCATCTAGGTTCCTCAAGTGAGAGGAAACAAATATTCATATCAAATGTGGACAACTCTAACCACTCTACATGAAGTACCAATGAGAGAAAGGAAGATGGTACTCAAAGAGCAGATAGAAAAACATCGGGGATGAAAAATTATGGAATTGTAGTTCATTATCTTAGAAAGGGTCAAAACAGTGCGTGATGATTTGGCTTGCTATTGGTGAGGTTGTTTCACCCATGATTAGTTAGGATAGTCGTGGCAGACTTAAAGTCTTGAGTCTTTCTCAAGATATCTTACCTCTGAGGAGAATACTCCCAGTGCAGGAGAATGGATGGGATGATTGTAGGCATGAGATATAGAAATCTTCTGGTAAGTGGTGAGGTGAGAAAACAATATATGAGGAGGATCACAGCCTTCACATCCGGGGAGAAGAACAAAGACAGGTGAAGAAATGGGCTCATTAGATGAGGCTAATGGAAAGGATATGAAGAAGAAGAAGATATGAATATGTCCAAGTGGAAATGTTGGGCATGTCGGGGAAGATGGGACACTATCTTTGCTGTCTGAGAGAAGAAACCAAGGAGAGGAAGAAGTGCTGTGCTTTATCATAGGTGGAGCAATTTTCTTCACAATTTGGCAGACTTTAGATTTATTGCTACATCTAGTAGGAGTACATCATCCAATGTGTGGTACATAGACAAAGGTACTTCTGCCATATGAGTGCAGAGTTATTTTCGGAGGGTCTTGCGAGGGAGAGGGGCACTTGATATTGAGATTGTATTAGGAGATGACCACCTTGTGAGGAGAATTTGTTGGTGTGGGGGCTTGTGACCTTTGAGAGGGATTATTTACTTGCTTTGAAGGTCATGGATTTTTTGTATGTTATGGGGATGAAGAAGAACTTGATTTTAGTGTCTACTATGGAGGAAGAGGGTTTGATGTCACTTTCTGGGAGGGCGAATTGATGCATCTAGGGAGCTTCCATCACTTCGGCCAAAGTGATTGGAGTACACTCTAGGAAACTATACGGAGTTCAATTTTTAGTCGGTAGGAGCATTGGTGAGTAGCACAGCCGGCAGCACCCACACTAGGTACCACCAATGGTAGAGATTTTACAATGCCGAGTTATGGCACGGAGGATGCTGCATATGTATCATGGAGCTTGAGAGTTAGAAGTCCTCTTTGAGTTCTTTGATTTCGGTGTCGAGAATTATGAGGTATGAGAGGTGTGATTTAGGAAAACACACCAAGTTACCATTTCCGGTAACAGATCTCTGGTATACTAGATTTGATTCATACGATGTTAGTAGTAAGTATGTCTCATGTGTCCTTGGGTGGTTATGAGTATTATGTTATATTCATTGATATTTACTCAAAGGAGAACTTGGATATATTTCCTAAAGATGAAGGGTGAGGTCTTGAGTGCTTTAAGAAGTTCAAATCTCTTGTGGAGAAGCGAGACGAGGAGGAATATTCAGGTCTTGAGGTCAGAAAATGGTGGTGAGTACAACGATGGTGGGTTTTCTAAATTCTATGCACGGGAGGGCATTAGGAGAAGTTCATTTTCCTTACAACCCCCAAAAGAATGGGGTGTCTAAAAGGAAGAACGAGATCTATTTTTGGGGTTCTAGGTTATGGTCATGATCGGGGGTTGCCTTTTTTGTGGGCTAAGGCTGTATCACATTATTTATCTTTATAAAAAGCGTCCTCACATAGTATTAGGGAATATGACTCGGAGGAGGCCTTCCCCTTTGGACAAGCGTCATCAGGACATCTTCGTATCTTTGGATGTATCACATAGTCTTAATCCCCAAGACGGAGGACAAAGTTGGAACCCATGTTAGAGAAGGGTATCTTTGTGGGTTACGGTGAGACCCAGGCTATCGAGATCTTTATTCCTTATAAATGGAGAGTGGTGATTAGGATGTGAAATTTGAGGAGGAGAGGACTCTCAGAATCATGGGACCCTATGATGAGAGAGATCCCATGAGACTTCTCCTTAGGAGGTAGGTCGAGTACATGGAGGAGGACCTCGGGGTTCTGAATCGTGATACGGGAGGTGCCCGGTGTCAATGACATACGGGGCATGAGTGGCAGTGCACCGCCGCACTTATTTAGGGAGTCAACGGTACACTTGTTCTGTGATCTTGGTGGCTCCTGGACATAGGTTCTTTAAGGACGGAGTGTTGGTACGGGCACACCAAGGTCGGTTGGAAACCTTAAGGTTACTAGATTAGGGGGCGGATGAGGTTCCATATGGGAAGCATCTTCGGGGAAGATGAAGCGCAAGTGGCTTCAAGACACCTTAAGAAGGAGAGTAGAGTCATGGTCCTTTGAAGAGGTGAATAGGAGAGTCCTGTGTCACACCGAGTGGTTTTACGGTTATGTAGCAGAGGCTACCAACATTTTTGACTTTGAGCCTACTATCTGTAAATTTGCTATCTAGGAGGTATGGAGATAGGAGCTGTGTGGTGAAGTATGCCTCTATCATTAATAAAAATGTGGAGGTCATTCCTAGGCACGAGGGCAAGTAAGTTGTGACTTCCGAGTTGGCCCTACAAGACTCAATCATGTTGCGAGATGGAAGCATTGATAAGTTGAGTGAGGTTTGTGGCTAGAGGTTCTCACGGATAGGATTTGACTATGATGAGACCTTCGCTCCGTCAGCTCTAAACACTTATATTCGATGCCTTATTTCTATTAACATAAAAATGGGTTGGAAGATCAACGGATAGATGTGAAGAATGCATTTCTAAACTAAGTTATAGGAGGTGTATGTTGAGTAGCCACGGGGCTTTCGGGTACTTGGGCGGGATACCCATGTATGTCGGTTGGTAGGCCTCTCAGTTCAGCCAGCTACAAGGCATTCAAGGATTATCACCACTTACAATGATGGGTTTATGAGAAGTGATACAAATCCAGACCTATATTACATTGTGAGGATGACACTGCTCATTCTTTCTCGACCATTGACTTGTTGTTCTTCAGATTGAAGAAATGATTAGTGGATTTTATAAGGAGGATCTTTATTTGAGTTTTAAAGATAAGATCTTGGACAGTGCATTTTTTTGGGCTTGGTGTGGTAGTAGGATGGGCATATATTTGCAGGGCGGGGACGGTGTAACATGGATGTGTTGAGAAGATTTCACATATAGGATTGTAGACCCATGTCCCTGCCTCTATGATCGAGCGATAGGAAGAAGCTCGATGCTTCAAATTCCTAGTTTGGTGGATCCCACATTGCTAAACAACTTATTGAGTCCTTGATGTATTTGTCCTTTTCGGCCCGGATATATGCTCTGCAACAAACACACTTATCCAATTCATGGTTGAGCCCGGGAGGGTGCCTTTGGGTAGCTACAAAGCACATTCTTCGCTACATGCGGGGATTGTTGATTATGGTCTTGGTATAGGTGGAGAGATGGAGTGAAGTTGGCGGAGTTACAAGAATTCGGATTGGGAAGGGAGTGCTTCGACGGGAAAATGCTTTAGGGTGTTCCTTCGAATTGGTTTAGAGATTACTGTATAGGATTTCATTTGAAAGAAAAATTCAATTTCTTTGATCTCTTACGAGGAGTTGAGTATATGGCCGCTTCTTGGACAGTTTTGAGTCATTTGGATTGACCGGTTATTGTATGGCCTATTTGATCGGGATTTGAGACCTACGGTTATTCAATATGATAATCGAGTTGCATTAAACTCACGGAAGTGTGTTTCATGACGGGTCAAAACAAGTTGAAATCAAATATCATTTCATCGAGGACTATGTTCGGGGAAGGGGGCAGTGAAGTTGGAGTATATATCGATAGATGAGTAGGTGCTGATGTTCTCACGAAGTCCACACTTGAAGGAAAGCATGTCCATTTCGAAACTGATATGGGTGTGGTGAGAAACACTTTCCTGGAGGTAAGAGGGGTGTTGTTCTAGAAGTACCTTTGACGGATGGTTTCCCATGAGTTAGTTTGTATCTAGGGAAAAGTGTCCAAAATAATTATTTTCCTAAGTGCATTTTATAAAAGTAGAAGTGACTTTATAAGTGGTAAAGTCACAACTATTAAATTTTAAAGTGAAAGTGACTTTATAAGTGGGCAGGAAGTAAATCTTAAATTATAAAGTGAAAAGTGACTTTAAGACATAAATTACGATGTGTGTACTTTATTTAATAGGTGAGTTAAAAAATATAAAGAGTGAGAATTAAATACCGATTTATTCTCATCCCTGAATCTAAATGAATCTAATCCATTAGACCTTCGGGTTTCCCAAAAGTCATTGAGGAAACAAAGGGGCAAGAAAAGAGAGAGCGCATTCATTCATTCTTCGGTGAGATTGGAGAAAGGAGGTTGAGAGTTGGAGTAAAGTTTTGAAAGAGAAATTTGTGGCGACCAGGCGGAAGGGTGATTTGTTTGGGCAAAGATGGGCACTTGAAATCAAGGTGTAGAAGATAGCATAAGGTATAGTAAGAACAACTTGTTTCGTTGTGAGATGCGGCAGTTAGAAGTTTTTGGAAAAAAAATTGGAAAAAATGCGTATAGTTTATGCAATGATGGGAAATCCGTAAAGTCAAATTATGGAATCCGTCTGATAAAGTATGTGTATGTATATTCATTTTCAGCTTCAAGTGGCCACTTGAAATCAAGGAGAAGTGGGCACAATTTCGAGAGTTTTTAGGGCAAAGAGATAAGTTGTATTTTGTTGTTTTGTTTTATCGCAAATTTATTTTTCTTGAACTTGAATGCTAAATAAATTTGAAGAGCTCTCTAACGGGTTTACACGGAGAGATTGAAGGGGTTTTCCTGGGTCTAAGTTGACCAAATGTTTATTTTTTTTATACGTTGATGCGATTTGTCCCTATTTATTTTCAACATGTTTTAGCCAGGTCCACATTGTTTTAATGTAAATTTCATTTCCAAAATTAAAGTTGAATGTAAGTTTATGGAAAGGACATTTGCTTGAATGGGGTGATAAGGTGAAATTAAAATCGGGTTGGGACTATTTCAAAACTTTTAGTCATCAAATGTCAATAAGTGAAGGGAAATATGTCCCTTATCTGGCTTGAGGAGATTATTTGTAATGAAATCATTGATGTTATGAAGAACATATGGGATTTAATAATTATTGTAGAGGAAGGGGAAGAAAAGAGCATTGTGAGAGACACAGCAATTTCATTGTTACAAATAAGAAAGTAAAAACGGGCCTCGTATGCAAGAGGTTGATTGATTTTCTTAATTCCAAAATTAAGAAGTAGAAGGATTTCGGAATTGAATATAGGACACGATGTGTGTTGGATTTTAACAATATGATCATGAAGAATTCATATACGAAGACTGCAAGAAAAATATGAAGGAAGTCAAAGAAGTAGTGGTAAGATTTAATGTTTTATTTGATAAAAGAACCGGGGTTTTTCTTCCATTCTGTTGGGATCAACAAGGAAATATTCTCCCTTGGGAAACATACGAGGTACTACTAGTTCCTAGATCAAGCTCACAGATAATGAGGTAAAGTTGAAAGGATAATATTTATCGAAGGGGCCTTAATGTATCCCCTATGTCCTTAGGAAAATAATGAGATATTATGTGAAAATAATGAGATATTATGTGAATGAATAAAGTGAATGAGTACAACTAACATAGGGATTGAAAATAAAAAAGGTCAAAAAAGAAGAATTGAGTAATATGCAGGCTTAGAATTCCCTTTAACATGTAATGACACTGACACAAAGTTACTTGGAAACGACTGATAATGAGCACCACATAATATCGCCCAATAACCTGAGGACATTGAAACACACTCCATAGTGACTAGAGTATTAACACGATTGACAGTGAAAAAGTCATATATATGGTATAAGGTCTAAGAAAACTAAATCCTGTCATTGAGTAGAGATTGACAAGGTGCAATATTCGAGGAAACATGGCTGATGTTTCCATTTGACTCATAGAATTACAGAAGTGATCCCCAACTTCTCTTTTTATTTGTTGAGATCTATTTATATGGTTTATTGACACGAAAGAAGACAAATGGCTAGATAGTGTATTTTTCATTCAGTTTTAACAATCCCAAAATAAATAAAAGGATACTTGATAATGTCTATTTTGGGGTTTAATGAACAGAGAGACATGTAATAGAGTGCTTATTTAGGTGTCTTTTTCATGAGGTTTTAATGGGCTTAAAGGAGATAAAGTGGATGCTCAAAATATTTATTACATATTTTTTTGTTCATGGCCTATTATTATTAGATGAACCCAAGTGTAACATACTTAAGGATAAGTTTACCCTAAGTAAATTAACACTATATTAGAAATAACTTATTTGTTTATATTTATTTTGTCATATTTAACCCAAAACAAAAGATTAATTAAATAAATCCTTATTTATTTAATTATTTCTAAATAAATTATTTAAATAATTAACAATATTATTCTTAGTTAAATTTGACTAAATCATTCATAAATAATTAAATAAACCTTTATTTATTTAATTATATTCCTGTTCCCTAAAATGATAAATAAATCATTTATTTATTTATTATTTATAAATAAAGGAATTTGACCCAAGTCAAAAATCCTTTTCCCTCCAACAAATATAATAAAATATTCCTAAAGGGTGGTTCTAGATTTGATTCAATATTTTCATTTCTGTGCTGTAGGATTCACAGACCACCCTAATATTTTGACACTCGGCCAGAAGGGTTTCCCCATTACTTATAAATAAGCCAATCTATTAACAGAGACCAAAATTACAATGTGACGTAGTCAAATCAAGCTAGCTTCAGACCAGAGGCGAGGAATTTTCTCTTGAAAAACACATAAGGGAGGCGCCCTATGACGGGAAACCGATGCGGAAAAGGTTTGCCAGGCCAGGGAAACATGTTATCGATCTTCTGATGTAGCGAGTTTATGCGATTAAAAATGAACTTAAAACAAGCCAAATTCCATAGCACGTTAAAGACGGCAACAAGACTGTGGTGTAGGCCGCAAAGAAAGATAAAAGTGCCGAAGGTTGGTAGTCATCACAAGGAGGTTCACACAACATCCTGGCCTGACTTTGAAGCAAGCGGGTCACAGCGAAAGCGACAGTTCTGAGGGAGCTAGGATCAGCCGACTCCATCACAGCCTTGGTGTTTTGCAAGCTTGAACCTCGAAACTACACAGACGCGCTACCAATCCCCGCCTGGAGGTGCAGATGCAGGCGTCCAGGAGCTGTTCATGGCTTGGGCGTGGGCTCCTCCTGGCTGGGCTTCCTCATGGAAAGCCACTGGCAAAAGGTGTGATGTCAGAGACGTTGGAAGCCTTGTTGAAGTGAAGGCGCGTTGCCAGACAGTGGTGGGGAGGCATAGAAGCGGGGGGCCGGGGAGCAGGGCCACAATGGCAGAATCCGAAACTCCCTCTCCCCTTTGCTAGTACAAGGGTAGTGGCCGGCCAGCAGGCGCTTGAGGAGCAGTGGTGAGTGGTCAGAAGAGGCTGGATGGCGAGGTAGAAGGGTGACCTCTGAGTCCTGCCGCCTCTGTGACTCCGCAATCCCAATCATCACAATGAGGCACAGTAGGAACCAACGAGGTTGGCCGGTGGCAGTGGTTGGGTAGTCCCAAATATCAGCCAGGGAGGTCAAGACAACAAGTACACCAAATATCCACCGTGACGTCTCCCTGAGCAGTGAGACCCAGGCCTCATTGCCCTCGGCCACGAAGACAGTGGAAGGTAGAATTATTCCTGTAGCAGGAAATCAGTAAGAGGGCGAGGCCAAAAGAAATGGGCCGTGCGACTGGAAACAACTCATGGCCTCCGTGACATAGAACATCCTCCCTCCCTGCCAGGCCCCCTATCACCTTGGGGCTGATAAGGCGGAAATACGTGTGCGGGGGAGCATGTGAAGGCAGCCAGAGCCGGTGGCCACGATCTGAAATGCAGACCCCTGGGCCACCATGCCTTTGAGACTGTGAGCTGGAAAATGCGAGGATCCTTTGGCGGAACAGCAATAACCCTCCATGTCTGAGTGGGCGGGGAGTGTCCCACCTTGCCGCACCTGTCATCATGTTAAATGCTTGTCATTCACCCACATAAGGAGAAAGTTTTCCCCATTCATTAGTCCACCTCCATTGCATTGATCCTACGGATGTACAGTTATTCTCCAGCCTGCACTTGTGAGAGAAGCCATTGGGTTCTATGTTGTTGGTTTCTAAACAACGAGAAGTATTTTAGTCAGAAACATTGCATTTCAAAATTGTCCATTGAGGAGAAGCTGGAAAACACACTGTGGACTATCCTCTTAAGTCTTTCCAACACCCAATAATAAAAATTCTTTCAAATACATGATTTTATCATTGTCTATTGGATGCTGGAACACATTTTACTTTATCCTAACCAATATCTTGTATGAATCCCAGTTTGTTCATTGTGTTGGATCACACAATTGCCAAAGATTTAAAGATGTGGCGACCATAGTAGATGTTGAAGACTATTTTGTCATGGCCTAAAGTGATATTTTAAATAAATATTCATACCACAACAATTCCGTGACTCACGGTTTTCTTTAGTAGCCTGTGTTTATATATTCTGTATCCAACTATTTGGGACCTAGGGTTTCTTCCATTTCTATTTTTCCCTATTTTGCAATTGCTACCTCTAAAACCCTCAAACATTAAAATTTTAACCCACACATGTGTTTACAACCTTATTCATGGTGTGGAACCATCTAGCATAGTGAGGCATTAACTTTTACCACGAAATCTTCACAGGGGTAGGATACTGCCAGATTTACTTATGAGCCCAAAGGCATGACTAACCAAAGTGTGCCTTTTCTCATCTAAACATGACTGGTGAAAACAGTCAAACCTCTGGCTTCCTTTTTTTTTCTGCAGTACAAATTTTTTGCAGGTTAAAACAATAGAGTTCAAGCCCCTCTCTTAAATGTTATAGATTTAAAGCCTGTTTAGAATTGTTTTCAAATAATTAGAATCTGCTTTCCCCTTGAGATAATACACTCCACTTTCTGGAGATTTTTGTTCAGTCTAAATTTCAGTTGGTCTTCTTTGAATCAAGATACCTCACTTTGAATCCTTCCAGATCATCTTATATAAATGCTATTGTCTGGGTTTTTGGGTTTCATTTCTAGGGCCTTCTCCTTGTCCTTCCATTTTAGGCAGAGTCCCCCTCATTTTATGACATGCCACCTCTGCCTCTTTGTTGTATTCTCTACCCTCTTTTAATGATTTCTCCTTTAGGTCTGTCCATAAAACCTTGATCTAGTGGCCTCTTTCCACGTACTTTCTTGAGTTTTTCCCTCTAGACTAGTTTGAGGCCATGTCCTTGGTTAGATTAGGTAGCTGTAGCTCCTTGGTGCCCTACATCTTTGGTCTCATTTTCTACGCAGATTCTTTCTAGTTCTGTGACCTGCTTATATTTTATATAAACATAGGGACAGCAAATTCATTAACAACGCACCTTCTTGGCTTCCTAGCGAAGAGCACAGTTTATCCTGCTGGCAAAAGAGTTGATGCGTTGTCACCTCTTTCCTCCCAACCCTCCTTGATTTCTCTGTTGTATCAGGTTTTTCTTCTTCGTCATCGTGCCACCCCAGGCGCTGTTAGAACTTCTTGTACCCTCTCTCGCATTTTCCGGTTCGTGGCTTCCTCTTTCAGGTAGTCTGGAAGTGAGAGTCATCCCGGATTTTAACGCACTGGGCTACCTTCCTTCCCCGTTGGTGGGTTCTCCACCTCTGGTTTCTCCCCTGTCACCTTCTGTGAACCCGGGCTGGCCAGCGACAGCCCGGTTCCTGCTGGCCGGGTGCATTTCTGGCGGAACACTACGGGACCTGCCTCGGCCACCCATTGCTCCCTTATAGCAGCCTTGGTCCCCGACCAATGGTGATGGTGATCTGTCCTTCGATGTTGGTGGCTTGCCTGTGTAACCAAAACACAAAACATTCCCGATTCGAAGACACCGCCAGTGAAGAATCCTCCAGCTTCCTCTCGATCTTTTCCTGTGTGTTCATCCAATTTAGCTACGGTAGCTCATTATATGCAAATTAATTCATTGCGCTTGCTAGTGACTTCTAAATGGTATCATTGAAGCGAACCACTATATACCCTTTTGCATTGTTATTTAACCTTTATCTTGTTGTCTCTCAAATCGACAATTGACTTTTAACTATTTAAAATTAATCTCTTGACCCACCTTTCGCTCATCTCAGGAATGAGCGAAGAAAAAGCATATAATGTACTCCCTTGACTTTGAAGATCGGGTTTATGGACTAGTTCCTTAATTCTCTCTTACTCCCATTGGCAAGGTATGCTTGTCTGTTTCCTCAAGCAAAACGCCTCAAACCAGCCTTGAAATATGACCTTATTCTGCTCAATCGTTCTGTTTGCATAAAGTCTTCGACCTCCCTGGCCGGGTGGCCCTGGTACCTCAGGGGAATCTCACCCTGTGATGACCTGATTTGAGCTCCTCCACATGCCTGGCGCTTCGCCTCTTGGGGAATATCGTTCCTCAGGAGTGGCCCGACCCTGCGGCACTTTTCTATAAGGTGCCTTGTATACTCTGGGATATGGCATTACTACTCCTTTTTTCCACACTCCTACTTACCTCGTGTTGCCCATCCTGCCCGCCTTGATACTTCTGACTGGTGTCTAACTCCTCTAGCATTTGGACCCTCACTCCCTTTCTCCCCCGGCACGCCTGCCCCGCCCAGGGCGGACGCGCACGGCGGGGCTCGCTGCGTCTTCCTTCTCGAAAACGGAAGACGATCATCACCGACACGGTAGCAGGATCCAATCCCGCCCGAGTCTTGACTCTGCCATGAGCAGAGCGGGCTCCTGAGCACGAGCAAACAGGCCGCTTCTTGCCAGCAAAGCACTGTTCGTGTTCTGCTGCCATCGGGTTTGCAGTCAATGCCGCCACGGTTGTTAACTGTTACTAATCTTTGGCATATGCTTTTGGGAGTCAGAATATAATGAGGGACAACATATCTCCCCTATTGTCCCCTTAATATGGCTGCTTCTCAACCGTTATGTTTCTGGGTCTTTCACTCAGCACGGATTAGTGACCTCAACCCTGCTGCTGGTAGCCATCAACCTTCCCTTAAGGTTCCTCAGATTGCAGTTCTCATGACTCAGCGGCGTGAGCCAACCTCACTATCGACCTTGGCCTTGAGCTGGGTGTGGTGCCTCCCGCCTCCGTTCCATCTGTCTCTAAGTCCCTTCCTGGGTCCTACGAACCTCATGTCGACACCTAATGATTATATAGTCACAACCCAAAACGAAGGTTCTTGCCATTCCTAGAGACCCTTCCACACGAATATTCGCCTCTTGGTGGGGCGCCTTCATTCTCTGTGTAGTATATGGTGGCTCGTCTTCACGCCTTTCAACCAGAACTCTATACGATCGATATTATTCATCAAGGCTCTGCTACGCTTTCCGTGGTAGTGTGGGCGGTCTCTGATGACCAATTTGTTTTCGATGCCGTGGTGTCAGACCATCCCCCCCTGTGGTACTGGCCGTCACGATCAAAAATATGAAAATATTGCGTGCTTGGTGTATCAGTGATGAGGGGGCATCTCTGTCATGATGTCCGCTTGGGTTGAAGCTCTTGAACTCCTAAATTTTGACACCACAATCACCTTGGTGCATGCAGGATGGCCATGCCTCCCGACCCATTGGCCCTATTAGCCAAACGTCTGTCACCCGCCTTATTACATTGTTTGTGTATTGGTCAGAAGTTATAAACACCCTCTTATTCCAACATTGTACAGGGGCGTGATTCCCTTTCATATATTATCATCTGTCAGGTCCCACTGCAAGATATTTCCTATAATACAACTAGTTATTCTGTTGACAGTTGACTTTGTGAGCCAAAATCTGGAGCCTCACAGTCCCTGCGTCATTATACCAATGACTATTTAGATTCTTTGACAGGTGTTTCCCTTCGCGTCTACAAGAATTCCTCCTTGTAAGCACTTTCAGGTCCTCCCCCCTCCCTCACCGTCTCGACCCCGACTTAACGAATAATTTACACCCCGGTGCGTCTCGGGCACCCCTTCCGCTTTCCTTTGATAGTCCGTGCTTATAATAAACACACACACACAACTATATAATTATATTTACCACTTCGGTCGACGAACCTCTCCCGCGGACGCGCCCGTGCCTGCGCAAACACTCCCCCTCACGGTCGGGACCATAGATTATACATAAGGAGCCTTCCCCCTCCGGCCACGTACCCGCGGACGGGATACCTTTCATGGTTTGGGGGTGTCGGTTCGGTCATCGGCCACCCTTTCATCGTTTAACGCCCGGGGTACGGGTGGTATCTTATATACGGGACGGGAACCCCCGCCTGACCCCCCAAAATATACATTCTACAAGCACGGTGTGTGGGTCCCGCCCGCTCCTTCCTTTACGGTGCCTGTCCCCTCGCGGACCCTCCCTCGTGCCCGGCGCCCGGGCAGAAAGAAAGCACGCAAGGGCGCGTGGGGACAGACACACACGACCTACCCCTCCCCCACCATGAAGCACGCGCTTTGTTGTGATGGTATAGTTCATACATACATACTTATTAGTTTCTGTCTGTCAACCATGGTTAGGTAGTTCCTAATCTAGTTACCGACTTCTCTCTTTATTTATCCATCCTTATTGAGTGAACTCTTAGCACCAACAAACATAATATATATACCATGTACAGTTGTGTGGTATTCTCTGTTGTCTCCCTCACACGCTACCCCGACCCTCTTTCGAGGTGTTCCGCGTGCGAGTTAATTAAAATCATCCTTTCTCCCCATCCTTGCTCGTATGCGTCGGGGTCTGTGAGATACACATATAAATAAACCCGTTATACTATAATGAATGTGAGCCTGCCTTTCTTTACCTAATATTATACATATGACCCAGCAGTGCTCCCTACGGTCCACTCATCTGTGTTTCTTGATTCTCCTTGATGGCATTCTAGGACTCTTCATGCTTTATTACCTTTGTGTTTGTTCTTATCTGTTCCCACGATGACCCATTCTTGCCTCTTTAATCTTTGGTCATTTGAGTGGCTGGTAGATGTTAATGGTTCCTTGACCTTTCCATTCCTTCCATAATATGAATCATACAACTAATGATATCTATGATGATGCATCTATTAACAGCACTGTGGTTAGGATTCTTCATTCCATGATTCTCATTCAATGTCTCTCCTAGTGAATCTATTGTCTGTCGAACTTCCCACAGGTATCCCTCTTTATTAGTTGTGGGGCGGATGTCTCCCTCTCTCCGGCCCTTATCATTCTCTTCCCTTCATTCTTGTCTTCTTGGCCACTATTATGACCCCTCTAGTCCCCCATTAAATACGCTGTCTGCGTCCCAGGAGACGATTATTATTACGAATCTGTGTGTACATGGGCACGTACACACACCCATACTGTGTGTGAAAATGGGTGCATTGATAATACACACACAATGATAGTGAGATATGAGTGCGTGCACGTAGTCCTGTAAGACGGTCTTACTCCCTATCATTGTATCACTCATACATCGTGCCTTTAGATTCCTGATTATTGTCTTTAATATTAATTATCTATTATTTTATATATACAGACAATATTTAGGTGGCTTTCGTGCGTCGTTTCGTTTATTACTTTCAATACATACACGGGGGTCAAAAATCACTGCGTGAGATCAAAATATAAATCATCATTCTGTTGACATTTTATCACACACAGACAGTAATTCCTTTATTAATAAATACATATAAATATATATATCATCACTGTGTGTTTTAAGGAGTCCATGTACGAAACATATAAATATATATAACGTATTTACGTAAACAAACACAAAAATGAGGGCATACACCGCCCTACACAACGATAACGAGCTCACCGCCTATATCTGTGTACGGAGGATGGAACCAACGAAATATATATAACAACCCCTACGTATAATATATAGGTGTGTCCCTTCGCCCGTGTCTGCCTGGTATATATGGGTGGCCAATACATAACTTTATATACGATTAATAAATCATATAATAAAACAAAGACACACCGATTAATGACCCTGCTTGCTCTCACGACTGAATTTCTCCAGCAGACGGGACATATCATAATTAATGATAAATAACGATCACATACATATGGCTCTCGCTCTGGGTCGGTCTCTCCGTCCGGTTTCTGGAACTATATCTAAGACAAAATATAAATATTAATTGTAGGTATGATTAAATAAAGTACACAATAATTGAATTCTTGTCCTTGTATAGACCCCATATAAGCAGGGTGGAAAAGCATTAGAATCTCCCCAATAACCTATTACTGTAAGAGGATGGTCATCTCATGTACAATGCTTGCTCGTCCCAATGGTGACTTCAGTGAAACACATCGGCCGCCCCTCTCTCTACCCACGATGGTATTCCCAGCGCATCCTGAGGCTGTCTCTCGGGACCCAGCAGAGCTGTATGAGGTTAACAAATTGAGATCTTCTCAAGAAAAGAGCACCATCTTTGTCCCATAAACTTTCGTCATGATTCACTTGCCACTTACATAGTGATGGCAGCCGTTTCACAGCTTCACTTATCGTAGGCTTACCTTGTTACGATTACAAAACATCTCTCTGATCATCATCACCTCACAATTGATGTGATGAACACATAACTGCCAGAATGTAACACTGAAATTTACTGCCCCGGCTCTCCAACCTCTGAATCCCAATGGTATCAGGTTCTTGACTGGACACAGTGGCTGCGTAATAACAAAAAACTCTATGATGTTCATGTATTGGCACCACTGGCTGATATTTCTGTCCCTAATAGCGCGGAGACGATCAAATACAGATGTTTGTCCGCTCAATCAACTTTTGCCTGCTAACACCCTCAGTGCGGATGTGCTTGATAATCGACAACAAAGGCTCACCGTAGCCCTCATGAAAGGGTTCTCCACAAATTTAGAACCCAGACTAACTGATGCTGTGAACGCACAAATTAGCGGATTTAGTCATAATATTTCTGATTATCTCTCACTTGATGGTATATCCGCCTTATTACGCACAAAACCATCAATATTTTTAGGTCTACGGATAATAAACGCGTTATTCACAAAAGCTGAATCTGTTACCTGTGACTGTGGCTTACACCGCCCAATAGGTGCTTTTTTGGCCTTAATCGCAGGCTGGAGTCCTTTTAAAATTGGCTGTCGTTGATGGTTTTTTAAAGTGGCAAACTTGTTTATTAATGATGAAGTAGGGTAAGTTGCAGGATTGTTCATCTGGTTTGAATCCGTAAAAACAAAGATTATGATTGAACTCGCCATATGCTTAATGATTAATGATTTAATAGTTAGTTTTTTATTTCTTGATGTACGAGGTGTAGGCCTTCTCATCTCACATTTCTGACTACACAAAAATGATAAATTTTGAGAGGAAAATATATTAGAGAAAAACACATTTTCTTTGTTGCATTACGTTAAACGCCTTCCAGTTGACCACCGCAGTTTGCCGCAGTTGGAAAATATATAGTACTCAAATGGATATCTATTTATTTTTCTGTTTGGATACTACCGAGGACAATTTTTATTCACGAGATTTATCTCTCTTCAGTGAGATTCTTCCTTAAAGCAGCTTGTGCCAAGGCACCCTTGCCTCTTGTGGCTTTGATGAACGAGATTTTGGTAAGCAGATACCTGTTGTGCTCTGTGTTTTAACTGTTTATTGGAGCTTCTCAAATGTTGGCAGCACCACTCAGGTCTTCCCTTGTTTGTTACGAATTTGGTCATCATCGGTCATGGAATCTATCAGGCCATGCCTTTTACCTGTGGTCTTCCATCCTTCATAACGATTCTCTCAGTGTTGCCTGTTATAGCGCTCCATCATTTTTATTTATACTCACGGTCTTGTTAATTCTTGCCAGCCATTCCTTTGCCTGCATGTCGCAAAGAGTGTGCGTCCACTATAGTGTCTCGTTTCATTATCATCATGAATTATTAGTCTATTGGCCCCGTCTCTATATTTTCTCTGATGCCTCGGTGGGTTCCCTTCTTACCTGCTTGTGTGGGACTATTTATTGAGCAAGCTCAAATTTATTCTCGAGCTGGTCAGGAAAGTATGCTGCATGGTTGGCTTTTGACATGATCGCGGTCTATGCCGCTTCGATGGTCGGTGAATTACCTTTGATGCTCAGCGGTGATTCAGGTGTATTGACGATCTCATCTCCGGCCTCCTGAGGGTGGCCCCCGCGGTATCCCCACATGCGGGATGACTTCTTCATTTCAGCCCTTGATGGGCTCCTCCCATTTGTTCAGGAAGTGGCCGCAGGCGCTTCAACGCCTCTTGATTTTTCGTATATGAATTGGTGCCTGGTCCATTGTGTATAGGGGGGAATTTTTGGCGTCTTCACTGTCTCGCTCTTAAAAATCTTATTGTATTATAAGTCTTGATGGTTATTCAGGCATAACATGTATGTTGGGATATCGCTATATTTCTCGCTCTTATTTATACGTATATTAATATATGGTTTGATTTTCATATGGACTTCTTATTCTTTGTACTTTGTTAGTAAGACATGAGTATATGTCTATGCCTTTACTCATTACTTCATAAACTGAGGCGCGTTACCTGGCAGTCTATAAATATATAAGTTCTAGTCCTTTAGCATTAGACTGCCACGTTTCTCTCTCTCACTACCTCACTTAAATTATGCCGATGATGGGTTCTTCAACGTCATGGTCTTATCTGAATTGCTCTCTTTCGTGATTTTTATTTTTTAGGAGTCATCTAACCTATTATTAGTCGTTAAGTACACATATAGGTATTTACTAAGTAAAGTGCTTTCACCGTAATAAATAACTTATTTGTTTATATTTCCGGTCATATTCTTCTGACAAATTAATTAAATAAATCCTTATTGTTTAATTCTTTCTAAAATAAGATTATTTAAATGTTATTTATATGTCCACAGTTAAATTTATTTAAATGTCATAAATATTAAATAAACCTTTATTTATTTAATTATGATACATCATTCCTAAAATATTATTAATCTATTTATTTATTTATTCATTTATAAATAAAGAGATGACCCAAGTCAAAAATCCTTTCCCTCCAACAAATATAATAAAATATTCTCAGGTGGTTTCTAAGAATTAGGTGTATGTTTTATTAATAGAGTTCTAGACACTTTCATATTTTTGTTTATAAATGAAAAGTTTATTCATTAGTCACCTCTGTTAGCCAGTCCACTTTGGGTCTATCTGGGTCACATTCTCTGTTTGCCTTGTGAGCTCCATTGAGTTCTATGTTGTTTGAGTTTTCTACAACCTTGAGAGAGAATTTTAGATGCAAACATTTGAGGACTTTCAGGTATCCATTAAGGCTTGGAAAACACCTTTCTTTTTTTTCCTCTGAATTCTACAATATAATATAAATTCTTTCAAATACATTGTTCTTGTCTTGTCTATTTCAGTTGCATGGAACCACACATTTTACTTATATCTACTTAATGTCTTGTATGTAGATGTCTGGTTATTATTATTTAGGATCACTAATTTCATATTTAAAAATGTTTGGCGGCCATAACGTCGATGTTAAAGACTACTTCATTATATTGTAAAATGATCTTTAAATAAAGAAAGATTCATACTAACATTATCATTCTAGGTTAAACATGAAGGTAACTGAGAATCTCATTCTAGAAAATAATTGTATAAAGGGTAGCAACTTGTTTCGAGCTAATGGGACCTCCCTAAGCAAAGAAGAGAAAATAGGTTGGAAAGGAAGACCACTTAGTGTAGCGATCCCTCCAGGAAATACGTCAAGAGAAAGAAAATGAAAGGTCTAATGGTAGTGTGATTGCAATGATGAGACAAGACAAGGTATATCAACATGCATAGGAGAGGCTAAATGTAGTAGTAATCACAAGGTAAAAAGTAGTGATGGAATCCTCCCGAGGTATATCCAGAAGATGACAAAGGAGAGGACATGAGGCTCATATTCAAATTTATGGTGTGTCAAAAGGATGGATTCTAGAGTGATAAAAATATGAAGCATGGATACAAACTAGAAAAAAATGTGCTAAACTAGGGCATCCATGTGAAGGAAGGCTCTAGCATACAACCTACAACTTGTAAATATATAATGGTTAATGTTGCAACTTGGTGGGATCAAACCTAAGTCACAATGAACATGGAAATGGTGGTTGATGATGAAATAGAAATGGCATGGAAATAAATATACCTACATGCTAAGTTCAAGAATAACACACCAAAGGTTCAATGGATGTTGCAATAAAATGTCACCCTATCCTATGAAAACCATCCAGAAAGACTAGGTCCATGGTTAAATCACATAATGAAATAAATAAAACATGGATTGAGTAAAAAAAAGATGATATATTTTTTATTTTTTAAATTCTATAAAAATAATAATTTTTTATGATACATATATGATGGTTACGATGGTGTTCGCCTATATATGTGTTCTTAATATGTTTTCATTCAGGATTGTGATGATTGTATGGTATGCATGGTTTGTAAAATTAATGTGACAAATGACAATCTAGGACATATTTAGCCAATGAATCAAAAAGTGTATTAGAGTCTCAAGGGATATGAATGTAGGTAGTGCTAATAAAATTTCATTCCAAGAGACATACCCTAAAATAATAATGAAGTAACATATTATTCCTCGTAGAATAAACATGGTTCAATTGAGACACTACGAGTTGTGAGTCGAGTTTTACAAGCATATGACACATTCCAAGGGAAATAGCCTTATAAAATATCTCAACAATAACACTATATTCTTCCATTTTATGGGTCACAATTCCAAGACAAATTCCCCCTGAACTCAAAAGCTCATCACTAGATGAAAAGAGGACCCAAGAAGTAGAAGAAATGTTTTTAGTACTATGTCTAGCACCATCAGTGAAGCCTACATAGATCACTGAGGGAATTTACATCTACCAATAAAGCACCATGCATAACCAAATGCGCAAAGTAACAATTGATACAAAATCAAAAGAGAAAAATCACACCCTACTCACACCTCTATACTATATGTACAAGCACCATGTAGCTAGAAGACTTACACATAGTACCTTTCTAGGTAGAGCTCATTACATGGATTTGATAAAGGTTTTCCATCATAATATATTAGCTATTAGGTCCCTTTTTTTAGAACATGTTTAACGTATAGGGGACATGCCAAATGTTTTCCAGCTTACCTACGCCTAACTTATTGTAATCCTAATCAAAGACCAAAACCAGATCACCTTCCCCAAAGACACGAGGTCGAATAGATTTATCATATTGAGCATTAACATGCTTGTTATGAGTATCATTAGATATTTAAACATAGAAACATTGTTATTCAATATGGGCCAAATGCAAGAGACAGTCTTCCTTGGTGAAATTTTCAGATAGTAGTTTGATGGATAGTTTCAACGATGGAATCCAAAACTCAACCAAAAATACAATTTACACTCTATAAACCAACTAGAAAAGAGTGAAACCCATGAAAGTTTTAATTGAGTTTCAATAGGCCCATAATGTGGAAAAAATTGTAAGATGCTAATTTGAATTATGATTCTCTACCATTCCTTGGAGCATGGTATTCAAGACATGATTAGTGGCATCTACTTGTCCATTAGCTCGAATATAATAAGGGATCAAATGGTCTTTTTGAAAACCCATTTTAGTTCTTATTTCATCATCATATGATTGTGAAAATGTGAAATATGATCAATCACTCTAATTTTTGGTATCTAGAACCTAGTAATAATATGGTTGAATATGAATAATGTTGTAGTGGTGCAATCGTTGAGAAGGTAAGCATGGCCTCAACCCACTTAGTGAAATATCCCACTACTATGATGATGAACTGTTGTCCTATAGCTAAGGTTGGGTTACACTACATAAAGTTAATTCCCCAATTAGCAAAGGGTCCAATAGTAACCAAAGGGTGAAGTAGAGAAGGGTGAGCATGAATATCCTTAGTAAATATTTCACATGAATGGAACTTTTGGACTCCATTAATACAATATTTAAATAACAAAGGAAAAAACTAATCAATGTGCAATTTTTTTAAAGTATTGGCATGCCTAGATATCATCGCCACGTACTCATACAGTCAAATAATTAAAGACTAGTTTGAGCTCCTAATGATTAAGACACTGATGTAACACTACATCAACTCTGCGGAGATAAACGGTATTATTTATAATGACATAGTTCCAATCCTGGTGGTGTATACACCGATGTTCATCGCAAGACAATTCGAACAAAAACATTGATTTTGGAGATAAAGAAGAACAACCTCATACAATGGATCAAATGAGCTAATGAGGAATAAGGATTCATTTAGAAATGAGTCCCCAACCACAACTTCTTCATCAACTTGAGGTAACTCTGACATTGACTTATAAAATGCCAAATATTTCTTAGATTTAGTAACCACAAACTCCAATTGAAAATATGAAGGATAAAAATCCATTTTGAGTACTTCCCACAATGATTTTTCAACTAATGATATGTTTCATGGGGTTGGAATCACTGATTATTGTAGTCTTCCACAAGATTATGTAATGTCATAAACATTAGAGAGAGAAAATTGTTGCTAAAGCCAACTTCTCAAAGTGGGAATAATGAAGTTCCTAACCAATAAGGCCTTTTCTAAGATATTAAATGGTATGTCCATTGCACATATATTCCTCTTGGAAAAGAAACATATCAGTGATGGATTTAGAAGCCACAAGATAGAGAAAATGTCTTGACTAAAATTAGGAGGGATCAGTAATGGGATAGACAACAAGGATTTCTTTAAAGCATCAAAAGAATTTTTGGCTTGGTTATCCCATATGAAAAGTACACCTTTCTTCAACATATGGATAATCTTTTTTTTATCTCAACATAGTTGGAAATAAACCTACGTAATAAATTATCCTTCCCTTGAAGCACTTGAAGCTAGAAAAGAGTATGTGGAGGAGGAAAATTGATAATAATTGTGACTTTAGACATATCAAATTTGATCCCTTCTTCGGAAAGGATGAATCCTAGAAACCTCCAGATTGTATGCAAAGACACACTTATGCAGTTTTGAAATAATATTACAATGAAAAAACAAAATAAATACTATCCTAAAATGGGTTGGATGATCCTGACATATGTAACACCTCCCTCCCCGAATTTACTCGCTTTTACAATCCATCTAAGTTAATGTGAAGCAGAGTGCCACTATGACATGACCTAACCTCTTAGATCCAATTAATGAAGTGGGGCCTACAAACTGAAAATTGAAAACTCACAACATCCCTTAGGGATACAATACACTCAGGGGCCAAAGAACTACCCCATATGACCAATCCATGAGTTGTGGCTCCTTTTTACTGACCTAGTGTTGGAGCAAGGTCCCTTAGGACCGCAATTTTGGGTTATATGTTAGTATTTTTGTTAGTTTTGAGTCGTGTGTGCTAAGAAACGAAGATTTAAGGGGATTTGGGGTGGGTAAAAGTCCCTTCATGAGTTTTAATGGGTTAAAATGGTAAACTAGGGGTCTAAAACCACGGTTTGAGGACCATAGTGTGAGCACAGGAAAAATTATAAGTAGAAGTCTAGATCGAGTCAGATAAGTCAATTTTTAATGGAATTTAATGAATTTATGTTGATGATATAACTCTGAAGTAAGTCTTTGGTAAGCATTTTTTTTCTAAAAGGCTCATGTTGGCTGTGTGCATGGAGACCTTAGTTCGGCCATGTGTGGACCCCGTTGGCTATGTGCGTAGGTAGATCTGAAGAATTGTAAGGGTTTCTATGAGCTGTGAAAGGTTTCTGTGAAAAAATTATAAATAAATATCTCTTTTGATAACTATGTGTACCAAATTCATCTGTGATTCGCTCTATGTTATGTTTCTGTGTATAGTTTATGTTTCCTTCATATGATTTATGATAACTGTGGTTGGATCGGATTGTGTATCTTTCTTATTGATGATGCATAAGGTATTTACATAGATTTGTTACTTTTAAAGAATGAATAGTACATGGTTAGACAGTTAAAGGGATTCTGGATCGACTATCTATGTGTGGGTACAAGGTTAACCTGTGTTAATTAACCTATGGTTTCTGGTTAGGGTTTCTAGTGTGCAAGATAGTCTATGTAATAAGATAGGTTTGAAGACGCCCACTTCATTTATTTCTCTTTCAGGATGTGGAAACCTGGTTCCAGCACCCCCCCCCATACTTCTTCGGGTGAGATTTTGGCCTGCGCAAGTAGGTCATTACCAAAAGGCCAAATAGTAAGATAGTTTTGTTGGTTATGCACTAACTCTGAACTTCGGTTAGACCCTGCAAGCCAACACATAGTACGAACTACATGCATGAAAATTCTTGGGTGTGGTTGAGGCATCCAACCACATGCATAACAATGATTCCATGAGATTGTGACCCAAATTTCCCATTTTAGAGGGCGCGGTCCCGAGATTGAGCCACAATTCTAGGCCTACCTCTAGACCACTGCCCAGAATGGCGTGAGAGTTATCATAATGATAAATGACATATCGAAAAGGATAGACATACAAAATTGAGTTAGAAACTTGACCTATAAAAATGAGAACATAATAGGCATTTCGTCAAACATATGGTAAACATGTAAGCTACAGGTCATGAATGTTTTGTGATCCATATGATTATCATCAAGAAGGATCTGCGCCATCTCCACATAGTTGCAATAGCACTCATTAGTTCATGCATTCATAAACCATTCGTATACTTATCAAATCCTGAACAAGTCATAGATGGAGAACATTATAAATCCATGCTTATAACCATCATATAACCAGAGTATTAACCATGATATAACAACCATAAAATCATCATAATAAAAAGTACAAGTGCTCATAGATTACAATACGAAAATAGCTCTTATTAACTTATGCAAAATCCAACCAAGTCAGGTACTTCCACGTACCACCCGACCATAGCTTGGGTTGAGGAAAATATTTCTTTCAACCAATCACCCATGTGCCATATTGCAAG
This sequence comes from Pinus albicaulis, assembly GCA_034641835.2. Lineage (NCBI taxonomy): Eukaryota > Viridiplantae > Streptophyta > Pinopsida > Pinales > Pinaceae > Pinus > Pinus albicaulis. The sequence continues at coordinate 566,074,922 of CM076582.1, forward strand.
CATAAATGTGGGATCTCAAGACATAAAAAACCCAGGATTCTTGGGGATTAAACCACCTCCACTCTCAGGATATCATTACAGTGTTGGGATCCCCGTGAAGTAAGCAAGAAAGGAAATACTTCACAGATCAAGGAGCAGAGCACGCAGCGCGGAGTCTATTTTGAGTCATAAGGGCTTTGGAGTGGGTCAAATCCCCTTATTATGTAATGGGATGGGATATTTTGTTAACGTTGGACTATGTCCATGGTTTTGGACCATGGTATTGTAAAGGCCAGAGATATATAATGATTCTAGATAGAATTTAGAAGGCAAGTAGAAGTTGAATGATGCATTTGGATGTAAAAAAAAATTGAGTCAGAGTCTTTTTTTGGGTTACAGGAAAAGGCTCCTGCAGCTGTGTGCACGGAGACCTTAGGAATTCTGCAGCCGTGTGCGCAGAGTGGAAAGTGGATGTATGGGAAGGATATTAATGTTAATGAAAGAAATATTGAGAAATATCTAAGTTATATTGATTTGTTTTTATTTTACTTATTGTTCCTGAATATTTATGTTGAAAAAGGGTTTAATCTATAATTTAGTAGTGTAGTCCTGTTTATGGTTATTTACTTTGTTTAAAGAAAGAATAAGCAAGATTGCACAACCTGTGAGTAAGTTCAATAGATGTGTTGAACCGCGTTGTTATTACTAATATATCTAGCCTGTGAAGCTCTGTTAAGAAAGAAAAGCCATATATCCACAATCCAATATCCCTTTGGATGCATAAAACTGGTTCTAGCATCCCCTATATTGCCTCGGGTGAGACTTTGGTCTGCGCAAGAAGATCGTTGTTGAAAGGGACGGTAATAGTGGGTTTTTTTGGACTGCGCAATCACTTTGAAACTAGGTCTAGGCCCCATCAAGCCAACAAATGGTTCTGTTGTCGGGACTAGGATTTGACTGGGGGATAGATAGATGTGGAATCCGTTTAAGGAAGAGATTTAAAATTGGGTTGATAAAAAAGAACATGAATTTGATGTGCAAGAAAACAAAAGTCTGTTCATATCTATTTGACATTAGATAAAAAAGTATATCTATACAGATCAGTACGAAATATTTTTCACATCATTTTCTAGTGAGCTGCATGAGTGGATATCAAGACTAGTGGCGCAGGTGGGTTATTTCAATAATAGACCCACTGCATGGACTTCAAAGCTGATTGAGAAGTTGAAAAGGATTGATATTATTGGATAGACAGTATCCTGGGAGGGTTCATTACTCATTTCACGATCGAGAACCCTGTGTATTATAGTGAAGTAAAGTGCAAGTTCTTCAGAAACCCTAGAGGTAAGTACCTGAATTCACTGAAGTTCTAGATTAAATTTATATTGTGTGAAAAGGGCATATTACAGATGCGCTCAAATTGATGTTTGAAGAAAGAGGACATGGTGCTACGTGAAGTGGTAAGTGATTCATAATAGGTTGGGGTACTTACGTTGAAATTGAATATATACCACTATTTGAATCAGAAAAAGGAGAAACCAACCCCGCTACGCTGCGAAGTTTTTCGCTGAGGTCTGAAAGTCAACAAAGTGCTGAGGACATTCACCAACCTTCCACCCCCATCATCACTCCATCCCATTTTGTTCCTCCACCTCCCCCCATGGCCCAACCACTAAAGATGTCTATGTTCAAGGGAACAGATGAACCTGCACAATTCTGGTTTGTGGTAGAAGTGATATGGAGTTCGCAGAATGTTACAGATAAAAACATGAAGAAAGAGTAGTTGATTATAACGTTGTAAGATATAGCATTGTCCTAGTACATGAAATATGTTACGAAAAATGCAAATGCTTCTTTGGCTAAGACAAATATCATGTTGAATGCTGAATTCAAGAAACCAAAGTCGCAGTTCCAATGTATCATATAAGAGATCAAAGAAATTAAGAAGCTAATTAAAGAGTCTATATGGGAGGTAGATCAGAGATTTAAAAATTTCTTGAGCCAAATTAGTTTCAAGATCCCAGATGAACAACAGAGAGAATGGTTCATTGATGTATTGTTGCCTCATCTTAGACTACCAATGTCTTAATAGAATATTGAAACTAAGGCTAAAGTGCCGGAGATTGTGATGAAGCTTGAAGCACCGCCCGTAGTTGATACAAGTATAGGAGTGCAGCAGATTCAAACTCAGTTGGCGAGCTTGAATATGGAGCTCCAGGATCTAAAGAAGGGAAAGGATTTTCTCCCGGAGATGAGAGTACAGGTCTGGTGTATCAAATGCAAAGTGGAGGGTCACTATAAATAACAGTTCCCTATTTATAGAGACTATTTAAGCACTGGGATTTTGAGTCCATTGAACCTTGGATCAAGCGCAGGCCCAAGTGTAGGACCTAGTACATGGTGTAGGATCTACGAAGTTGCAGCCTAGCATTCCACAAAAAAATTTCATCTATTGCTGAAATTTTTCAGAACTCCAAAGAAATTGTCATGTAACTTCTACAGTTCGATAGGACACGATGAACAAAATTGTAAGAGTTATGACCTGATGGTGCAAAACAGTCCTAGTGTGTATCGGATGCAAGTAGAAGGGTTCGAAGCTTCAAGTTCACCGACCGTGCAAGGAGGTTTCCTAGGCCGAGGAGGAGGCGTGGGTCATGGGAAAGGTTAGATAATATGCTACAACTACTGACAGATTGGACATTTTTCAAGGGATTGTCAGAATCCCACTACAGTTTCCAATAAGTATTGCCTAGAATTTGGTCATGAAATCGAATATTGTCCCATTTTTTTAGCTAAAATGTAGGTGAAGCGCAACCAAAAACCATCTCAGAATATACAAATGATGAGGGCTGAACCGTGCTGCATAGATCTGTAAATTTTTGTAGATGTTCTATGCCTGATGAAACTTTAATTTTTATCCCCATTATCAGTCAACATTCACATAAACAAGAAATTAAAATGCATATAGAACATACCAGTAGATCGACAACAAAGAAGCCAAAAATATATATGTGTGTTGGTGTGTTACGGTGGTCAGCAGGCTACTTCAACCAGTAAAATCTCAATATGGCCAGCCAACCAGAAGTGTCACACAGCCCTCACGGAGAGCCAAATCAGTCAACCCAAATTCAATGAAAGTCAACGTTGTCTGATTCAATGGTCAACGCAAAACAATAGCAACAAAAATTCAACACAGCCCATTCAAAGTCAACATCTAGCCTCGGTTTTTGTGCCAAAAATGCAGATTAATGAGATCTAATTTTAGGGAGAGTTTCGAGTCAATTTGACCAAGCGTTGACCAAAGTCAATGCTGGTCAATTTCTGCACTGGAAACCCTAGACAGTCTGAAACTCTAGCTGCTGTTTTTTCCCACGTGTGAGTGAAAAAGAGACTCTAATAGATTATCGAACAAATTAGATGAGGAGAGAGGATATGATGTGATGGATGAGTGAAAATGAGCTCCAACGTTGACCTATTTATATCCATCAATGAGGGTGTGTGACACAACTGTTGGAGCTTCAAGCCTACATTTCATTCCAGGCCGACCTACACATATTTTGAATAAATTAAAATTAAATGTTCTACTCATCGGATCAAGATGATCTTTAGATGGATCTTGCACCTATCTGAAAGAGGAATATAATAAAAATATTGGCATCTTCATCTAAGCATCAAAAAATAGGGTTTGGACCTATTTGTCCAAAATTAAAACTCCCTCTCAACTAGGGAGAACTCCATCCACCTGTGCCATCCAAACTTCGTGCATCATCCCATTGTAACTTGATTTGCTGGATTCTTTATTTCAGAAAAACAGTGGGTCTTTCACAAAGACATCATCTCCAGCTGACAAATTCAGCCCAAAGGTCTGAAACCTCTATACAACTCAAAGAGTCACATACCAACCCGAAGTTGGTTTATTTGACCTGAAGTCAGTAGGAGGTCTAAAACCTCTATAGGACTCAAAAGATTCACATACCAACCCGAAGTTTTTTTATCTGACTCGAAGTCAGTAGGAGTTCCAAAACCTCTATAGGACTCAAAAGAGTCGCATACCAACCTGAAGTTGGTTTACCTGACCCGAAGTCAGTTGGAGGTCTGAAACCTCACTTGGACTCAAGAGAGTCATATACTAACCCGAAGTTAGTTTCACTAACCCAAAGTCATTCGGAGGTCTGAAACCTCACTAGAATTTATCCTAGATCAAGTGGTTGGACCGTGCCATCCTAGACATAGAGAGTACGACAATCTCTGATGCGTCCATCAGTATTTGCTACTAGTCTCTAGATTTTTCCACCTCACTGGCCAAATGAGAGGTACTTCCCATTATTCTAGGACTCAATGGGTAGGATGCATATGGGGCACAGATCATGAGAGGTGAACCAGCTCAATCATCATAATGGTGGGGTAGAATCACCGTTATGAAGCTCAATCATCATAAAAGTGGGGTAGAAGCACCGTTATTTTTAAGTTCTTATAGCTCCGAGAAGCTATCCCCAAAGCCCCCCAGAGCTCCAAGAGCTCATCATCCAACAGGACCCTGAGAATAGGGTCATTCCACGATTCCAAGATTCTCATGGATGTTTAGTAACATGACCTTCCCTAAGGACATTGTGATAATATCCGTGAACTGCTCATCAGTTCCTATATGATCGAGCCTTATGGTGCCTCGTTGTACCATATCCTAGATCAAGTGGTACCAGCCATCAACATGCTTGGATCGATGCGTGGAACACGAGATTCTACGACAGCGAATCCCCCTATGGTTATCACAACGGATAACGGTGGCATATAGCACATGCTCGAACAAATCACTAAAGATCTTTCGCAACTAGAAGTGACTTCACAACGGGCCATACATGTTGCATTGTATTCAGCCTCAACGATTGCTGAGGCTGCGGCTTATGCTTCTGCTCGAAGCATACCTATGTGTGAAGTAGCATCCAAATGTGCTCTTCCGATCCACCCTGTTGCCAACCCAAACAACATCAATATATCCAAGGAGTGACATGCTCCTGGCAGTGTATCTCAACCCATGGTCTATCGTGCCCCAGAGATAACTAAAGATTTTCTTGGCATCAACCCAGTGAATTTTATGAGGATCAACCATGTGTTGACTCAAAGTGTTCACTGCACAACATACGTCTGGACAGGTGTTCACTAAGAACATCAAGGCCCCTACGAGTTGATGATACTCAATAGGATTTGCTAGCACAGGCCCAGCAGTGCTGCCACTCAACTTCTTAAAGTTGAGCTCCATAGGTGTCCACACAGACTTACAGTCCACCATTCAAATCTTTCCAGAAGCTCCACAATATATTTTCCTTGAGAAAGTAAATTCTCGCTAGGTCTCTACCAGGCCTCCAAGCCTAGGAAGTAACGCATCAGTCCTAGGTCCTTCATCTCGAACTTCCTTGTGACTCTCTCTCTTGCCTTGATGAATGAGAGGAGTCAAGCCTATCAAGAAGGGTCATCCCACATCACCCATTAAGGATCTGTAATTTTAAGCGGTTGATAAGACTAAAACCCTGAAGCAACATCGTTTCAACCAACTTTTGGATTCTAGGATCTAGCCCTCCTGAATCCGGAGAGGGATCTCTCCAATAATCACAAAGATGGATTTGTCTTTGAATTTTGGGGTTATGATATTAGGCTAGATGTGAAGGCTGAGGTTTTTGTTTGTTTTTGGATGGTTGAGCATGAAAATTACTTGAGGGGAAATTTCTAAATGCAAAACAGTTTCAGAGGTGAGAATTTGCAAGTGAATAGAACAGCTTAGGCTAAAAAGATAGATATAACGTTGGTTTTTAGTCCATTGGTCTATGGAGTCATATCTGGGCTTTAATTGAGCAACAACACCAAGAGTGATCCAAGGGGAAAGTCATCTATACCAAAAGATTATTGAGATTAAATGATGGAGTGGAAACAATTAAGTGTTAGAGATGGTGGATACTAATAATAATTTCACAAAGGATTTATAACCAGTCCAAACAAGAAAAGCCTCTTAAGTAACTGTTTAAAACCAACCAAGTGCAGGGCTAACCATTGACCTCTTGGGCAAGTTTGTATTAAAGCAGCTTAATTGACAAATAATCCAGTAATCCACATAATTACCTTCAGAAAGTATGAAAACATATAAGAGAAACAAAGTGTAGCTTAAGATCAGATGAAGTACTTTTAAACCGATTCTGCTTTCAGTCAACACCAAGGGAAACTTTCAGAATCTTCTTTTGGAGAAAAACTAGGACCAGGGCACACCATGTCTTCCATAGTCATCTTTAATAAGAAAATGAAGAAAATAACTTTCAAGAACAAGGTTTAAAGAAAACAGTGGGACGAGGTAACTCCAACATTCCTAACTGCTTAAACTGTATTAGATCATTCCTAAATGAACAAGTTAGAAGAAAACATTGAGATAAAGCTTTCAGTTAGAGAAGGTTACTGATATATAGTAGGTCCTAACTCTATAAATGTTGTCCTTTATCAGAGAATAGAGAAACAATATGACATACATGGAAGGAAAACAATAATGAAGAAAGAAGCACTTCACCAGTGATATAGACCAGGATCCCAAGAAACAGCTTGTTATTAATGTCAAACCAGTTACAGTCTTCAAGTCCAATGTTTCAGTTCAGCAATCATCTTCACTATTTAGCCTATCTAATCTATCACAAGCAGGGCTCCAAGGGCCAGTGAACACTATTTACAATCAGAAGTTTTTGCTCAAATATATTCCCAAGTTCTGCAACCAATAGTTTCTCATATTCTACTGTAGTATATATAGAAGAATGAGGAGCTGAGATCTGATAAAAGATCTCAATTACAATTAATACAGATTTAATGTCTTCTTGGCCCTTGGGGGGCTCAATGAAGAAATTTACATGGATGTAATCTGTATTAAATGTTTTTTACATAAAGAATAAACTCGGTGGGAGCTTTTGTTGACCTTTGAGGCTCTGTGTGATGTAGGGGTTACTTTGCCGTTATTTTGTCATTAAGTTTCCTTGCAGTAGTAACTTTTTGGCTGTGCTGAGGCGAAAATATTCATTCGATCAATAACTTCGGCCTCTGATTGAGTATTTTGAGGAACAAGTGGCACTGTAGTAGATGAGAGGAATCAATTTGCCTCAGATTGTGGCGGTGGAGGCATTCCTGCTTGATAAAACACTTTAGGATTTCTGTAAACTATGTTTTATTTGGGGATTAGGCTTCTGATAGGCATCTTAGATGTAATCTCCGTGAAACTATCTCTAATCCTTTGTTCTGATACATTTTGGTCTTCGGCACTGATACTCTTTGTATGTGCCCAATTTGTTGTGTTCTTTGCTGTTGTGCAGGGCTGCGCAGGGTTCATAAGGCGTCAATGGTTCATGAATCATTGATAAACGTGAATTTTAAGCCCCGCAAGTGATTTCCTGTGGAAAATCAAAGGTGGAAGGATCGTCACCCTCAACCTTCGTAATTTCTTTAGATGTAGCAAAGAAATCGTTGAAACCCTGAAAAACACAAAAAATGTTATAAAATCCTACATAAAATAGGTTGACTGCTTCAGAGGGCGTGTGGAAAGAGTGGGGCCTTTGGATGGCATCATCCAACTGTTGGGATTATTCGGGGAGATCATGGAATGGGCGGAAGAAATATTAGATCAGGGTCGTCTATCGCGCAGAGATCAACGGTCGGGAGTGAAAGGCAAAGTCAAAAACAGAGAATCATTGACCGGCAATCGAATCAGGGGGACGAAAGCCAAGTGTCGATACGCTAGATCGGATGCTTGACGAAATGATTTGGCATGTAGAGACCATTAAGGGATGACATCTTCATCAACCGGCAGTAAATCATATGAAGCGGCTTTAGATCGGACGATCCACGACGATATCGCTTGGCATCCTCGTCCGAACGATAACGCGCGATGGACGGTGGTTTTCTAAACAGTGCCTAGGACGCGTGTCATGCGATGTATGGAATCGCTGGCAATCAGGGGAAAACAGCCTTTCTCCCAAGGGCGGTGCGATGGATACCGTCGGTTTTGGGCAATCGGCTTATGGGCGGTGGGGACCACAGGGAGACAAACTCCGCACCGTCCGATCTGCAAATCAGATTGACGGTGCGGAATGGTTTGAAAATGATACCGGTAGATAAATGTAAAATAAATTAAAACCCAAAGTTTTTAAATTTAAAACAAAGGTTTTAATGTTTTCGGGGTGAAATATATGTTTAACGGATAAGCGCCCGACTGGCTCAGCGCCAGGTTCTGGCACCAGGGCACATGGATAAAAAAGGTTAGGGACTTAGCCGAACGGGCTTAAGTCCTATACATAGAGAATATGCATTTTAACGGTTTTTCAAAGATTTTGAAAGGAAATGAAGGTTCGATAAGGCGAAGAAGGGGTCTCAGAATCTTATCAAGGGTTTTTATGACGTGGAAGGGGGAGAAACATGCAAAGGAGGGATTTTCATGGGAAATGAAGGGGTAGAAAATGAGGTTAGCTCTTGAAGAGAGGGAAAGGGAAAAAGAAGCTTGCAGCAGTACTTCAATATGGGAACAGCAGGATTTCAAAGTTTTTCAAGATGGGAATAACAGTGAAGGTTTGGACAGAGGCATGAGGCCTTCAAAAAGTCTTCAAGAGCCAACAGTTTTTAGTGAGAAAAATTGTTCCTTGATGGCTCAAAAATAGATTTAGCCACCTTTTGGGATAATCAAATTTTACAAGTGGCTAACAGTGGCTCCACTTGGGGATGGTGCCTTCTTGAAGGCATCAAGAAATTTCAGACCTACATTCCCTGGGAGGCTGACCATGTGCCTGATCCTTCAATGTTCTCTGGGAGGCTGATCAGTTTCCTAATCCATGGGCTGCTCTTCCTGTGCTGGGATGATTTTCTCTGAAAATGTATTAGCAGTCATAAAAGAAATGGATCTTCATCAATACAACTTTCTACCTACCCAATCCTACAGATCTAACATTTTTTCCTTCATTAGAGTGCACTTGGATTGGCAAACTCTTTTACACATTTTATTCTTTTGAAAGCAGTAAATCTAATCTAATTCTACTCCTTATTTCTCCCTGAACTCAAATTTAACAGTTGAGTTTAGATGATTCTCTACCTAATCTACCATCTGTTGGGATTAAACTATCCAATAGATTTTCATTCTCAAAATTTCTAAAACATAAATTTAAAAACAGTCAAGTCAAGATTAAGTTGTTTTGACTTGTTGTGATCTATGGCATAAAGACAAGCTGCACATAGACATTTATTTTGTAGAAAAAATAAATAAAAAATGGAAGGCTTAAGATCTGAAATTTGAAAACATTTCCTTCCTCTTTTCTACAGCTCTGATTTGACTCTTATTGAGTTGTCTTTCCTTTTTCTCTGGTTCAGACTTTGAGCTGATTAGAACCATATTTTTAGATATTTTTGACTCAGAAAATAAAACATATTTGAGTCATCTCTCTTTGGAAACTGAGGCTCAGGTTTTGAACATGTTTGAACCTTTCATTTCTATCCTAATCTATCTACTGATAAGCCAAGATTAAACAGTTTGGCAAATCGAATTCACTATCCTATCAGCAGAAAATTTAAAGCTAATTAGTCAAGATTAGACAGTTTGACTAACTAGAAGTGTGTTTTTCAGGAGTGGCATTTGAGCTTTCACACTTTCAGATTTATCTCTCTTTTTGGTATGGGGCTATACCTTGCTTGTTTTCAAAATCTGCCCTCTTTTCTTTCTTTTCATTGTTTTTGTATTTTTGTTTTTAACAACTTTAAATGCAATGGTGGATGAAATATTTATAATAGAAAAAGATAAAAAGGCTTCAAAACATAACATGGATCAAGAGAAGTAATGCTTAAGCATCCTGCCATTGACAGGACCCCCAAACAATTCTACTCCATTCAACTCCTGCAAGAAAAATGCATTGTTACTAGCAGCTGAATGAATAGAGTAAGGGCCAAGCCATAGGTTGTCAAATTTTCCATGCTTGCCCTTCTCTTCCCTTCTTGAGTCCCACTTTAAAACTTTGTCCCCAATCTTGAAATTTCTGGCCTTTGTTCTTCTGTCAAAAAGCTTCTTAATGTTGTCTTGTTTCTGCAATGCTTTGTTATACGCTTCCTCTTTGGTTTGCTGAAGATGAATGGTCTGATTTATTCTTCTGATCATGTCATTATCTTCAGTCTGCAACTCTTGAATCAAATTTATCACTGGTACACCAAGGCTGTTTGGAAAAATTGCATCAGTACCATACACAAGCTGAAAGGGTGACATACCAATGGATTTCTTCAAAGTCAATCTGTCAGCCCAAAGTGCATGAATCAGCTTTGTGTGCCAAGACTTCTTGTTGTCTTCCAACAGTTTCTTGATTATGTTCACTAAACTTTTGTTTGAGGATTCTTCAAGTCCATTACCTTGAGGGTAATAGGCCGTGGAATGCCCCAATGTTATCTGATATCTGTGACAGAACTCAACCATCTTCTTTGATCCAAATGTTGTTGCATTATCAGTGATGATCTTGGTAGGACAGCCAAATCTGGAGAGAATATTAGTCTCCATAAATTTTATGATAACTGAATCATTGGCCTGCCTACAAGGAATGGCTTCTATCCACTTAGTGAAATAGTCTGTGGTAGTGAGAATCCATCTGTGCTGGGCAGAAGATGGGGGATGGATTTCTCCTATAAAGTCAAGTCCCCATTGTTGAAAAGGGGCTTCAACAATGATTGGATGCAGAGGGAGGGGTAGCAGTTTTCTTTTGCCTTCAAAAAGTTGACACTTATGACAGGCCATGATCATCTTGTGTACATCATGGAAAATAGTAGGCCAATAGAAACCAACCCTCAAAATTTTGTTGGCTGTTGTCTTCCAGTACAAATGACCTCCACACTCTCCTTCATGGAACTGGTACTTAACCTTCTCTGCATCAAACTCAGGCAAACATTTAAGCAATAGACCACTTGCATTTTTCCAATACAGACATTTATCTATAATGCAATAGTTTACAACTTTCAATTTTAGGAACCTTGCCTTTGTTTTTGTCAAACCAGGAGGTGTATTCAAATTAAGCAGAACATAAAGAATATCAACATACCAAGAGGAATTCATAAAATGGTTTTCAACAATGGGTGTTGAGATTTCCTCTTGATCATCTAAAGCATTAATCATATGAATATCAAGAACTTCACAATTTTATTCGGCCATTAATCTAGCTAGACCTTGGCCTTTGATGAGCTTAGTGGGTTTTATCTCTAAATCATATTCAAGGATAACATCAATCCATTTACCTCTCTTACCATCTGGGTCCTGTGTTAGAACGTCTTTAACCACTGAATTTGGGACAAAGGAAATGATGTGTGAGTGAAGGATGTATACTCTGAAGTCTTTCAATGCTTTAACCAAAGAAAATGCTTGCTTCTCCATAATGTTGTACTTCAAAGGGGCATCCCTCAATGCCTTGCTAAAGAATGCAATAGGCTGCTCTTGTCCTTGTGGGTTTTTCTGTAAAAGGACAGTAGCTATGGTATGTTCTGATGCAAATGAGAAAATATAAAAATCTTTTGAAAAATCAGGACTTATAAGAACCGGTGTTTTGGTCAACGCTTGTTTCACCAGTTCAAAGGAATTTTTTGCTTCCAAGGTCCATTTTACCCCTTGCTCCTTTTTCAGCATGTTTGTGATATTCCTAAGGAGCTCAGCTAAATTAGGGATGAACCTTCTCAAAAAGTTGATCTTCCCAATGAAAGATTGCAACTCCTTGATGTTTTGAGGATGAGAGATTTGCAATATGGCCTCAATCCTCTTTGGATCTATCTTTATACCCTCTTATGAAATAATGTGTCCAAGAAGCTTACCTTCTTGGAGACCAAATAATGTCTTCTTAGGGTTTAAAGATATTCTGAACCTTCTGCACTTCTAGAAAACTTTTCTCAAATGTTCTAAGTGTTCTTCATCTGTTTTTGAAAACATAGTGACATCATCAAGATAGATAATGATGAAGAAGCCCAATTCTTCCGAGAATGCTATGTCCATGGCTCTTTGGAAAGTTGCTCCAGCATTCATTAGACCAAAGGGCATTTTCACATACATGAAAGTGCCCCATGGTGTAGTAAAGACTGTCTTTAATTGATCAATAGGGTAGACCAAGATCTGATTGTACCCTGAATAGCCATCCAGCAAAGAAATTCTTCTAGACCCTACCACCCTTTGTAAAATATGATCCATCTTGGGTAGAGGGTAGTTGTCTTTTAATGAAGCTTTGTTTAAGTCTCTAAAGTCTATACAAAGCCTGATTTCTCCAGTTTTCTTCCTAACAGACACCAGATTAGATACCCACTCAGAATATCTAATAGGGACAATAATGCCAGCATCATACATATTTTTAATCTCCTTCTCAACCAAAGGTAACTGAACAGGGTTTATTCTGCGCATTTTCTGTTTGAATGGTTTTTGGTTTTCTTTAAGGGGAATTTTGTGTTGTATTATTTCAATGTCATAAGATTTAAGATCTTCGTAACCCCACGCAAAAACATCTGAAAACTCTTTAAACAGCTCAATTTATTTGAGTTTAATGTGAGCTGGTAAAGTCTTAGACAGTTTAATCATTTTCGGTTTTTCCTCGCTGCCTATATTGCACTCCTCCACTTCAGTCTCTACAGGTTCCAGTTTTTATTTATTTGCCACATCATTAAAATCGAACAACTCCTCCAAATGAGCCAGACCTTTAGGCAAACTTTAATCTTTAGAGTGCAGAGTTTCTAACTCCTATGTTTCTGACTCTGCAATCATCTTTGTTTTGTTTCTAAGTTTGCTAGATAACAGGTCTATATTAGTAGGTTCAGGAGACGGTTCTTCTTCATCAAGGAAATTTTCTTCATTGCAGTTTGTATCATAATCTGGGTCTGAACTGTGTAGTTCAAATTCATTTCTGAATTGCATGAATTCTTCTATTTGTTTGTCATTGTCAAACACCTGCCAATGCTTTTCATTATCAAGTACAACTGGTCTAAATTTGATCTCAGTTGTGCAGTCTTTTGTGCTATATGGAGTTAAACATGTCCTGGCTGCAAAGGCTAAATTGTGGGCCGCAATATTTCTTTTTCTTGGGACAAAAAACAATTTGGACTCCTTGAATGTTTTCAAAAGGTCCATGGCATCGTTTCGGTAGGCTCTAAGTCTAGGATGATTTGCGTTGTGTTCCCCATTGACTTGCCTAATAACTAACTCTGAATCCCCAGACACGTTGATTCTTCTGGCTCCTAATTTTTCAATAGGTGTAAGCCTAAGAGAAGGGATTAATATTCTTCTACGTTATTAGAACACTGAAAGTTTAATTTACAGGAAATGATTTCTATGTGGTTGTTTTCAGTGTTAGTAATCCAAACACCTGCACCAGCATTGTTCTTAGTGCAGGATCCATAAAAAAAAATACTCCATAGAGGACATTTCTTAGTTTCATCCTGGTTATTGTCCCCTTCAACTAACGTGCTCAAAGGTTGTTGTGGGATCTCAGCACTTAGTTGTTTTTGTTTTGATTCCCCAGGATTTACATTTGTTTTAGGGTTGTTTTCTTGATTGTGAACGTTTAAGAGCAAAGGAGATATGTCTTGTAGCTCAAGACCTTCGTTTAGTTTGCTAGATTTTATAAGTTCAGCAAACTGTTTAGACATACCTGCATTGGGTTCCTCTTCCTCCCTGTTGGCCATTAATCCTGATAAAGTGAATTGTTCACCAAGTGTTTCATAATTAAACATAATAAAATAATCAAGGCCTATATTTACAGAATACAGGGGATATTTTTGTGGTTTGTCTTGACTTGTAACTGTGAACTTCATATGGGACTCCCTGTAAAGTCTTCTAGTTTGATTAAAAACAGGGATAGTCGCATAGGTCATGTCCATTTTCATAGTCCCTTGTAACTTAGCCCCCACTGCTCTTGATAATAACATTCCATACTTTGGGGGCACATCGGCCACAACAATACCCATGACTAAACATTTTGCTGGAATTTGGGCTAAGTTAACACAGAGGTCCAAGTCTTGTCATTGTAATTTTCAATTTGTTTTTAAAGTTTCAAGTTGGTAAATCATTATAGGGGATATCACTTCCTTGAACAAATATAACCAAACTTGCTTTTCATTTTAGAATTTCTATTTCACCTTAGAAAAACCAAAAACGAAAAAAGTTAAGAAATAGGTTATCTTGCACATATAGTGCGCCGCACTTCATCAGCTTACGATTCCCGGATTGACAAATTAAATGCAGCAATTTAGGACACACTAAATTGACCAAACACATAGCGTTGTGAAAAATCTTGTCATGAACGTTAAAACTTACATAAAAGGGAGGAACATGTCCCTCTTGATATTTTCCTTCAATCTTTGGACCAAGAATAAGCTTTGGTTGGTCATCGTTAAGATTGAATGTGTCATTGTTGTCTTCTAAATTTAAAGCCTTCAAAATTTGGGTCCTATATACATGTTGGGCAGCTAACTCGGTGAGGGGAATAGAAATTTTGATCTTTGAGATTTCCTGCTCCAGGTTGAAAGGAATTTGGCTCTTTGAAAAACTTGTTTCAGCCTTATTAACGACCATTTTATCAGCAATGTCAGGTTGTTGTTTTGTTTTATTTACATTTGATAAAAATTTTTTCACAGGAGTACTAGCTGTAGTGTTAGTACTACTAATGTCTGCACTCTGTTTTTCATGGTCTTGAGTGCTTTTTCCTTTACCTTTATCAGAATTTTCAGCCACTGTTTTATCCTTTTGTTTGACAACTTTAGGCTTGGTTGTAGTGCTGTTTTGTGAGGATTTGTCAGAGGTTTTGTTGTTGGGGGTTTTTTGACTAGATTTACTTTTGAGGTCATATTCTCTTGGAGGTTCGGTGATGGCATTTTCCATGTCTTGACAACAATTTTCATTATCATCTCTTTTGTCATCATAAGGTGTATAAAGGCCTTGTTTTCTATCATAATGAACCTCAAATTCTTCATCATCTACCCCAAATAGGTTAAGATCATCTTCCTCTTTTATCTGATCTATTTCCTCAACCTCACTCACATAGTTTTGATGAAAGGGGGGAGTGATCTGTTGATCATCTTCCCTAGGTATGTTTGGAGGTTGGTTCCTTCTAGAATTCTGATTCTGGTTTTGGTTTCTGTTTTGAGCATTTTTATTTTGGCTTGCTTATGCTCTCTTAATTATGCTCATCTCTTTTATCATCTCCTCCATCATTCTTTCCATATTTGAATTGGAAGTGGAAGGTGTGGATTCCTCTCTAAAATATACTCTCTTCTCAGCTTTTATCCTTGCTCTTTTCTCCATCAGGTTGACTTCTATAGAAAGAGCACCTCTTTTCATATCTTCAAGAGTTGCAAAATCTCTCTCTCTCAACTGAAAGGTCATGTCAGAGTCAAACCCTTTAGGAAACTTATTTAAAGCTGCACCTTGTGGAGGTTTCAGCTCTAGATAAAGTGCATTATACACACTATTGAATCTAGTGCAATAAGCTTGGACACTTTCCCCAGGGTTTCTATGAAGGTTCTTGTAATTAGAAAGGACTTGGAGAGGATTCTTTTTAACTTCCCATTTGTTTAAGAATGTTTGATGGAAGCCTTGGAGATCATTGATACTATGGGGGGCTAAGATTTTAAACCATTTTCTTACTTCTCCCTCCGGGCTTTCAGCAAATAATCTAAGTTTGACAGAATCATCATCAATTTCATTTCTGTCAAAATAGTCATCCATATTATCCACATGTTGTGATGCAGTTGTAGTATTGTTAGCATCATATAATGGAATTTTGGACCGATATTCCCGTGGAAGGTTGAATAATGGTGCAGGAAGGACTAAGGGAGCATACCATGTTGCCATGATATGTGGTGGAGGTGGATTTACAAGGGGTGGATTAAAAAAAGGGAAAGTAGGTTGGAGTGGAGTGGTTTGGACAATGGATGTTGGATGAAGGGATGTGGATGGAACAGCAGTAGATTACTGAGCTGATCTTGGATGAGAGACACCTAAGTTGTGGAGGAAATGTAAATCAGGAGGTGTTGTTTCTCTACTACCAAGATGTTCACTAGTTTCAGGAGAAGAAAGTGAAGACTCGGAATCTAGCTGGATTATATCATCAAATGACCTAGTTCTAAATGGATTTACTAAGTCAGCTTGTGATTGTTGTAGAGCTAAAAGATGTTCAGGAACTGATTTAGCTCTCAAGAGAGATCTGAAAACAGTTGATAATGTAATCCTAGGAGACTTCTAAAGGATAATTTCTGGGTTATCAACTACTTCAGGTGGATTAGGGTCAGGATAGGCTCTAGTGTGAATCTTTCTAGGAGCCACTATATTGTGTTTTTCAGACCCAAATAAACAAGACAAGTTCAACCAGATATGACAGTATTTGAATGGTTAACTAATCTGTTTACCTAAATTTCAATCCTACAGTCCTCTAATTGAGTTTTAATGACATTATGATGATCAGGGTTCTTCCCAGTGGAGTCTTAAGGTCTGTTCAAGATTGTGGAGTCACCAAGTGGAATTTTTTAGCTCTTTTCAGAGGTAAAAGGTTTTATGGTCCACCACCATGCTTGTGAAAGATCCCTTTTCAAGGATATCCCGGAACATAACAAACTCTAACCAGAGATTGAATGGGAGGGCATTTACCAGATATTTCACCTCTGAAAGAGGATGAGATCCGGAAGCTACCTGGCCCTTTCCAGACTTTGTCTAAGAGTATGGGGTAAAACACAACAAAAGGTAAGTGTCAATGTAGGAGTAAGTGTTTTACTACCAATCTGAAATATTTTTGGTTTTTTCTGAGTTATTTTTGAGTTGTGTGGTTTTTAAGAATATCCTAACTCTGTTTCAAAACTTAGCGACGGTTATGAGACAAAGACAGTCTACTCTTATGGCTAAGCCAGCTGATTTTTCAAGGTTTAGATAAATTCTTAAGAGAATCCTAGGGTTTACCTAGCTTGTCACTAATTCAAACAAGTTTCATCATAATTACCATTTCTTGGTAGTGCTTGAAAAGGATGCTTTTAAATCTCAAAGTTTTCTTGAATTGAGGGTTCTTTGAGGTCTTAAAAGGTATCAATAACACTCAGGTCCCCAGTGGAGTCGCCAGAAATGTTGGGACCCTGTAATTTTAGTAGATTGGTGAGACTAAAACTGTAGAAACAACATCGTTTCAACCAACTTTGGGATTCTAGGATCTAGCCCTCCTGAATCCGAAGAGGGATCTCTCCAATATGTATAAATATGGATTTGTCTTTGAAGTTTGGGGTTATGATATTAGGCTAGTTATGAAGGCCAAGGGTTTGTTTGCTTTTTGGGTGGTTGAGCATGATTTTATTTTAAGGTGAAAAGTCCTAAGTGCAAAGAGTTTCAAAGGTGAGAAGTTGCAAGCAATCAGAGTAAGCTTCGGCCAAAAGGTAGATAATTGCAGGTTGTAGTCCATTGGGCTATGGAGTCATAATAGGGTTTAATTGGAACAACAAGAGGCAATAGTGGTCCATGGGGCAAGTCATCTATGTCTAAGGATCTCTTTGAAGATTGAATTATGGAATGAAATGATACAATAAGAAGGAGAAATTGACAGATGCAGAAACAAGAGCAGCCCAGGATCTGATAAGTACTTTTAAACTAGTCAGCCTTTGACATAGACTGAAGAAGAACATAAAAGAAAACTAGGATCTGGTAAGTACTTCTAAACTAGCCAGCCTTTGATACACTTTCAATAGAAAACACTTTAAAACAAAGGGAAACTTGAAGGAAACTTTTGGAGTAGAAACTAGCGGGCCGGGCTCACCACAAATCCTCTCCTAGCTCTGATTTACTTGGTTACTTTCAAGACAAATACAAAGATAACAAAAGAATGGCCTAAGATCTGGTAAGTACTTTGAAACTAGCCAACTTTTAACACATTCCAAGGGAAACAATCAGGTAGTTTGTGGGGACAAAACTGGGACCAAGGCTCACCATATCTTCCTCGGTTCATCTTCACGAAACATATACTGAAAATAACATCTAAGAATGACATTCAGCTAAGACAATAAGATGAGGGAACATTCTTATGCTTAAACTAAATTAAATCACTCCTAAATAACACAGATGGAAGAAAACATTCAGATAAAGGTTTTCAGTCAGAGAAGGTTACTGATGTACAGTAGGTCCTAACTCTGTGCATGTTGTTCTTTATAAGAGAATATGAAACACAGTGAAAACATAAAAAAAATAACAAGTTAGTATTAGAGAAACATCACCGTCAACATAGACCAGGATCCCATAAATCAGCTTGTATTGATGCTCCAAACCAGTTACAGCTTTAAGTCCAGTGCTTTAGGTTAGCAGCTATCTACACATCTCAGCCTAACCTATCTATCACCAGCAGAGCTCCAAGAGCCAGTGAATACTATGTACAATCAGAAGTTTAAGCTCAAATGTATATCAAAGTTCTACAACCAACCCTTCACTCATCCTCTGTTGTAGTATATATAGAAGGATGAGGAGGTGAGATCTGATAAAAGATCTCAATTACAATTAATACAGAATTGATGGCTTCTTGGCCTTTGAGGGGCTCAATGAAGAAACTTACATAACTATCCTCTGTATTAAATGTTTTACATAATGATAAAGCTCAGTGGGAGCTTTGTTGACCTTTGTGGCTCTATATGGTGTCGGAGTAACTCCACAGATGTCTGTTCATTAAGTTTCCATGCAGAAGTGACTCTCTAGCTGTGTTTCGAGGCAGACATCTGGTCTTGTTTAATAAATTCGGCCTTTGATTGAATACTTTGAGGCACAGGTGGCGTCAAGGTGGCTACAGGGATTGAATTGCCTCAAAATGTGGTGGTGGAGGTGTTGAGTCTCAAATCTGCATATTTTCCATACACTTTTCTATACCTTTTTCATCCACCTGAACCTCCCAAGTTGTCAATATCATTGTATATTAATTGCAAAAGAGCATATAACATGGTTTTTAACTATATTTTTTTGTCTTCTGTTTGATTTAGATTTTTCTCATTTAGCTGCGGAATCTTGCCACTTTCCGCAGCTGCTGCAACTTTCCGCAACCATTTTGTGAAATTCTATGTTACAGGTGTCTTCAGGAGAAACGAGCCACATGGGCAAGTCAGGAATGACGTGGACATGGATCGTGTCCTATTGGCTTGAGAAAATTCATCTAGGGAGGCTGCAGTCAAAGGTGGCCAAATGGAAGTCAACCGTAGAGTTCCACGATGACAGGACTCTGTTTCATGTCACGTGGAGATCTATATGGCCGTTTCTGAATTGCGGAAGACAAATCAACATCTGTACATGGCCCCATAGCCAAATTCAAACATCCACTCCTCATAGATTTACTCTCCAACGCGGCCATGATCCTAGATCTTTGGACGTAATGGTTTACGTGTTCTCCAACAGCATAAACTTCAGGGAATTAGTTATATTTCCTTTGTTATAAATAACGCGTTTGCATACACATATTAGATTAGTATATGTTAGTTTTTATTAGTCTGCTCTGTAATGTAATTACGTTGCCACTGTGCCGTAATATCACCTTTTTGTTATGACTGCATTTTAATATAAGAAGACTCTGTTTCCAAACGTAATTCGTACTTGAAGATTGTTGCCAAGGCTGGTGTAGAGGGCCCCTGCACTCGCCAAGGTTCTGTGCATTATTGTATAGTTCTTGTTTTATTTCTTTAAAGCTCATTGTGCCATAATCCATTCACATGTTTATACATTGCATCTTTCATGGTATATATGCTTCATTTTTGTTTATAATCTTTCATGCTTTCCATGTTACTTCTGTCTTTCATGTTTTATGTTTTTAATCACTGATCAGTGTTCTTGTTTCAGGTTATAAATAGGCAGCCCGGGCATTTGCATAACTTTTTGACTAATGACATGGAATTAACATTGTTCTGCTGCTAATTTGTTTTTCTTAGTTTCTGTTTAATTTCAGTACTGCTTTGTTTAATTCAATTTTTCTTATTTGCTTCAGTAGTTAAATTTAGATATATTAAACTGCTCATAACATCTTCAGTTGCCTCCGAAAGCCACAGCTGGACTGATGGTGAGGGATTGTATTATGAAATGTGTAGTTTGATATTAGTTTCCTTTATGCAAATTTAGATATATTAAACTGCTCATAACATCTTCAGTTGCCTCCGAAAGCCACAGCTGGACTGATGGTGAGGGATTGAATTATGGATGTGTAGTTTGATAGTAGTTTCCTTTCTGCAAGTTAGAAATATTAAATTGTGCATGACATCTTCAGTTACCTCCGAAAGCCACAGCTGGACTGATGGTGAGGGATTGAATTATGAATGTGTGGTTTGATATTAGTTTACTTTCTACAAGTTAGATATTAGTTACTCAAGTTGTTTATGGTTACTTCCGAAAATCATAGCTGGACTAATGATGAGGGATCAGAAGACAAGTTGATGTAATTTGATTTAGATTTACTTTGTCGCAATTTTGGATTTCTTTAAGCATAGTTTATTTTGTGTTTAGACAACAGCAAGAATAGTTTGGTTTTCATGCTCAATAGTTCACTGTTTTGATTTATTAGACTAGCAACACCTTTTCATTTCAGCAACACATTTTCATTTCCTTTCAAGTTTTGTCATTATGTGTTTCAAATTCCTTTTTAAGTTTAAAGTTGGTAAATCATTATAGAGGATATCATTTCCTTGAACAAACATAACCATACTTGTTTTTATTTTAGAATCTCCATCTCACCTTAGAAAACCAAAAATGACAAAAAGTTAAGAAATAGGTTATCTTGCACATATAGTGCGCCGCACTTCATCAGCTTACGATTCCCGGATTGACAAATTAAATGCAGCAATTTAGGACACACTAAATTGACCAAACATTTTGGCGCCGTTGCCGGGGAAGTGTAAATAGGTAGCGAATTTCTTAAAAAAAAAAAACATAAAATCATAAAAGAAGGGAAAACTTGATAACTTCTTAAAGTATGCTCTCCTCTTGCACCTAGTGTGATCTGGAGGATCAGAAAAGAGAGTTATTGGTTTAGTAATTTCTTAAGTATGCTCTCTTCTTGCACCTAGTGTGACCTGGAAGATCAGAAAGAGAATTATTAGCCCAACTTTAAAAATAAAAATAAAAAAAAATGACATGCATAGAGCAAGAGATTCTAGGGGAAGGTTTATAGCTAAAGCCAAGAGTTCGATTTTCACAACTCCATCTTCTTCAAGGCATAGACAAGAATCACCACCATCTACCCCTAGCTTTAAGATTTTTGGAATTCAAGGAGAAGCTGAATTAGAGGATTCTCCTATACCACCTACTAAATCTCATTTAGAAAAGGAAGAGACTCCCTCTCATCCTCCCTTGATAGAAGAACTAGAGGACTTTAAGGACTCTAAAGAAACTATCATGGTAGAGGAAGTAATAGATGGAGGTAGAGGTAGAGATAGAAGAGGAGGAAACAATGGAGACAACAATGGTGAAGGAAATAATGGAAGAAATAGGGAAGGAGGCAACTTGTTTGGATTCCCTATAGTTGATGAGGAAAATCATACAACGATGAAAAATATCTCACCATCTGTTCTCCCTAACTTTTATGGATTGCAAAGTGAGGATCCTGAAACATTTCTGTTTGAGTTTGAAGTCGTGTGCCGAACCTATGACTATATGGAAGACTCTCAAAAACTCAAACTGTTTCCTTCAACTTTGAAGGGAGCTGCTTTGAAATGGTTCATGGGATTAGCTACTCAATCTATTAGGACTTGGAATGATATGAAACAAAAAATTTTGGATAGATACTTGGACTATTGTATGCCCACCAATCACAAGGATGAGGTATTCAAAATGATGCAAAAAGAAGATGAAAATTTGGAAGACTTACTTGAAAGATTTCAATATAACTTGAAAAGAGCAAAGATGAGCAACTTAGATGATGAAACTTTGAAAGCCCTCATATTAAAAGCCATTAGAGATGAATGGATAGATATTTTAAACATGATGGGGAAAGGAGACATTTCTCAACTTCCACTTCGTGATATAACATAACTATGTGTCCATCTCTCAAGAGGAAAATCTAAAACAGGAAAAGGGCCTAGGGATCCTTCTCTTATTAGGGCTAACAAATCTGCAACTGGATCAGTAAGTAGGGCAGAGATTGGTAATATGCTTGATGAGTTTAAAACTGATATTCTAGGGAGCCTTAGTGAACAACTAGACACCCTTAAAATCCAAAACAAGCAAAAAGCAGAAACAGATGCTTTAGCCATCTTTTGTCCGAAATGTAGAAAGAAACATGCTTTAAGGGAATGTCCCTTGGATGAAAAAGTTGTAGAAACATGTATGATTTTCTCAGAAAATCATGAGATCAAGGATTGTCCTTCAATTCCTGGACTCAAAGCTGTTTTTCAAGAAGACCCAAATTCAGTAGAATCTCTCTGTTTTGTTGCAAGAAGACCTTGGCAGGAACAACAAACTCAAGGGTTTAACAACCCTATGAATCTTCAAACCCCACCAAATTGGAATCCTTGGCAACAACCTTGGCCCCAACATCAAAATCCATATCAACCATGGGTACAAGGGATGCAAAATACTTATGGGAGATTTGCTCAATTTTATCAATATCCTCCATCTTTTCAAAATCAACAAGCTCCACAACTTCCAAACACAAATCCACAACTTTCATTGCCATTTCCACAACAAAAACCTTCTCAAAAAAATCCAAATCCTCAACTTATGCTCCCATACCAACAAAAGACAAATCAACTTCCATCTCATCCATTGCCAAATCCTAACAATAAGAATCCTCAGAATACTTACATGGTAGAAGGACAACAATTTCCTACCTATATGATTGTTCCTCTCAACGATGTACAACTCAGATCTGGTAGAGTTTTAGAAAAACCTTCTATAGATATTCAAGAGAAAGATACCTCTGAGGAGGACTCTCTTGAAACCAATAAGGGTTCTGAGGAAACATCTCTTCAAAATTCAAGCATTCAAAAAGAAAAAGAAAAGTTAACGCCCACAACTCCTATAGTTGAGCAACCTGCATCTTCATCTACACCTCCTTTTCCTGAAAGACTACAAATTGACAAGGGGGTGGAAAAACAAATCTTGTTGCCTAACCATGATTTTCTAGATGAATTGAAGAATGTTTGTATCAAGATTCCCTTGCTACAAGCCATTCGAGAGATTCCTATTCTAGCAAAAACAATAAAGGAGTTGAGTTTCAAAAGACCAGGAAGGAAACTAAAAGACACAAGAAGAATCCACTTGGTAGGAAAGATTGCAGATATTATGATGGGAAAAATTACCATGCAGAAGTATGTAGATCCAGGAAGTCCAATTGTCAAGACACATATAAATGGGATAGAAATTCCAAACACATTGATTGACTTAGGGGCTGCTATCAACATTATGAGTAGACAAAATATGGACCAGCTAAAACTTCCTAACCTTCTTTTTACACCTACTTTACTGCAACTTGCAGATCGATCTATTATTAAACCAGATGGTGTATTAGAAGATATTTCAGTCTCCTTAGATTCTTGGGAATATCCAGTAGATTTTATGATTTTGATTCCCAAGAGTAATCTAGGAGGACACCCACTTATCTTAGGAAGACCTTGGCTAGCCACAACTGATGCTTTTATTAGTTGTAGATCTGGGGATATGTACATTTCTAATGGTAATTCGACAAAGAAACAATTTGTATCCTCCAGCAAAAGTAATTACAGAAGTAGGAGACAATGAATGGGTCGATGATGAGGACATTATACAACCTGTCTTTACCATTTCTGAGATCAGTGAGGATAGTCAAATTCTGAACACATTAGAAAATTTTGAGACATCTTCAAAATATGACCCCACACAATTTCAGTTGGAATCTGACATAGAATATTTATCATCAAGACAAATGTCTCTTTACTCTATGGAAGAGTTTTGTAGTTCTACTATTGAGATTTTTCCAGGAAAAACATTGAATATCAACAAACATTTGGAAAAGTCACAACAAGAAGAACTAACCAAAATCTTGCAAAAACATTCTACTTCATTTGCATGGGAGTATACTGACATGAAAGGTATTGATCCTAAGACTTGCATCCATCATATCTATATTGAGGAAGATAGTAGACCAATCAGACAACCTCAAAGAAGGATGAATCCAAATCTTAGGGAGATAGTGAAAGAAGAGCTCCAAAAACTACTCAATGTAAACTTCATTTATCCAATTTCAGATAGCCGATGGGTTTCTCCTCCGGTTATAGTACCTAAAAAGAATGGTAAATGGAGGGTATGCATTGATTACAGGGAATTGAACAAAGCAACTTTGAAGGATCACTTTCCTTTGCCTTTTATCGATCAAGTATTAGACACATTAGCAGGTAAAAAGTACTTTTCATTTTTGGATGGTTTTAGTGGCTATAATCAAATTCAGGTAGCACCTGAAGATCAAGATAAGACCACATTTACTTGTCCATGGGGGACTTTTGCCTACCGAGTGCTTCCTTTTGGGTTATGTAATGCACCAGCAACATTCCAAAGAGCAGTACTAGGAATTTTTTCTGATCTAATCCATGATTGTGTAGATGTTTATATGGATGATTTTACAGTTTATGGTAATTCATTTGAAGAGGCATTAGAAAATTTGGAAAAAGTTCTTATAAGATGTAAAGAAACAAACCTTTCAGTAAGCCATGAAAAATGCTTTATGATGTTTACTGAAGGGATTGTTTTAGGACATCATATTTCAGGAGATGGGATTAAGGTTGATAGATCAAAAGTTGAAGTCATCTCCAAGTTGCCTGTTCCAAATTGTCAAAGAGATGTTAGAAGTTTTCTAGGATTTACTGGTTACTATAGAAGATTTATAGAAAACTTCACTAAAATAGCATCTCCACTCTTCAAGTTGCTTACAAAAGACTGTGAATTTAAATGGGATCCTGATTGTCAATCAGCTTTTGAAACTTTGAAAACAAGAATATCTGAAGTACCTATCTTGAGAGGACCAAATTGGAAACTCCCTTTCCATATTTCTACGGATGATTCAGATACAGCTCTAGGAGCTGTGTTGGGTCAAAAAGATTTAGTTCCTTATGCCATTTATTATACCAGTAAAAATTTGACTCCCACAGAGTTGAATTATACTGTGACTGAAAAAGAGTTTTTAGCCGTTGTTCATGCAATTAATAAGTTTAGACATTACATAACAGGCTATGAAACTTTTATTCATACTGACCATTCTACAATTAGATATTTAATGAACAAACCTGTTACTAATGGCAGAGTGACAAGATGGCTCTTAATTTTGCAAGAATTCAATATTACTGTGTTGGATAGACCAGGAAAACAAAATACAGTAGCTGATTTCTTGTCTAGGATTCAGAATACTAAAGAAGATTCTCCTGTAGAGGATAAGTTTCCCGATGAATACTTGTTTGCAGTAACTATTAAGACTCCTTGGTATGCAGATATTGCTAACTATTTGGTTACAGGGAAACTACCTTCACATTTATTTCCAAGTGAAAAACGAAAAATTATTCAGGAGAGTTCAAAATATTCATGGATTTCTAACGAATTGTTTAAAATAGGGCCAGATCTTGTGATCAGAAGATGTGTCAGGGAAGATGAAATGCCTGGTATTCTTAAGGCATGTCATGATGAACCATGCGGCGGACACTTTGCGGACAAAAAGGACGGCCTATAAAATCCTTTCTTTGGGATATTATTGGCCTTCCCTCTTCAAAGATGCAAAACAATATGTCAAAAGGTGTGACAGCTGCCAAAGAGTAGGGAAACCTACCCTTTCAAATGAAATGCCATTGCGAACACAGGTACTCATTGAACCCTTTGAAAAATGGGCTTTAGATTTCATTGGACCTATTAATCCACCATCTAAGCAAAAGAAGTATATATTGGTTTGTACGATTATGTTACTAAATGGGTAGAAGCTAAAGCATTAGTATCTGCTACTGAAAATCCAGTTGTTCATTTTCTTTATGAGGATATTTTTACTCGCTTTGGTGTTCCAAGAGAAATTGTAACAGATCAGGGGAGCCAATTCACATCCAATTTGGTGGAGAAGTTGATGGAAGAATACAAAATCAAGCACAGAAGATCTACTCCTTACCATCCACAAGCAAATGGACAAGTGGAGTCCACAAACAAAGTTCTTGAAAGTATCATCACCAAAACTGTTCATCTACATAGAAGAGATTGGGCAGAAAGGCTTCCAGAAGCCTTGTGGGCCTACAGAACTACATGGAGGAATACAACAGGACATTCTCCCTATGAACTTGTTTATGGGAAAGAAGTCTTACTCCCCATTGAGTTCCAAGTCAAGACCTTCAAGATAGCAGTTCAGTTGGGGATGGACTTATCAGAAGCCCAAAAGCATAGAATGGAGCAGTTAAATGAGCTAGATGAGATCAGACAAGAAGCAATTTTAAAAACTGATCTAGTTCAATATCAAAGAGCTAAATGGCATGACAAGTACATCGAAGAGAAGAAGTTTCAAGAAGGAGATTGGGCATTGTTATTTGATTCCAAGTTTAAATATTTTCAAGGAAAATTTCAGACTCATTGGCTTGGGCCATATGAGATTGACAAGATCTTTAACAATGGAGCGGTAAGAATCAAGACCATTGATGAGTTTCAAACCCCTCTTATTGTGAATGGCCATAGATTGAAATTTTATCATAAGCCACTCTCAAAAGAGGATTTTGTCAAAGTGTTTCAAGAGAATTATGCAATCAGGCTGGTACAGAAGAATTCTTCTTCTCCACCAGCCTAGCTTTTGTTCTTTTCAATTAAAAAAAAAAAAAAAAAAATTGTATAAGCCTGAAAACCAATCACTGATTGGCAGTCTTATACAGAAAATATAGGGTGAAAATCAGGAACACCTGACACTCTATATTTTCCAAAAAAAAAAATCTCTCTTTCATTTTATAAGTTTTGTGACCATCCATTCCATTCCATTTCACTTCATCCCACTTCATTTTTACTCCACTTCATTCCATTTCACTTCATTTTATTCCATTTCATCAATAAAATTCTTTTTCATGACCATTTCCATCTGGTCATTTGTCATCCGTTCAT
The DNA here is from genome assembly GCA_034641835.2 of Pinus albicaulis. Classification (NCBI taxonomy): domain Eukaryota; kingdom Viridiplantae; phylum Streptophyta; class Pinopsida; order Pinales; family Pinaceae; genus Pinus; species Pinus albicaulis. The sequence continues at coordinate 566,101,980 of CM076582.1, forward strand.
GTTCATTCATCCAAATAATAGCTTTGTCAGTTTCCGCAGTTGACATCTGTTTCCGCAGCTGACACCAGTTTCCGCAGCTAGAAGCAGATTCCGCAGCTACAACTCTGTTTTCAAAAATGTACAGCCAGATGTTATTTCCATAATCATGAAATTAAATGCAGGTGAAAGGACCAAAAATAAAGGCATGGATCATTCAAGATACCAATGAAGAGCAACTAATTGAAGACCAAGGAAAAAGGCAAAGATTCCAAGGTATGAGTAAAATTCATTTCAAATAGCATTGAAAACACATTTTTATATAGTTCTGAACCATAAGCTCCATCCATTATGTGCAATGATTATATTGAAAAATTCCGTAACCCTTTCACGATCTCCATATGATCCTCTCGCATTCATTCTCAAACGATTCCATAATTAAACCCCCGATCTTCACTCATACTCCAATATTCCACTGATGATAATGAGACGTAGTTGATTTGACCACGGACTCTTACAACCGCATAAATCCATAGCCGTTGTTTAAACGTGCTCACATTTATTGTGCAGCCACAAAATTTCAAAACACTGTCGGATGTGTTATACTCCTCCTATTTGTTATGTTAATCTCACAGCCGTGTCTCTGCCGTGCTCACGAAACCCCTCTCTGTTCTGTCTCACTCCACTTCGTTCTTTATTACGCTACAGCCTGTATATCCACTCTTTGATATCTACCTACAGTCATTGTGCTCATCTCCGTGCATTCAGCCGTTCTATTTCCATTGAACCCTCACGCAGGAAAATTTTTGAAGAGCAGAAAGAAAAATGGGTAAATTGCTAAGAGCAGAACCGGAAGGACCTAAGTTCATGGAGGGATATCCGCAAGTCAGGGATATATTGAAGAAAGAAAAGTGGATGCGTTTTATCCAAAAATTCAGAGGTTATCATAAAGAAGTGACAAAAGCATTTGCAAGGTCGTTCAATGGCCTGGAAGTAGAGATTGGAGACCTTAAGTTTTCAGTGAACGAGGCATCTGTAGCAACTGCCACGGAACTTCCTTAGGAGGGTGAGCGTTGGTTTAAAAATAAAAGCATTAGTGATGAAGCCTGGAGAACAATCTTACGAAACCAAGGTATGGACATAACTATTTTTAAAAGAGGAATTCCTGTTCATGCATTGAAAGAGGAATGGGCTACTTTGCTGCTAGTTGTTCAAAAATTCATTACCTGTGAAGGCCGTTTTGGGTCCATGTATATGTACCATACCAGATTGCTGATGAATTTTCTAGATAATCAAACTCTCAATCTCCCATATTTTCTATTAAATAGTTTGAAGAAAATGTCTGTGATTTTTCAGAAGCATTTAGGAGATGTAGAACCACATCTATATCACCACGGTCTTGTAAAAATTTTGATTGAAAAAGAGTTAAAGGAGAAGAAAGACACATGGGAACAATTTTTGATTAGAAATTTCTTTGAGGAACCTCAGGAAATTCCTGAAGGTAGCACATCAAGAAGGAGTAGGAGAAAAATAACAAATGATGAAACCCAAAGTACTCATACTCAAGAAATTCCTGAAGGTAGCATATCAAGAAGGAGTAGGAAAAAGAGAACAAATGATGAAATTCAAAATACTCCTACTACTATAATTGAAAAAACTGATAGGGAAGAGAGACTGTCAAAGAGGAAGAAGAGAGAAACTAAGGGTAAAAAGCCAATAACACCAAAAGAGAGAAAAACTATTAAGGCTATACATCCAACTCCTTCTTCCGAAGAAGAAGATCATCAAGTGTTATCTGAAAGATTAGTTTATCTTCAAAAACAGTCATCTATGGCCAAGAAGACGGAGAAAGGAAAAAAAAAGCAAAAGGACAGTAGTCCACAGTGTGTGAGAAGAAGTTCCAGACTTAAGGGGAAATTGAGGAAAACACAAATAAAGGGTCCTCATTTCATTGATTTGGGAGAGGAAACATCTGAACAGTCCCCAGCTGACCATAGTCCATCTAAGTCAGTTAGTGAACCTGGTTCATTTCATTCTCAGTCAGACATTGAACATAGTCCATCCCATTCTCAGCAAGATGTTGATGTGAGCCCTTCTCAGCTAGATTTTGAAGATAACTCTCCTTCACGGCATTTTGGGGACAGCCCAATAAAAATGACACCTGAAATAGACCCCAAGCTACAAGAAGTATATGATTATATAGAATCTTTGGAAAAAGCAGCTACAGGCCCCAGTACTTCGTCCATTCAGCCTCACACGGTACAAGATGACTTAGTCCAATCACTGAAACATGAAATCTTTGAGCTAGAGCTTGTAAATAGACACATTAAAAATGAAAATGAGACATTGAAAGAACAAGGTAAATTGGACAAAATCATTCATGATAATACCATGCTACATCTGGGAATATGGAAGAAGAAGAACAAGAAATTGAAAAGGAAATTCCAGAAGTTAAGCAGAGCACTGGTTAATATCAAATTTAGATGCCTAATGAAAAAGCCTAGGATGTTGGCAGCACCAAGGAAGAAGAGGAGAGGTTTGGATGTACTGGCTGAAGTGTCAAGGCATATGAACTGAGGAAGGATTATCAAAATTTTGGTTGCATGAGGACATGCAACACCTTCACAGTGGGGGTATGTTGAGTCTCAAATCTGCATCTTTTCCATACACTTTTCTATTTATTTTTCATCCACCTGAACCTCCCAAGTTGTCAATATCATTGTATATTAATTGCAAAAGAGCATCTAACATGGTTTTTAACTATATTTTTGTGTCTGCTATTTGATTTAGATTTTGCTCATTTAGCTGCGGAATCTTGCCACTTTCCGCAGCTGCTGCAACTTTCCGCAGCCATTTTGTGAAACTCTATGTTACAGGTGTCTTCAGGAAAAACGAGCCACATGGGAAAGTCAGAAATGATGTGGACATGGATCGTGTCCTATTGGCTCGAGCAAATTCATCTAAGGAGGCTACGGTCAAAGGTGGCCAAATGGAAGTCAACTGTAGAGTTCCACGGTGACAGGACTCTGTTTCGTGTCACGTGGAGATCTATATGGCCGTTTCTGAATTGCGGAAGACAAATCAACATCTGTACATGGCCCCATAGCCGAATTCAAACATCCACTCCTCATAGATTTACTTTCCAACGCGGCCATGATCCTAGATCTTTGGACGTAATGGTTTACGTGTTCTCCATCAGCATAAACTTCAGGGAATTAGTTATATTTCATTTGTTATAAATAACGCATTTGCATACGCATATTAGATTAGTCTCTGTTAGTTTTTATTAGTCTGCTCTGTAATGTAATTACGTTGCCACTGTGCCGTAATATCACCTTTCTGTTATGACTGCATTTTAATATAAGAAGACTCTGTTTCCAAACGTAATTCGTACATGAAGATTATTGCCAAGGCTGGTGTAGAGGGCCCCTGCACTCGCCAAGGTTCTATGCATTATTGTATAGTTCTTGTTTTATTTCTTTAAAGCTCATTGTGCCATAATCCATTCACATGTTTATACATTGCATCTTTCATGGTATATATGCTTCATTTATGTTTATAATCTTTCATGCTTTCCATTTTACTTCTGTCTTTCATGTTTTATATTATTGATAACTGATCAGTGTTCTTGTTTCAGGTTATAAATAGGCAGCCCGGGCATTTGCATAACTTTTTGACTAATGACATGAAATTAAGATTGTTCTGCTGCTAATTTTTTTTTCTTAGTTTCTGTTTAATTTCAGTACTGCTTTGTTCATTTCAGTTTTTCTCATTTGCTTCGGTAGTTAAATTTAGATATATTAAACTGCTCATAACATCTTCAGTTACCTCCGAAAGCCACAACTGGACTGACGGTGAGGGATTGAATTATGAAATGTGTAGTTTGATATTAGTTTCCTTACGCAAGTTAGAAATATTAAATTGTGCATGACGACATCTTCGGTTACCTCCAGAAAGCCACGAGTTTGGGTGATGAGTGAGGGATTGTATTATGAAATGTGTAGTACGATAGTAGTTTCCTTTACGCAAGTTAGAAATATTAAATTGTGCATGACATCTTCGATTCTACTCCAGAAAACCCGTGTTGGGTGATGGTGAGGGATTGAATTATGAATGTGTGGTTTGATATTAGTTTACTTTCTGCAAGTTAGATATCGAGTTACTCAAGTTGTTTATGGTTACTTCGAAAATCATAGGTTGGACTAATGATGAGGGATCAGAAGACAAGTTGATGTAATTTGATTTAGATTTACTTTGTTGCAATTTGGATTTCTTTAAGCATAGTTTCTTTTGTGTTTAGACAGCAGCAAGAATAGTTTGGTTTTCATGCTCAATAGTTCACTGTTTTGATTTATTAGACTAGCAGCACCTTTTCATTTCAGCAGCACATTTTCATTTCCTTTCAAGTTTTGTCATTATGTGTTTCAAATTCCTTTTTAAGTTTCAAGTTGGTAAATCATTATAGAGGATATCATTTCCTTGAACAAACATAACCATACTTGTTTTTATTTTAGAATCTCCATCTCACCTTAGAAAACCAAAAACGACAAAAATTTAAGAAATAGGTTATCTTGCACATATAGTGCGCCGCACTTCATTAGCTTATGAATCCCGGATTGATAAATTAATGTAGCAATTTAGGACACACTAAATTGACCAAACAGGAGACTTTTCTGTCGGTTAAACCCTTTAGATTCCTTTAAACTGTGTTTTAAATCGGGGGTTAGGCTTTTGATAATCGTCCTTAGCCATAATCCCCGCAAATCTGTCCATTAATCCTCTGTTCTGGTTCATCCTGGTCTTCGGCACTGATAATCTTTGACCGTGCCCCTTTCATGGTGTTTTTGTTAGTGTGCAGGGCTGTGCAGGTTTCATAAGGCATCAATGGTTGATGAATCATTGATAAACGTGAATTTTAAACCCTGTTAGTGCTTTCCTGTGGTGAATCGAAGGCGGGAGGGTCGTCACCCTAAACCTTCGTAATTTCTTCAGCGTAGCAGAAAAAAACATTGAAACCATGCACAATATGAAAAATGTTATAAAATCCTGCATAAAATAGGTTTACTGCTTCAAAGGACGAGTGGAGGAAGCGTGGCCGTTGGATGGCATCATCCAACGGTCGGGATCAGTCGGGAGAGATCGTGAAATGGGTGAAATAAGATTGAATCTGAGTCGTCGATCATGCAGAGATCGACGATCGAGAGAAGAGGTTGAAAGTAAAACGAAGGAATCGGGCGACGGAATATGGATTGTCGATCTGTAGATCAGATCGACGATAGAGATTGATTTTCCACCGCACCATAGCTCAGTTATCGCGTGGGCACCTTCGTTAATTGTCGGGCATCTTCGGCAAGCGATCACCATTGGATGGCCCGCCCGAGATCGGACGGTGGAAAGCGATATTGCTGGGCATCCCGGTCTGAACGTTAATGCACAATGGACGGCGGATGAACGATGGTTTTGCAAATAGTACACGGGACGCGTGGCGGCAAGTCTATGGAATCACTGGCCATCGGGGGAAAACAACCTTTTGCCCGAAGGCGGTGCGATGGATACTTCCGGTTGTGGGCAACCATCTTTCGGGCAGTGGGGGCCATGGAAAGACCCACTCCGCACCGTCCGATCTACAGATTAGATCGACGGTGCGGAATGGTTCAAAAATGAAACTGGTGGAATAAATGAAAAACTAATTAAACACCCAAGCTTTTCCAAAATATATCAAGTTTTAATGTTTTTTGGGGGTGGGATAAATATAAATACGATTAGGCGCCCGACTGACTCAGTGCTTGGTTCTGGCGCTAGGGCGTATGGATGAAAAGGGGTTAGAGACTTAGCCTGAGGGGGCTTAAGTCCAATACATAGAAAATATGCATTTTAATGGTTTTTTAAGGATTTTGAAAGGAAATGAAGGTTTCGATAAGGCTAAGAAGGGGTCTTAGAACCTTATCAAGGGTTTTTATGACGTGGAAGGGGGAGAAACATGCAAATGAGGGATTTTAATGGGAAATGAAGGGGTAGAACATGAGGTTAGCTTTTGAAGAGAGGGAAAGGGAAAAAGAAGCTTGCAGCAGGATTTGGCCTTGGAAATCAGCAAGATTTCAGGGTCTTTTGGGAAGTAAACAACAGTGAAGGTTTGGACAGAGGCATGAGACCTTCAAAAAGTCTTCAAGAGCCAACATTTTTTAGTGAGAAAAATTATTCCTTGAAGGCTCAAAAATAGATTTAGCCACCTTTTGGGATAATCAAATTTTACAGGTGGCTAACATGTTCTACTTCCAAATCATGTCTTGGAAGTGGTTGTTTTGCTGGAAATTATCCACCAGTTGGTTTCATACCAAAGTATTTTTCTCATTTTCAGCATCCAATACATGAAAAAGATAATGGTTTAAAACAACATAAATATTTGAAATTTTGAAAGAATTGTCTGGCACACTTTGAATATTAATTTTGAAGTCAAGTGCATGATGTTGTATAGGATCAAGTGTCATTTTGAATACCAAATGTTTCACAAGAAAATTCTCAACATGCTACCCTGTAGTAAGGATTAAATGACAATATTGCATCAACTATTTCCATAATAAAAGTGCACCTCGGCCATAAGACTAAACAACTACAAATGTTGTAGATCTAACAAGACCACACAATCAAATGTATTCCACAAGGCGAATACTGTATGAAAAATGAAAAGGATTTTGCAACCATAAATACCTTAGGAAACTAATTCAATTAGATACACCAAACCATTAGCAAAAAGGAAAACCAGCCTACTCAAAAGGCAAGCATTTACCTCCTTTGACAAAATTTTGAGTTCCAAAACAAGAGCCTTTATTGTCTTGTCATTGCCCCTAGTAATTTGAACGGGGTTTGCACCTGCTGCAACAACCTAAACAAAAAGTTTTCATTTTAAATTATTTTCCACAAATTTAAGATACAACCATTGTCAGTTTTGTATTTCCTAACAAGCTCATAAATTTTGACAAAAGAACAAATTTTTTTTAATACCTGATAGCAATTTTTTCACTCAAAAAATATCTTAGAATCAATAAGCCCAACCCAAAACTAAAAAACCAAACACCATAAGACCCTACAAAAATGAATAGATGATCTTAATCCAGTACTATCGACAAAAGGTTACCTTTACACCCTCACTTATTAAACCCTGTGCTATTGAATTTTAACTTCAACTACTGCAGCAGAAAAACGGATGCAGCAGCAACATTTTTTTTTGGAGGTTGCTTGCATGCCATACAGAAATTTAATTCAACATTTAAACTTCCTGCAAGTTTTTTTTGTAGATGGCCACAGCCATATTTCTGTACAGGATTGTATTTAAACACAACAACCAACATTAATGCAATTCACCAACCAGAAATTAAACAAACAGAAATTTACCCCCCAGTTTTGTAAATTCAAAAGGAGGACACGTGGAGCATTAATATTGGATCGCATGAAATTGAAGGGAATCTGAAACCCTGAAAACCGGACCCGAATTTTTTATAAGGCACATTGGATTGAGAATTCGCGTTACAAATTAGGCAGACGTCAGCATCCCATTTTGGAACACGAATTTGGTTTGAAATTCAATCTATTCAGACTTTTGAAGTCTGACGGAAAGGGTTCTTTAATGTTTTGATAATTTAATTTTAGGTATGCTTTAATATATACATATGTTTTAAACATATGTTATATATATATCATATGCGAAATGAAAGGTGGGCCATAGAATTTAGTTTTAATTTTATTTTTTTTTAAAAAGGGTTTATTATAATATGTTTTATATGTTACGGCATATAAAAATAAAAAGGTCAAAAAAGCTTGGTAGTTTTTTTTATAGACAGTACGTAAATTTTTTATTACACAGTAGTGTGTAAAAAGTGAAAGACTGAGTGTAACTTTTTAAGTGTGTATGCACAGCAGTGCGAAAGGGAAAAACACAGCAGAGTGTTTTAGAGACAGAGTATGTTTGTTTTGAACAGACAGTGAGTTGGTTTTATGCACTGCGTTTTGTAGCAGTCATAATTTTGTAATCCCTCTCGGTGAGGAAGTAGTGTAATAGTTTTTTTTTGAGTTATTGAAGGGAATAGAAGTTTTTTTTCAAAGTATTGAAACTCTGTCTCCTGTCAAAGAAATTTTTATTTTCTCTGTGTTAGAGGAAAGGAGATTTATTCTCCATTCATTGTTCTAGAATTTTTCAATATTCCAACATGTTCAAGAACAACAGATGTTGTGGTTCCATCCCCAGCTAAATCATTTGTCTTTGCCGCAGCTTGCCTTACCAACTTGGCCCCAATATTTTCAACTGGGTCCTCTAATTCAACCAATAAAAAGGCCAAAACCATAGCATTGAAATACATTTCATTACACTGTCAATAACAATAAAATTTGACTTAGCCATAACCCTTTCCTTTTATTGTTGTGAAAAGCTTTATGCATTACTCTAATATTGTTAGTCCATAGGCCAAGTAGACCATTGGGTAACAAATATGTTTCCTTTCACCTTTGAGTTTTCAAATTATGCCTACCAAATCTAGGACATTTAAGAGGGGGAACTAATACAACGTTAAAAAGAAAACTAGATCACACATCTACAAATTGCCTCCTTAGCTACTGTCACACCATCATTAACTATTTTCGGAGAACCATGCTTGCTCTCCAAGACAACATTTTGCCCCTCGCCCCAAGGGTGACTCCAACAAGATCAGCAAGTTTGTTCACACCGCCTGCAAGAAAAATTGACAATGCTTTCAGTAAGTGTGCAATTGAATGCCATACCATATGCCAAAACAACCCTCCATGAAAAATTAAAATAACACATTAAATTCGAATATAAGTGGACAAGGAAAGATCCACCGCAGTGAAGTTTCACGTGCAGGTGACCTTCCTTTAAACATATTTTTTTCTCTGACTTGCAAATTTTTTGTCACTGAGCCATCCTTGTTGAAGTACAACTCCTTTTACATAGCTCTTGTATTAACTACCTTCTCTCTATCGTGTAATCTTAGTGCCTCTTCTGCTTGAGCGATTAAAGGAAATGGGTGAAAAAACTGAAAGAGAAGACAATTGTCTGCCATAATTATCAAACATTGCACCCAACTTCTTCCCCTTTCCATTGTTACCCAATGAGGTAGATGTGGAAATTGTTGTCATACTGCCCAAAGCAGAGGCCATCTTCTCTTATCTTGAATATAGAATTACAAGATCTTCATATTAGTATGAACCTTAAAAAACATGACTCCCATTGCTAAAAACCACTTTTAAGTTGTAACAGGCAAACTAAACAACTATCGCAACTTTTGGCAACTTCTGGAGCATTAAGAGAGAAGCAACCAAAGAGAAATATAACCACAATCCTCATTTTAATGAGACCAGACTATATATTTGCATTAAGATAATAGAAAGAAATCACGACTATATTAAGGCCGGCACAAAACAATCTTTAACCAGTGTCTCTCGCGACCTTCAGGTTGCCATGCTAGAGGTTGCATATTTTTAATTTAAATTCTTGACCTCTCGTGCCCATCTATGAATGCATCCAATGGGATATCTACATCAAATGCTCCTTTATATCCCCAAAAACAAATTCCCTACTACAAGAGCACGAGTATTGATGGATCACCCCACACCATCCCACCCACTAGAAACGGTGAAAAAGGAAACCCGAGAAACCTTCTGAAATATCTCAAGATGACTATATGGGTGGTTCTTATGAATCAACCAACCATTCAAAACATGCTCATCAATCCAAACCATAAGTATTATGTGACGATATTCAAGCAGGCACTGAATCGGATTTCTGAAGCTATGTTAGAGAAACCCTAAACTCTCACTGAAAATATGTGAAATGTGGCACCACACGGAGATTGACATGTGCCAATTGGTACAAGTGGTAGACAATTGGCATGCTCAAACAATGAGGTGATGCAGGAATGACATGAGGGTGAAAATATCAGAAAATCCCCAAATCTGGAGAACTAAAGCTCATCACCAACCTGAGATTGACAACTTTACATGATGTAACCTATGAAATCGTAAATGGAGAAATCATAGTAACAATAAAGTAACCTATGTAACAATAAATTCAGATTCATCCTGGGAGTGGTAATGGGAGTGGAGAGAACCCTACAGCCTAACACAATCTAATGGAATTGACCAAAAAAACCCAAATAGAGTCAACCCTACTATAGGAGGAAGGGCCTGCAGTAATAACTTACCATTTTGTAAGAGTTGAGGGAGAATGCTATTCTGCAAGAGCTGAGGGCAAATGATGAGAGTGAATGCAAGGCGAATGCTGTTCTGCAAGAGCTTAGGGCAAATGCTGAGGGCGAATGCTGTTCTGCAAGAGCTGAGGGCGAATGCTTTTCTGCAAGAGTTGAGGGTGAATGTTGAGGGCGAATGCTGAGGGAAAATGCTATTCTGCCAGAGCTAAGGGCGAATGCTGAGGGAGAACACTAATAGATTTTTGTAGTTGAAATGCAATGCTTGTTTTCATTTAAATGTAGGGTTTTTAAAGCAGGGAGAAATAATGGCTGCCAAATTAATAAGTGTTTCTTTGGGAAAAATTTAAATCTTGTATTGGGTGATGAAGATAATAGAAGGTATTGAATCTTGATTCTTGACATCTAGAGAGAACCCTACAGCCTAACACAATCCAATGGAATTGACCAAAAAAACCCAAATAGAGTCAACCCTACTATAGGAGGAAGGGCCTACAGTAAGAACTTACCATTTTGCAAGAGCTGAGGGCAAACTCTAAGGGCGAATGTTGTTCTGCAAGAGCTTAGGGTGAATGTTGTTTTGCAAGAGCTCAGGGCGAATGCTGAGGGTGAATGCTGTTCTGCAAGAGCTCAGGGTGAATGATGAGAGTGAATGCTGTTCTGCAAGAGCTGAGGGCGAATGCTGTTCTACAAGAGCTGAGGGCGAATGCTGTTCTGCAAGAGCGGAGGGTGAATGCACGCGTGATATCAGACGTTAATGTAGCTATTGCGACGGATATAGGTTTCGTATTTTTAATAAAATAATTTTTATGTAGCGCGCTTATAATTTTCGTATTTTTATGTAGCGCGCATATAAGTGTCGTTATACCGATGGCGGAAAAAACGTTGCTATTGCGACGGATGCCTCCAAATGTCACAATTGCGACACTTAGACATTGTGTCGCACTTGCGACGTTTGGAGGCAGCCGCCGCAATAGCCACGCTTTGGGGCATAATGTTGCTGAGGGTGAATGCTATTCTGCAAGAGCTGAGGGCAAATGCTGAGGGCAAATGTTGTTCTATAAGAGCTGAGGGTGAATGCGCATGTGATATCAGACGTTAATGTAGCTATTGCGACGGATATAAGTTTCGTATTTTTAATAAAATCATTTTTATGTAGCACGCTTATAAGTTTCGTATTTTTATGTAGCGTGCATATAAGTGTCGTTATACCTACGGCGGAAAAAGCGTCGCTATTGCGACGGATGCCTCCAAACATCACAATTGCGACACTTAGACATTGTGTCGCACTTGCGACGTTTGGAGGCAGTCGTCGCAATAACGACGCTTTAGGGCATAGTGTCACAATTGCGACGTCCTCCTCCAAACGTCGCAATTGTGACACATTGTATAAATGTCAGTATTGCGACACTTTTCTATAAACGTCGGTATAGCGACGGTTTCGGGCGGGATTGAAAAAATTTGGGGAAATTTCTGACATTTGGTCAAAAGCGTCGGAACCAAGTGTCGGAATTTCCCCCAAATGTAGTAGTGTTAATACCTCGTTTGCATACTTTCCCTGAGAGACAAAAAATTCCCCATATCTTTTCCAAATTTCCAAACCAAGGAGATAATGCAAGAGTCCCATGTCCTTCATCTCAATTTCTCTGGCAAGATCATCTTTGCAAGAATTGATAAGCTTCTCATCACCTGTCAGAATTAAATCATTGACATATAATGCTAAAATCAATAATTTACCTTCAACCACAATATGTAAAGGTTCACATATACTTAATTTTTGGTGAAGCCCAACCCGGTGAAATAGTTTTCGATCCTAGTGCACCAAGCACGGGGTGCTTGTTTCAGTCCATACAATGCTTGCTTGAGTCTGAACACATGCAAGTCTCTGTCGAAGGTCTAAAATCCTTCCAACTACTCTATGCACATCTCTTCCTCAATCACTCTATTGATTAAAGTTATCTTTACATCCATTTGATTTATTTTCCATCCCATATGTGCTAAAATTGCAAGGATAGATTTGATTAAATAATACCTTGCTACTAGATAAAAGGTATTCTCGTAATCTACTCCCTCTACATGAGAGAACCCCTTTGCCACAAATCTGGACTTGTGTTTCTCCACACTCCCATATGTTGCTTTCTTCACCTTTTAGATCCACTTGGATCCTACAACTAACTTGTCCTCCAGTCTTGGGAAAACTTCCCATGCACCATTTATGATAATGGATTCATATGCCTCAACCATGGCATCAACCCATATGGGTTGTGTCATTGCTTCCTCGAATGAGGATGGCTCAATGCATACACTCTCGCTCATAAGAGCCATGTCGCTAGTGTACCAATCTGGGGACCTTCTCCATCTGCACTGTGATGTGGGTGCTCCCGCATTCTCTCTAGCATCATGCATCAACATGTCAACCTCTCTAGTGTGATTCCTTCTGTCTTTAGATTTCTCTGCTTGAGTGGGTACTTCCACTCTCTTCTCCTCTTCTTGTGACTACTCCACATCTTATGGTTCTTCCTTTGGAGCTAAGTGCTCCTTAAATACATGCATCTGAAGGTCCCTCTAAAGAGAAATTCACATGGCCTTTCCTTCATCAAATTTCACATCTCTACGAATGATTGTCATCTTGTGATATGGCAGGTACACCTGATATTTGTGAGCTGTTGGTTCTATCCAGGAGAATGTGATTCAAAGACTCGACATTCATTGTCACCAGTTGTAGTCCTCGAATAGATATTTCTAATGAGGTATCATGTGCGTCAAACAAATATTGCATGCCAAAGTTATAACCCCGAGAAATTTATGTACCGATTTACCCCAATGGGGCCCGTAGTTTGGTGTTTCATCTCCCAGGGTTATATTTTGGATGTTTATGAATTTCCATTGTTTCTAAATAATAAGTGGGCCTTTGAACCTCATTGTAACACAGTTCAGAGGCATGCAGTCTCCACATCTCTTATAAGAGATAAGCTACCAGTGCCCTAGCTAGTTTATTTCCATTTTGTCTGTAAGCATATTTAAGTTATGTGATATTAATGAAATGAAGTCTTATTTTTGTTGCATCTTAGGGTTTATGTGTTTTCTTTATTTTATTGTGTTCCTACAAAATTTTGGATCAATGGTATCAGAGCGGTCTTCTCTTTCTCGATCCTTCTTTTCATGTCCCCAACGAGGTTAGGGTATAAGGAGTGAGGGCTCGATCTAGTTGAACCTTTGTAAGATTAGCCTCACAAACCCCAAAAACCATCCATGGGGAATGAAAAGAAATATGAGGGAGTAGGAGATCCTATCAAAATATTGCTTGAGGCCCTCAAGGAACAATGGAATGCGATGATGGATAGCTTTGCCCAGATCCTTCAACAACTTCCCACCGGTGGTGCATCTGCATCCAGCAACCACTTTCGAGGCACAACTCATTTTAAGGTACAAGTAAACTTTGACATTCCCATATTTGAGGGCCAAATAGATGCGTACGCCGTATATAGATTTTTGAATCTATTAGAAGGGTATTTCTCGGTTCATGATTTTTCCAACCGGGAAAAGATCACTTTTCCACTCCTCAAATCTTCCCCCTATGTCAAGGACTGGTGGGAAACTTATTGTGAGCAAAAGGACGATAGAGAACCCTCTCTATTTTTGGCCGCAACCACTTGGAATTTTTTCTAAGACGCCATCAAGGAACAATATTATCTTGTGGGGAGCTATGAGGACAATTACATACAATGGACTATGTTGCGGAAACAAAGGGATAAATATGTGCACGAGATGATGAATTTGTTCCATACCTTGCGCAAAAAATTGGGCATCAAAGATTCAAAGAAACATTTGGTGCTGAAGTACCGTAGTTTTCTGCACAAATACATTAAGGAGGAAATGGAGTTCCTCGATATCTCCTCGCTTGGCACAACATATCAGTATTATTCCAAGACTGAGAAGAAGTTCAAACAGAAGGAGAAATACTTTGGATCCATGAATCGGAAGCAAAGGAAAGGTGCCCCTAAACTGCATAACAAAGGAAAAGCAAAGGCAGGGCAGCCCAGGATAACTTGCCAAAGCCACAAGAAAAGAAAAACACTGAAAAGCTAAAGAAGGACATGGGAAAGTGGTGTGAGTTCCATAAGATCTCCACTCACAACACAAATGAGTGTTGGGCCAAGCAGTCACTGGTGGCCAAGCTGAAGGCTGAATCGGATGTATGCTCCGACTCTGAATCAGAACCAGACAAGGGGAATGATAAACGGAAGAATATTATCAATGTATATCCTAATTCCATTGTTTCCACCACAAAGATATATAAGGAGGAATTAGAAGGTCCAGAGGAGGGGGAGTGCTTCTTCCATTCCCAGATGTGGGTAAAGGGTTCCCCATTGCAGTTCATTGTCAGCTATAGGAGAAAAAAGAAGCTCATTTTATCAGATTTCATGAAGCGGTTGGGCTTTCTGACCACAACACACCCACAACCATAGACCATTGGGTGGCTTCACCAAGGATGGGATCTTCGCATCAGCCAAAATTTTCGCCTTCCCTATAGCATAAAGCTCTTCATGGATGAGGTATTATGTGACATTGCTCCTTTTGATGTTTCTGATGTATTATTAGGCCAACCATACTTGTGGAAGCGAAATGATGTGTATGAGACTTGACCTCATGCCGTGATTGTTACTTCGATAAATAAGTTGTACGTGATACTAGTGTTGGAAATACTAAGAGGGGGGTGAATCAATATTTCTTTCAATTTTTTATTTTTACCAGTTAGATCACTTATATTTAGAACACAAATGAAAAATAAGAATAAATTATTTTATTAACATTCATAAATTAAATACAATATTTGTGTAGGGCTCCAACCCTAAATGAAGACACTAATCTTCAATCTCCCAGGTTCCAGCTTGTATTATCCCAAGCACCGACTTGGACTTCCCAAGGCTCCAACCTTGTCAGTTTGAGGCACCAACCTCTAGGGCTCCAAACCTATCTGTGGTACAAGCTCCAACCTAGTCTCTTGAGGACTCCTATCCTTTAGTGCTCTATCTTCCAAGGAACAAACCTTGTCTCTATGAGGCTCCAACCTCTAGCTTCAATTCGTCAAGATTTATTTGGTTATACTTCATGCCTCCAAATGTCTTCTTCAACGAGCCCTGAAAATCTTTAGTTTTCCCCTCACTTAGTCTCTATATCACTTCATCAATGAGAACCTTTTCTTCTTAGAAGTGTCACCACTTCTCTTCATCATACCCAAAAAATTACTTCAAGTCACCTCATGATGTCATTAGCGATGCATCATGATAACAATATCTCCAAGTTCAATTTCAAAGTGTCTTCACAATATGCTCCAAGATATTGTCAAAGTGATCCAAATAGATCTTCAAAACACTGATCTATCCTTGGTGTTGTGACTTACCTCTTCACTGAATATCTGAAGATATTAATGTTGCAACCAGAATCTAGCCCCTGCTTATGACTGTCCTTTATACCTTAACCATATCTAAAAATCTAAGGGCTCCAAAAACCGAGGTTTATTTGAGGGACAATACTCTTCCACGGTCTCTAGGATATCACACTAATTCGAGCTACAATAGGTGAGCAAGTCTAAGGATAAGCTGTAACAATCCAAAAAACTTTAATGTAAATTCCAAGCCACTCCAAAACAAATCCGAGTCATTGAACAGAAATAAGAAACCCAATATTTAGGTCTGAGGTTGTGTAATTGATTCAAAAGTTTGAGCCACTTCAATAATGCTGAGCTATTTTAATAATATTGAGCCACTGCAATAATACTGAGCCACTGTATTTTCTTCAAGGTTTGATATGCCACATTTCTAGAATAATTCACAGTCTGAGATACTTTAATCAAAGTAATGGTCCGAGATATTTTATGAGCTATAAGAGATTTTCGCAGGGTTCCATTCACACGAAGGAACCAAGATTATTACTCTGTTCAATTAGAAATATTTATTGACAGTACCAAATGATGATCATGGTTATGTGATAATTCACAACTTTTGAGCCAAGAAATAATCTTTTTCCAGTGATGTTAAAACCCAATCAAACTCTTAAACAACTTATTTTTATTCTAGTTCATGAGAAGAGAATTATAGTGACCTTTTCTGTGATGATGGTTGAAGATCTAGCCTCTGCAATTTCGGATCTGAAGATGATAATCCACTACTGTAAGAAGAATTAGCCCAAACAAAAAGTCTTGAAGTCCTCCCCGGCTTCCAATTACTTCTCTGCGGTTATATTCTGATTTTTTGACCGAAAATCCTTGGCCAAATGAACAGTCCAAACCTCATTTTTATATGATATTGACATCAAGATGAAGGAACACGTCTTTCTGGGGTTAGGCCGACTTGAAGGACAAGGTGTAGGTTGCTTCACTGTTAGGTGTAATTTTCTTAGATTTAAAAATTCAATAGCTCACAAACTACTAGGAGTTTCGGGACATATAAGGGCTCATTAGAAAGAGGAAAACAACATCTTTAAGATGGTCTAGGTCCCATGTTGAAAGATTTCCTCTAAGGTTGTAATTTTTTTTTTCTTTGTTACTATCCTTAAATTATTTAGTGTAGAAAATGGTTAGGACAATATGGCTTCTTCGTTTGGCTTCACCATTGTTTGTCTTCTCCATTATTTGGCTTCTTCATCATCATAGGAACATGTAATACATCCATGTCATCATGATAGTGTCTAGAAATGAGTGTATCATCTATGTCATCACATAATTGTACGATGATATGTTATAGTGCAACATCATTAGCATAACTTCAAAATAGTATTCCAACCATCAAATGATATCTTCCAAGTTATCATCTAGTATTTCAACCTTCATCAAGTGACATCACCAATTGTGGTCATTCATTTAGTGTATGACATCATCAAGTGTATGAATCCATATGTCATCAAGGATTAAGGTCTAGATCATCAAGGCACATGAAACATTATAGCTAGTTCAAGGAATTCATAGGACTTCTTCATTAGTGGTTTAACATCTTCATGGGTTGATCTCTTCATTGATGTCATCCTTAGCACCTAGGGATTGCATGAGGTTCATTAACATCACAAGAATATTTTCCATCTCAGCTATGGACATCAATGACAACCTTGATTAACACTCTCACCTTTTGTCATTGATGGTAATATTATTTTCCTTCAACATTCTCTCCCCCTTTGAGATCAATGGAAAAAGGGGTGCTCAAGAACTCCCCTTATCAAGATGCTTCTCTTTATCATATTTTCTTCATCAATAATAGTTCTTCATAGGTACAATGCTCCCCCTATCATGATGCTCTTCTTTCTGGAAATGTGTTCCATGATAGATTTGTTTACATTTCTCCACGGATGAACCAACTCCCCCTGCATGCATAAGCTCTTCTAGCTTCTTTAGACAAGAAATATTTTTTCCCTGTGATCAAGTGGAAGACATCTTCAACAATGGTCCATCAAATGAGTAAGGGATTATGTTCTTCAAAGGAGTTTCTCTCGAGAGATGATCTACCAAAATATGATTGTACATGTGTGATTCATCAAGGATTTCATGGGGCCCTTTCATGGATAGTTTCTACAATGATCACAAGCTCCCCCTAACTATATGCATGGTCTCCTTTTTCACAGAGTGTCATCATCAAATACTTGGAATATCAAGGATATATTCATCAAATAAACAACACGGGTTGTTGGTTGGAGTGTTCAAGATACTTTCAGATCCAATTTTATTCCTTCTCCATACTTGTGTAACTTTCTTCGTTGGCTTGGTTGTCATGGTTTCAGCTTGTTTAGGTACCCAAGTCAAGTTACAAATACGAACCATATGTCCAATTTTATGACAATTTAAGCATTCCATCTTGCTCATAAATGAGGATGCATATTTTATTCTTGAAAAGATGCTTCTAGGGGATTGACGAGGACCATTAAATTTGTCCTTGTGGTATGCCCTACAATCCTTTGCCAGATGCCCAAAGTTTGTACAAGAATAGCAATAACCAAAAATATACTTTGGTACCTGGGAGATGAAGAGTTCCTTGAAGTACTTCTAAAGTCTTTTTGCCTTGGAATTATTTGATGATATTCATTTCCTTTTGTATTCTTGACATAATCTATAAATATCCTTGGAGTAGGGTTTCTTCTAATATCATTTTGACTCTTACCTTTGTTGGAACTAGGAGTATCATTTCTTCCTGGCTTCCTCACATCCTTGTTGTTTGAAGCATTATCATTATTGCTTGAGGGTTCACTTGCATAGAAAAGACCTTAATTATCAAGGAGGGAATATTTGATGACTTAGAATGTCATCTAGGGTTTGAGAACTCTTAAAGTTCCTATTCAGAAAGTCAAATTCCTTTTTAAGAGATACAATTTATCCTTTCAATTTTTCACAATCTTCATCTTTCATGACTAGTTGCTTCTTCATTTCTTCCATCATCCTTGTTGCTTCGTGTGCTTCATTTTTAAGGGAGATGATATTTGATTTCATTATGAAGACTTCTTCATTCTTCTTTGCTATACTTCTCTCCATTTATTCTTTTATTCTTGTAGCTTCACATGTTACGGCCTTGAGAAGATTGATGTCTGATTTTAGTTTGAAGATTTCTTCATCCTTTTCTTATAGTTGGCATATCATGGTGTTTCTCTCTTTTTCTTCTTCATCAACTTTTACTTCTATGAATCCCAAAGTTTCCATCACCTTCTTGGCTCCTTGTGCTTTTTTCCTTGCTTCTTTTAGTTGAGATCTAAGAGAGGAGACCTCTTCCTTGTAGTCACCAATGTCTGCTTCAAGATTGTTGAAGCTCTTAAGTCTCTGTTCAAGGTGGCTTGACAAAGATTCTTCCTATTTATTTGCCTTATCCAAATGATTTGTCATAGATATGAATTATTCATGATGCTTTCTTTTATTTTGATGAAATTCCTCCTTAACTTTGGAAAGCTCCTCATTTCTTTCTTGTACTTGAAGCTTGAAAAAGTCAACATCCTTCCTTGTCTTATCTTGGTTGCCATCTTGCGCTTTCTTCTTAAGTTTATCATTTTCATTTTTCAAACTGTTAATATATTCCATGGAAGCCATAAGTTTATTTAGGATATCTTCTTCAAAGTCTTCTTTGTTCTCTTCATCTTCTAGGTCTTCTTTAGCCTTGTTGTCATCTCTCTTATCTTCAGCTTCCTTGATGGATTCTGGACTTTTTTCTTGTTTTTCATCATATTCTTGACTAGAGATCATTGTCAATGCTCCTTTTGAGTGAAGATCATGAATTTTGTCCCATATGAATTTTGTTGAGGAACATCTTTCAAAATTGGCCTTCATAGAATTTGGTAACCCATTCAAAATTTCCTTCATTTCTCTTGTATTGTAATCCTTGGATTCTTCGTCCATCGTGTCATTAGTAATCACTAATTTCCAAACTTCAATTCCTTGAGTCTTCACTAAATTCCTCATTCTTGCCTCCCATATATCAAAATTTCCATTGAACAATGGAGCCTTCGCAAATTGATTGACTTCAATTTTGATGGTTGAGGAAGACACGTCTTTAGGAGGATTGGAGACTTTCTTCCTTGGCTTTGCAATTTGTGTTCTAATGATAAAACTTCAAGCTGTTAGGCTTTGAGTGAAGGTACTGGCTCTGATACCAATTGTTGGAAATACTCAGAGGGGGGGGGGGGGGGGTTGAATCAATATTTCTTTCCAATTGTTATTTTTACTAGTTAGATCACTTATATTTAGAACACAAATGAACAATAATAATAAATGATTTTATTGATATTCATAAATTAAGTAAAATATTTGTGTAGGGCTCCAACCCCTTAAGAAGACACCAATATTCAATCTCCCAGGCTCCAACATGTATTATGCCAAGCACCGACTTGGACTTCCCAAGGCTCCAACCTTGTCAGTTAGAGGCACCAACCTCTAGGGCTCCAACCCTAGCTCTAGTACAGGCTCCAACCTGGTCTCTTAAGGACTCCTATCCTCTAGGGCTCTATCTTCCAAGGCACCAACCTTGTCTCTATGAGGCTCCAACCTCTAGCTTCAATTCGTCAAGATTTATTTGGTTATACTTCACGGATCCCAATGTCTTCTTCAACGAGCCCTGAAAATTTTCAGTTTTCCCCTCAGTCTCCACGTCACTTCATCAATGACAACCTTTTCTTCTTAGAAGGTGTCACCACTGCTCTTCATCGCACCCAAACAATTTCTTCAAGTCACCTCATCATGTCTTCAGTGATGCATCATGATAACAATATCTCCAAGTTCAGTTTCAAAGTGTCTTCATAGGATGCTCCAAGATGTCGTCAAAGTGCTCCAAATAGATCTTTAAAACACTGGTTTATCATTGGTGTTGTGACTTACCTCATCACTAAAGATTTGAAGATATTAATGCTGGAATCAAAATATGGCCCCACCTTATGAATGTCCTTTATACCTTAACCATAGCTCAAAACCTAAGGGCTCCACAAATCGATGTTTATTTGAGGGACAGTACTCTTCCACAGTCTCTAGGACACTGCACTAATTCGAGCTACAACAAGTGAGCAAGTCTGAGGATGAGCTATAACAATCCAAAGCACTGTAACGTAAATTCCAAGCCACTCCAAAAACAAATCCGAGTCACTGTACAACAATAAGAAACCCAAGATTCAGGTCGAAGGTTGTGTAATTTCTTCAAAAGTTGGAGCCACTGCAATAATGTTGAGGTACTGTAATAATATTGAGCCACTGCAATAATACTGAGCCACTGTATTTTATTCAAGGTTTGAGCTTCCACAATTTAGGAATAATTCACAGTCTGAGCTACTGTAATCACAATAATAGTACGAGCTATTTTTTGAGCTACAAGAGATTTGCACAGGGTTCTATTCACAAGAAGGAACCAAGGTTATTACTTTGTTCAATCGGCAAGATTTATTGACAGTACCAAATTATGATCATGGTTCTGTGATGCTTCACAATGTTTGAGCCAAGAAATAATCTCTGTCCAGTGGTTTTAAAACCCAATCAAACTCATAAACAACTTCTTTTTATTCTAGTTCACGAGAAGAGAATTATAGTGACCTTTTCTGTGATGATGGCTGAAGATCTAGCCTCTGTAATTTTGGATCTGAAGATGACAGTTCACTACTGTAAGAAGAATTAGCCCAAACAAAACATCTTCAAGTCCTCCTTGGCCTCCAATTAATTCTTTGTGGTTATATTCTAATTTTTTGACCGAAAATCCTTGGCCAAATGAACAGCCCAAACCTCCTTTTTATATGATATTGATGTCGATATGAAGGAACACATCTTTCTGGGGTTAGGACGACTTGAAGGACAAGGTTTAGGTCGGCTCATTGTTAGGTGTAATTTTCTTAGTCTTAAAAATTCAATATATCAGAAAATACTAGGATTTTCGGGACAAATAAGGGCTCATTGGAAAGAGGAAAAAATCATCTTTAAGATTGTCTAGGTCCCATGTTGAAAGATTGCCTCTAAGGCTGGAAAAAATATTTTTCTTTGTGTTTGTCCTTAAATTATTTAGTGCAGAAAATGATTAGGACAGTATGGCTTCTTTGTTTAGCTTCTCCATTTTTTGTCTTCTCCATTACTTGGCTTCTTGATCATCATAGGAACATGTAGGACATCGATGTCATCATTATAGTTTCTAGTAATGATTTTATCATCCATGTGATCACATTATTGTACGGTGATATGTTATAGTGAAACATCATTAGTAGAACTTCAAAATAGACTTCCAACCATCAAATGATATCTTCCACGTTATCAACTAGTATTTCAACCTTGATCAAGTTCCATCATCAATTTTGGTCATTCATTTAGTGTATGACATCATCAAGTGTATGACTTCATATTTCATCAAGGGTTAAGATCTAGATCATCAAGGAACATGCAACATTATAGCTAGTTCAAGGACGTCTTAGGACTTCTTCATTAGTGGTTTTACATCTTGATGGGTTGACCTCTTCATTGATGGAATCCTTAGCACCTAGGGATTGCATGAGGTTCATTGACATCACAAGAATATTTTCCATCTCAAATATTGACATCAATGACAACCTTTGTTAAAAACCAGAGTAGAACCACCTGTTTCCATCTCTTTGGTTACTACAAAACAATGCAGTAATCTCATTTCCAAAATTGGGAAATTTGTTTTCCTGGTAATATGCCCTTGGTTCAAGAATAAGACTTTGGTCACAACCTCCAAACATAACTACTCCACACAAAAAAAACAGATGGACAAGGTCATGGAGGAGTACGGGGACATCTTCACCTCACCTGCATGGGTGCCTCTCGGCCACTATCAAGTCAAGCACCCTGTTGATCTAACTGTTTGGTCAATTTAGTGTGTCCTAAATTGCTGCATTTAATTGTCAATCCGGGAATCGTAAGCTGATGAAGTGCGGCGCACTATATGTGCAAGATAACCTCTTTCTTATCTTTTTGTCGTTTATGGTCTTTCTAAGGTGAAATGGAAATTCTAAAGTGAGAAACAAGCTTGGTTATAATTGTTCAAGGAAGTGATATCCCATATAATGATTTACCAATCTCGAAACTTCAAAAGCAAATTGAAATTACAATGACAAAAGAAAGTAAACTGCTGAAATGGAAAGTGCTGTTAATCTAATGAATCAAAACAAGAAACTAGTGAATATGAAAACTAAACTATTCTTGCTGCCAACCGAACACAAAAGAAACTATGCTTATGGAAATTCAAAATTGCAATGAAAGAAATCTAAACCAGATTACATCAATTCATTTTCTGACCCTTCATCATTAGACCAGCTATGACTTGCGGAAGTAATCATAAACAACTTGTGTAACTGATATTTAATTTGCATAAAGTAAACTAATACTAAACCATACACACATGATTCAATCCCTCGCCATCAGTCCAGCTGTGGCTTTCGGAGGCAACTGAAGATGTCATACATGATTTAATATATCTAAATTTGCAGAAAAGAAACTAATACTAACCTACACATTTCATCATGCAGCCCCTCACCATCAGTCCAGCTGTGGCTTTCGGAGGTAACTGAAGACGCTATGAGCAGCTTAATATATCTAATTTTGCAGAAAGGAAACTAATACTAAACTACACATTTCATCATGCAGCCCCTCACCATCAATCCAGCTGTGGCTTTCGGAGGTAGCTGAAGACACTATGAGTAGCTTAATATGTCTAATTTTAACTACTGAATCAGATAAACAAAACTGAAGTGCACAAGACAAAACTGAAGTTAAACAAAGACTGTGAAAGAAAACTAGCAGCAGAATAATATCAGTTTCATATCATTAGCAAAAATACTATGAAAATGCCCCGGGCTGTCTACCTAAAACTTGCATAAGAAAACTGATCAGTGATTTAACAATCATAAAAACATAAAAGACAGGAATGCAATGGAAATTACAGAAATGTATGAACAGAAATAAAACAACTATGAAATATGAACATGTAATGAGTTATGATACAATGACTGCTTAAAGAAATGAAATGAAAAATATATACATTAATACACAGAACCTCGGCTGAGCAGGGGCCCTCTACGCAGCTCTGGTATGATCTTCAAACACGAATTAAGTTATGAAACAGAGTTTTTCACTTTAAAAAGAAAGTCATTACAGGCTGGTGGTATTACGGCTCAAGGCAGCGTAATCACCACATAACAGAGTACGCACATCAACTTAACAACTAACAACTATCAACTCACATTCACTAACTCTACGTGCGTATGCAAACGCTCTTTATAAAGCAATAAAATGTAACTGTTTCCCGAAGTTTATGATAGCAGCCAGCACGTAGACCACTAAGGCCACGGATTTAGGAGTATGGCCATGTTGGGAAACGGATCTATGGAAGGTGGGCGCTTAAATTCAACTCCAGAACTTTGCACAGATGTCAATTAACTTCCACAAGCTTGGGAAACGCCCGTATGGATGTTTCTATGCCACGAAACAGAGTCCAGCCGACATAGAACTCCACAGTTGACTTCCACGTGGATGGCTTTGACCGCGGCTTTCCTTGACGAATTTCATTGAACCAATAGGACACGAACCATGTCCTTGTCATTCCTAGCCCGCCCATGTGGCTCGTTTCCTTCGTTGACACCTGTAACATTGATTTCCACAAAATAGCTGCGGAAAGTTGCAGCGGCTACGGAAAGTGACAAGTTTCCGCAGCTGTATGAACAAAATCTAAATCAAATAGAAAACACACAAACATAATTAAAAAACATGTTAGATACCCTTTTGCACATGATATTGACAATTTTGGAGGTTTAGGTGAGTGAAAGAGATATGGAAAAGTGTATGGAAAAGAGACAAATTCGGGACTCAACATACCCCCACTGTGAAGGTGTTGCATGTCCTCATGCAACCAAAATTTTGACACTCTCTGTTCAATTCATGTGCCTTGATACTTCAGCCAAAACATCTAACCCCCTTCTCTTCTTCTTTGGTACTGCCATCATTCTGGGTTTCTTCATGAGGCACCTGAATTTGATATTCACAAGTGCTCTGCTCAATTTTTGGCATTTCCTTTTAGCTTCTTATTTTTCTTTTGCCAAATACCCAAATGTAACATAGTATTGTCATGGATAATCTTGTCCAGTTTGCCTTGCTCTTTGAGTGTTTCATTTTCATTTTTGATATGCCGATTCAAAAGTTCAAGCTCAAAAATCTCATGTTTTAATGACTGAACCAAGTCATCCTGTAATGTATGAGGCTGAATAGAAGAGGTACTTGGGCCTGTGGCTGCCTTCTCCAAGGATTCTATATAATCATAGACCTCCTGCTGTTTGGGGTCTACTTCCGGTGTCTTTTTCATTGGACTGTCCTCAAAATGCTGCAAGGGAGAATTATGTTCAAAATTTGGCTGAGGAGAACTTTCATCAATATTTTGCTGAGAATAAGATGGAGTACACTCATTGCCTGATTGGGAGTGAAAGGAGTCAGGTTCACTAACTGACTGAAATGGACTATGGTCAGTTGGAGACTGTTCAGATGTCTCTTCATCCAAATCAATGAAATAAGGACCTTTAATTTGTGTTTTTCTCAGTTTTCCTTTAAGCCTGCTACTTCTCCTCACATGCTGTGGTACACTACCCTTTTGTTCTTGTTTTCCTGTTTTTGCCTTCTTAGATAGAGATGACTGTTTTTGAAGAAAAATTAATCTCTCAGACAGAATTTGGTGATCTTCTTTTTCAGAAGAAGAGATTTTATGGACAGCCTCAACAATTTCTTTCCCTTTTGATATTATTGACTTTTTAATTTTGATTTCCTTCTTCTTCCTTTTTACCAATCTCTCTTCCCTATCATTTTTCTTCATAGTAATAGTAGAAGTATCTTGGATTTCATCTACTGTTCTTTTCCTTCTACTTCTTTTTGCTGTGCTAGCTGTGGGAACTTCCTGTGTAGGAGCAACTTGGGTTTCAACATCCATTTTCTTTCTTCTACTCCTTCTAATTGATTTACCTTCAGGAATTTCCTGAGGTTCTTCAAAGAAGTTTCTAACTAAGAATTGTTCCCAAGTATCTTCTCTTTCTTTTAGTTCCTTTTCAATCAAAATTTTTATAAGCCCATGATGATATAAATGAGGCTCTACGTCTCCTAGGTGTTTTTGCACAGTCACATCCATTTTCTTCAAGCTATTGAATAGGAAATAAGGAAGATTGAGAGTTTGGTTTTCAAGGAAATTCATCAATATCCTAGTATGATACATGTACATAGAGCCAAAGCGGCCTTCACATGTGATAAATTTCTGAACAATGAGTAATAAAGTAGCCCATTCATCTTTTATTGCATGCACAGGGATTCCTCTTTTGAAAACAGTGATATCCATACCTTGATTTCGGAGGATTGTTCTCCATGCCTCATCACTGATACTTTTATTTTTGAACCAACGTTCTCCTTCCTGAAGAAGCTCTGTGGCTGCTGCTATTGATGCTTCATTAACCAAAACTTGAGGTCTCCCACTTCTGCTTCCGAGCCATCAAATGATCTTGCAAACGCTTTGGTAACTTCTCTGTGGTAACCCCTGAATTTCTGAATAAAACGCAGCCATTTAGCTTTTCTCAACATCTCTTTTGCTTGTGGAAATCCCTCTATGAACTTCGGTCCTTCCGGCTCTGCCCTTAATAATTTTCCCATTTTACTTCTCCGTGCTTCACAGCTTGCCTCTGTGAGGGTTTTAAGCGGAAGTGGAATGATGGAATACACGGAGTCGAGCACAATGCTGTGGGGATGTTATCACAAAACGGAAATGAGCACCATACACAAAATGGAATAAGACTGTGGGTGAATATACGGAAATGAGAGTGAATAAAAGGAACGGAATGGAGTGAAACAGGGAATGAGAATGAGTAGAGTGAGGTTTTGTAACACGACAGAGAAACGACAAAGAAGTTAACAAAGTGTAATGCAGTCGGCCGCATTTTGAATTTTTGGTGGCTGTGTCATAAATATGAACACGTTTCAATCAATGATTATGGAGTTATGCGGCTTGTAAGAGTCCTTTGTCAACTCAAATACGTATCATTATCTTCGGTGGGCTATTTGAACATGAGTAAGAGCCGGAATTTCAATAATGAAGCCGTTTGTGAATAAATGCAAGAGGATAACATAGAGATCGTGGAGGGTTACGGACTGTCAATATAATCATTGTGCGTTATGGGTAGATCTCATAGTTTAAAATTACATAAAAAAAATGTGTCTTTTATACTATTTGAAATAAACTTTATTCATACCTTTGGAATCCTTGCTCTTGCCCTTGGTCTTCAACTGATTGATCTTCATTAGTGTCTTGAATGTCCCATTGATCCTCTCCTGCATTTTATTTCATAATTTTATGAAAACAACAACTAACTGTACATTCTTTTTGAAAACAGAGTAGTAGCAGCTGCGGAATCTGCTTCTGGCTGCGGAAACTGGAGTCAGCTGCGGAAACAGCTGTCAGTTGCGGAAACTGACACAGCTATTACTTGGCTGAAATAGAAATGAACAAATGACAAATGACCAGATGGAAATGGTCATAAAAATATTTTTATTGATGGAATGGATGAGATGAAGTGGAATGAAGTGAAATGAAATGAAATGAAGTGAAATGAAATGGAGTGGGTGGTGAGATAAAAATAAAAGACAGAATTTTTTTTTGGAAAATATAGAGTGTCAGGTGTCCCTGATTTTCACCCCATATTTTCTGTATAAGACTGCCAATCGATGATTGGTTTTCAGGCTTATACCATTTTTTTTCTTTTTTTCTTTTTTTTTCTTTTTTTTTTTCTCTCTTTTTTTTTTCTTTTTTTTTTTCTTTTTTTTTTTCTCTTTTTTTTTTAACTTGAAAAACAAAAACTAGCTTGGTAGAGAAGAAGGATTCTTCTGTACCAGCCTGATTGCAGAACTTTCTTGAAACAACTTGACAAAATCCTCTTTAGAGAGTGGCTTATGATAAACTTTCAATCTATGGCCATTCACTAAAAGAGGAGTTTGAAACTCATCAATGGTCTTGATTCTTACAGCTCCATTGTTAAAGACCTTGTCAATCTCATATGGCCCAAGCCAATGAGTCTGAAATTTCCCTTGAAAGTCTTTAAACTTGGAGTCAAATAACAATGCCCACTCTCCTTCTTGAAACTTCTTCTCTTTGATATATTTTTCATGCCACTTAGTTCTTTGATATTGAACTAGATCAGTTCTTAGAATTGCTTCTTGTCTGATCTCATCTAGCTCATTCAACTGCTCCATTCTATGCTTTTGGGCTTCTGATAAGTCCATCCCCAACTGAACAGCTATCTTGAAGGTCTTGACTTGGAATTCAATGGGGAGCAAGACTTCTTTCCCATAAACAAGTTCATAGGGAGAATGTCCTGTTGTATTCCTCCATGTAGTTCTGTAGGCCCACAAGGCTTCTGGAAGCCTTTCTGCCCAATCTCTTCTGTGTAGATGAACAGTCTTGGTGATGATACTTTCAAGAACTTTGTTTGTGGACTCCACTTGACCATTTGCTTGTGGATGGTAAGGAGTAGATCTTCTGTGCTTGATTTTGTATTCTTCCATCAACTTCTCCACCAAATTGGATGTGAATTGGCTCCCCTGATCTGTCACAATTTCTCTTGGAACACCAAAGCTAGTAAAAATATCCTCATAAAGAAAATGAACAACTGAATTTTCAGTAGCAGATACTAATGCTTTGGCTTCTACCCATTTAGTAACATAATCAGTACAAACCAATATATACTTTTTTTGCTTGGATGGTGGATTAATAGGTCCAATGAAATCTAAAGCCCATTTTTCAAAGGGTTCAATGAGTACCTGTGTTTGCAGTGGCATTTCATTTGAAAGGGTAGGTTTCCCTACTCTTTGGCAGCTATCACACCTTTTGACATATTGTTTTGCATCTTTTAAGAGAGAAGGCCAATAATATCCCAAGGAAAGGATTTTATAGGCCGTCCTTTTGTCCGCAAAGTGTCCACCGCATGGTTCATCATGACATGCCTTAAGAATATCAGGCATTTCATCTTCCCTGACACATCTTCTGATCACAAGATCTGGCCCTGTTTTAAACAATTCGTTAGAAATCCATGAATATCTTGAACTTTCCTGAATAATTTTTCGTTTTTCTCTTGGAAATAAATGTGAAGGTAGTTTCCCTGTAACCAAATAGTTAGCAATATCTGCATACCAAGGGGTCTTAATAGTTACCGCAAACAAGTATTCATCAGGAAACTTATCTTCTACAGGAGAATCTTCTTTAGTATTCTGAATCCTAGACAAGAAATCAGCTACTGTATTCTGTTTTCCTGGTCTATCCAACACAGGAATATTGAATTCTTGCAAAAGTAAAAGCCATCTTGTCACTCTGCCATTAGTAACAGGTTTGTTCATTAAATATCTAATTGCAGAATGGTCAGTATGAATAAAAGTTTCATAGCCTGTTATGTAATGTCTAAACTTATTAATTGCATGAACAAAAGCTAAAAACTCTTTTTCAGTCACAGTATAGTTCAACTCTGTGGGAGTCAAATTTTTACTGGTATAATAAATGGCATAAGGAACTAAATATTTTTGACCCAACACAGCTCCTAGAGCTGTATCTGAAGTATCCGTAGAAATATGGAAAGGGAGTTTCCAATTTGGTCCTCTCAAGATAGGTGCTTCAGATATTCTTGTTTTCAAAGTTTCAAAGGCTGATTGACAATCAGGATCCCATTTAAATTCACAGTCTTTTGTAAGCAATTTGAAGAGTGGAGATGCTATTTTAGTGAAGTTCTCTATAAATCTTCTATAGTAACCAGTAAATCCTAGAAAACTTCTAACATCTCTTTGACAATTTGGAATAGGCAACTTGGAGATGACTTCAACTTTTGATCTATCAACTTTAATTCCATCTCCTGAAATATGATGTCCTAAAACAATCCCTTCAGTAAACATCATAAAGCATTTTTCATGGTTTAATGAAAGGTTTGTTTCTTTACATCTTATGAGAACTTTTTCCAAATTTTCTAATGCCTCTTCAAATGAATTACCATAAACTGTAAAATCATCCATATAAACCTCTACACAATCATGGATTAGATCAGAAAAAATTCCTAGTACTGCTCTTTGGAATGTTGCTGCTGCATTACATAACCCAAAAGGAAGCACTCGGTAGGCAAAAGTTCCCCATGGACAAGTAAATGTGGTCTTATCTTGATCTTCAGGTGCTACCTGAATTTGATTATAGCCACTAAAACCATCCCAAAATGAAAAGTACTTTTTACCTGCTAATGTATCTAATACCTGATCAATAAAAGGCAAAGGAAAGTGATCCTTCAAAGTTGCTTTGTTCAACTCCCTGTAATCAATGCATACTCTCCATTTACCATTTTTTTTAGGTACTATAACCAAAGGAGAAACCCATCGGCTATCTGAAATTGGATAAATGAAGTTTACATTGAGAAGTTTTTGGAGCTCTTCTTTCACTATCTCCCTAAGATTTGGATTCATCCTTCTTTGAGGTTGTCTGATTGGTCTACTGTTTTCCTCAATACAGATATGATGGATGCAAGTCTTAGGATCAATACCCTTCATGTCAGTATACTCCCATGCAAATGCAGTAGAATGTTTTTGCAAGATTCTGGTTAGTTCTTCTTGTTGTGACTTCTCCAGATGTTTGTTGATATTTAATGTCTTTTCTGGAAAAATCTCAAAAACAGAATTACCAAATTCTTCCATAGAGTAAAGAGACATTTGTCTTGATGGTAAATATTCTATGTCAGATTCCAACTGAAATTGTGTGGGGTCATATTCTGAAGTTATCTCAAAATTTTCTAATGTGTTCAGAATTTGACTATCCTCACTAATTTCAGAAATGGTAAAGACAAGTTGTATAGTGTTCTCATCATCGATCCATTCATTGTCTCCTATTTCTGTAATTGCTCTTGCGGGAGGATACAAATTGAATTTCTTTGTCGAATTACCATTAGAAATGTACATGTCTCCAGATCTACAACTAATAAAAGCATCAGCTGTGGCCAGCCAAGGTCTTCCTAAGATAATTTGATGTCCTCCTAGATTGCTTTTGGGAGTCAAAATCATAAAGTCTACTGGATATTCCCAAGAATCTAAGGAGACTGAAATATCTTCTAATACACCATCTGGTTTAATAACCGATCGATCTGCAAGTTGCAATAAAGTAGGTGTAAAAAGAAGTTTAGGAAGTTTTAACTGTTCCATAGTCTGTCTACTCATAATGTTGATAGCAGCCCCTAAGTCAATCAATGTGTTTGGAATTTCTATCCCATTTATATGTGTCTTGACAATTGGACTTCCTGGATCTACATACTTCTGCATGGTAATTTTTCCCATCATAATGTCCGCAATCTTTCCTACCAGGTGGATTCTTCTTGTGTCCTTTAGCTTCCTTCCTGGTCTTTTGAAACTCAACTCCTTTATGGTTTTTGCTAGAATAGGAATTTCTCGAATGGCTTGTAGCAATGGAATCTTGATACCAACATTCTTCAATTCATCTAGAAAGTCATAGTTAGGCAACAAGATTTGTTTTTCCACCCCCTTATCAATTTGTAGTCTTTCCGGAAAAGGAGGTGTAGATGAAGATACAGGTTGCTCAACTATAGGAGTTGTGGATGTTAGATTTTCTTTTTCTTTTTGAATTTTTGAATTTTGAAGAGATTCTTCCTCAGAACCTTTATTGACTTGAAGAGAGTCCTCTTCAGAGGTATCTTGCTCTTGAATGTCTATAGAAGGTTTTTCTAAAACTCTACCAGATCTGAGTTGTACATCGTTGAGAGGAACAATCATATAGGTAGGAAATTGTTGTCCTTCTACGATATAAGTAGTTTGAGGATTCTTATTGTTAGGATTTGGCAATGGCTGAGCTGGAAGTTGATTTGTCTTCTGTTGGTATGGGAGCATGAGTTGAGGATTTGTATTTTGTTGAGAAGGTTGATGTTGTGGAAATGGCAATGAAAGTTGTTGTGGATTTTGGCTTGGAAATTGTGGAGCTTGTTGATTTTGAAAAGATGGAGGATATTGATAAAATTGAGAAAATCTCCCATAAGGATTTTGCATTCCTTGTACCCATGGCTGATATGAATTTTGATGTTGGGGCCAAGGTTGTTGCCAAGGAGTCCAATTTGGTGGGGTTTGAAGATTCATAGGGTTATTAAACCCTTGAGATTGTTGTCCCTGCCAAGGTCTCCTTGCGACAAAACAGAGAGATTCTATTGAATTTGGATCTTCTTGAAAAACAACTTTGAGTCCAAGGATTGAAGGACAATCCTTGATTTCATGATTTTCTGAGCAAATCATACATGTTTCTACAACTTTTGCATCCAAGGGACATTCCCTTAAAGCATGTTTCTTTCTACATTTCGGACAAAAGATGGCTAAAGCATCTGTTTCTGCTTTCTGCTTGTTTTGGATTTTAAGGGTGTCTAGCTGTTCACTAAGACCCCCTAAGATATCAGTTTTAAACTCATCAAGCATATTACCAATCTCTGCCCTACTTACTGATCCAGTTGCAGATTTGTTAGCCCTAATAAGAGAAGAATCCCTAGGCCCTTTTCCAGTTTTAGATCTTTCCCTTGAGAATTGGATACATAGTTCTGTTATATCATGAAATGGGAGTTGAGAAATGTCTCCTTTACCCATCATGTTAAAAATGTCTATCCATTCATCTCTAATGGCTTTTAATAGGAGGGCTTTCGAGGTTTCATTATCTAAGTTGCTCATCTTTGCTCTTTTCAAGTTGTATTGAAATCTTTCAATTAAGTCTTCCAAATTTTCATCTTCTTTTTGCATCATTTTGAATACCTCATCCTTGTGATTGGTGGGCATACAATAATCCAAGTATCTATCCAAAAATGTTTGTTTCATATCATTCCAAGTCCCGATAGATTGAGTGGCTAATCCCATGAACCATTTCAAAGCAGATCCCTTCAAGGTTGAAGGAAATAGTTTGAGTTTTTGAGAATCTTCCATATAGTCATAAGTTCGGCACACTACTTCAAACTCAAACAGAAATGTTTCAGGATCTTCACTTCGTAATCCATAAAAGTTAGGGAGAACAGATGGTGAAATATTTTTCATTGTTGCATGAGTTTCATCATCAACTATAGGGAATCCAAGAAAATCGTCCCTATTTCTACCATTATTTCCTTCACCATTGTTATCTTCATTATCTCCTCCTCCTCTATCTCCACCTCTATTTATTACTTCTTCTGCCATGATAGTTTCTTTAGAGTCCTTATAGTCCTCTAGTTCTTCTATCAAGGAAGGATGAGAGAAAGTTTCCTTGTTTTCTAAGTAGACTTTAGTAGGTGGTGTAGGAGAATCCTCTAATTCAGCTGTTCTTTGGCTTCCAAAAATCTTAAGGCTAGGGGTAGATGATGGTGAATCTGGTCTATGCCTTGAAGAAGATGGAGTTGTAAAAATCGAACTCTAGGCTTTAGCTATAAACCTTCCCCTAGAATACTTAAGAAATTACTAAACCAATAACTCTCTTTTCTGATCCTCCAGATCACACTAGGTGCAAGAGGAGAGCATACTTCAAGAAGTTATCAAGTTTTCCCTTCTTTTATGATTTTATGTGTTTTTTTTTAAGAAATTGGCTACCTAGTTACACTTCCCCGGCAACGGCGCCAAAATGTTTGGTCAATTTAGTGTGTCCTAAATTGCTGCATTTAATTGTCAATCCGGGAATCGTAAGTTGATGAAGTGCGGCGCACTATATGTGCAAGATAACCTCTTTCTTATCTTTTTGTCGTTTATGGTCTTTCTAAGGTGAAATGGAAATTCTAAAGTGAGAAACAAGCTTGGTTATAATTGTTCAAGGAAGTGATATCCCCTATAATGATTTACCAATCTCGAAACTTCAAAAGCAAATTGAAATTACAATGATAAAAGAAAGTAAACTGCTGAAATGGAAAGTGCTGTTAATCTAATGAATCAAAACAAGAAACTAGTGAATATTTAAACTAAACTATTCTTGCTGCCAACTGAACACAAAAGAAACTATGCTTATGGAAATTCAAAATTGCAATGAAAGAAATCTAAACCAGATTACATCAATTCATTTTCTGACCCTTCATCATTAGACCAGCTATGACTTGCGGAAGTAATCATAAACAACTTGTGCAACTGATATTTAATTTGCAAAAAGTAAACTAATACTAAACCATACACACATGATTCAATCCCTCGCCATCAGTCCAGCTATGGCTTTCGGAGGCAATTGAAGATGTCATACATGATTCAATATATTTAAGTTTGCGGAAAAGAAACTAATACTAAACTACACACTTCATCATGCAGCCCCTCACCATCAGTCCAGCTGTGGCTTTCGGAGGAAACTGAAGACGCTATGAGCAGCTTAATATATCTAATTTTGCAGAAAGGAAACTAATAATAAACTACACATCTCATCATGCAGCCCCTCACCATCAGTCCAGCTGTGGCTTTCGGAGGTAGCTGAAGACACTATGAGTAGCTTAATATGTCTAATTTTAACTACTGAATCAGATAAACAAAACTGAAATGCACAAAACAAAACTGAAGTTAAACAAATACTGTGAAAGAAAACTAGCAGCAGAATAATATCAGTTTCATATCATTAGCAAAAATATTATGAAAATGCCCCGGGGTGTCTACCTAAAACCTGCACAAGAAAACTGATCAGTGTCTTAACAATCATAAAAACATAAAAGACAGGAATGCAATGGAAATTACAGAAATGTATGAACATAAATAAAACAACTATGAAATATGAACATGTAATGGGTTATGATACAATGATTGCTTAAAGAAATGAAATGAAAAATATATACATTAATACACAGAACCTCGGCTGAGCAGGGGCCCTCTACGCAGCTCTGGTATGATCTTCAAACACGAATTAAGTTATGAAACATAGTTCTTCACATTAAAAAGAAAGTCATTACAGGCTGGTGGTATTACGGCTCAAGGCAGCGTAATCACCACATAACAGAGTATGCACATCAACTTAACATCTAACAACTATCAACTCACATTCACTAACTCTACGTGCGTATGCAAACGCTCTTTATAAAGCAATAAAATGTAACTGTTTCCTGAAGTTTATGATAGCAGCCAACACGTAGACCACTAAGGCCACGGATTTAGGAGTATGGCCATGATGGAGAACGGATCTATGGAAGGTGGGCGCTTAAATTCAACTCCAGAACTTTGCACAGATGTCAATTAACCTCCGTAAGCTTGGAAACGACCGTATGGATGTTTTTATGCCACGAAACAGAGTCCAGCCGACATAGAACTCCACAGTTGACTTCCACGTGGATGGCTTTGACCGCGGCTTTCCTTGACGAATTTCATTGAACCACTAGGACACGAACCATGTCCTTGTCATTCCTAGCCTGCCCATGTGGCTCGTTTCCTTCGTTGACACCTGTAACATTGATTTCCACAAAATAGCTGCGGAAAGTTGCAGCGGCTGCGGAAAGTGACAAGTTTCCGCAGCTGTATGAACAAAATCTAAATCAAACAGAAAACACACAAACATAATTAAAAACCATGTTAGATACCCTTTTGCACATGATATTGACAATTTTGGAGGTTTAGGTGAGTGAAAGAGATATGGAAAAGTGTATGGAAAAGAGACAAATTCGGGACTCAACACTAACCGCAGGTGCGTTTTACCCCAATGGACCAATATATAGGTATTTTTTTTTTTAGAATGATGAAATCCAGAGGCAGATTCAGGAACTTCTATAGAAAGGTCACATCCGACCAAGTTCATCGCCCTAAGGGAGCCTGATCGTGTTGGTGCAGAAGAAGGAGGGGACTTAGAGACTTTGTTTTGACTATCGGGTGCTGAACAAGATCACTGTCTGTAATAGGTACCTTATCCCACAGATTGATGACCTTATGGACCAACTCAAGGGGGGAAAATATTTCAGCAAGATTGACGTGAAGTCTGGGTATCATCAGGTACCTATCAAACCCTCTGATGTGTGGAAGACTACCTTTAAAGCCAAGGAAGGCCTTTTCAAATGGTTGTTCATGCCTTTCGTGTTGAAAAATACTCTTGCAACCTTCATGAGGTTGATGAATGACCTATTGAGGCCATTCACCAACTCATTTGTACTGGCGTACTTGGATGACATCCTGATCTTCAGCCAAACTTGGGAAGAGCACCTCCACCACATCCGATAAGTCCTCCAAAAAGTGTGGCAACACAAGTTGTGTGCCAATTTGGAGAAGTGAAATTTTGGCATCACCCAGGTTTAGTATCTGGGATACATTATTGATGAGCAGGGGGTGCATGTAGATCCAGCCAAGATCCAAGTCATTCAGGACTGGCCAGCCCCAACCACTCTAACAGAGCTCCACAACTTTTTGCGTCTTTCCAATTTCTACCGGAGGTTCGTGTTGGGATTCTCTCATATCACTTGGCCCTTGAGCCAAGTCACCAAGGGAGGAGTGAAAGAAAAATTATTTTGGTATGAATATCAAAAGAAGGTGTTCACTGAGTTGAAACATTGCCTCTACTCTATCCCAGTGCTCACATTGCCAGACTTGCAACAACTATTTGAGATCAAGACATATGACTCAGACTATGCTATTGGGGCAGTTCTTACTCAACAGGGGCATACAGTGGCATATCACAGTGAAACACTATCCGGCACAGTCTTAAAGTATCCCACTTACGACAAAGAGATGTATTCCATTGTGAATACTGGCTGACAATGGAAGCATTACATTTTTGGGAAGGAAACAGTCATCCACACAGACCACCAACCCCTGCAGCTCATATAAACAATAGGGAAGTTGCAGAATGATCGCTATCAGAAGTTTTCCACATATCTACAATGGTTTCATTTGAGCATCAAGTACAAGAAGGGAAGCACCAATGATGTTTCAAACTACCTCAGCTGACCACTGATCGTGGTGCTAACCAACATGCTCAACCCTTGTGGGCACGAGACTTTTGATTGGTCACTTCTCTACAAGGGTGATCCAGAATTTGACCACACATACAAGACACTCTTGGAGGGTAAGCAAGTTCCAAATTTTCATCTCGAGGATGGATTGTTATGTCACCTGGGACAACTTTGTGTTCCTTAAAGTGAGCATGCCAAGATGATTTGGGAAGCACACTAAAGTTGGGTCGCTGGGCATTTCAGGGTCGAGAAAATAGTGGCAATACTACAAAAGTATTTATATTGGCCAAACCTTCGATTGTATGTGAGGAAGTACATCAGATCCTGCACGGCCTGCACCATTTCCAAACCGCCCATCAAGAAGAAAGACCTCTATACTTTGTTTCCAACCCCTAGTCGACCTTGGGAATCCATATACATTTATTACATGTTGGGCCTTCCTTCTACTAAGCATGGAAACAACTGTGTTTTCATGGTCATCAAAAAATTCTCAAAGATTGCCATTATGGAGGCTTGAAAGAATAATATCACAGCAGAAACCACTACTAAACTCTTCTTTGGACGAGTGTGGGTACACTTTGGGATCCCACAATCTATCATCTTAGATCGGGACAACAAGTTCATCAATACATTTTGGTCCAACCTCTGGTCAATGTTGGACACCAAGCTCACCAAGTCCACAACTTTCAATCCCCAAACTTATGGCCAGACAGAAGTCGTCAAAAAGATGATCGTACACATTACACGCATGTAAAACTCAAAGAATCCACACACATGGGATGAGAGCCTCCCCTATTTACAACAAAACTATAAACAAGCTCTCCACAGCTCAACCGTCCACAACCCATTTCAGGTGGGCTTCGGATTCCAACCATTATGTCCCGTTGACGTAGCCATGCCATTTGCGGCTACTCAGGCCAATTTGACTCATGTGCAGTCTAAAGCTAACAAGGCAAACATTTTCATTGAGTGCATTCAACACATCCTAGCTCGAACAGGTTGATGACATATTGGATAGAAACAATTCCAAGTACAAGCAGCGACATGATCAACATCAAGTGTGTAATGTTCCAAAATTTTAGCCTCAAAGCTAAATGGAACATTGGAGTTAGCAGCAGCTTTAGTCGGGGAATAAATGGGTAGGAAAGCCCATAAGTCTCCTAAGGAGGATAAAAACACTCCAAGTGTGAAAGGGGACATTCTTTCTATCCTAATAAAACACCTCCATGTGTGAACAGAGATAAAATTAAGCTGCTTTGACTAAGTCAACAACGCAGTTCTAGTGGAGGAAGAATCCAAGGATGAATAACGCAATTTTGGAGGGAGATGTAACTTGGGTTAGAAGTAACCTAATTGAGTGGGGAAAGGGAAATAAAAATCATTTCTTATATAAGGAAGAGGGTGGCAGCATTATTCTTCATGTCTTAGATTATTATTCTTGTCTTCCAAGACTTGTTGCTGCTTTGCTGCTCAACAAAGTTGCAGTGTTGTTTAGCACTGGGTGTTCCCGAGCAGGAATCCCATCTCTTTCCTTTGAGGAGCCTCATTGGGAGATTTTGCATTCATCATTCCACATTAGGTTTTCAGGCCAAGCTTTAGCCATCTTCATCAGCACAGTTCTTGCCAGAGATTGTGCAGTGTTGCTGGGTGCAATAGTGGAAGGATTGGAATCCCGACTTCTGAGCTAGTTTCTCATTGGATGAAGGTTTATTTCACTTGAGGGATCTGTTTGGAGAGATACAAGGCTTATTTCAGATCTATGGTATCAGACCACACATTTCCCATACATTCCCAGCACTGTTTCTGCTAGGGAATGCGTTATTTTGGAGGCAGTGCTCAGTGCATGGTTTGGTGGCTCCGTTGTTGAGTTTCCTTGTGATTGAGAGTTTCATCCTTTCATGGGAAGTATTTGATGGATCTAAATCAGATCAGACATCTTTCCTGCCTTGTACACTCATGTGCTTGAGTGTTGCAATGGTGATTCAATAATTTCTGAATATCACATTTTGTATGCAGAGTGTTTGACAAGAAACCCTTGTTGGGTTATCTTGTATTTTGTATAAGGAGACTAGATATAAGTTATTAATCAATAATTGATTAATATATGAGTATATATATTTGTATTCTTATTTTATGATTTAAGACCCTCATAAGACTGCGCAATCACTTTATGCGGAAACTCCGGCAAAATGCAGTTTTGGGGTTTTTAGTCATTTTCAGCTACACTAGTGTGGGAGGTCTGTTTAACCCACATAGTTCCATTTATTTCTGATATCCTCTTGTATTTAGATGATAGATGGATGTATCTATGGGATAAAAGTGATCATTTGACTGTTTTATTATATATGTTGCTGGAAATGCATTTTTGATGCATGATTTATGAGCTGTTCCGAATCTGGAATATTACAGTGGTATCAGAGCATGATCTCTGGCTCAACCTGTGAGATCCAACTATCAGAAGAAGGAGAGTTGGACAGAAGATAGAAAGCTTCAGTATGTGAAAGAAGAAAGGAAGACAAGCTTACAAAGCTTCTTCCAAAATCTATGCAGACCTTTCAAAGAGAGCTGAAGAGAATGAGATTGGAGATGAGATCTCAAAAGGAGGTTCAATCTAGAGCTGAATATAGATTTTCACATGGTGAGTGTGAGCATGTAGCTGCACTCCATGATGCACAACGTAGTCAAGTTCCTAGAGCTATCCTGAGATGGATGGGAGGAGGAAAAATTCCTAAGAGGAGAACTCTTAGTGATTTGTTGCAGGGGTATGAATCTCAAACTGAGAAGTTTAGAGATCATACTGATTTCCAAGAGTTTTGAAAGATCCAGGTGGAGAAGAGCCAACAATAGGATGCAGATAGATTTATTCTATCTACTTTTTCCGGATCACCTACATGTTCATCTGGAGCTTGGGTGAAGGAGCTAGAATCCTATTTGCAGCTAAACCATATTTCTGGAGATGAAGCCATCAGAGTTGTAGCGCTGCATTTCGGAGGTAAGCCTCATGCATGGTGGATTTTTGAATATTGTTCTTTAAATAATGCCAACACTTCATCATATGCAAGATTCATAGAAACATTGATGGGGAGGTTTGGTGAAAAACTTCCTAAGACACATGAGCAAGGAAAACTTGAGAAAACAAAACCCTTGCATGTGATGGAGGAAAATCCACTTCAGAAAACCATGGGAGGAGCTGACATCTTGCATTACACTTTGTCGGAAGCAAGACCTCCATTTCATTTTCTTGAACAAGAGGGCATGGGGATCTCCTTTTCACAGGAGGATCCAACTATTGAGATGTTGCCCATACACATTGATGTAGAAGAGGGCAACAATGCTATCACATCTAGAGCACATCCAATGCCTCATGCAGAGGAAGGAGGATCACATTCTCCAACAGGAGCGATGCTTGCATATTTGCAAGGAAGCCCCGAGGATCTCATACATGGAGGTCCAAGCACAATCAATGAGCAACATTATTGTGCAACATTGCAGCTGGAAGGAGGAGGAAGGGAGGAAAAGAAACATCATTTGATGAGAGGTACACACCCTTCTCTATTTTAGAGAACCAGTGCAAGAAAGAGGCAGACTAATTTGTGTTTTAAGGGTAGGGGCAAGGTTTCCCAATCACATGAGCAGTCTACTCTTGACATTTATGTCTAACTACATGGAGGCATTCCACCTGGGAGGCCACCTGATCTGGAGTTGGTAGAAGACATCTTGTCTTTAGATTCACCACTCTTAGATTTTGGAGAGGTGAAGAGTTTGGAGGAATAATTTGGCATGAGGGATGTCAAAGTAGCAGACAGTTGCATGAGGAGAGCTTCACATGCCAGATCACCAATGCTGTCTCTTAGGAGGATTGATCCTTATTGGAGATCTCAGCTTTTGGTAGAGTACTCCAAGGATCTTGGTGCATGCATGATTCTTGATGACCTGGATGGAGATGACAGATACATGGTGGATGATGTGGTCATCTATTCCTATGGTAGGATCTTCTTAACTAGATCTTCTAGTCTCAAGGAGAAGATGCTACATGCAGCACATGAGGATTTCTCTTCTATGCACTTTGATGCATATTTCCATTTGATGGAGGAGTTCACTTGGGAGGGCATCTAGCAAGACATATATCAGCATATGGAGAGATGCATAGCCCAGATGGTGATAGAGAGAATATCACAGCCACCTTCCTACCGATTGGGAGTGAGGGAGAATTTCCAGTTGAGCCATTTCAGCTCAAGACCTCAAGTACATGATGGAGGAGGTATCATTTCATATTTTGTTTTGTACTTCTCTTCATTATTTGAGCAGCATGATGTAACAAGAAGAATCATATCTTCTTGTATATTATATGATGATGTACTTGTAGCCCCTTGTGGCATTGACTTTGGATATCTTTGTGATGGTTTGTGGGGGAAGCCACATGATTCTTAGTGTGCACCATTGACACCATATTGTAACTTCATGACTTCATCTTGTGAGATGACTGTGGCAGAAAACAAGTGGCTGGTAGAGCACTTTTTATTTCTTAATTTTATGCAGAAAAAGGATGCACTGCGGTGGTTCCATGAGAGGGACCATGATTCACTCTCTGGTTGTCATTTGGCAACTTGTTCTTATTGTATCTTGCTTCCATGTATTGCTGATGTATTTTTTCTCAAGGGAAGCTTTGTATGGAGAGAGAAGCCAATTGGACGGCATGGCACCCATATGATAGAGCAACAGAAGACTTGTTGGTATGGGGAATCATACAAGATGATCATCATGATCTCACTTCATGGCTTCAATGAGGGAGAGATGAGGCAGCAACAAAAAATTTTGTTGCTATGGTTGCACTTGGGAGAGTATGGGAAAAATTATTCCCATAATTTTCATGATAATTCTAAAGAGAAGGAAGGCACATTCATGGTGCAAGGAGGCTACCTTTAGCATTGAAGGATCATGAGAGACTTCCATGTAGGAAGGAGATATTCTCACATAGAAGCATGATGGTGGATGGATTTGGCATGTGGAATGTCAAAGGGATGAGTCATGGGGCCTTATTTCTAAGGCCTACAACGCTGACACATGGGATAGTGTTCTTATTGATGGAGTGTTCCAAGGAGTGTATGTATCCCTTCTTCTTGTAGATATTTATGAGGGGATCCACATGGGGGAACTTATACATGGACTTTAATTTTAGCTCCCACATGATGCATGGTAGGAAATACATTGGTGTGCTTGTTGATTAATCTATTGAGTATTTGTAATTTCTCACCATATGTAAATAGTGCATTGCTCCACATGAGAGAAAGATTATTTATGGGTTTCATGGTCACTTTACGGTCAAATCTTGTGATATTGATGACCCATATTTACATGACTTTGGGAAAGTGTTGTATTGCTTTGATTTTGCACAGCTGGTATATATTGTAGCTTACTACTTCATAGTACATGAGCTAACATGCATGGCTGCAAATTCTTGGGAGGACAACTTGCCACTTGATGCTCTACATCAGCAGTTGAAAGAACTGTGTTGTATCCACCAGAGAGACCATATGTATCATCCAAACTTTCACATAACCTTCAGCCATTTTCTGATTTGGATGACATGTGGTGATGATGTGCCATTCATCTCGAATGGAATGGTTTAGGTTGGAATGTCTCATGATTTTGGAGGAAGAGTCCTTGGAGGCTCAATATTATTCTTGCCATTGGAGGGAAATCATGTTTCAGCCCAATATCAGCATGCCCTCTACACTTATCATGAGTGGAGAGGAGGACAGTGTGGGATACGCCCTCTTGCCTATCATGTACATTCATTCAGCCCACCTACATTTCAGGAGCACAAGGTGGAGGAGACTTTTCATGAGTTACCATGTTGGAGGGTGACTCAATTAATTTGGATGATAGCATGGGTGAGGGAGGCACTCATTCACCATGTTGTTCATCACTCCTACTTTGTGGATGCCATGAGACAGCTAGCAGGTTTCCATTCACACTTTCCACCTTTGACTGATGCAGACACTTTGGTTTTGCACACTTGGGAGGAAGCATTGGATGACAGTATATTTGCAGATTCTCTTGATGTAGTGATGGAGGCCACATGA
The DNA here is from genome assembly GCA_034641835.2 of Pinus albicaulis. NCBI lineage: Eukaryota > Viridiplantae > Streptophyta > Pinopsida > Pinales > Pinaceae > Pinus > Pinus albicaulis. The sequence goes on from CM076582.1 coordinate 566,144,656, forward strand.
GGAATAGGGGAGAAATTTTTTTCTCCTCATGCATTTGCTTGAGGACAAGCAAAAAATTTTGAGGGGAGGACTGTAATGTTCCAAAATTTTAGCCTCAAAGCTAAATGGAACATTAGAGTTAGCAGCAGCTTTCGCCGAGGAATAAATTGGTAGGAAAGCCCATAAGTCTCCTAAGGAGGATAAAAACACTCCAAGTGTGAAAGGGGATGTTCTTTCTAGCCTAATAAAACACCTCCATGTGTGAGAAGAGATAAAATCAAGCTGCTTTTACTAAGTCAATAACACAGTTCTAGTGGAGGAAGAATCCAAGGATGAAAAACGCAATTTTGGAGGGAGATGTAACTTGGGTTAGAAGTAACCTAATTTAGTGGGGCCAAGGGAAAGAAAAATAATGTATTATATAAGGAAGAGGATGGCAACATTATTCTTCATGTCTTATATTATTATTCTTATCTGCCAAGACTTGTTGCTGCTTTGCTGCTCAGCAAAGTTGCAGTGTTGTTTAGCACTGGGTGTTCTCGAGCGGGAATACCATCTCTTTCCTTTGAGGAGCCTCATTGGGAGAGTTTGAATTCATAATTACACATTATTTTTTCAAGCCAAGCTTCATCCATCTTCATCAGCGCAATTCTTGCTAGAGATTGTGCAGTGTTGTTGGGTGTAGCAGTGGAAGGGATTGGAATCCCGGATTCTGAGGTAGTTTCTCATTAGAGGAAGGTTTCCTTCACTTGAGAGATCTGTTTGGAGATCTATAGAGCTTATTTAATATCTGTGGTATCATACCACACATTTTCCATACATTCCCAGTGCTGTTTCTGCTAGGGAATGCGTTATTTTGGAGGCAGTGCTCAGTGCATGGTTTGGTGGCTCCGTTGTTGAGTTTCCTTGTGATTGAGAGGTTCATCCTTTCATGGGAGGAATTACTTGATGGTTCTACATCAGATAAGACATATTTCCAGCCGTTTACACTCATGTGCTTCAGTGTTGCAGTGGTGATTCAGTAATTTTTGAATATCACATTTTGTATGCAGAGTGTTTGACAAGAAACCCTTGCCGGGTTATCTTGTATTTTGTATAAGGAGACTAGATCTTAGTTCTTAATGCATAATTTCTTAGTATATGAGTAGATCTATTTGTCTTCTTATTTTCTGAGTTAATACCTTCATAATATTGCGCAGTCAGTTTATGCAGCAACTCCGACAAAATGCAGTTTTGGGGTTTTTAGTCATTTTCAGCTACACTAATGTGGGAGGTCTGTTTAACCCACCTAGTTCCATTTATTTATGATCTCCTCTTGTATTTAGATGCTAGATGGATGTATATATGTGATACAAGTGATAATTTCACTATTTTATTGCATATGTTGTTGGAAATGCACTTTTGATGCATGATTTATGAGCTATTCCGAATCTATAATATTACATAGTGCCACACAACTTCTAGGTGGGCGAAAAAGTGTGGCTACATTTGTAGAAGGAGTGCCTCGTTGGATCCCACCGTAAGCTTCACCCACTCCTATATGGGCCATACACCATCACCAAGGCTATAGGGGATAATGCATTCGAGCTCAGTATTCCACCATTCCTTTGTCTGCACCTAGTGTTCAATGTGGACTGCCTTCGACCCAACTTTCCACTTCTATTGGACATCTCCGACACTGCATAACAACTCACACCAACAGAGTTAAACCCAGATTGCATGGAACATGCCACCAAAAATCCTATCATGGACACGCAAATCAAGAACACTCTCCAGTAGAAGATCTAATTGTATTGGGTTGTCAAAGCTGCCCAACTCCTACACCAAGGCAAGTGGCTCACCAGGGACCAAGTTTAGCAGAAGTTTCCTCATCTCATGGAGGAACTCAATGCAATGGGGACCATTTCTTCCTAAAGGGGGAGGAATGATCTAGGTGGATATTGGCGGCCACCCACCTATTCTACTTGGGGCCCCACTATTGTTTCTTTCAATTTTTCAGTTTCCTTAATTATAGCATAGTTTAATATTTTTAGCAATTTTTTCGGGTCCTAAACTTCCAAAGCCGTTTTGAGGCCCTAAATGAAATTTTTGGGGAAATATTGCTGCAAGAAAATGTGATTCGTAGACTCAAAATTCAATTTTATTAGTTGTAGTCCTTAGATAGATCTTTCTAATGAGGTATCATGTGTGTCAAACAAAGATAATATGCCAAAGTTACAACCTCGGGAAATTGATGTACCAATTTACACCAACGGGGCCCATAGTTTGGTGTTTCACCTCATAGGGTTAGGGTTTTGGATGTTTAGGATTTTCTATTATTTATCGATAATAAATAGGCCTTCAATCCTCATTGTAACATAGTTCATAGGCATGTAGCCATCACATCTCTTCTCAGAGATAAGCTGCCAGTGCCCTAGCTAGTTTATTTCCATTTTGTCTGTAAGCATATTTCAGTTATGTGATATTAATGAAATGAAGTCTTAATTCTTCTGTATATTTGTGTTTATGTGTATTTATATATTTTATTGCGTTCTCGCATAATTCTGGATCAGTGGTATCAGAGCGGTCTGATCTTTCTTGATCCTTCTTTGCATGTCCCCAACGAGGTCCGGGTATAAGGAGTTAGTGCTTGATCTGGTTGAACCTTTGCAAGATAAACCTCGCAAACCCTGACGACCGCCCATGGGCGACGAAAAGAAAGATGAGGGATCAGGAGATCCTATCAAAATATTTCTTGAGGAGGCCCTCAAGAAAAAAAGGAACACTATTATGGATAAATTTGCCCATATCCTTCAACGACTTCCCATCGGTAGCATATCTGCATCCAATAACCACTCTGTAGGTGCAACTCCTTTTAAGGTACAAGTAAACTTTGACATTCCCATATTTGAGGGCCAAATAGATGTAGACATCATATATATATGATTGAATATAATATTAGAAGGGTATTTATCATTTCATGACTTTTCCAACTGGAAAAAATCACTTTTTCACTCCTTAAAGCCACCCCCCATGTCAAGGACCGGCGGGAAACCTACTGTGAGAAAAAGGATGACGGAGAACCCTCTCTTTTTTTGGCCGCACCCACTTGGAATTATTTCATAGATGCCATCAAGGAACAATATTATTTCGTGGGGAGATATGAGGACAAGTACATACAATGGACTACGTTGTGGCAGCAAAGGGGTAAAGATGTGCATGAGATGAAGAATCTGTTCCATACACTGCACACAAAATTGGGTATCAAATATTCGAAGAAAAAATTGGTGCTGAAGTACCAAAATTGTTTGCACATATACATTCAGGAGGAAATGGATTTCCTTGAAATCTCCTCTCTTGGCGCAACATATCAGTATGCTACCAAGATTGAGTAGAAGTTGAAACAGAAGAAGCGAGACTTTGGATCTACAAATCAGAAGCAAGGGAAAAGTGCCCCCAAACCATAGAACAAAGGACAAGGCCAAGGCGAGGCAGCCGAGGATAACCCGCCAAAGTCACAAGAAAAGAACAACACTATGAAGCCAAAGAAGGACACAGGAAAGTGGTGTGAGTTCCATAAGAGCTCCACTCACAATACAAGTGAGTGTCAGGCGAAGCAGTCACTGGTGGCTAAGCTGAAGGTTGAATCGGATGCATGCTCCGACTCTGAATCAGAACCCAAAAAGGGGAATGATAAAGGGAAACATATTATCGATGCAGAGCCCAACACCACTCTTTCCACCACAAATATCCAAAAGGAGGAACCAGAAGATCTAGAGGAGGGGGAGCGCCTCTTCCATTCCCAGATGTGGGTAAAGGGTTCCCCGCTGCACTTCATTTTAGACATTGGGAGTAAAAAGAGCCTGATTTTAGCAAAGGTCATGAAGCGGTTGGGATTTTTGACCACAACACATCAACAACCATACACCATTGGGTGGATTCACCAAGGACGCGATCTTTGTGCCAGCCAGTAGTGTTTCCTTCCCTACAACATCAAGCCCTTCATGGGTGAGGTATTATGTTTCTGATGTATTAGGCCAACCATACTTGTGGAAGTGACATGCTATGTATGAGTCCCAACCACGCGCTGTGATTTTTGCTTTGGGAAATAATTTATAAAGGATACCAGAGGTAGCACCACCTGCCACCATCTATTTGGTTACTTGAAAAAAATGTAGTAAGTTCATTTCCAAAACTGGGAAATTTTTTTCCCTAGTAATCTTCCCTTAGGGAAAGAATAAGACTGTGGCCATGACCTCTAGACATATCTCCTCCGCACGAAAAAAAATAGATGGAAAAGGTCATGGAAGAGTACGGAGACATATTAACGTCACCCGTAGGGGTGCCTCTACACTGTCAAGTCAAGCACCCTGTCGATCTGAACCCATGTACGCTATTGTCCAATGGACCAATCTATTGGTGCTCTATTTTAGAGAATGAAGAAATCAAGAGGCAAATTCAGGAGCTACTACATAAAGGTCACATCCGACAAATTTCATCGTCCTGTGGGAGCCTGATCGTGTTGGTGCAGAAGAAGGATGGGACTTGGAGACTCTGTAATGACTATTGGGAGCTAAACAAGATCATTGTTCCAAATAAGTACCTGATCCCATAGATTGATGACCTTCTAGACCAACTCAAGGGGGAAAAATATTTCATCAAGATCGACTTGAAGTCCTTGTATCACCAGGTACCAATCAAACCCTCTAATGTGTGCAAGAATGCCTTCAAATCCAAGGAGGTCCTTTTTGAATAGTTGGTCATGCCTTTCGCGTTGAAGAATGCTCCCACAACCTTCATGAGGTTGATGGAAGACATCTTGCGGCCATTCACCAACTAATTTTTAGTAGTGTACTTGGATGACATCCGTATCTTCATCCAAAATTGGGAAGAGCACCTCCACCACATCCGACAGGTCCTCCAAACACTGCGTCAACACAAGTTGTGTGCCAAATTGGAGAAGTGCACTTTTAACATGACCCAGGTTCAATATTTGGGATACATTATTGATGAGTGGGGAGTGCATGTGGATCCAACCAAGATCCAAATCATTCAAGATTGGCCAATCCAACCACTCTAATAGAGCTCTGCAAATTTTTGGGTCTTGCCAATTTCTACCACAAGTTCGTGTTGGGATTCTCTCATATCACTTGGCCCTTGATCCAAGTCACCAAGGGAGAAGTGAAAGAAAAATTATTTTGGTCTAAATCTTAACATAAGGCATTCGTAGAGTTGAAACATCACCTCCGCGTTGCCCCATTTCTCACATTACCAGACTTGCAACAACCATTTGAGATCGAGACAAATGCCTCAAACTATGCTATTGGGGCAGTTATTACCCAAAAGGGGCATCCAATGGCATATCACAGTGAGAAACTATCTGACACAGTCTAGAAGTATCCCAATTATGACAAAGAGATGTATTTCCATTTTGTGCAAGCTTGCCTAAAATGGAAATATTACATTTTGGGGAAGGAAACGATCATACAAACACAAGGGAATTTACATAACGATCGCCATCAGAAGTGGTCCACATATCTATAACAGTTTCATTTGAACATCAAGTACATGAAGGGAAGCACCAATAATGTTTCAAACTGCCTCAATCGAACATTGGCGCTAACCACCATGCTGAAATCCTATGGACACGAGACTTCTGATTGGCCACTTCCCTACAAGGGCGATCCATAATTTGGCCACACATACAAGACGCTCTTGGAGGGTACGAAAGTTATAAAATTTCACCTCTAGGATGGAATTTTATGTCATCTGTGATACCTTTGTGTTCCTTCAAGAGAGTGTGCCTAGATGATATTGGAAGCACACAATAGTTGGGTCGTTGGGTATTTCGAGGTCGAGAAAATAGTGGAAGTACTACATAAGTGTTTCTATTGGCCAAAAATTCGACTGGATGTCGAGAAGTACATCATATCCTGCACTACCTGCGCCATTTCCAAACCATCCAAGAAGATTCAAGGCCTCTATACTCTGTTGCCTACACCTAGTCTACCTTGGGAATCCATCTCCATGGATTACATGTCAGACCCCTCCTTCTACTGAGTATGGAAACGACTATGTTTTCGTGGTCATTGACAAATTTTCGAAGATGGGCATTATGGCGATGTGCAAGAAGAATATCACTGCAGAAACCACTGCTAAACTCTTCTTTGAATGAGTGTGTCTACACTTTTGGATCCCAAAGTCTATCATCTTAGAACAGGATAATAGTTTCCTTAGTACATTTTGGTCCAGCCTCTGGTCAATGCTGGACACCAAGCTCACCAATTCCACAAATTTCCATCCCCAAACTGATGGCCAGAAACTGGTCGTCAATAGGATGATTGTACACATTCTGTGCATGTACAACTCAAATAATCCATGCACATGCGACGGGATCCTACCCTATGTACAACACAACTATAACTGAGCTCTCCAAAGCTCAACTGGCCATGTCCCCTTTCGAGTGGGCTTGTAATTCCAACCACTATGTCCCATTGACGTAGCCATGCTATTTGCGGTTACTCAGGCCAATTCGGCTCATGTCCAGTCTGAAGCTGACAAGGAAAAAAACTCCATTGAGTGCATTCATCACATCCGCCAATAGGTTCATGACATATTGTATATAACCAATGCCAAGTACAAGCAACGTCATGATCAACATCTGGCGCCACACAACTTCCAGGTGGGCGACAAATTGTGGCTACATTTACAGAAGGAGTGCCTCACTTGAACCCACCCTAAGATTTACCCGCTCTGATATGGGCCATACACTATAACCAAGGGTTCAGGGGACAATGCATTTGAGCTCAATATTCCACCATTCCTTGGTTTGCACCCAGTGTTCAATGTGGACCGCCTTCGGCCTTACTTTCCACCTCTCTTGGACATCTCCGACATTGCAGAACAAATCACACCAACAGAGTTAAAATGAGACTGCATGGAATAGGCCACCACAGATCATATCATGGACACGAAAATCAAGAACACTCACCAAAAAAAGATCCAGTTGTATCTGGTTGTCAAAGCTGGCCAACTCTTGCACCAAGGCAAGTGGCTCACCAGGGACCAAGTTTAGCAAAAGTTTCCTCATCTCTTGGAGGAAATCAACGCAATGGGGAAAATTGCTTCCTAAGGGGGGAGAAATGATCCAGGTGGATATTGGTGGCCACCCGCCTATTCCAATTGGTTCCCCACCATTTTTTCTTTCAGTTTCCTTAATTGTAGCACAATTTACTAGTTTTAGCAATTTTTTCGGGTCCTAAACTTTCAAAGCTATTTTGAGGCCTTAAATGACATTTTTTTGGAAATATTTCTCAAGAAAAAAATGTTTTAAAGACTTGAAATTCATTGTCATCAGTTTTACTCCTCAGATAAATCTTTCTAATGAGGTATTATGTGTGTCAAACGAAGATCGTATGCCAAAGTTACAACCCCGGGAAATGGATATACCAATTTACCCCAACGGGGCCCATAGTTTGGTGTTTCATCTCCTAGGGTTAGGTTTTTGGATGTTCAGGGTTTTACATTATTTCTAAATAATAAATAGGCATTCAAGCCTCATTTTAACATAGTTCAGAGGCCTATAGCTGCCACATCTCTTCTCAGAGATAAGCTACCAATGCCCTACCTAGTTTATTTGCATTTTGTGTGTAAGCATTTTTCAGTTATGTGGTATTAATGAAATGAAGTATTATCACTACAAGGAAAAGACCACTCTAGTGCATGTTTTTGAGGAACCCCTTATAAAAATACCCCAGACATCTGTTTCTAGCAGAGTTTACTAGAGGAGTTTTTGCAGATGTTTTTCGCCCGGTGCGCTTATCATCCTAAACCGCACCAGTGCGTTCAACAAGAGAAAGCATCAATGCGCACAAAACATTGGCACACCGGACACCATGCGCTCCATACACACCCACCTGGTGCATCTTATTACTTTAGTGCACTAGTGCTTTACAAAGCTTCTGCACTGGTGCATCATAAAACACTGCGCCAAAACAGAAACTGCCCGGTGTGGTCTCAAGAAACCGCACCGGTGCGCCTATAAAACCCCTCGCACCAAAACAAGGTTAAATAAAAAAAAATTACAAAAAAAAAACCAAAATTTTCACTTTTCTAAGTGCTCCAGAGCTCTCAAGCACCGGTGCAATTTATCTTTGTCTGAGCCGCCTTGACATTGGTGCTCCCATTGCACCCATTGCACATACTACTGTTGTGCATTCTCCACCAATCTCTAGCTTGAATTTTCAAAATGGTGGGAAATTTTTCTTTTTCAAATTCTACAGCTAATATGCCTCCTCGACGGCCAAATTTATAGGTGTTTTTCTTTTTTTTCCATAATTAAGCCTTTTAGTGGATTATAATTTAAAATTACCTTAAAATTAACCAATTAAAAGAAAAAAAAATTGTCGCGCAATGCGCTCGAGCCGTTCGGCTTGCATTGGTTCATTGTGCTACCTGTAAATTTATAGACTGCACCATAATCGGTGCTAACGGTATTCGCACTGGTTCCGAGGTGGTACCGAAAGGTGCACCATGTTATTTTAAAATTTTAAAAAAAGTGTGGTGTTGTCGGTTACCTTGCCGCACTGTTGACCATGTGGAATAGCGGCAATGCAGTGCGTTGACTTAAATATCCGCCCTGGGGCGGGAATTTTTGTTAGAGCACCGCATTCCAAATTTCAACAGGCTCAACGGTGCGGCATGGTAAAATACCACACCGTTAACTATGTAATGATGTCAGGAGTTCGGTGCGTTGACCGAACTCTACGCCCCGAGGCGTAGAGTTTAGTTAGCCCACCGCACTCCCGACACTATACATAGTCAACGATGCACTGAAAATTTTTAGTTGCACCACTGCCTTTGCGCTGAATATTATTTGGTGCACCGCCACCAGTGCGCGACAAAAAAATATGCACCGGTACCTGTGCATGCCTGTTTTTTGTGGTGCATCAACTGTTTTTTTTTTTCCAAAAAAAATTATATATGTATATTCCTAAATACATATCTCATTTGATAAAAAAATTTTATTTAATATGTCAATCATTTAGAGACATGAAATGATAGAAGAGGGGGAACAACAACAACAACAGGCAGATCAGTATAACATGGTACGCTTGTGGGAGGCATGAGAGAGGGAGAGAGATGTGTACCCTTGCCCTATTACAACAGCTACCTAGGGGCTCCTAAGGCCAATAGGCCTCCTCAAGTTCTATGAGGAGGCTACTTCCCTAAAGGGCCATGGTGTGTTTTTGAGACATCTTATCTACAGGTGGAATTCCCACCAACAGGCTTTTCGGGTTGGTCCTAACCAGTGGTACGTGCCCACTAAGGAGGAAATATATTTCATTACAGGGCTATCGAGGAGAGGGGTGGATTTTCCCTCGTTCCCAAAGGTTCCAATTGGCTATGCAGTAGGGAGTTAGTTGGTGTACTCCCAGAGATACATTAGAGTAGATATATTGTATCCTTTATATTTTCAGGTCTCCGGAGGTCAGTTACGTATTGGTGCATTTGGTAGTTAGGAGGTGAGGTGCCTCTCACTTTTGATTTCGACCATTTCACACAACACCAGTGACAGACAACGCATTAGTTGCTCGCTTCTATATTATGTTGATTCTTTAGTACATGAGCCGCGACTTGACAGGTGGTCTACCACTTTTTGTGGCAGTTCTATACATCCTTAGATAGATGTCGTGCTCATGCACAAGGGAGGGTCAACTTCCATTTTTCTTCAGATATTTTTTGATTATTTTTTGAGAGGTTTCCAGAGACGAGGCTTACTTTTGTTCGGCAACCTCATATGTCGATGTTGGAGGCACAGATGCATATGTGGGGACAGATGATCCCCAAGAGGGGCAAGTCTGAGTTTTTCGTGAGGAGATCGCATGATGCACTAGAGTTGCTAGTCAGTGCTGATGAGCATCCCTTCATTATGGTCCCCTATCCTTATGCTGGTTTGGATTGGTGAGGGTGTGCCAACATCCTCTTCACAGATCATGAGCCGCCGGATGATAGAGGTAATATTACTATTTTATTTAAATTTATTCTAACATGTTCTTTAACTTGTTTTTATTAAATTATGTAATGAAATTATCTAATTATTGTTCTGTACTTGTATATATTTTGCAAACATTGGGTCTTTTGATGGCGAGGACATACCAAAACCACCACATGATCCAGGTGTGGATCTTGATGACGATCAAGATATGCCAGATGCCGAGGATCATCAGGAGGCTGATGCAAAGAGACCTGCTCTTGCTGGTGCGCTGGTACCCATTTTTCTAGGCGCAGTAGGCTTGATATAAGATTCAAGATGGAGTTGGGTGACCAACTCACTACATTGATGGTTGAGGCGGGAGTCAGGCGCGCTACTATGAGAGACATACAGGTTGATGGTAGGCTGTTACATATGTGGAGAGGCATGCTGCGTGACATGTACAGTCTGATGCGGCATGTCATAGGAGCTACGACCTTAGTTACGAGGCTGAGGAGGACCATTGCACGTTATAGGCGTGGTTAAGATGCAGTGCATGATCGAAAGTCCACGAGCAGCGCCGATGTATCATTTGATGATCACTATCAGGGGAGTGATCATCGTTCACCTCGCGCTGCACCAGATGAGCAGCCTCCACTAGCATTGAGCAGCAGTCATCATGGAGAGTAGGCTGGACCATCGACCATGTCTAGTCATCACAATGAGCAGTCGACAGTTGATCTTGATCAACATGTATAGACTGACCATCTTGTCGAGGCTACACCATTGACTGAGCAGACCTCAACTAGTACTGCTATTGATGATGTACCACCAGCTGATAGATGAAATTTATATTACAGTTGTATATTTTTTACATTATTAAGTTATATATATATGTGTGTGTGTGTGTGTGTGTGGTCCATGTATTTTATGTTCATGTTGCAGTTGTACTTAATTTACATGTTGGTTATCATCATGATGTGTATATTGTTAGTTCATGTTAGATATGTTCATTTAATGTGCAGCTTGCAGATGTATGTGTATGTGATAGCAGTTATTTCACATGATTGATGTATATTTGATGTTTGTGTTATGATGATGTTATATAATGCTAACTATGTTTTGTTAGATGATCATTATCATGATGATGTTAGCAAATTTGAATGTGTTTTTTAGTTAAATATGATGTTTGTATGATGGTTATCATGATCATGATGTTTATTAATTTAATTTAACATTAAATGATCATGATATTGTAAAATTGTAATATTTGTAATTCTAATTATTGTATGTAAAATTCTAAAATTGTAATTGTATTTGTATTAATTGTAATTTTAATTTTAATTGTTATATGTAAAATATTTGTAAAATTTTAATTGTAATTGTAATATTTAATTTATTGTGAAATGATTTTAATTGTGATTTTAATGGTAATTGTATATATGTAAAATTGTAAAATTGACGTAATTGTAATTCTAATTGTATGTAAAATTATAAAATTGTAATTGTAATTGTAAATTTTAAATTTGTAAAATTGTAATTGTATATATATAAAATTCTAAAATTGTAATTGTAATTGTATGTGAAATTGTAAAATTGTAATTGTAATTGTAATTCGAATTCTATGTAAAATATTTGTAAAATTTTAATTGTATTACTGTGAAATGATTGTAATTGTAATTGTAATTGTATGTAAAATTCTAAAATTGTAATTGTAATTGTATGTGAAATTGTAAAATTCTAATTCTAATTCTAATTAAAATTGTAATTGTAATTTTATTTTATTATGATCTTACATACAAAAAGAAAGAACTTTATACAGTACGCCATTGTTTTTGAGATCAACATAATTGCAAATTATCAAGTAAAATATTGATTTTAACATTAACACAATGAAAATTACCAATTAATTCAAAATACGTATCATAATGTATCTAAAAACCCATATTAAAAAGTATAAATATTGATGATCAAATAACACATGTACCATATCACTCTCGGTTCTCATGATCACCCTCATTATCTTCCAACTCGCATGGCATGATAACACTATTGTTCTCAAAAATATGTTTTGATCTAGGGTCATGTCTCAATACGAACCACTAATCCCTATCCAACACATTTGTGTAAAAAACACCTGGTTGTAGTGTTTTGGGAAAACATAGGGCTCCTTAGCTTCATCCCACATCTTTCTAGAGTTGATACATATCAACCTACTATCACAATCTTCCTTTACATTATTCCGATCAAAGGTGTCCCACCACTTGCACCTAAAAATAACACATTGGAAAGAAGAGAAATCCACTTCAATGATCTCTTGTATCTTTTTGATGTAACCTAACGTCCCTCATACTAGGTTTTGATCATGGTGGCTAGATAAACTAGATTGATCGAACTCGACTTCCACTCCAGAGTCTTGTGTGATGTTTGCAGCATCAACATTTTTTGTGCAAAAATGGTGTTTGTATGCCCACATAGATGGGAATCAATGCACCTATTATAAAAAAGTAAAAAAAAATCATAGTGTCATGTGTCTTATAATAACCCAACAGTTAAAATATGAAATATATATGTCTCATAAGTTTCACATGTACATATGAATTAAATAGATTATTACCGATTTTCTGCACCCAATCCCTACGTTTAGCGCGTCCTCTTCAGCACGCGGGTCACGATAGGTTGCACTGTATTTCACTTTGACTTGGTTAGCAACCCAACTGTTGGGGCATATTTTTGGCATATTTTCTTTTAAATGATCAGGATAAGGCACACTTTTACCATTCAACCATTTGAATTCTTTCCTATCACTATCCCATTTCATCCTCTTTTGTTCGTAGAATGCGACCCATGGTTGTGTCGCTTCAAAATTGTAAAGAGCAAATTTATTGATTGCTTCAATTTCTGCATTCACTGATGAAATCAAACTGACATTATATATTACATAGAGATCAAAATATACATTATATATAAGTTCAACATGAATATTTACTTTGTGTAAATTTGAAAAATTATAATTCACTTACTCTTTATCAAGCGCTTTTTTCCACTCGTTTGGAGCAACTCCCCTTCTCTTTTGTCTTCATCGCTTTCATCGTCCCAAATCACCACACCTAGTTTGCTATCGATCTACTTGATGTACTCACTGGCATAATAGAAAGACTCATACGATATGTACCCCTCTGCCATAGACCCCTCGGGTTTTTCCCTTTGTCGAACAAAACCTTTAAATTTCTTCATGTACCTCTCTAAGAAGAACATCCAATGACAAGAAACCACCCCAACTAATTCAACCTCATCTACTAGGTCGATTAGAAGATGAACCTGCAAGTCCATGAAACTTTTCAGTAGTTCCTTCTCAAACATACAAACAATCTCAACTATCTCTTGACGCCACCGTGGAATTCTAGCCACATGAATCTCCTTTGACGTGATCCAACTTAAAAATGCAGATAGTTTAGATATAATGGCACATCCTAGGTCTTGAGGGAATTAATGTTTCACACACCCACACACGAACAAAGGATAATGACACTGCAAAGTTATAAACACATGCAATCATATACAAAATCAGTTATGTTTATGATCCCAGCATGGGATAAAATTTATTGATATAAAAAATAATAAAATCATGGTTTTGACATTATATGTACTCTTAGAAGATTCAAATGGTCATGAAATTTCAACCCTAACAAATGGTCATCCACAGTGAATCAGCACCGTAGTGAAGACCCGTATGAATTTGGCACCCTCACACCCATTATAACTTCCTTTGCAAAAGAAATATCATCTTTTTTTTAAATCCATGGGACATCACCTTCTTTGAAATATCATGAATTAGATGGACCAATGCCTGCCTTTGATCCCATAATTTCTAATCATCTTGGCCAATGTTTCTTTTTATTTTTTGAAGTAATAAGATCTTTCCTAACATCCAATGTGTCACTTTGTTTCGATGATATGTGCCTTCATAAAGAATATGAAACATTTTTAAATATATGCATGGGATCTCATAAGTGGGTAATCTTAAGATGCTCCCAATATGGGAGGTTATAAGAGATAGATTTTCTTTTCATCCCAATGGGCAATTTCTCAACATAGGTGTCGAAGAATTCTAGATCATCAAACATAGGCTCTCCATTTGAATAGAACATTTCTATGAACTCCTTCTCCTTCTCTCTCTCATATGCTTTAAGCCATTTAGCTGGTGTCGTTATTGGAGGCCTTTGGGTTCTCTCTTGTTTACCATTGAAAGTGGATGTTGCTCTTCTGTAAGGGTTTTCTTCTGGAATGAATACCCCAAAGCAATCATACACTGGCTTTCGGTCCTTGGACCATCTAGCTTTCAGAGAAGGTAGAAAAAATTTACATCCAAAATACCCTTTTGTTACAAGACCTGCGAGATTATTGTATAAAATTAATATGCATGGCATGTTAAACAATATCATGAAGATCAGAACAACTAAAACGAATTAAATAACTAATATGTGAAAGAATATTGTTACGTATATAAACAAATCAATAAATTAAAAATGTAATTTACCAGAGAAAACTCCTAAGCCTGGATAATCATGTGTCGTGTAAACACATATGCCATACAACGTAAAACTCCTCTACTACTATGGGTCTTGATACATTGTATACATTTATCCCATCCCATAATTCCTTCAATTCATCTACCAGTGGTTGTAAGTAGACATCCATATTATTCTCTTGTCTTCTACCAGGGACTATGAGAGCCAACATAAGATGTTCATTCTTCATGGGAAACCATGGGGGGAATATTTTTATTGATCACTACTACAGGCCAAACATAATATTTGGTGTTCTGGAGGAAATATGGGTTGACGCCATCCATGGCTATGTTGATTTGTAGACTTCGTACTTCATCCTTGAATTTTTCGGGCCATGTATTCTCTATATGCTTCATGGCTATTGAATCAGTTGGGATTCACATAACTCCCGACTCACTTCTGTGTGAGGCATGCCATCCCTGCAACATAGCTAATTATTTGCAATGAAAGAGCCTTTGAATCCTTAGGATTATAGGCATGTGCCTCAATATCTTAAAATGAGGACAAGTACATATTTTACCCTTCTGTTTTTATTTATCTTACCTTTCATGCCCACATTTTGGACATATCCCTTTTTCTGCATATTATCCTCTATATAGAATACAATCATTTGGATATGAATGATATGATATGTACTCAACACGCAACATTTTCAACAATTTATTTGCCTCTTCGTAGCTACCTGGCAAGACATTATCACTCGGAAGAACCTTATCTTTGAATAACCTGTAGTTGGTTATCATGGAAAACATATTAATAAATGTACATTAATGCTGATATAATTATTAACGTTCATAAAATTTACCATTTGTAATGTTCATTGTACTGTACTGATTATATTTCTCAAATTTATATAAGGGAGGACTTTATGGTAACTTACCTCAAAATTTCTGAGTAACATGCATTCGATAAGCAAAACTTTGCTTTCAAGTTGTACGGTAACATCATTGTCCCCAACTGGGTATACTTTGATCGACTGCCAGGTCCAAAGAGAGGGGTGGTGGAAGAAAATTTAAGGCTTTCGAAAAAGGTGTCAGCGATATGAACATCATCCCCTAGCCGATCATCGTTTTGGAATGCATCTAACAACATTGTCTCCATGGAAGTCGTATCCCTTAAGTAATCATCCATACCAACCTCTATTTGATTGATTCCATTTCCAGCTTGTGAAGAACTATTATTGCTGTAGTCATTCCTAATTGGTGAATCTGGACGTAGCGGGAATTGAATCGGTGGTTGATTCAACCATTCTTGGTATCCTTCCTCTCCGATTTTTTTCTCTTAATTAAGTCTTCTCTCGATTTGAAATTGTCATGGGGTGCAACAAAAGATGGTAGGTAGGTCGCTCATCATCACTAGAATCTTAATAATTAAAAAAAAATATTTGAACATGATAAGTATAAAATATATGATATCAATTAGTAACCATGTTGACAATATTGCATGATTAATTGGTTTGATGTTGAAATAATTACATTAATCAATATACCAAACAATTATAATTATTACCATCATTAATGTCCCAGGATTGTGGCTAGAAGATGCAATATTATTACAATTGGCAGGGTGAAGCAGCTGTCCATTTTCATCTACCAAATGCGCCTTACGGTATGTTGCTCCTGATAAGAGCTTCCGATGTTTCGGAGCTGACGTTTGAATATTTTGTGCATCTGAACTCGATTCTGAATCTGTGTGAACCTGCAAATTTTTATACATTATAAATTTAATTAAGTTGTACATGATTGACATGGATAAAAAACATAAATTCAATTAGATAATGAAAATATAAATAAAATATGAAGTAAATATTACGTCTCGAGATGGATGGGCGGAACTCCGCGATGGACTTTGAGAAATATTATGGAACAAGATGGATTTTGAATAATTTTCCATTCAATATAATTATGATATTTTCTCCCTACATTTGAGCAAAATCAACAATATATTTTGGTGCACACACCCAAAAGTAATTTCGATGAATTAAAAATGGACTTCTTGTTATCAGTGCCAATATATAGATCACCGAACCGGTGCATTTTCGTTATTGCGCACCGGTGTCGTGATATAAATGGACACACCAGTGCAATGATATTAAGTGACGCACCAACGACGACTGATCACAAAAAATTGTAACTCTATTTTTTTAAAGTGAAAAAGAAACGGTAAAATTGAAAAATGGGCGGCAAAATATTTTCAAAAATTTAATTTCATAAAACAATTCTTTAAATACTAAACGGTTTTCATTATTTCACTATTTTTGTAAACAATTTCAGCCAGATATTTTCAGGAGACATACCTGGAGCAACAGAGCATGAGAGCACTGTGGAGCAGTGAAATACGTTTAAACATAAGTATTTAGACAATCACAATTCCAAACCTTTGGTGATTCAAACCTTGTAGCATAGAATTTCAAACGATCTCGTGATTAAAGTTTATTGTTTTTTTACTTTTTTTGCATTTTGTTTTACAGAGTAAGAAAAAAATTTCATTTTTTTTTCATTTTCAGAAACAAAATAAAAATAAAAAATCCATTTTACCCTAAACCCTACAATATTTTTGTTTCTACCCTTCTTCTCCCTGTTTATGTGATTTTAGAATTAGGGTTTTTCATTTTAGATTTATAGGGTTTTTTTATTGCTATATATAGGCCTAATACATCCAACCCACAGGACGAATTGCATAGTCAGATACCAATCCATGTCGGCCCTTGCGTGATTTTTTTTTTTTTTTAATCGGTGCGCCTTGCATAACCTAGCGCACCGCTGCGCTGTATTATCCCAACACACCGTGAAAGTACTATGATAAAAAATTTAAAAACAAAATTATTTTTAATCAGTGCGCCATATGTAAAATAGGGCACTGGTGCGCTATTTCATTATGGCGCACCGCGAACGTGTTGTTTCACAAAAAAATGTTTTGTTGTGTTAATCGGTGCACCATGTAACATATAACGCACTGCATCAGGTCTCCTAGTTGACAAAGAGCACCGTATGGTGGTCCCTTGTTTGAACGGGGTGTTTATGCTACAAAAACTAACACTAGACGATTTTTATTATTTTCTTTGTGTTAATCAGTGCGATGGTTAACATGCAATGCACCGGTGCTACTTGTTGACATAGAGCAACATACGACCTATTATACTTTTTTTGTGGTGCATTTATAAGACCCCCACGCACCAACGTCGGTGCATACACCATGAATGGCGCACTGATTTCTTGAGATTTTTTTTTTTTACTTGAAATGTTAACAATTTATTTATAAAATATATTAATGAATGATATGGTACATGTTTCATATTGATAAAGAAATGGCTAACAAGAGATCAAGGAACAAAAATACTGATAACACATCAAGAAAAACAAAAAAGGCAAGTTTTTTTTAAATTCTTTACAAAAAAATTATTTTTAAACTATATGTAAGTTTAACTAATATGTATTTTTTACTATGTATCATGTAGATCCACAAAATGATGAAGCTCGATAAGATTATTTCTGATCTAGGACCAGATGAGCGTAAAAGTTTGATGGAAAAATTGCAAAAGGATGAATCAGGTGAATGAAAAAATAATATCGATCCAATATGAGTTTCTTTTTTTAATTTTCATTAATAATATACTTAAAATTATTAGATAACATGTGTCAAACAATATATTAATTCACATCTGTTTAATGTTCTATAGGGACCAACAACTCAGAAAAGGAATGTTGTTCTAAGAAAAGAAAAGAAAATAGAACATGCAAATGAAAATGAATTACTCAGCACATTTGGAGTGGTGCTGGAGGTTAACGAAAGGGGGAAAAACTCTTACAAAAGTTTGAGGGATCTAGTGGAATGGATGTATAGACGTTCTTTCCACTTACAATATAAAAATCAATCCAATGATTCCAAGAACCAAATTTTATCTAAACTACATGAAGAGTTTCCATAGAATTGGTCAATGAGACATGTCAGACTTTTAATAGCAAAAACGTATAACAACAAAGAAGAGGGAATGAAAAAGTAATATTCCTTTAAATGTTTGTCTACAATTATTTATAAATATCACTTTTGTTATATTTACTTTTCATATATCAAGATAAAAATTAAATAGTTTAATATCATGTTACATTTTCAGGAATATTATGAAAAATTCAAAAGATGAACGAGCTGAGATTAGAAATATGCCAGTAGGAATGTCCAAAAAGGTGTACAAGGAAATGGTCAAAGAAATAGACAAAATTGCATTGCAGGGTGAGCCATCTCAACAACAACATGCTTCAAATGTAATATGTAATCATTGAATTTTTCGATCATTAGGTACAATAAATAAACAATTTATCATTAAATATTAATTTTCAAGCATTTTCTTGCAGAAAATAAAAGAAAATGGAACCCATTCAGCGCATGAAACAGGATGACAAGGAAGAAAAGGGTTGATATCTAAGTTTGTGAGTAATTTTTACTTCCTTATAACGACTTAACTAGATTTAATTTTTGTATTTTTTAAGTTTTTTTACAAAAAACATCATTGAATGTCTTCAAATAGGTGCTAAGATACAAAGAAGAACCATCAGACGAATTGATTAACATTGGGTTAAATATGGGTTGTGAGTATATGTTGGCATATCAGAAATTAATTGTGAAATTTGTAAGCATCTATCGATCTTGTTTTACTTAGCTCCGTCTATAATTAATAGAACAAAAAAATCTTTTATATTATATATGATTTGTTATGAGGTATAAAATTTGCAAGAAACAAAATATGGAACTGTGCCAACAGATGAAATCTTGAAACATGGCATACTACATGGTTTTGAAAGAATGTGTATAGTTCATGAGTCAATTGTTGCCATGGTACATCATTTATTTTCGATTTACATTGATGTATATTATTTAATATTGCAATTTTCACTATTCTCACCAATGTATATACACTCATTACAATTTGTTTTTATGTTTGTATATGGAAGGTGAAGAAGATCAATAAAACAATCAACACCGTGAACAAAACATTCATGAAAATAACCCAAGTCATGGAAGTATCTCTAGCAGTGGCAGCAGTTCAAGCGAAGAATGATGATCACTATATTTGGATATCAAAGCAAGGCATTGCATTTTATGAAATATTTGTTTGTGAAATCAGAAATTTTGTTTAATGTAATGGACATACTATCCCACTTGAAAGACAAAGGGATACAAATAACTGTCCCATTTTGTATGACAAAGACTGTCTTATATATATATATATATAGTATGTTTTAATTTATTCTATTGTGCTCTCCATTGTCACTGTGAAATGTAACACCACTGATTAAATTTACGAATGATTAAATATTATAATGAAGAGATGTGAAATTTGATGATATGATATAACAAATTAATCCAAACATCACATTCATATGCACTAATAAACATTTAATTCATATGAATACTGTTATAAGATATGTGTCGTATTTTGATGAATAATGAATTTTAAAAAATCACAATAATTATGATATAATATAACAAATTAATCCAAACATCACATTTAAATGCATTAATAAAAAATTAATTAATATGAATACTGTTATAAGATGTGTCGACTTTTGATGAATAATAAATTTGAAAAAATCACAATAATTTCACTATCGCAGGTCGATGTTTCTAAAAAATAAAAATGAACACCGGTGCGTGTCAGTTAGTGTACAACGATGCGTTTGTATGATACAACGCACCGATGCGTTTCTACGACCTATATGCACCGCACAAATACTAATGCCAATTTTTAATCTCGGTGCGTTTATGAGATACCGCTCATCGGTGCGTTTATGTGAGTCTATGCACTAGGGCATTTGTACGACCTATGGGCACCACAAAAATACCAATATGAATCAGAACAAACGGTGGGTTTGTTAGATACTATGCACTAGTGCATTTCTATAACTCGACGTATTGGTGTGTTTAGATGACCTATGGGCACCACACAAATCCCAAGACCAATTATAACGACCTCGTGCGTTGTATCACCAACACTGCGCCTCGGTATGATTTTATACCTTGACGTCCCGGTGCATGCACCTTCGACCACCCCAGGCCACCTTCTAGATGACACACACCAGTGCGTTGACATCTTAGTAGCGCACCGATGAAAAAAACATCCGTAAAAACCTCTGGTTGCCTAGTTTTTTAGTTGTGTTGAAATTCCATTAAAATCTCCGCCAAAACCTCTGTAACCATAAATAGATGTTGTAGAAATTGTTTTTTTGACAAATTTGGCCAATTTTATAACACTAAAAACCTCCTTTATAACCTCCGCTAGAGGGTATTTTCCTTGTAGTGTATTTTTGTTGCATATCTGCGTTTATGTGAATTTCTATATTTTATTGTGTTCCTCCATAAGTCTGGATCAGTGGCATCAGAATGGTCTGATATTTATCGATCCTTATTTTCATGTCCCCAACTTGTTCGGGGTATAAGGAGTTAGGGCTCGATCTAGTTGAACCTTTGCAAGATCAACCTCACAAACCCCAATGACCGACCATGGGGGATGAAAATAAAGACGAGGGAGCAGGCGATCCTATCAAAATATTGCTTGAGGAGGTCCTCGAGAAACAAAGGAATGCGATGATGGATAACTTTTCCCATATCCTTCAACTACTTCCCACCGACGACACATCTGCATCCAACGGCCACTCTGGATGCACAACTCCTTTTAAGGTACAACTAAACTTTGACATTCTCTTATTTGAGGGCCAAATAGATGCAAATGTCGTATATAGATGTTTGAATCTATTAGAAGGTTATTTCTCGGTTCATGAATTTTCCAACTGGGAAAAGATAAATTTTTCACTCAAAGCCACCCCCCATGTCAAGGACTAGTGGGAAACCTACTGTGAGAAAAAGGACAAGAGGGAACCCTCTCAATTTTTGTCCGCACCCACTTGGAATTATTTTTGAGATGCCATCAAGGAACAATATTATCCCGTGGGGAGCTATGAGGAAAATTACATATAATGGACTATGCTGCGACAACAAATGGATAAAGATGTGCATGAGTTGACGAATGTGTTCCATACCTTGTGCACAAAATTGGGTATCAAAGATTCAGAGAAAAATTTGGTGTTGAAGTACTGCAGTTGTCTACACATATACATTTAGGATGAAATGGAGTTCCTCGACATCTCCTCGCTTGGCATAGAATATCAGTATGTTTCCAATATTGAGAAGAAGTTAAAACAGAATAAGCGAGACTTTGGATCTGTGAATCAAAAGCAAAGGAAAGGTGACCCCAAACCGAAAAAAAAGGAAAAAGCCAAGGCGAGGCAACCCACGATAACCTTCCAAAGCCGCAAGAAAAGAACAACACTGTGAATCCAAATAAGGACATGGGAAAGTGGTGTGAGTTCCATAAGAGATCCACTCACAACACAAGTGAGTGTCAGGCCAAGAAGTCATTGGTGGTCGAGCTGAAGGCTGAATTGAATGCATGCTCCGAATCTGAATCAGAACCTGACAAAGGGAATGATAAAAGGAAGTATATTATAGATGCGAAGCCCAATGCCACTGTTGCCACCATGAAGATCCAGAAGGAGGAACCAGAAGATCTAGATGAGGGGGAGCACCTCTTCCATTCCCAGATGTGGGTAAAGGATTCCCCGCTGCATTTCATTGTCGACAGCGGGAGCCAAAAGAACATCATTTCAGTAGAGGTCGTGAATCGATTGGGCTTTTCAACCATAGCACACCCACAACCGTACAACATTGGGTGGCTTCACAAAGTACAAGATCTCCACGTTAGCCGTCAGTGTCACCTTCCCTACAGCTTCAAGCCCTTCATGGATGAGGTATTATGTGACATTGATCACCTTGATGTTTCTGATGTATTATTAGGCCAACCATACTTGTGGAAGAGACACAGTTTGTATGAGTCTTGGCCTCGTGCTGTAATTTTTACTTTGGGAAATAAGTTTTATAGGATACTAGAGGTATCACCACCTACCGCCATCTCTTTAGTTACTGCAAACAATGCAGTAAGCTCATTTCCAAAACTGGGAACTTTGTTTTCCTGGTAATCCACCCTCAGGGAAAGCATAAGTTTGTGGCCACTACCTCTAAACATAGCTCCTCCACGCGACAAAAACAGATGGAAAAGGTTGTGGAGGAGTACGGGGATGTCCTCACCTCACCCGCAGGGGTGACTCTGCACTGTCAGGTCAATCACTCAGTCGATATGACCCGAGGTGTGCCGCTGCCCAATGGAACAATATATCGACACTCTGTTTTGGATAATGACGAAATCAATAGGAAGATTCAGTGGCTGCTACAGAAAGGTGACATCCGACCAAGTTCATCTCCCTATGGGAGCCTGATTGTGTTGTTGCAGAAGAAGGATCAAAGTTGGAGACTCTGTATTGACTATTGGGCACTAAACAATATCATTATTTGGAATAGGTACCTGATCCCACAGATTGATGACCTTCTGGACCGACTCAAGGGGGAAAAATATTTCAATAGGATCGACTTGAAGTCCGGATATCACCAGGTACCAATCGAATCCTCTGATGTGTGGAATACTGCCTTCAAAGCCAAGGAGGGCCTTTTTGAATGGTTGGTCATGCCTTTCGGGTTGACGAATGCTCTCATAACCTTCATGAGGTTGATGGACGACATATTGTGGCCATTCAAAAAATCATTTGTATTAGTGTACTAGGATGACATCTTGATCTTCAGCCAAAATTGGGAAGAGCACCTCCACCACATCCAACAGGTCCTCCAAACACTACAGCAACACAAATTGTGTGCCAATTTGGAGAATTTCACTTCTGGCATGACCTAGTTTTAGTATCTAAGATACATTATTGATGAGTAGGGTGTGCAAATGGATCCAACCAGGATCCAAGTCATTTGGGATTGGTCAACCCAAACCACTCTAACATAGCTCCGTAGCTTTCTGGGTCTTGCCAATTTCTACTGCAAGATCGTGTTGGGATTCTATCATATCACTTGGCCCTTGAGCCAAGTCACCAGGGGAGGAGTGAAAGAAAAATTATTTTGGTCTGAATCTCAACAGAAGGCATTCACTGAGTTGAAACATCGCCTTTGCTTTGCCCCAGTGCTCACATTACCAGACTTGCAACAACCATTTGATATCGAGATAGATGCCTCAAACTATGATATTGGGGAAGTTCTTACTCAAAATGGGCATCCAGTGACATATCACAGTGAGACATTATCCGACACAGTCTAGAAGTATCCCACTTATGAAAAAGAGATGTATTCCATTGTGCAGGCTTGCCGACAATGGAAGCATTACTTTTTGGGGAAGAAAACAATCATCCACACAGACCAACTACTTGTGTAGTTCATACAAACACAAGGGAAGTTGAAGAATGATTTCCATCAGAAGTGGTGCACATATCTGCAACAATTTCATTTGAACATCAAGTACAATAAGGGAAGCACCAATAATGTTGCAGACTGCCTCAACCAACCACCGATCGTGGCGCTAACCACTATGCTCAAATATTGTAGTCACAAGACTTCTGATTGGCCACTTCTCTACAAGGGTGATGTAGAATTTGGCCACACATACGAGATGCTCTTGGAGGGTAACAAAGTTCCAAATTTTCACCTCCAGGATGGACTATTATGTCACCTGGGATACCTTTGTGTTCCTTCTATTAGTGTCAGTATTTGCATCCTTCCACCAGTGATCAAATAAACTCTTTCATGTCATGTTAAGGGTCCCATTATAAAAATTTTGTCATTCCATTAGGTCATCATGCAAAAATTTGGTCACTTGGTGTAGATTTAGGTCAAGCTTCACTCTTTTCAGAAATTTCATTACTTGCTGGATCATTTCACAACTTTGCTAAGTGTACATTAGGGATGAGTTGTCATAATTATTTTAGTCCTTTCATCATGAAGTTCATTCAGTCAAAGTCTTCATTAAGTTTTAGGGTTTTCAAGTTCCATAAAATCAACATTTGCATGCATAAAAGACCAACAAGTAAGATAGTGACAATAAACACATTTTATTATGAAAGTTTGATTTGTAAATTAATTTCAATTCCATATGTAATTTTATGTTTCTTAATATGTAATAAGTTCTCATGGTTCAAAGATAGATGCATACTCAATGTTCCAATCAACCAAATTAGTCAATATTCTAAAAATTCATAGTGTTCAAAATCTATCAAAAATATCAAATCCAAAGATCATGTTCAAAAGGTAAAGTGCAATGTCAAAGTTGAGTTCAAAAGGAAATGTGGGTCCCAAAGCCAATTTATGAGAACTCACCAAGTATAAAGGGCCATCAAAGACCAAAAAGACACTCATTTTCATTCTCATGCATTGAGTCCTCAAAATCCCAAAAAAAAAATCAAATTTTGAGCGAGAAAGTCGAGTTTTTTGGAAGGCTCTGCACTCCTTCTTGAGGCGTCACGCTTTTGACAGAGAGGGCGTTGCACTCATGCTTCAGGCATTGTGCTTTTACCATCTTTCTCCCACATATCCAAATCTTCATTCCAGGTGGTAAAATCATCAAAAAAGGGTTTTTTCAGTTAATTGAAGTAGGTTACACCTTTCTAAACCCTCCTTTTAGTTTATAATTTTGAATTCATGGTGTATACCCACCTCATTTACCATTTCAAGTTTTGAGCCAAGAAAACCTATTTTTCACCATTGCAAGCCAAGGTGGATTCCCCTAGACCCTATTTTCCCTTCCCACACTCTAAAATCACTCCCCTTATCCCTACATTACCTTCTCCCTTATCCCCAAATCCCATTTCCTAAAACCCTAATCCTAGATTGCATTTTCCTAGGAAGCCTCACCATATCCTTGTGATCAAATTCCCTACCCTATCTCCCTAAGTTTTTCTATCCCCCACCACTTCCCTAAGCTCCCTAACTCCCTTCCCCAATTACCTAAATTTTCTTACAGTAATCCCAACTCCCTAAACAAACTATCCTTCCCCTTTCCCTTCCCCTTCCTAGGGTTTTAAAACAAGGCATTTATTATGGAGGAGGAAAGCGATATTATGGAGGAGGAGATGAACATAGAAGAGGAGAGGAGACAACACAAAGGAGGGAGGATTTTGAGGCTTGAACCATCCAAAAATAGAGAATTGTTGGCCTCACCCATGAAAGTCAATTGCTTCAAGCATGTGGGTATTTTTGACTTCTGTGATATGGTCCAAAGAGTACAACATCACCCTCCTTTGACCAGAGTTTTCATCTCTAACCTCAAAGACAACCAAGTGAACATTGCAAGAGTAACCTTCACCATCTCCACAAATATCATTGTTGCAGCCATAGGGATACCCAATGTGGGTGAAAAATAGTTTAAGGCAAAATATGTAGATGCCCAACATTATGAACCATTTCTCAAGCCAAGGTACAAAAATGACAAAACGAAAGTCTTTCTTTTCAGCCACCTACTTGAAAAATTTTCTCCCATGATGAAGATAATCATGAAATATTTCACTTTTGAGGGAAGATTATCTAGACTATATGCCTATCACATCAGACTGCTAGTGCATTTCACTAGGGTGAAATTACTCAACATCCCTCTCTATTTTTACAGGAGTATTGATAAAATGTCATACATAATGCAGAACAAAGAGTATGAACATCAGATGAACAACCTCTTTCATCACTCTCTAATCAAAATAATTTTCCTTCGTCATCTCAATCAGCTAAACATTTTGTGGGAGTCCTTTATTGAGAATGATGTCTTCAATAATCCACCACCTCAGCCTACTAGACCAACTCCACCACCAACATCAGTGTCTCAAAGACAAACACGGTCATTTAGCAATGCTACAGTCAAAGAGGTCAAAGATATCAAAGAAACGAAAAAGGTCAAAACCTACCAGAGGGGACCTAGGCGAGTTTTTGCTACACATATTGTGGAAGGGGCCTTGCCTTCTTCATAAAAAAAGTAGGTAAATTAGGATGAGGAACAAGAAGAGACAACTTTCCATGAAGAGGAAGACCTTCATGAGGAAGAAAGAGACTTTGAGTTGATGGATTTGGATGATCAATATGATCAGGGGCCTCAAAGATGATCATCAAAGAGAAGTATTCCATGATCAAATAATTGTAGGACAACATGGCAAGAGTTCAATTTTTCATATCATTCCTTGAACATGAGAACAAGTAGCTGAAAGACAAGCAAGTACTCATAGAGCTAGAGTTGCTAAAGGAAAAAAGACAAGACATTAAGGGTAAGGAAATGACGACACCTAATGATTCTGACCATGATGATACTCAAATCATCTAGTCAAGACCAAAAAAAGAGGTATTAAAAGAGCTCTAGAGCAGGAAAAACATGAGGCAGAGCAACTTAGTTTTGAGGAAAGGATTTCCAAGGAAGTTGAAGATGATAGAGAGGTATGGATAGACAAGGTAAACATTAGGGGAATTTGAGGTCTAAAATGGGCCTCCTAAGTAAAATTTACAACCAGAATAAACTTTATAAGAACCAATAGGATTCAAGATGATGATGTCAACCATGGGGGATGATTCACCATTTTTAGAGTAAAAAGTAAAAAATATTAAAAAGTAATAAAATAATAAAGCCACTTTTTCAACTCATATTTTCAACTTATCTCCCTAAGGTTTTACTCAAATTTTGAACGGGAGTACTCGTTGGATGAAAAATTTACTTGCTCATCTAAGGATTACCGATGTTACATATGTTTGATGGACCCTACTACAAGAAAACTAAGAAATACATGAAAAACATGATTGTAATCACATTTTTTCATGTATTTCTCATTTTCGTGTAGCAGAGTCCATAGAGTGTATGCAACATGGGTACTCCTTGGATGAGGAATCAAATTTTGCATCCAATGAGTGTTTTCGCTTGAAATTTGAGTAAACTCATAGGGAGATAAGTTGAAAATATGAGTTGAAAAAATAGTTTTTTTCTTTTTTCCCTCTAAAATTCAATGATGTAATATAATCTTATTTTATTATTTCCACTATTATTTTATAATTTCCTTAGGAGGCCCATTTTATACCTAAAAATTCCCCTAATTCCTCCACCTTGAGAAGCTCTTCCATAAGGAAAACAAAGACAATGAGATGCTCAGACACATGTCCAACAGGTACATCACTAGAAACAAGATCTGCAACATCAAGCTTAAGCTATTGAAGGACAAATAAAATCAAACACTAATCAAGAAAAAGGAATAAGATAAAATTGAGATACTTGTTGATGCACCCCTAATTGATTGAGGCACATCATCAGCATTTCATCTACCCATTTCAAAGGTTTTTGGGTAAGTTTTTTCAATTTTGCGCATTTTTACAAATTTTGACAGGTTTTTAGCACAATCCACCTGCCAAAAGCACGTCACAATTTTTTTAGGAGCCTACAAATGACAAATTTCCACCACCATTGGATTCTGAAGGCATTCTACATCAAATTTTGACTATTGGAACACCAAAATTGGACATTATGACAAGGGGAAATGGCCAAAAACACCAAACAAATAACCTTTCTACCTCATTTTTCAGGCTGGCACTGCGCTTTTGACGAATCTTGGGAGAATTGACTTTTGAGGGCCTTAACTTAATTATTTTCATAACTTGAGGGCATGTTTGGAAACTAGACAGGAGCATATTTCTAATGAGCTATCATGAGCCCAATTTGGACTTCAGGAAAGCCTCCAAAAATCACCTTGAAGTTAGCATTGCGCTTCTACTTGAGGCATTGTGCTTTTGCTTTAGGCGCTGCGCTTTTTCCAATTGCCTGATATTTTCCAGTTTTGAGTTTTTCTCAATTGATGATAGAATTTATGAGTTTTTTTTTTATGTAATTCGTCCTTGTAAATGTAATTATGTCCTAAATAGTTACTAGAGGGTAGATAAATTGGGTAAAAGTGGATTTTTAGATAAATGAATTAGTTTCACCAAAGTTAGGGATGAGTTTGTTGATCTCCCTAGACTTTGGGTTTCTAGTTGAGCACTTTGTGGATCAGTTCCTAAAGTAGGGGATTCGACCCCTAAGCTGGGGAGAATAAGTTTTGGTCTATATTATTCACTTCTTTCCTCATAGCAAGGGTTGGATGATGTTGGATTGACCTTGGAAAACTTTTTGTAATCATACTTTGGGCTAATAATAACTGACTAAGTTGCAGATATTTTGATGGAATTCTTGTGGTAAAGTAATTTGACATTGTTTCTTATTCTATTTTGATAATGTGTGAATTTATTGTGATTCATATTAATCTCATTTCCAAATGTAATTGTTTCCTAAGTCTGAAAGACAGAATTCATTAAGCTTATGCTCTATTTTGGAGGGATAATTACAATTTGTTTCATCTTTATTCTTAATAGAAAATAATTCATATCTCTTATTCTATTTTCTCAAACCCTATCAATCTAAAAAATTTCATCAGATATCCTTTTGTGTTGAAGAGATTACCTACCTTGCTCCATCATATCCCTGCAATTGTGATCCTTGTTTGGCCTAAACTAATTTCTTCCCTGACCTATTCACCATCCAAAACCTCAACATTTCAATCAATCAAACCCCTGTGTTACTATACCCAGCCTAATATCTCATTGATCGAGTCATATTGAATAAGATCCATTGGAGAGAGCCCTCTCTTGCCCAGTAGGGCTAGCTACTTGGAAAAATATTGGTCTATGGTTACCTTTGCTGGTCTCTTCTCAGCCTCAGAGATCTGGTGGAGTGATAACATCTTCGCAACCATGCTGGGGAAGCAAGTGACAGATCTTCCCTGGTTGTACCATTATTTTTTCGAATTCTTGGCCTCTGGATGATAGGTCTAAGGTTTCATTGAGGTTGATTTGAAAAAGTTGCAGAGAACCAAGTTGATGAATAGTGAACATTCTGGCTTTAAGGAGATACACCAGATCAAATCCTGATCCTCATCCAACTGATCTAGTTGAAGACCCATAGAGGCTTTTTTGTAAGCACATATATCAAGCTACATAAATTTAGTCAAATCCAATTCCATTGGTAAGATCTTCTACCTGCAAAATTTTTATCTCTCAAAGACATAACTTTTGATTTAAATTTTGAGCTGTATTTGTTTCGATCTAAGGCTAAAACCTCATTATATGATATAGTATTTGACCCATTAAGGCTCTCTAAGGTAAAATAATTATCTGAGATAGATATTAGTTCTTTAAATCTTGAAGAAAATTTACCCTTTGAAGAAACTAAGTCTGAATCAAATTTTGACACTAAAGTATGGAGTCAATTATAGAGGCTTGAAATTTTAGCAAACCAACTTCAATACCAATTAGAAAAATCCATAATCCAATATCAGTGAGAGTCAATACCTACCCTGACACAATCACAGATAACTATTGCTTCCTCATTTGCACCATCTACTTCATTATCTATTCAGCCAAATCCTCCTATTTTCACTCCTTTATTTCATTCAGTGGGAATTATGGCCAGATTTTCACCCCTCATCTTGCCAAGTAAACTACATTCCTTACCACAAGATTATGGCTAGAGACTCCCACTTTTTGATGAAAATTATTCAATCACTGCAAAACAACACATAGTTAAAGTCACTGACTTTATTGATTTGGAAGAAGTAGATGAAGATGATGCTAAAATGAGAACCATAGTTTGGATATTTTTAGAAGAAGTTAAAGTATGGTTCAGATCATTAAATGCAAATTCTATAGCCACTTCAAACCAGTTGATAGATTCCTTCATAACTTGATGGGAGGTAAATAAGAATCCATTACAAATCCTTTTTTAATACAATAATATGAAAATGGAACCAAATGAATCAGTACAAGACTTCACTACGCAATTCAATAGAGTATAAAATTCCATTCCCAATGAGATAAAACCTCCTCTAGGGTTGGCCCTCTTGCATTACCCTGATGGTTTTGATACATACATGGCTTATCAGTTGCGAGAAAGGAATCTTGCTACATTAGAATACATGCAAAAAAATGCAATTAGTGTAGAAGCTAATTTTTCCATTAAGAAGTAAAAAATGAAGGGTGAGAGGAGAGTAACTATCAAGGAAGCATCTTCATAATACGATGTAAAACTGGAAACCTTGATAAGAATAGTAGAAAGGATGGTTGACAGGATTTCCATTACTGAAATACAACCGGAACCATAAGTTAGAAATCCTAACTTCAGAGGACAACAACAACAACCTCAATTCAAAATTAAGAAAAGAGAACAAAGGGCACTTGAGCAACTAGCATAGCCACATCAAATTCGAACACCCTTGCAGAAAAATTATGCTCAAGGAGGTGAGGAAGAAGAAGAAGAAGTTCATATTGTTGAAGAAAATCACTTTTTCATAGTTGATGTCCAGCCCATATTTTTGGCAGAAAATGAAGAGTATGTCGAGAAGACGGATGTACCCAAGGATGAAGACTATATTCTAGCCCACAATCATTAGTTGGAGGTTGAATCTGATGATTATCAGTGAGGATAATTAAATTCCCTTAGCTCACAGCAGAGGAAGTACAAATTGAGGGGTAGAGATGTCCCAATAACTCCTATTCAGAAGCAGGCATCTCAACAAAAAGATACTCAACTGAAATAGAATTCTCAAGGTAATTAGAATAAAGGAAAAGAACATGCAACTGAAAGTTAGAACAAGGATAATCAACCATCTACAAGCTCACAGGATAAAGAAAAAGACAACCAAAGAAAATAAACTACATCAAAGGATCATGTCGAAAAAAGAGATATCATTAAAGAGGTAGAAAAATCCATTCATTTCAGCTTAGAAATTGAAATTTCCAAATTGAAAGTGTCAATACCTTTAACTAAACTTGTTAAGAACAATCATTGTAAGTCTCATGTAGCAAAAAATGTTAAAAGTAGATCCTTCATCTGATATACTTAATGTCGAAGATGACCAACCTAAACTTATCTTTGGTCCAACAATAGATGGTTAGTTAGAGGATAGTGAAGTTCCCTTGTTCTATTTGAGTCTGAGAATCCACCAAAATATCCTTCACAATTCCATGCTCGACTCTCAATCTTCCCACAATTTGATGCTGAAATCCATTATGGAGAAATTGGGCCTATATATCACTCGTCCTTACCATGATTTGTATTCCTTTGATTCAGGTAGAGTCATTTGTCTGGGTCTTATTAAGGATTTAGTAGTTTCCCTTGAACAAATTCCAGCAAAGAATGTCTTGATGGATGTGGTGGTGGTTGATATACCACCACGGTTTGGTATGTTGCTATCTAGATATTGGGGAGCGAAGATGAGAGGCACTTTGCAACTAGACTTCTCTTATGCCACCATCCTAGTTTTTGGGCAATTGAGAAAGTTGCACTGAGAAAAAAAGATTAAGTACATGATAACCAACAAACAGAAGCCTAATAATCATCCAATTAAGTACATACATATTTATAATCTTTTATTTTTTTCAATGATAGTGGCTTGAATGATGCAGATAGTTAGCTTGTCGAAGTAGAAGATATTCCAGATATTTCTAATTGTATCAGAAAAATTTTAGAGAAGGGAAAAGAGAATCTGCAAAATTCTTTAGAGAATTCATCAGATAAGGCAGAGGAAAGTTTAGATCAAAATCAAGAAATGGCTCAGAAAGTTGAGACAGAACATAAATCAAAATTCCAACACTTGGATGATGAAAATGGTCTATGGACCATGGATTTTCATGGTACCTTGGGGAAAGATGGGGAAGACATCGGAATTTGGATCCACAACCCTCTTCATCAGCCTGGTAAGGTTCCTAATAATGTTAGATTATGTTCATACAAATTGGATTTTGATTGTTCTAACAATGAGGCAAAATATGAAGCATTGATCACCAGTCTCAAGATCTTGAAAAAGTTGGGTGCAAGAATAATTTCAGTATATGGCGACTCCAAACTTGTGATAAAATAGATAAAAGGGGAATACTAGGCCAAGCATCCATGAATGAGAGTGTATAGGAATTCTCTACTAAATATCCTAAAGATGTTTCCCGAACATACATTGTCAGTAGAGCCGAGAAGCCATAATCTCATGCCAGATTCACTTGCTACAATAGCAAGTAATTTCAAAATCCCTATATTTTCCAATAGAAAATTTGAAATCCATGTTAAACATCAAATCACTATTCCTGACAACTTGCGGTATTGGCAAGTATTTTGGGATGATATGCAGGTAAACAATTTTCTGTAGAATGAAGGAGAATTAGAGAATTCTTTCATTGATGAAGTTTATGACAAGGATGATCAGGTCATTGAAGCTATCCAGTTTGATATTTTAGAGTTGAATGACAACAATATTCCATGAGGTTTCATACCTTTGGAATAATTGTTTGATCGAGATGATGTGGATTAGAAGCCAACATTGATTCCTATGGAAAAGGGCGTGGAGGATGTAAACATCGGAACAATGGACAAGTCTAAGATGGTCAAATTGTCCAAGTATTTATCTCCTCAGGTAAAGGAAAATTACATTGATTTAATTTATGAATTTTCTGATGTTTTCTCTTGGGATTATGTAGACTTAAAGGTCTATAATAAGGATATCATACAACACACTATTCTAATTAAGCCCGATCAAAAGCCTTTTCAGAAAAAGCTAAGAAGGATCAAACCGAATTTGCTTCCATGCATAGAAAAAGAAGTGAATAGGCTCTAAAAATCAGGTATCATTGTTCTTATCATGTTTTACGATTGGATATCTAATCTAGTCCCAGTAAGAAAGAATATTGGTGAAATAAGGATTTTCATAGACTTTACAAATTTAAACAAGGTGTCTCTTAAAGATAATTACCCCCTTCCCAAAATGGATCACATCTTATAGAGAGTGGTTGTGGCTTCCAGAATGTCTTTGCTTGATGGATATTCAAGACAAAATCAGATTTTAGTGCCTGAGAAATATCAGGACAAAACTGCCTTCACTACACTTTGGGGTATGTTCAAATATAAAAATATGCCATTTGGACTAAAGAATGTAGTGACTACCTTTTTGTAGGAGATGGATATAGCCTTTGCAGATGAGAAATATGTTTTCCTAGTGGTATATTTAGATGATTTGAAAATTTTATCCCATTATGATGATGAACACTTGTATCACTTAAGGATTGTTTTTCAGAAATGCAGGAAATTCAAAATCTTCGTTAATCTGAAAAAGAGCTTTTCTCCATGGGGGAGGGAAAAATTCTCAGTCACATCATCTCCAAGTATGGAATCCGGATTGACCCTTCTTGGGTTGAGGTAATTCAACAAATTGACTTTCCATAGAGCAAGAAAGAAATTCAGGCTTTCAATGGTAAGATGAATTTCTTATGCAAATTTATTCCAAATTTGGCTGAGCACCTTCGAGAAATGACCAACATGTTGAAAAAAGAGAATGAGGTAAAGTGGCCTGAGGATGACAAGAAGTCCTTTAACTCAGTGAATTTTTCCTTAATCACAACCCATATTTTAATCAACTCATATTATTCAATTGATTTTATCTTTTTCTCATTTTCCTTCGAGCATACATTGGCTGCAGTCTTGACGCATAAAAAGGATAAGACTGAGCAACCCATAGAATTTTTCAGATGAACCATCCAGGATACAACTCTTCGGTACAATATCATATATAAACAAGATTTGGATTTGGTAAAAGCGTTGCAGGATTTCCGTGTTTATATTTTACATTCACATATTTTGGCTTATGTTCCCAATGTAGCAGTAAAATATGTTCTTATGCAGACAGATCTGAAAGGTAGAAGAGGGAAATGGATAGCAGCAATTTTGGAATATGGCCTCAAGGTCAAGCCCACAAAGCTGATCAAAGGTCAAGGTCTAGCAAAGCTCATGGCCGAGTCAAATTTTCATTTTCTAGACATCAACCTTATTACAACATTGTCTAATGAAGAAGAGGATGTCACTCTTATACAGGTATCTGATATGTTTCTTTCATCTCCTTAGCACTATGATATCATATATGTTGTTCACCATTTTAACCCTCCTCTAGGCATGAATAAGAGTAAGGGTAGGTCTTTAAAGTTGAAAGCTTCCAAATATTGCATTTTGGACAACGCCCTTTATTGGAAATATCCAGGAGGTATTTTTTTGAATTGTTTAGATGAAAATGAAGCCCAAGAAGTTATGAATGATTTTCATAGAGGAGACTAGGGTGGCCATATGTTATGGAAGACCACAACTAATAAATTATGGAGAGCGGGATACTATTGTCCAACTCTTTTTGCAGACTTTTACAAAACAATGATGAGTTTCCATAAGTGTCAAGTGTTTCAAGGTAAAATAAAACTTCTTCCTTTACCTTTGCAGCTTATTTCAGTACATGCACCTTTTCAGCAGTGGGGAATTGACTTCATTGGATAGATTCACCTCACATCATCTACACAGCATAAATGGATATTAACAACCACCGACTACTTCACCAAATGGATCAAGGCGATTCCAACAAGGCAAACAATAGACCTAGTAATTTTTCAATTTTTAGAGACTAACATATTGTCTCGTTTTGGTTGTCCTCATAATATTATTACCGAAAATGCGGCATCATTCAAATAAAAAAGGATGGCTAAGTTTTGTGACAAATATAACATCAAGTTGGGGCACTCAACCGCTTATTATCCACAAGGTAATGGCTTAGAAGAATCCTCTAATAAGTCTTTGATTACTATTACAAAGAAGATGTTGGAGGCCAACAAGAAGAACTGGAAAAAAAAGCTTGTGAATGCCTTGTAGGCAGACAAGGTGAGTATTAAGAAATCTATAGGAATGTCCCCTTTTCAGTTAGTTTATGGTGTAGACACTGTTTTTCCTACATCACTTGTAGTCCCAATCATGAAATTGTTGCAAGAAGAAGGAAGTGAGGAGATTGATGTAAAACGCTGAATAAATCAGATGATCCACCTTCAACAAACGAGAGATGAGGTATTTAAGAACACCTCAAAGATTCATGAGAAGATAAAGAATGTGTGTGACCGAAAAAACAAGGCAGATGATTTTAATCTTGAAGTTGTAGCACTTCAGTGGGATGCAAGGAATGAGGAAAAAGGAAAGCATGGAAAGTTTGACAACTTATGGAAAGGGTCATACAGGATCTGAGCATTCTGTGGGCAACATGATTTTATACTGAAGGAGATGAATGGAGAAGAATTCTTAGGAGGACCAGTGAATGGTAGGTTCCTTAAGCATTATCTTTTCTGATGTAGATTTCAAATTTCTCAAATCCATTGTTAAATATCAGCTTAAATTTCTACAAAGTGTGAAGCGGAGAATCACCGAAGCTTAGAGCCCAAGGTGAAGGCCATAAAGTTTCATTAGTTTTCTTGTTGTTTTCAAAATTAAGTCAGTTAAAGTCAAGTTAGTTTTGAGTCAATTTTTAGTCATATTTCAGTCAGTTTGAGTTTGTTTCAAATCAGTTTAAGATTTCAATTTTCAGTTTGTCTTTTAGCTTTACTCCATGCCCAATGGATAGGCACTTGGTATGCGATTTTCTTGGTGCCTCCAAGGAGCTACCATCCCTAGCTGGAGACAATGTTAGTGTCAGTATTTTCATCCTCCCACCACTGATCAAATAAATTTTTTCATGTCATGTTAAGGGTCCCATTCTGAAATTTTTGTCATTCCATTAGGTCGTCATGCAAAAAATTGGTCACTTGGTGCAAATTTAGGTCAAGCTTCAGCCTTTTCAGAAATTTTATTACTCGCTGGTTCATTTCGCCACTTTGCTGAGTGTACATCAATCATGAGTTTTCATCATCATTTTAGCCCTTTAATCATGAATTTCATTCAGTCAGAGTCTACATTAGGTTTTAGGTTTTTCAAGGTCCATAAAATCACCATTTGCATGCTTAAAAGAAAATCAAGTAAGAGAGTGACAATAAACACATTTTATTATGAAATTTTGATTTGTAAATTAATTTCAATTCAATATGTAATTTTATGTTTCTTAGTATGTAATAAGTTCTCATGGTTTCAAGATAACTACATACTCAAGGTTCCAATCAACCAAATTAGTCAATGTTCTAAAAGGTCATACTGTTCAAAATCCATCAAAAAGGTAAAATCCAAAGATCAGGTTCCAAAGGTAAAGTGCAATGTCAAAGTTGAGTTCAAAAGGAAATGTGGGTCCCAAAGCCAATTTATGAAAATTCACCAAGTATAAACGACCATCAAAGACAGAAAGACACTCATTTGCATTCTCATGCATTGAGTTCTCAAAATCCCAAGTCAAAAATAAAATTTTGAGCGATAAAGTTGAGTTTTTTGGAAGGAACTGCGCTCCTTCTTGAGGCATTGTGCTTTTGACAAAGAGGGTGTTGCACTCCTGCTTAAGGCGCTACGCTTTTACCTGGGAGGCGATGTGCTCTTGCTTAAAGAACTGTGATTTTACCATCGTTCTCCCACAACTCCAAATATTCATTGCAGGTGGTCTAGCCATCAAACAAGGGTATCTTCAGTCAATTTAAAGTAGGTTACACGTCTCTAAAATCCTCCTTTTAGTTTATAATTTTGAATTCATGGTGTAAACCCTCCTCATTTACCATTTCAAGTTTTGAGCCAAGAAACCCTATTTTTCACCATTGCAAGCCAAGGTGGTTTCCACTAGACCCTATTTTTCCTTCCCACACTCTAAATCACTCCCCTTATCCCTACATCACCTTATCCCTTATCCCCAAATCCCATTTCCTAAAACCCAAATCCTAGACTGCATTTTTATAGGTAGTCTCACCATATCCATGTAATCAAATTCCCTGCCCTATCTCCCTAAATTTTTCTATCCTCCACCACTTCCCTAAGCTCCCTAACTCCCTTCCCCAATTCCCTAAATTTTCCTACACTAATCCCAACTCCATAAACCTACTATCCTACCCCTTTCCCTTTCCCTTCCCTATGGCTTCAAAAAAAGACAAATACTATGGAGGAGGAAAGATATATTATGGAGGAGGAGATGAACATAGAAGAGGATAGGAGACAACACAAAGGAGGGAGGATTTTGAGGCTTGAACCATCCAACACTAAATAATTTTTGGCCTCACCCATGACAGTCAATTGCTTCAAACATGTGGGTTGTTTTGACTTCTATGAAATGGTCCAAAGAGTACAATATCACCCTTCTTTGACTAGAGTTTTCATCTCTAACATCAAAGACATCCAAGTGAAAATTGCAGGAGTAACCTTCACCATCTCCACATATATCATTGTTGCAGCCACATGGATACCCAATGTGGGTGAAAAATGGTTTAAGGCCAAATATGTAGATGCCCGTCATTATGAACCATTTCTCAAACCAACATACAAAAATGACAAAAAGAAAGTCTTTCCTTTCAGCCACCTACTTGAAAGATTTTTTCCCATGCTAAAGATCATCATGAAATATTTCACTTGTGAGGGAAAATTTTCCAGAATATATGCCTATCACATCAGACTACTCATGCATTTCACTAGGGTGAAATTACTCAACATCCCTCACTATTTGTACATGAGTATTGATAAAATGTCATATATAGTGCAAAACAGAGAATATGAACATCAGATGAACAACCTCTTTCATCATTCTCTAATCAAAATAATTTTCCTTCATCATCTCAATCAACTAAGTATTGCACGGGAGACCTTTATTGAGAATTATGTCTTCAATACTCCACCACCTCAGCCTGCTAGACCAATTCCACCACCAACATCAATGTCTCAAAGACAAATAGGGTCATCTAGTAAGGCTATAGTCAAAGATGTCAAAGAAGTAAGAGAAACCAAAAAGGTAAAAACCTACCAAAGGGGACCTACAAAAGTGTTTGCTCCACGTATTGTGGAAGGGGCCTTGCTTTCTTCATCAGCAAAGTAGGTACATCAGGATGAGCAGCAGGAAGAGATAGTTTTCCATGAAGAGGAAGACCTTCATGAGGAAGAAATATACTTTGAGTTGATGGATTTGGATGATCAAGATGATTAGGAGGCCTTGACACTGATCATAAAAGAGAAGGATGACATGATCAAATAATTTCAGGACAACCTGGCAAAAGCTCAATTTGTCATATCATTCATTAAACATGAGAGCTAAACTTGTTGGAATGGTTGATGATGATGTGCTTAAGCTTGGAGGGAAGCCTCGGCAAGAATTCCCAACTTTTTCTTTTCCTCCATGGTCAACTTTTCAATTTTGGCATTGGCTCTTTTGAGCTTAGCCAATGTAATTTTCTCTTTCCGGGCATGGAGTTTGGCCTTCCTCCTCAACAATTCATTATCCTTATTTTCATTTTCTAGCAGCTTCTCCAAGTGTTGATTGGGTCTATCAAGCCATGGTTCCATGTTCTCATTGATCTCTTTAGAAAGCTACTCATTTAGGGTTAGCTGATTAGCTAGCACAGCTTCCCTTTGTCTCTCTAGAGCTAGAGCTCTTTTTCAGCCCTCTAGTTATAGGTCTCTATCTTGGTTCCTATTCTTTCACTTCATCAACTAAGCCATACTTCTCCAGTGTTTCATCTAGCATGACTTTTTCCTTTTGAGCCTCTCTTTGAGTAGTGTAATACTTAACCTCATCAATAACCTGTTTGGTTTTCAATTTTTCATTCTCTTGCTCAAGAAGTTTTATGACATATATAGCCATGTTAAGATTATTTTGGAGCTCACTAATCTTGGCATCATTACCTTTGATAGCAACATTTGTGATTTTATCATTTTCATCCTCATCTAGGTCAACCAGTTGAAATTCATGCTATATTTCATGATTTTCCTCCTCATCATGAATGACTGGCTTAATGACCTTCTCTTTACCTTTATCCACCTGTTGTGTTGATGTAGAAGGCATGTTGCCTTTCACTCCAAGTGAAGAAAACACATGCCTATAGCCTCTCTGGTAGGTTTTTGGCAATGGCTTAACCTCAACCATTGATCACGAGATCAAGTCTCTTGTAGAAAAATGCTCAAAAATGAAGTTGCTCAGAATTGGTCCGAACCAGAACGACTGAAAAGAGCTCAGAAAAAAAATCATGTAGACGTGAATGGCACTGAAAACCGATGCCATATGAGAAAGATATTCAGATTTGAAGTTTGCTAATTTCAGTTAAAAAATGGCCAAAATTTGACTTTATAAAAAGTTATTTTTATTAAAAAAAGAATATTCCACAGAATATTTTGGGAATATTTCGTGGAATATTCCACAGAATATTCTGCAGGCAGCCAATGAAAGGGTGCCACGTGGCCAGCCCGGAGGCTGCCACGTGGCCCCAAGGTGGAATGAAATGGGTGTTAAAAATTTGTTTTGGACGCGACAGGATTTGAAACCGAGTCGGGGCGGAGTCAACCGGGCGACCCGACTGTTGGGCCACGGCAATAGTTCTTGAAAACATTGAATTCAAAATATTATTTAAACGTTAAATTTGTTTTGGGCGGGGCCGAAAGGGGGCCAGCCCCCTCTGCATACAACCATACCGTGGGAACCGTGGGCTTCAAACAATTGGTGTGTTTAACCATTGAACGGTTGGGCATATGGTGCGGAAACATATTTAAATGTGGATATATATATTAAAGTCTCAACCACCTTGTTCCAAAGTTTATGCCATGAATAACGCCCAGGACTTCGGTCTTATGGATAAGGCCCTTAACCTTAGCACCACGAACTGGCAGGGATGTTGGCGGAATCCGCCTATTTTGGTGGCCGCCCTAATTTGTCGGGATTAACTGGAGTTCCACCAGATTTGGTGGAGTTTTTTTAGCCCTAACTGGGCAAAACTTCAGTTAGCCATAACTTTGACTAGGGAAGTCCATTTGGGACGATTTTTTATTTTTATTTTGGGGTATTGAAGCATTCTGGAGCTTTTGGGATAGGTTATAGAGCCATCAGGGTGCTTTATTAGTGATTTTATTAGCGATTTTGGTTGTGGAGGCACCAGGGCTTGGTGAAAGATCAGTTGTGTTGGACTATACTCATCCATTGGAGGTGAATGAATAGTCGATTTATACTGATTTTAGTCCTCTATTCTGAATTTGCAGCTAATTTTTCCTTTTGAGGCTTTCTACACAGTGTAATTTTTAATTTGAGCATTAATGAAAGAGGGAAGAGCCTATTTAGAGGCTTTTGGACCCAGCAGAGGGAGCCCAAGGGAGGGGTGAACTGCTTAAACAAATGCTTACTGTCATACTGTGCATTCTTGCTGTTATATTTCAGATTTTACTACATTAAACAGTAACTTTTCATAAGTCCAATTTTCCCAATCAGACTTATATAGTGATTACAACTCATTAGTTTCACTTCAAACCACATTACTTCCATTGCAGAATACTTGACCTTGCTTATTCACACATAAAATTTTGATTAATGAATACTTTGCACATAAAAAAATACTTTCATTAATC
The DNA here is from genome assembly GCA_034641835.2 of Pinus albicaulis. Lineage (NCBI taxonomy): Eukaryota > Viridiplantae > Streptophyta > Pinopsida > Pinales > Pinaceae > Pinus > Pinus albicaulis. The sequence goes on from CM076582.1 coordinate 566,185,430, forward strand.
AGATCTATTTAGTGTTTACATTATATTTCTTTAGGCATTGTTAGTAAGAGGGCCAGAAGCTTCTGGTTTCATACTTTCTAGTAAAGGTGAAATAACCAGTAAAAGCCCCTACTGTCAATCTCTGTATAAGAAATACTTTGTTCACACAATTTCAGATTAGATTGGTATCAGAGCTCTAGGTTTTTCTTAAGAGTTTGTGAAATTTGTGCAAGAAGATTGTGCTATTATGCAAAATTTGATGCTTACTAGGCTGAAATTGAAAAGAGGGGAAGGTCAATTGGTTAGAGCACAAGTTAATCCTCAACCAAGGAGGGCTAGGGTGCCATTATCTCCACCTTCCATCTCATCCTCATTAGCCTTGAATCAGCCACAAACATGTCTTCCAGAGAAGGAGAAGTACATGAAGAAATGGATCCCAAGGAAGAAGAAAGAGTCTTTAGAAAAGCTTTCTTGGACATGACTGAGATGGTTAGGATCCTATACCAGGAGAAAAATGATAGGATTGCTGGAGAAGGGTCTAGAAACCAAAAAGAAGAAGGAGATTCTTCAGGAGGAAAGAAAGAAAAAGATGAGTCTAAGAAAGGGAATGGAGGAAATGGTGATCCACCATCTCCATCTTCATCCTCTTCCTCCACATCATCCTCTTCTACTTATGTTAATCAGTCACACAAAACAAAAACATCTCTTAAAAATCCTTTGTTAAAGCTTGATGTAAAATTTGAGTTTCCCATGTTTAATGGTGATGTGAATGCAGAAAAATCGGATAATTGGATTAGACAGCTAGAATTCTATCTAAGGATTCAGAATTTGCATGATGATGACACAAAAATCCAATTAGCCTCTTTGAAAATGGATGGAGAAGCTTTGGTTTGGTGGGAAGCCAAGACCAGAGAGGAGATTAAAAATCATGGTAAGATAACTCTAACTTGGAATGAGTTTATTACATCTATTAAGAAACAGTTTTATCCTCTTGCTCATATTCAGAAAGAAATCATGAATTGGCAAAATTTTAGGCAACTTAAGGGTCAAAATGTGCAAGATTATACCCAAGAGTTTAGAAGGAGATCACTTCTACTTGGAGTAGACTTACAAAGTCAAGAAACCTTGTTGAAATACATAGGAGGTTTGCACAATTACCTACAACATACTATTCTAATGTTCAATCCTACCAGCTTAGATGAAGTCTGTGTGCAGGCTACACATTTAGAAGCTAGAGGAAAGAATACTTTTGATGAGGATAGTAATTTTAAAAAGAAAGGAAAGAAGAGAGTTGAAAATTCAAGAAAAGAAAAAGGAAAATTATTTTGCAAGAACTGTTCAAAGACAAGTCATGATGAAGATCATTATTGGAAGCTTCATCCTGAACTGAAACCAGAAAAATACAAGAACAAAAACAAGACCAAAGAAAAGGAGAAAACTGTAGCAACAGTTGAGCAAGACTTAGGGTCAGACTTAGGAGATGAGACAAAAAGCATAGCCATGGTTTTAAAGAACATTAAGGGGAAAGAAGTGGTGCAAGACACAATTCCTAGTTCTAGCTCTTTGAATTGTCACAAAGATACTCATGATGAAAAGAGGAGGATAGAGCTTTTCCATGTGAGGGTAATTTCCAAACATACCAAAATTGACACACTATTTGACAGTGGGTCACAAGCTAATCTTATATCTGAAGACTTGGTCAAGCAGCTTAAACTTGAGACCATTCCACATCCGAAGCCTTATCCACTTGGATGGATATGTAAGGATGCCAATTTGCAAGTCTCAAGGAAGTGCATATTGCGCTTTGCAATAACTGCACACTTTATTGACACGGTGGAACTTGATGTGGTGCCGCTTGATATCTCAGGTATTGTTTTGGGAAGTCCTTACTTATTTGACAGGAAGGCCATCTTTCATCGCCATGAAAACAAGTATCACTTGTTCAAATATGGTAAAGAGTACATTGTGAGAGCACACAAGAAGAAGCTGGAATCTTCTTTACTCCATGCAAGTCAATTGAAAAGACTGGTTAATGCAAGTCAAAGTCTAACTTTGTTAATGTTGAAACGACAAGATTTTGAGCATTCACCTTTTTATGATGTTGCTAATGATTTGTCTCAGTTTAATAACAATTTGTATTTGAAAGAATATGATGTTATGCTGCACAAATTACCTTTTGGGTCAACCAATGCAGTGAAAGAAGTGTCAAAGCAAAGCAGTGCAAGCAAGAAGGACACCCAATTCAGCATGGGAAAAAGTTGGTTTCAAAATGGTAGAATTCGCCATGGGAACAGTTTGCAAGGTGAAGGTTATTTTAAGTCTTCTGGGAAGTTTGATCAGTGTAGAAAAATTTTATTTTCTGCAAATTACAATTTCTGTTCTGCAAATTTTAATAATTTGCATCATGACTCCATTAATCTTAGCAATGGTCGATCAGTTGATTCCAGAGACAGATTACCATTTTCTCAAAAGATTCATTTGATGAAATCGGGTAGATTTCAGTTATTCAAGGGTGGAAGATTGGAGAATCAGTCTCCACATCATCAGTTTCAGTAATCAGAGAGCTTTTGGGGTCCAAAAGCTTCCCATTTGGGAGGTGTGATTAGGAGATCAAGTCTCTTGTAGAAAAATGCTCAAAAATGAAGTTGCTCAGAATTGGTACAAACCAGAATGACTGGAAAGAGCTTGGAAAAACGATCCTGTAGATGCGAACGACACTGAAAACCGAGGCCGTATGAGAAAGATATTCAGCTTTGAAGTTTGCTAATTTCAGTTAAAAAATGGCCAAATTTGACTTTATAAAAAAATATTTTTATTAAAAAAATAATATTCCACAGAATATTATGGGAATATTCTGTGGAATATTCCATAGAATATTCTACGAATTATTCTACAGGCAGCCAATGAAAGGGCGCCACGTGGCCAGCCCGGAGGTCGCCACGTGGCCCCAAGGTGGAATGAAATGGGCATTAAAAATTTGTTTTGGACGTGACAGGATTTGAAACCGGGTCGGGGCGAAGTCAATCAGGCAGCCCGACCATTGGGCCACGACAATAGTTCTTGAAAACATTGAATTCGAAATATTATTTAAACGTTAAATTTGTTTTGGGCAGGGCCGAAAGGGGGCCAGCCCCCTCTGCATACAACCATACCACAGGAACCATGGGCTTCAAACAATTGGCGCGTTTAACCATTGAACGGTTGGGCATATGGTGTGGAAACATATTTAAATGTGTATATATATATTAAAGTCTCAACCACCTTGTTCCAAAGTTTATGCCATGAATAGCGCCCAGGACTTCGGTCTTATGGATAAGGCACTTAACTTTAGCACCACGAACTAGCGGGGATGTTGGCAGACTCCGCCTATTTTGGTGGCCACCCTAATTTTTCGGGATTAACTGGAGTTCCACCAGATTTGGTGGAGTTTTTTTAGCCCTAAATGGGCAAAAATTCAATTAGCCATAACTTTGGCTAGGGAAGTCCATTTGGGACGAATTTTTTTTTTGATTTTGGGGTATTGAAGCATTCTGGAGCTTTTGGGATAGGTTGCAAAGCCATCAGGGTGCTCTATCAGTGATTATATTAGCGATTTTGGTTGTGGAGCCACCAGGGCTTGGTGAAAGATCAGGTGTGTTGGACTATAATCATCCATTGGAGGTGAATGAATAGTCGATTTATACTGATTTTAGTCCTCTGTTTCTTAATTTGCAGCTAATTTTTCCTTTTGAGGCTTTCTACACAGTTTAATTTTTAATTTGAACATTAATGAAAGAGGGAAGAGCCTATTTAGAGGCTTTTGGACCCAGCAGAGGTAGCCCAAGAGAGGGGTGAACTGCTTAAACAAATGCTTACTATTATACTGTGCATTCTTGCTGTTATATTTCATATTTTACTACATTAAACAGTAACTTTTCATAAGTCCACTTTTCCCAATCAGACTTATACAGTGATTAAAACTCATTAGTTTCACTTCAAACCACATTACTTCCATTGCAGAATACTTGAACTTGCTTATTCACACATAAAATTTTGATTAATGAATACTTTGCACATAAAAAAATACTTTCATTAATTAGATCTATTTATTGTTTACATTATATTTCTTTAGGCAGAGCCAGTAAGAGGGCCAGAAGCTTCTGGTTTCATCCTTTGTAGTAAAGGTGAAATAACAGTAAATGCCCCTACTGTCAATCTTTGTATAAGAAATACTTTGTTCACACAATTTCAGATCAACCATACTACCCCACTTAGGCTCAATGTCATCTATCCTGCTAGGTGACCCAAAATCATAATGAGATGGAGATGAAGGATCATGATGAAATGGAGATGAAGGATGTGAAGGGGATTGATCTGATGATGATGAGTAAGTCATGGGTTGAGATGATCAAGGGAAATTTTATTCATGCTTAATGGATGTGTCAATGAAAATGTCATTAGATATGAAGGTACTCCATGCAATGTTTAGTTGATTGATATGGTGGAGGACTATGATTTTTATGAGGGAATGATGGAATGGGCTTCTCATTTGCTGTTCATATTTCTTCTTCTGGGAAATGTATTCCATATTCTCTATACTCTGGAAAATATAATAGGGCATGTTAAGCATCCTTACCCTAGTGAAATGAATCAAGAGCCGGAAGTGATAGGAATAGAGCCTTCAAAATTTGCCTTCACATGAAAAATATCTCATTGTAATATTCATCATTGGTGCATATATTTCCAAGAAGTGTGAAAAAGGGAAGAACCTCTTTATTTGATTTTGGTGTCTTGGTTTTAGGAAGAAGTCAAAATCCTATTTCTTCAACTTGCCTTTCTTGAACCATTTCTCCGTGACATTTGGGATCCATGTAGAATCTAAAGTTACAACAGTTGATAAGGTAAAAGTTATCCCAGCTAATCTAACTTGGTTGTCATGGAGTCCTGATATGAATAGTATAGTTAGCATGAGGTGGTGTTTAACCCTCTGAATTTTCTCGCAAAAATCATAACAACCAAAATTTTTGAAGCATGTGATATTCAATGGAGAAGCTAAGAGTTACTTAGTGTTTGCATGCTCAAGTCTGAGCACTCTTCCTCCTCTATGTGACCTCCTTATCTCTGTTTCCTCTCCTTCAATGAATGATGTGTTTTCCTCTTCTGTTTCCATGGTGTTTTTGTTAAAAACCTAGGGATTAGAGAAGGGAAATGGGAAAGGGAGATGGGGAAGAAAAAATGAGGGAGGCGCTTGATAGGATATGTGATATGGGGAAAGGAAAAGGAATGAAAGAGTGATGGGAATTGGGATTTAGGAGCCTAGGTAAAAATAGCACCTAGGGCTTAGGGTTTTAGGATTTAGTAGCTTAGGGATAGGGATTATGATAACAAGGATTAGGGAATGAATTTTAACAATGTAGGGATGGTATTGAGTGTAAGGAAAATGGGATTTTGGGAATTATGAGTGCAAGGGAGAAAAACTAGGGTTTCACATTCAAGAAGACACCAAATTACAACTTCAACTTGCATAACTTCAACACATATAACTTAAGAAGGTGATTTGTGATGGAATTTTCCTCTCACTGGTTTGCTTGAGGTCAATGACTGAGTGGAGGAGCTTTGAAAGCAATTTCTGATCACTTGGATGCTTTGATGAGCTTGCTAGTCATTTGCGCCCTTGACAAGTTATTTGCGCCATCGACAACGTATTTGCACCCTTCTCAGCACATTTGCGCCATCAAAAAAAAATTTGCGCCCTCCTGAATGTATTTGTGCCCTCCTGAACATATTTTCACCTTTAGCAACGTATTTGTGCCCTTGCTTCAGGATTTGCGCCCTCGATTTTGCTCTTTTGCCAATTTTGCTCAGAATTTAAAAATTTTGGTCTCTTGGAGTGTTGAATTGATACTTGGAGGAGTCAAATGAATTTTAATTGATGTCTATTATCCATAAACAGCTAAGTGAATTTTAATTTGAATTTAAAAACCCATTTTCTAATGTCTTTTTTCACTTTTTGAAGACTTTTTCTTATTATCTTTTCATCTGATTTTTCTTTCTTGTAGGATGGTGTTGTTGGAGTTTGACACTTTTCTCTTTCTATGTGGCATGTGTGTTTTGAGTTGGAAACTAGGGATTGAAATTGTCACATATAGGAAGCATATAATTACATAAAAAATAAAAAATAAATTACATCTATGTTTTCATATCAAAATTACAAATTTAAAAATATCATATTTACATGCTGATAATCTTTTGCAGATGAAAATTAAATGTTTATTGAGTCTGTTATCACTCAGGTTTTCCTAGAAGTTGTGTAAGAGGAAAGTATACCCGAGGTAACCACAAACCAACCTTTTAGATGCAGAATCTAGCCAATCTGCAGCCAGAGAGGGCTCTCTCTTTATGATTTATCTTTGTTCTCGGAAGATTTTAGGCTAGTTATAGATTCAAAGTTTGTTTTGGGAAAATGGTGGAATCCACAAACTAAGGGCAAGGTTGAGATATTTCAGTCCATTGGGCTATGGAGTCAAAGGATGGCTTTACTGGATTTCTATTCTAAGCACAAGATGGTATTACAGGGCAAGATAGCTAGACAGAGAAAAATCCTTAAAATTTAAAGTGGATGGGATGATTTTGAAGGGATGAAAGGCAGCTAAGAATCTTTCACCATGTCCAAAAGAAAGAAATGAGATGACTACAAACAAAGAGCAATGAAGAATTCTTTATTATAGTAATCAACAGTGTTTAAATTAGCAAAGCAGGAGCATTTACAAATTCATGCTTATAACTAATTTAGAAGAAAACATCAAGAATAACCACATTTGAAAACAGAGTACAATAAAGCAAATTCTGTTTCAATCCTTTATGTAAATTATTCAGAAATGGATAAGATGGTATTATAAACTAATATAAAATTTCAGACAAAGGGTCGAAACACTTATTGAACTGTAGTCCAACACATGAATCCTGCAACAAGTCCAGTGCTTTAAATCGTCATCCAGTAAGCCACAAGTAAATTTCTCCAAAAGCTTTTATTCTGAAAATCTCAATGTTACAGCAGAGTAATAGAATCCACCCTCAACACTCTCTTTGAGGGTTTATTTATACATAAAATAATCTTAAACAATCTTACACTATCTTAGCCAATAATCTAGGCTGACTTAAAGCATAATTTACAAACAAACAAGAGACAAGGGGTCTTGTGGATAGAATAATAGGCAACTGCCGATGTGCTGTTCCTTTCTTCGTGGATGTGCTGGAGGTAAGTGTTGGAATAGGGCTCTGTGCTGTCCCTTACAGTATTTCTTTGGCTTGTTGGACACTCTTTATTCCCACGGATACTCTTTAACCTTTTCATCTGATACTCTTTCATCTGTTTTCCTGTTTTTACCATTTACTTGACAGTAAAGATAAATTCTCATCCTGAAGACAACTTTTATAGAATTTCTAACATTTCCTTCCACCATTGATCATCTGGTATCATGGTTCTTCTGAGCTTTCTTAAAGTTTAATCTGCTTTAGTAAGTTTATAAAAGGTAGGCTCATTCGGAAATAGATATTTTATTTCATGTTCCAGATGAAATAAATTCCTCACTTTATCATAGATACTTCTCCCAGTTGGTAATGTTGATTCTGACGAGCTAGTAGAACAAGCAGCTGTATTTTTAGCATGAGAATTTATTCTCTTCACATAAGTTTCCAAGTCTATTATTTGATCCTCTGTGAGCATAGGACTTGGTAACCCACTATCCAACAAGGCTTGAAATTTCTCCCTGAAAATGTTGATATCAACCAAAATGTCTGTGCACTTCCTTTCTAAATTTTGCATGAAAGTCCTCTTAGTGAAAACTCTCTTTGCTTCCAAAACTGCGCCTGTCCTGTCATCAATTCCCAATGATGCAAGCTGTTGCTTTGTTCTGGAATTCAAAAATTGAATGAGCTGACTGGCCTGCTCAGGCCTGCCTCTTAATTCATTTCTGGTCCTGTATATTTCTTCTTGGGCTATTTTAACCAACTCATTTTGCTCAAAAATAGCTTGGATAGAGGGCCAAATACCCTTTATTAATTCAATGATGTTACCCCAAAGAATGTCATTTATTTCATTTAGAGGCTTCTCCAATGAAAGATCCTTTTCCAAAGCCTGAACCAATTTTTCCAATCTTTTTATCTCCCTGGTGTTATCAGCAGCTGTCTTTTTGGATGTGTCATATTTTTCCTCCAATTTTACTAATTGCAATTTTGTTTCTTGGAGTTCTGTGACCCTGAGTTGTAGACTTTCCATCTGCTTTATTAATTCATCAGAATTCAAACCAGCAGTATTTACCTGGGATGACTGTATCTGCTGCCCTGTTGTTGTAGTACCTGTTGTTGAAGTCTGCCTGATAGTTTCCTGTTCCTGCAATGCTTTTTCCAATTCCTTCTCTGTTTCATTTAGTCGCTCGGTCATATTTAGGAGCAACTCCATCATTTCTTCCTGTGAATTCCCTTTTATAACTTCTTGGGTCTGAGGGTGCCTCAAGGCTGGTAGTTTTAGCTGCTTTCTGAGTGCAGCTATATCATCCTCTTTCTTCTTTATCAATGCCTCAATACCTTTAATGTCTTTGGGATTGTGACCCAAACCAATGATTATCTCTTCTAAAGATTTTATTCTATTATCTTTGGCCTGTGAGGAGGCCTTCTCAATTTTCAATTGTGCAGTAGTGTTATTCAAAGAATCCTGCAGCGTTATAGCTGCCATGGCCTTGTTGGTGAGAGTAGAATAAACCATTTCCCCAGTTTGTCTGTGTAGTTCTATCTGGTCCAGGGGATGGATATCCTTTGCCAAAACTTCAAAATTTGTTTTGATGTAATCTGCTGCTGAAGCGGGTTTTGGCACCTTTGTTTTGAAGTGGCTCATCAGCATTTTGCCTTGTGAAAGGTCAAATGCTGACATTAGCCTTTCTTGATTTTGAGGAGCCATCTTCATATACTGATCATATACCTTCATTTTCAATGGATCATTCTTTGTTTTAATATTGATGAAGGTTCTTTTAATATCTCCAGTATCTGTCTTTGGTGGTCTGAAAGAGGATACTTCAGTGCTTAATTGCTTTTGTATCCCTTTCTTGCTTATGTTTGTTTCACTTGCTGTGCCAGTTTGCTGACTATCTTCCCTTCCATCATCAAATATTTCATCTATAATTTCTACATCTGGAGGAGGATCTAACTTGTGTTTTTTAGTTGGATGTACCTGTGAGGCCCCTTTTGGAGGTGTGGTATCTGGGGCCTGTCTCTTCTTCCCAATTTCCACATTTAATGGTGTTTGCAACTCTGGAACTTGTGGATGCTGTGCCTGAGTATGAGAAACCTGTGATTGTTCAGGTGTTTTGGAAGTTTGTGGTTTCTCAGCCATGACCAAAGTTTCAATGACCTGAACTACAGGTTCTTTTCCTTTACCCTTGGGTTCTGCTGCTACTGATGGACTATTTTCCTGCAAAGCTTGCTGTAAAGTGGCTGCTGAAGATGTGCCAATGTAGGGTACCTGCATTGGACCACACATTTCTAGGTCAAAGTTCTTCTCAACATCTTTCATAATTTTATTCATTTTGTCTGCTTCACTTTCTTCCTCAACAAGTGTTCCTTCAACCCATTCATCTTGATTTGCATACTGTTCTAGATCAGGAATCTTGTGGTGTATATAAGGAGATGATTTATTCTTTAATCTCTTTTCACAAATAAAACCAAATGGATCATAAGGAACCCAACGGAAAGATGTTTGGAACTTTCTCTGTAATAGATTCTCTGCTTCTCTCTCAGCCTCCCTAGAATTGCAGATGAAAGGACCTAATTGGCTTTTAATCCTTAACTGAGCTTTCTTCTTTACATTACAAAAATGGATTACATCTGAATTGTTCATTTGCCTGAAGTATTCTAAGGCAAAAATCCTCATTGGTACATATCTGGGTAACTTGAATGGATGTAATTCACATCCATAAATCCTGATGACTGTATGGTTCTGATACAAATACCAATCCCCAACCTTATAACTCTTTGACAGTTGCAAGGTCTTTCTAATTTCATTAGTGAGTCTCGGGGGAGGAATTCCTTTTAACAATGCTGTTGCTGGATATACAAACTGATCAATGAATTCTGAGTAGGAGTAGGGAGAATCGGAGGAAGAATGAATGATGGGGGACCAAAATATGACTGACCTGGGATTTCCCTTAGCATCAAGTTTTTGAACAGGAAAAGGGAACCTTTCTGACTGATAATAGATCATGAGATGATAGATAACTGAGGAGTACTTGAAAATTTTTTCAGTATCTAGCCTTATGAATTGATCATGGATCTTGTTGGCTATGAAGGAAGCAAAATCATATTTAATCTCAGGAGGTTTCCCAGGAGTAAAAATGGATAGCAAAGCCAAGGTTATTTCATCCACATATTCACTGGTGTTGAATCCTAAGATAAAAGATATAATATTTACAATGAGCCTTCCCAATGTATTGAAAAAGTAAAAACCGTAGGGAGGAGACCCTTTTGGCTGATGCTCAGGTAACATGAAATGCTGACACATGGATTTTAGCTTTTCTGGGGTTAATTGCCTGGTTTTCTCAATCAATCCTTCTATGGACAATGGAGCTAATTCTTGGTCTGTTTCAAAGTGTAACATGGCATTGATAGCCTGGGGAGTGATGGGAAATAGAACACTTTGATCAGGAGCTATTACAGACCTCCGTGCGGGATCATAGTTTGCCTGGCAATAATGGATGATTTCTGGGAATGGAACAACTGAAGGGATGAGATACCTTGGGAGATTGGATTCCCATAACCCTATAAGATCTTGCCCCTTTGAGTATTCATCTCTGCAGCGACAGAAACTCAATAGGGGACTTTCATCAAAGTGCAGGTCTTTAATTTGGAAATCTTCATCTATCAAGGGCAAATACTCCAATTCACGGTGAGGAGCATTCAATGGAGTGATATTTAGAGCTGCCGGGGCCTCCATTTTGGTTCTTGTGGATTCGAAATGGAGGTTTTTGGTTTTCCTCACAGGTCGGGCGGGGTTTCTGAAATGAAGGAAATTAGCGCAATTCGCTGGTTCAGGGAACAATTATACAGTTTTAAAACCTCTGGAAAGGGCTCAGTGACGATTTTTAATCACTATTTCAGCGAAAAACAAAGAACACTGAGTTTTATTTACAGTCGGGGCGGAAAAGGATAAATACCTGCTTTTAGACGGAATCTGGTTCTTTAACAGGTAACAGGTAATGGCGTGACTGTTCTTCAACACGGGCGCAGCGGAATCTTGGAGTGAATTGGTCAATTGCAGTGGAAATTTGAAAATCGCAGCGGGAGCTCTGTCATTTTCAGAATAACGAAAATAACAGGAAAATATGACAAAATGGCTTTATTTACAAGTTAAAAGAGTTTTTTATTTTTTCGAGGGATGACGTCATTGACGTACGGGGTGACGTATGCAAAGTCGGGTGGTAAGCGGTAAGCGGGAAGTCCCCGCACCGCTTTTGGTCGAGGGTGGTATTGGTCGCGGGGGGAGCGATTCCACAGAACGTTTGCCACGTGGATGTCTGACTTTTCAAATACCGCTCGTTCCCCGCTGATTAACTTTCTCACAAAGGATGGGTAGCGGGGTTCACGTGGACCATTGATCTATGGAGGATTGATCCGACGGCTGAAACGATGGGGGAACATGCGGAGATTCCAGATGTGGGCCCGTCGGGCTTTAAACACTTTTTACCGTTTTTTAATCACTCCGGGGGAAATCTAATAGGCGGATAAAGTTATTAATTAGTCCAGATGACTTAATTAATCCCGTATGCAAAAGAAAGGGTTTGCGGCGGAGTTGGCTAGGTGGAATGCCAGGTGGACAATCCACGGTGGCGTGAAACTTTTCCGAAAGAATAAAACTTCGGGCTTTGTATTTTTGGTTTTAAACATACATATTGTATGTCTAAAGTTTGATTTTTCATATATATTTTTATTATATGGTAAATTAATTAATACAACTAATTCACCATAGGGGCGGGATTAATGTATAACGTTATATTTTAACCAAAGGGCTTGTAGAAGCGGGTTTTGATGAATTTTAGGGAGATAAATACTTTGGTTAAAACATTATAATAAAGGGGTTTTTGGGGTATATATAAACAAAGGAATTATATACTTAGGAAAGGGTATTTCACTAGGGATTTAGTAAATAGATTTAAATATTAATATGGCAAAGGATAAGGAAACTCAAAATATTTTTGTACATCTAAGAAAGTGATAACTTGTGAAGTAAATTGCAACATTTTATCTTCAACACTTAAACTTAGAATAACAATTTATCTTGAGGGTTTTTTATGAAATTATGCATCAGTTTCCTAAGTAAAATGTGATTTTACTTAGGAGAAAGTTAAAAATGGAAGATAACAATGATGAATTATCTTAAGTACTTAGGTCTTTTTTTATCATTAGGCCGAGGGTCCGGTCCCTCCAGAAGTCAAGAAAATGCCTTGAGCCCCTTTGATCTCCAAATACCTTAGTATCTTGGGGGGAAATTAGTAAAACTTTTGAGGGGAAAGTGATGAGGGAAGTTAATGAGTTTGATTTTGCTTGCTGTGATTTTCCAGTATATTTCCTGCTTTAGTACTTGTGATGAAAGTAAAGGATCAACAACATGTAGCAGCAACATTCATCAGATAACACTTTGCAGCACCATCTACCTACCCTATCTACTTAACACTACCATTTTCTCTTCTTTATTAGGGTGCATTTAGACTTGCAAACCCTTTTCAACCTTTTCTTTTTACATGATAAATCTATCTATTTCTACCCTTATTACATCCAAGGGCTCAGATTAAACTGTTGAGCACCTTTTAATAACTCTACCTAGCTACTTATCTGCCAAGATTAAACTGTTTGGTCAGATATTTATTCTCTATTCTATAACATGAAATTGAAATATGAATAAGTCAAGTTTAAACAGTTTGACCCTCCATGAATTGTGGCAAAAGTTTGACAAGCTGCACACAATTGCTTATTTACAAAAATGAAATAGTAGTGGCATTTGGATTTGCACACTTTCCTTGGTCTATTTTTGTTTGGGGTTCATTTCTTTCACTTTTTTGACCATTTTATTTTTCTTACCCTTTGATTTTTCTTTTAGGGTATACCCTCTTTACATTTTTTTAAATTTTTTGATTTTTTAGTTTTTCAAAAATATGGAACACCTTTCCTCAAGAAAAAGGTTTGAACATATTCCATAATTCAATCAAGACAATCATGAAAAATGACACCTATTGGTATAGGAGTCTAACAGAGTCACTCTTACACCTTTTTCTAAAATTATTGAGATGAAATGGTGCATTTTTTAATCTTTAACATTGACACCTAATGACCTAATGTGACCTTGAATGACCTAAATTCCATGATTGATTTTTACTGACATAAGAAATAGTGAAATGAGCTTTTCAAAAATGTTTTTTTTGCTTAGCAAGACATGAAGGTGGGCAAGAAAATGTGAGTTTTTGAGGGAGAGTGTGGTTTTATGACTTAGGCTACCATCATTGAAACAATTTTTATCATGAACTAATGGAATGATATAAAAATTTTAGAGTGGGACACCTAAAATGAGAATGAAAAGAGTGATTTTGATCACTAATGTTAGAATGCATATTCTAACACTAACATAGCGGAATTCGATAGGAAGTGATCCTTCATAGGAGGGCCTACGACACGAAACTTCATGTCAATTTTTGAAGAATAATATTTGAAGTGATTCAGGATTGACTCAGGGATGATCGAAGCGATATAAGGTTATGAATAGAAAGGTAATGTTTACTAAGGTTGTACTTCTCTTTAACATATTGGCGACACAACATATGACTTGGCATCATTTGACTCAACAATAATACCCAAAACCAACTGAAGTATTTCAATGAGGCTTGATTAATTGATAGAAAAATGGATTATTGAAGTCGGAAACAAATGTGATAGTGTCATGTTCAAGAGTGACACGCTGCCTTTAATAATACAAAAATGAATGTTCTTCCCAATTTACCCCTACCATTACTGAAAAGTACCTCTTTATTTTTACACAATATTGAGGAGGATAACATATGCTTTTCATATAATCTCATCCTTCGGATGAGTACTCCAAAGTATTTTTAAGGAACCCTATTAAGGAGTGGTTTGATCCCGTTGTAATGAACGTGTCCTACACTGTTTAAATTTTATGAGTCCATTGTAGGGTTAACTCGATGTTGTTTTCATGTTTAAAGATTTTGAAAAGACACAAAAAGAAAACTCATGTTGTTCTTTCAACATAAATTTTTAACGAGCCAGACAAAGTAAAACTCAGTGTTTTTCAATTTTAGGGAGTCAGGAGAAAAACATAAGTAAACTCGATAGTGTTATTTTTCGTAAATTTAGTCCCTGAAGCCCAAAAAATGATAAAATAATGCAGGAGAGAACTCTATTGACCATTCTTAGTCAACGTATACCTTTTTCATAAATATTATAGTTCAGTCCAGAAAAGGGGTAAACTTATACTAAATAGACAACTCTTCATTTACTTTTACGAGTTTGAATAGTCAAGTACACAACAATATTTTCATGTTTAGAGAGTCTGAAAAAGGATTAAAAGAGAACTCCAAGGTTTGAATTTTTTGTAGGTTTTAAAGAGATCAAAAAAGTGATAAAAGTGTGCTCATATCACCGAATTTCAATTCATTAATGAGTAAGAAAAGACAGTTTTAGCACTCTGTTAGATCTCTAAGGCTGAAGAAGAGATCCCAACAGAGGTAACCACGGACCAAGATTTTGACTTGATAGCTAGCCCTATCAAGTCGGAGAGGGCTCTCTCCAAAAGGGTCATAGCCAGGAGGGCTGGAGAAATTAGGGTTTTTAGGCTAGATATAGAGTGCAGGGGGGTGTTTTGATTTGATTTTGGTTGGGGAATTGCTGGATAAAGAAACTAGGTCAAGGAAGCTAGGTCAGGGAAAGTGAGATAGGGTTGCAGGGATCAATGGAGCAAGGTAGGCACAAGGATTATCACTTGAAGAGGATTGAAATGGAATTTTTCTGAGAATGAAAGAAATCTAGGAAGAGCATGGGAGATGTATTCTTCTTAGACGGATGAAAATGGACAAAATATGATCAATTACCCAAAACAAATCACGTGCAAACATGTATTTTGATTATCTAACTTGTAAGAGATCATACCATAGAAATGAAGTGAATATGAATACAATACATTCTAACATATGATACTAAAGAAAATACAATGATAAACCATCATACCACAAATATCCCAAAAAGTAGTTGCAAGTTTGCAACTCCTCTTTATTATATGGCCAAACTAAATACAAAAGTTCATTGATCAACAAGAAAACGTACAAATTGATTCCAACCCTTGCTAAGAGTGAAGAAAGGGAAGATATAGACATAAAAACAACCTTCACTCATCCTCAGGGGTCGAATCCATGAGGTGAGGAAGGAATCCACAAAAATATGAAGTGATAGATAAAGTGTAGGGTGGTCCAAGTGAATCACTCCTCATTACATTCAAACTGATTCATCTTTGACTAAAGGATAAGTTTACCCAATGAATCTACCCCTAGGTAGCTTATATTTTAGATAATTACATTTAACATGATGAATTACATTGATAGTAAAATCATTTATTGAGGTAAAACCACAAATTACAGTGAAAAACAAAAAAAATGAGTAAACAGCATAAGCACCATTTTCCTGTCATAAGCACCCTTGTTGTATCATAAGCGCCCTCCATGTTAAAGGCCACTTTTGGAGGCCTTCCTGGTGTCCAAATTGAGCCTAGGACAGCTTGTTGGAAAGCTTATCCTGTCCTATTTTTGAATACGCCTCCAGTTATAAAAATGGTACTGATCTAACCCCTCAAAAATGCAATCTCTCAAGACTAGTATAAGTGGAACGCCTGGGAAAAAATAGGGGAAGAAACATGGTTTTTTGGTGGTTTTTTTGCCTTTTTCACCTCCTGAAATCTCAAACCAAGCTTGGAAAAGTGGTTTTTCTGGATGTACGTGTCATTACAAATCTCATGGTGGTTTTCAATCTCTCAAAAAGTTCCCAAAACATAAACGCAATGCCAAGGGTGTTATGCTTATGAATTTTTTTTTTCTGATATTTACATTTGCAGAAAAACACAGTCATACATAGATTTTTCAAAAATGTTGTAACTTGCCTCATAATTTGTGGAAAGGGTGCTAATGAGGTGGCTAGGCTTGGAGAGAAGCCTTAGAAAGTATATCCAAATTTTTCTTCTCCTCCATGGTCAACTCTTCAATTTTAGCATTGGCTCTTTCGAGCTTGGCCAATGCAATTTTCTCTTTCCTGGCATGGAGTTTGATCTTCCTCCTCAACAAATCATTTTCCTTATTTTCCTTTTCTAGCAGCTTCTCCAAGTGTTGATTGGCTCTATCAAGCCATGTCTCCCTGTTCTCATTGATCACAATAGTAAGCTGCTCATTTAGGGTTAGTTGATCAACTAGCTCAGCTTCCCTTTGTCTCTCTAGAGCTAGAGCTCTTTTCAGCCCCCTAGTTCTAGGTCTCTCTCTTGGTACTTGTTCTTCTTCATGATAAAGTAAGCCATACTTCTCCAATGTTTCATCTAACATGACTTTGGACTTTTGAGCCTCCTTTTGAGCAGTTAAATATTTCACCTCATCAATGACTTGTTTGGTTTTCAATTGTTCATTTTCTTTCTCAAGGAAGTGTACAACATACCTAGCCCTCTCAAGATTAGTCTCGAGCTCACTACTATTGGCATCCTTTGATTTGATAGCAACATTTGTGATTTTTTCATATTCATCCTCATCTAGGTCAACAATATGAAATTATTGCTCAGTTTCATGATTTTCCTCCTCATCACGAATGAGTGCCTCAATGACCTTTTCTTTGCCCTTTTCCACCTGTTTTTCTGATGTAGAAGACATGGCCCCTCCCACTATGTGTGGAGAAAACACATGCTTGTGGCCTCTCTGGTAGGTTTTTGACAATGTCTCAACCTCAACCATACTAGCCCACTTTGCCGCAAATATCTCATTTCTGATAGGGGATTCAGTCTCAGTGTGGGATGAAGATAATGGTGGTGAAGTGGATGATGAGGACTCAAATGATGATGGTGAATGTATGGTATGCTGAGATGGAGGGATGGAAGTGGATGGCCGAGATGATGAAGGCATATTTTGAGAATGCTTAGTAGGAGGATCTCTGAATATATCATGGGCTATGAAGATATCCCATGCAATGTTGAGCTCATTGATATGGTAAAGTACAATGATTTTGATGAGGGAATGATAAAAAATATTTTTCATTTAGTTTTCATAGTCTCTTCTCTGAGAAATAAAAGCCATCTTTTCAACACTCTGGAAAATTTGGTAAGGTATATTGAGCATCCTTACCGTAGTGAAATGCATTAGGAGCCTGATGTGATAGGTATACAACCTTGAGAATCTACCTTCACATGTAAATTAGTTCATGATTATCTTCATCATGGGTGAAAATCTGTCCAGGAGGTAAGAAAAAGCAAACATACTCTTTTTCTCATTCTTGTATAAAGGTTTTAAAAAGGGCTCAAAGTGCTGATTTTCCAAATCACTCTTTTTGAACCACCTTTCCCCAACATATGGGATCCATCTGACAGTTGAAATAATGGCAGTTGATACAGTAAAGGTAACACCAGCTAGGGTAACCTGACTGTTATGGATTTTAGATATGAAGAGCCTAGTTAACATGGAATGATGCTGAACCCTCTGAATTTGTTCACAAAAATCATAACAACCAACATGTTTAAAGCATGTCACTATCATTGGAGAAGCCAAAATTTCCCTAGTGATGATAGGTTCACGTCTGATTATCCTACCCCCTTTATATGGCCTCTTATCCTATGTTTCCTCTTCCTCACTATGTGATCTGCTATGTTATCCTTCTATTTCCATGGTGTGTTTGTGTTCAAACACTAGGGAATTAGGTGATAGTATGGAAGGTGAATTTGGGGATAGGGTATGGGAAAAGGAAATTTTATGGGAAAAGGAATGAAAGAGTGATGGGAATTGGGATTTAGGAGCCTAGATCAAAATAACACCTAGGGCTTAGGGTTTTAGGAATTAGTAGCTTAGGGATAGGGATTATGATAACAGGGATTAGCGAATGAATTTTAACAATGTAGGGATGGTATTGAGTGTAAGGGAAATGGGATTTTGGGAATTATGAGTGCAAGGGAGAAAAACTAGGGTTTCACATTCAAGAAGACACCAAATTTTCTTTTAACCAACTCACACATTCAAAATGACTTTGATGAAGAGAAGAATGATGTAAAAGCCACTTACTTGCTTGATTGGAAGTGTGAAGAATGATAAGAGCAACACCAAGAGGATAAGCGCAACGCCAAGAGGATAAGCGCCCTTCTGCAATGTTTTTCTCAATGCTTCTCAGAAAATTGCAAATTTCGCTCTCCTCAGTTGTTTTCTCAATGAAATAAGAGGGAAATGAATTTGACTTTGATGTCTAGGAGTCTTAAATACTCAAGCGATTTTAGATTTAGATCCAAAAACCCACTTTTCCTATGTTTTTTCTCACTTTTTTGAAATCATGTTGAATATGCTTTTTCTTTGACTTTTTCTTTCTTATAGGATGAAGTTGCTGGAGTTTGACACTTTTATCTTTCAGTTTGGAATGTGTGCGTTGAGTTGGAAGCTAGGGACCGAACTTATTACATATAGGAAGAATAAAATTACATAAAAAATTAAAAATAAATTACATCTCTGTTTTCATATCAAAATTACATTATGATATGAAAATCATAAAAATCAAAATTACAAATTTAAAAAAATCATATTTACATGTTGATAATGCTCTGCAAATGATAATGAAATGTTTATTGAATCACTCTCACACCTTTTGCTGACCTTATTAAGATGACACGGTACATTTTGGACGTTGAAAAATGAAACCTAATGACCTAATGGGTCCTTAAATGATATTTTGTGAGGGAGAGTGAGGTTTTATTGACTAGGGCTACCATCAATGAAACAATTTTTAGCATGACCTAATGGAATGTGATAGAAATTTCAGAGTGGGACACCTAAAATGAGAATGAAAAGAGTGATTTTTATCATTGATGGCAGAATGAATATTTTGACACTAACATTGGCCTTACTGGGGATGGAAGCTTTGAAAGAGGTGTCAAGAACTGCAAATCACTAAATTTTGCATATCAGTGCCTCTTCCATTGGGCCAATACAGTATAAAAAAACTCAAAATAAAATGCACGACTAAATACTAACAACTCAATGACACAAACTGGCTTTGAAACTGACTAAAATTGACTCGAACAATGACTCAAAACTTAACTTACTTTTCTAAAAATGCAACTTGAAATGGTAGAAACTCAATGAAGCTCCATGGCCTTCACTCCAGGCTTCAAACTCCAATGATTTTCCACTTCAAACTTGCAGGAATATCAAACTGATATATACAGTGATGATGAATTTTTTTCAAATTTCAGATCAAAAGAGATAGTGCTTCAAGAGCCTATCATTAACTGGCCCTCCTAAGCAACCTTTTACATCCATTTCTTCCAAGAGATATGCATTTTTTTTGCGAGAAGCTACAATATTAAAATGACATTTCCATAAATTATTGAACTTCCCGCGCTTACCTTTGTCTTCATTCCTGGCATCCCAGCGGAGTACTACATCACCGATCTTAAAATCATCTTGCTTGGTTTTTTGTCATAGATTTTCTTGATCTTATCATAGAGATTAGAAGTGTTCTAAAACACATGCTGCAAGTGAATCATTTGGTTTATTCTGTGTTGTATGTCATTTTCTTCACTTCCTGCTTCTTGAAAAAGTTTCATGACTGGGACAACTATTGAATAAGGGAAAACTGTATCCACACCGTAAACTACTTGAAGTGGAGAAATGCCAATGGATCTCTTGTTGCTTACTCGATATCAAAATTCCCATGCTTACCCTTGTCTTCATTCCTAGCATCCCAATAGAGTACTACATCACTAATCTTAAAATAATATTTCTTGGTTTTTCTATCATAGATTTTCTTGATCTTATCATGGAGATTAGAAGTGTTCTGAAGCACTTCTTATCTTTTCTGCTGCAAGTGAATCATCTGGTTTATTTTTCACTGTATGTCATTTTCTTCACTTCCTGCTTCTTGTAAAAGTTTCATGACTGGGACAGCTAATGAAGAAGGGAAAACTGTATCCACACCATAAACTACATGAAGTGGAGACATGTTAATGGATCTCTTGTTGCTTACTCGATCTTCCCATAGTTCATTAATTATCTTCTTGTGCCAATTATTCTTGTTTTCCTCCAACATATTTTTTATTATGTTGAACAAAGACTTATTGGGGGACTCCATTAATCTGTTGCCCTGTGGATAATATTTTTTATAATGACCCAATTTAATGTTATACTTATCACAGAATTCTGTCATCTTCTTTGATTTGAAAGTTGTAGCATTATCTGTGATGAATTTTCTAGGACAACCAAACCAGGACAAGATGTTAGCTTCTAGAAATTGAATTATAACTGAGTCTGTAGCTTGCTTGGTTGGGATCTCTTCTATCCATTTTGTGAAATTGTATGTGGCGGTAAGTATCCATCTATGTTGAGCAGATGAGGGTGGATGTATCTCACCAATAAAATCTAAGCCCCACTGCTGGTAAGGAGCTTCAATTGAAATGGGTTGTAATGGTAAAGGAAGAAGCTTACATTTACCTTGGAAAAGTTGGCAGTAATGGCAGCTCATGACCGTCTTGTACAAATCTGCAAACAATATAAGGCAATAGTAACCCGCTCTTAGTACTTTGTTGGCTGTGGTCTTCCAGTATAAGTTTCCTCTGCAATCTCCCTTGTGGAAATCCTTCATCACTTCTTTGGACTCATCTTCAACCAAGAAATTGATTAACACTCCTCTAGGATCCTTCTAGTAGAGTGCACTATCTAGTATGCAATATGTTGAAGCCTTAAAATTCAAGGACCTGTTCTTACTCTTTGACATGCACGGAGGAGGGTTCAAATGTTGTAAAACATAAATGATATCAACATACCGTGGAGATGATGAAAATAGATCTGATACTTGTACAAGATTTACACCTTCTTCGTCATTGAACAATTATGATATGATATTGATGTCAAGTGCATGTAGATTAGACTCAGCCATGAGCTTGGATAAGCCTTGCTCTTTTATCAACTTGGTTGGCTTGATCTCAAGGTCATACTCTAAGAGTGCTTCTATCCACCTACCTCTTCTTCCTTCTAGATCTGTTTGCATGAGTACCTCATTAACAGCTGCATTTGGAACATATGCTAAAATATGTGAGTGCAGAATATAAACACAAAAGTCCTTGAGTTCTTTGACCAAATCCAAGGCCTATTTCTCGATTATGTTTTATCAGAGGGCTGCATCCCTTATTGTGCAACTGAAGAATGTAATTGGCAGCTCTGTCTCATATTTTTTCTACATAAGCACCACTGCCAAAGTATGCTCAGAAGAAAAATAAAATATCATGAAATCTAGTGAATAATCAGGACTTGTCAAGACTGGAGCACTGGTCAAAGAAAATTTTACCGAGCTGAATGACTTACGAGAATTTTCAGACCATTTTATATCATTCTCCTTCTTCATCATGTTAGTTAACTCTCTAAGATGTTCTGCTAAGCTGGGAATGAACCTACATAGGAAATTCATCCTACCATTGAATGTTTGAATTTCCTTCTTGTTTCTAGGGAAATCGATTTGTTGTATCACTTCATCTATATCAGGATTTATCCGGATCCCATCTTTTGATATGATGTGACCCAACGAATTTCCTTCTTCCATAACAAATAGGCACTTTTTAGGATTTAGGGAAATCCCAATTTTTCTACATCGCTAGAACACAACTCTCAAATGGTGTAAATGCTTATCATTTGAATTTGAATAAACAACCAGATCATCTAAATAAACAAAAAGTAATACATCTTTCTCATTACCAAAATATATTTCCATGGCACGCTGGAAAGTGGCCCCAACATTCTTCAAACTGAACAACATCTTGGCATATTTAAAGGTACCCCATGGTGTATTGAACGTTGTCTTATCCTAATAATCTTCATGCACAAGGATATGATTGTACCCTGAGTAACAATCTAACAATGACATCCTGCTGGATCCTAGAACTCACTGAAGTACGTGGTCCATTTTGGGCAGCGGGTAATTGCCTTTCAACGATACTTTGTTCAGATTTCACCAGTTTTCTTCCGCACTGGAACCAAATTGGAGATCCAATCTGAAAACCTGACTGGAAAAATAATACCTACATTATAGAGCTTGTTTACCTCCTTCTCAATGGACGATAATGAATTTGGGTTTATTCTCCCGAGCTTCTGCCTAAAAGGCTTTTGGTTTGTCTTGATCGGGATGGTGTGTTGAATGATATATTTATTGTACACCTTTAGATCTGATTAATCCCAAGAAAACAAGTCAGAAAACTCAGTAAAAAAATTGACATATTTAGGTTTTACCTCTAGAGGCAAAGAATTTGAAAGGTTGATGAACTTTGGTTGCTCCACTGTTCCAATATTAACATATTCTACGCCTTTTTTTGTGGGGACTAAAGTAGGTTTTCTTTCCATGTCATAATTATCAAATAACTCTTCCAAAGGTATGAGACATTTTGGAATGTTATTTTCCTTGAGCTGAAGTATGTCAATCTGATTTGCTTCAATGACTTGGACATCCTTGTCATATACTTCGTCCATAGAACAATTCTCAAATTCACCTTCACTTTGAAGGAAATTGTTCACTTGTTTATCGTCCTAGAAAACTTGCCAAAATTTCAAGTTATCCAGAATGGAGGGCCTATTCTTTATATGAATCTCAAACTTTTTATTTGAAAACATTATAGATCTGAAATTACTTGCAACAATGGCTAATGAATCAGCCATCAATTTTTGCAATCTTGGCACTAATTTAAGTTTATATTCTGAAAACATTCTCAAAATGTTAAGTGTTGCATTCCTATACTGCCTCATCCTCGGGTGATTATATTGATACTCACCTTTGATTTGTTTAATTACCAACTCAGAATCACCGTAGACTGGAATTCTTCTAGCTCCCAATTCTTTCAAAAAAATTTAGACCGGGAATGAGTGCTTCATATTCAACCTCATTATTCGTACCATCGAATGCTAGTTTGTAGGAACACAACCTCACATTATTTGGGACCTTATTTTTCTATTGAAATGGGTTGTGGATCCATAAACCAATGCAACCCCATCTTTGTGATCTAAAAGGACTGTATTATTTTGTTGTGCTAAGTGTCTTTTTAATTAAAAAACATGTACATATTTGTCTCCATTTTTTTTCTTAAGGATTGAGGAATTTAACCATGAAACATAGATTAAATTGTGAATTTTAAGCAATTAAATAAGCCTAAATAACACTAAATAAAAATGTATAAAAGAGAAATAAAACCACACATAATATTTACACAGTAGATATGATGAAGCAGTTCACTCCTCCTGGGCTACATCTACTGGTCCAACTCCCAATGGCATGTCCATCTTTCATTATGATAATTTTTTTGCAAATACATGTGTTTACAAGCCTCCAATGGTTGTTTTCTCTACACCAATGGCTCTAGAATGCTCAAATTAGTCTAGGTAGACTCTTGTTGTAGAAATTTGCTGAATAATGATTAATTATCCACCGAGACTATTCTGATCACATATCAATTCGAATTCATATGCAACACATAATCTCTTCCACTCAGATCATCACACATGCGGAAATAAAACAAGCGATAGCACATCAAATCATCATACACATTAACACAGTATGTATGGGGAAAGCTTATAGCTGAAAACCCAGCAGCTATTGTGTATATTATAATGGAGAAAACATGTAACAACTCAGTACAATACTCCTCACAAGTACTCAGTACTATCTCATGAAGTTACACACAAACTAGCTTGGTTTTGAACAAGTCACAGGTTCAAAACACATCCACTAATTGCCTGCCTCTATTGTGCAATCATGGCCTGTCTAAATAGAGATCCAAGGTTCGAATCTCCTTGGCTTGACAGCGCAATCATCATGGGCAATTGCCTCCAAGTGTGGTGCAAATCTCATGCACAACTGATAGTTGTACTCACCCTTTCATCTACCTCTTTCACTGGTCTCCACTGAACTGTCCATGCACTGTAGTGAACTGATGTGTTCTTGAGTTGAATAATGAGTTACTAATTAATAAATTAAATAATATTTAATTCACTCCACTCATTACTAGTTGATTAGCTAGTTAAACTAATCTCAACTAGTTCAACTAAGTTAAATCGAACACAACTCCACCATCTGTCTCATCAACTCCACCAAACTTCTGCCACTGAATTCCTAACTGAAGTCAACCATGCATGAGCTCACCAAACCCCTAGGAATAGTGTAATTCCTCTGTCAGATGCATGAGCCACTTCTGTAGCTCGAACTGAAGTGCTCCAAGAGAGTAAACTGAAGTTTAGAGTCCAAATATTATTAAGGGTAAATAATATTTAACTTCCCTATTTTTAGGATAGGCAGTCTAAAAATAGACTTCGACCTATAGGTCTAAAAATAGAGGTCCATCTATTTTTACCAACATGACCAATACTCCAAGAATAACATACTGCAACCCCTGGACCATGCTCCATATGTCTAAAAATAGACATAGTCTAAAAATAGACTTTGCGCCAAAATTTTCCTGTGGGCCCACTTAGTGAAGGCGACTTCATTTCACTAAGCTCCATCATCTTGTTGCATTTTCAACAATCCCTCTCAGCAAGATATGGATTATCTGCAACCCCTATCCTGCCTCTGTGGAATTCAAACTTGCTCCTGGTGAGCGCCTTCGTCAGGATGTCGGCATCCTGATCCTCCGTGGGAACATATGAAAGCATCATGATTCTCCGCTGAACACAATATCTAATATGATGGTACCTGATGTCGATGTGTTTGGACCTATCATGAAATACTGGATTAGCCGAGAGCTTGATGCAGCTCTGGTTATCACAGTAGATCACTGTAGGCTCCAAATGCAACTTGAACAAACCTGCGAGGATGTTCCTCATCCGAATAGCCTCGCATGCAGCCAAGCTAGCTGCCATGTACTCGGCCTCTGCTGAACTGAGTGCCACGGATCTCTGCTTCCTGCTGTACCAGGAAACTGCTGTCGACCCAATGCTGAAAACTCCTCCGGATGTGCTCTTCCGGTCCGTTGGGCTCCCTGCCCAATCTGCATCAGTGAAGCCAGAAAGCTTCGCTCCATCCTCCTGTCTGTACCATAGACCATATCCCGATGTGCCACTAAGATAGCGCAATACATGCTTGCCTGCCTTCCAAAAGAGCTTGGTAGGCTTAACCATAGCTTGCGAAAGCTGGTTAATAGCATAGCATATATCGGGTCGTGTATTGACCAGATACATAAGCGACCCCACCAACTGTCGATAGACAGTGGCATCCACTACCTCCGCTGAAGTAGCATCCTCCTTCCTCCAACCACCAGGAAGAGGAGTGTCAACGGGCTTGCAGCCTTGCATGTTGAACCTCTCCAGAATCTCCCGGGCATACTTGCCCTGAGAAACAAACAGTCCTCCGCTGCGCTGCCAAATCTCCAATCCCAGGAAATAATGAAGGATGCCCAATTCCTTCATCTCAAACTCTCGTGCAAGATCCTCCTTGCATGAAAGTATCAACTGCTCATCGCCAGTCAAAATCAGATCATCTACATACAGTACGATGATCAACGGCTTCCCCTCCACCACAATCTGGTACAGGTTTGGATCCGCCTCACTCTTGGAGAATCCAAGCCCGGTGAAGTAGCTGTCTATCCGAGTGTACCAAGCACGAGGTGCTTGCTTCAGCCCGTACAGTGCTCTCTTGAGTCGGCACACATGCGACTCACTGCTGAAGATCTCAAAACCTTCAGGCTTCTCTATGTACACCTCCTCCTCAATGACTCCGTTGAGGAACGCAGTCTTCACATCCATCTGATGAATGTGCCACCCCATCTGCGCTGAGAGAGCAAGGATCGTCCGTATGGAAGAGTACCTAGCGACAGGTGCAAAGGTCTCCTCATAGTCAATCCCCTCGATCTGTGAAAAGCCACGGGCGACAAATCTCGCCTTGTACTTCTCCACACTCCCGTCAGCCGCCTGCTTCACTTTGTAGATCCATCGCGAACCCACCACTAATTTCCCCACTGGTCTTGGGACAATCTCCCATGCACTGTTCCTGACGATCGAATCATATTCTTCGATCATGGCATCAACCCATGCGGGTTCCTCCACAACTTCCTCAAAAGAGGATGGCTCCGTCATGACACATTGACTCACAAGAGCCATGTATCCAGTGTACCGATCTGGTGACTGTCTCTGTCTGCGCTGTGCTGTAGGTGGTCCTACAACCTTCTCTGCATCCCGAGCCAGTCGCTCAGCTTCTGTAGTGCGCATGCGCCCTCTGATGGTTGGCGCTGCCAGGTGGTTTCTTCCACCTCCTGAACCTCCTCTTGTGGCTGATCCACATCCGGAAGCTCCTCCTTAGGAACTAACAGCTCCTCATCTGCATGCAAGTGTAGCTCCCTCTCAAGCGAACACTGCATGGCTTTCTCCTCCTGAAATTTTATATCCCGTCGCACAACAGTCTTTCGACTGTCTGAAAAATACACCCGATAGTTGTGAGGTGTATCGGTGTACCCCACAAATATTCCAACCTCAGCAGTTGGATCCAGCTTCCTTCTCGCATCCTTCGTCACATGCATGTAGACAGGAGAACCAAAAATCCGCAAATGGGAAATATCAGGCCTCTTGCCAGAATAAGCCTCCTCCGGTGTACTCATGCCAATAACCTTGTGAGGACAACGGTTCTGCACATACACTGCTGTATTGCATGCCTCAGCCCACAAGTGAAGGGGTAGGCCCTGATCATGCAACATCGCCTGTGCAGCACCCACGATCGTTCTGTTCTTCCGCTCAGCCACCCCGTTCTGCTGTGGGTTATGGGGTGCGATGAGCTCTCTCCGAATCCCTTCTGCGCTGCAGAACTCCTTGAATTCAGCCAAGATGAATTCACCACCGTTATCACTCCTTAGAGCAATCACCTTCTTTCCCGACTCCTTCTCGACCAGTGCTTTAAACTCACAGAACTTCGCGAATGTATCGCTCTTCTTCGGCATGAAGAAGATCCAGCACTTTCGAGAGAAATCATCAACAAAGATCACATAATACTTGTGCTTTGCTGTCGAAGCAACTGAGAAAGGACCACACACGTCTGTGTGAACTCTCTCAAGGATCGTCGTGGCGCGACTGTCCTTCTCGTGAAAGGTGGCTTTCACATACTTCCCTAAAGTACACCCCTTGCACTGATCTGACTGCGCAAGGGTGCCCTTAGGAAGTCCAGTAGAAATCTGCTGCAGAATCTTCAAAGCTCCATGATGAAGATGGCCCAATCTCCTGTGCCATAGTTCGCCCTCATCATCCCGGCTCACCACATCTCCAGCCTTGCATGCCATAGCTGCGCAGTCATCTACCTGCAACTGATAAAGGTTCTGAGTTCGAACCCCTATCTTCCGGGTCTCTCCAGTAGTCTTACTGCGCGGGAAGGCTTTTCCTTCGCTGAAGACCACATCATACCCCTTATCCTCCAACATCGCCACAGAGATCAAGTTCTTCTTCAATCCAGGTACATGCATGACATCCCTTAATACAAAGGGTTTACCAGACTCCCTCTGAAAGGATATGGTACCGATACCAGTCGCACTGTATCTACCATCATCTCCCATCTCGATGTGCACACCCAAATCTTTGTCCTCCAGATCTGAGAACAAATCCCGATCTCCCGTCATATGAAATGACGCACCGCTGTCCAAGAACCAAACCGATCCCATCACACTTGAAACCAAGCATGCGATCGGTGAAAATTCAAGCTCGAACTGTGAAGCCAAAGCTTCTCCATCTGCAGATCTTCCCGCTTGCTTGTTCTTCTTCTTCTTTGGACAATTGGTAGCATAATGTCCGTGATCATGGCAGTGAAAACACTTCACTTTCGCCATATCCTGCTTCTTGCCCTTTGCACCAGAATGAGAGGTTTTCTTACCCTTCCCTTTCTTTTCTTTGGCAACCAAAGCGCAATTTTCTTCATCAGCTCCCTTTGATGAAGATCCATCTCGAGTAGTCCTCCTTATCTCCTCCTGCATGAGATCCGCCCAAAGGCGCTCCCATCCCGGCAGTTTCTTCCGACCATTGACACTATCTTGATATGAGTGCCAAGCCTTCGAAATACCAAGGAGAGCCAGGTCGACCATGTCCTCGTCTTCGACAGTCACCCCCACACTTCCCAGCTCATCTCTG
This sequence comes from Pinus albicaulis, assembly GCA_034641835.2. Classification (NCBI taxonomy): domain Eukaryota; kingdom Viridiplantae; phylum Streptophyta; class Pinopsida; order Pinales; family Pinaceae; genus Pinus; species Pinus albicaulis. Next base: position 566,213,794 of record CM076582.1, read on the forward strand.
CATTGAGTGAACTTTGTGAGGTATTTGGCGATACTGTCACCTTTCTCCATCTTGATGTTTCTGAGCTTATCTTTGAGCGCTAGCTTCCTTTGGTCGCTCTTACTCTAGAATAGATCCGTAAAAGCTTTCCACATTAAATATGGAGAAGCCTTTCCATGCAGGCTGGGTACAATATGATCCTTGACGCCCTCCAACAGGATCCTTCGACATTTCGCCATCTTCTTTTGCCATGCTTCGACTTCAGCAGGATCAATGGGCCTTTGGACATCCGTATCCATGAACTCCTTCAGTCCATTATCTTCTAATAATGCCTCCATGCGATCCTTCCATGCAACATAATTCGAACTGCCTTCAAGAGCATATTCGAGTCGCAAACCGTTGAAAGACATTTTCAACTCTGGCACCAAGAAAACAAAACTGCTGCAAAATTCGAATTCCAACTCAAAGCTCAATCGCCCTTGATCTGTGAGAACAAATTATTTCTAGCACAGAGATTGACTGCAGGGGCATTTACTGGATATATCACCTTTCAAAGGAAAGGATGGATCCAGAGGCTACCTGGCCCGCATGCAGATTCTGTCTACCGAAATAAGTTTGTAATCACTGTGATGATCAATCTCTGCTTCAATAGCTCCGATACCATGTAGAAATTTGCTGAATAATGATTAATTATCCACCGAGATTATCTTGATCACATATCAATTCGAATTCATATGCAACACATAATCTCTTCCACTCAGATCATCACACATGCAGAAATAAAACAAGCGATAGCACATCAATTCATCATACACATTAACACAGTATGTATGGGGAAAGCTTATAGCTGAAAACCCTGCAGCTATTGTGTATATTATAATGGAGAAAATATGTAACAAACTCAGTACAATACTCCTCACAAGTACTTAGTACTATCTCATGAAGTTACACACAAACTAGCTTGGTTTTGAACAAGTCACGGGTTCAAAACACATCCACTAATTGCCTGCCTCTATTGCGCAATCATGGCTTGTCTAAATAGCCACAAGGCTTGTTAATAGCCACCAGAGTTAACGGTTTTTGGAATAGTCACAACAAATTTCACGAACCGTGCATGTGACAAGGCTTGTTAATAGCCACCGGAGTTAACGATTTTCAAAACCATCAGATGTAGTGTAATATGCCATGGTTACATATTTTTCATGTGACCAAACTCAACTGGGCCACCGGTGTGTTGCGACCGTTGACGGTACCCCCCCCCCCCCCCCAAACTTGCATTTGATTACAACTTAAATATATCCGGTGCCCTAATGGGGTAAGATTCAAGTGACAACGGAGTTGGTGGAAGACTTTGTGGGTGCGCCAGAGTTCACGGGGTTGAACACCTCGGACCCCAACAAAATTTTACAACACCATACAGGGGACATGTGACTAGCCCTAAGTGATAGCGGAGTTGGTGGAAGACTTTGCGGGTGTGCTGGAGGTCATGGGGTCGAACCCCCCGGACCCCAAAATTTTTTTACAACACCATACAGGGGACACGTGTTGGCCATGTGTCACCCAACCATTGGCTTATCAAATCAAACATACAAGACATCAATGACCCAAAAGGCGCCACATGACAAGATGTCATAAGCTTGGAGAATGGAATATTCCCAAAATATTCCCCTTTTTGCTGACTGTATACCTGCATGCTGACTGGGCATCCCAGTCAAACCTGTCGCAATTTTTGCTATTTGGGAAATATTTCAGAACGTGATATATCCCTCATAAGACATCGATTTTTCGAACTGTTCGTGGTGCCGAAATCAAAACGGAGAGATCTACCTAATCACTCAGGCTCGGTATAGTTTCAAGCACTTTAATTTTTGAGAAAAATTCATGAATTCTTGATCACAACTCCCCATTGGGAAGCTTTTGGACCCCAAAATACTTTGATTACCTGTTCAGTAGATGAGGGTACAACTCCCTCACCTTTTCAACTTCCATCCACTTTGCCTTGCTTGGCTTGCTACTTTTGAGCCCAACTCAAAGGTAGTTAACACTTCCCCTTTTAGATGCACTTTTCCTCCTGTCAAGAATGGTATCCTCCTTGAGCTCATCCAGAAATTCTGGTGAGAAATATTCAATAGAAGGTAGATGAACATCACTTCCTTGATCATCGATCAAAGGTGGCTCATACAAACATAAGTTTTCAGCATTAACAACTGAATACATTTTCATATATGAAGGCAAGTCAAGTTGAAATGCATTGTTACCAACTTGCTTTATGATCTTGAATGGACTGTAGTGAATGGGATTGCGATTTTTAATTCTCCTTGCATCCTTTCTTTGCTTATGTGCAACCATACCTCATCTCCTTCTTGAAACTTGTGATCAACTCTATGTTTACCATGCCTCTCCTTGTATTTTCTTTGAATCTTCTCAAGTTGTTCTTGAACTTGTTGATGAATAATCTGAATTTTCTCAATGAAATTTCGAGCCTTGTCAATATCACTATGTCCATCAATTGCAACATCCTTCTCGAAGATGAAGTCTAATGGTGATTTCGAAAAATACCCAAAGCATGCTTCAAAAGGTGATGTATTTGTAGAATATTTCTTTACCCAGCTGTAAGCGTGTTGAATGTAATGCAGTTGTTCATCCCACAACTTGGGATGTTTGTTGCAATATCCTCTCAATAGATGCACAATGGTTCTGTTCACCACCTCGGTTTGGCCATCAAATTGCGAATAAAAATAAGTACTCTTTTTCAAATTTGTGTCCATCATATTCCAAAGATTGGACCAAAAATTCCCAATGAATCTAGAATCCCTGTCACTAACAATATAAGTTGGAAATCCATAATGAACCCATACATGTTGAAAATAAAGTTCAGCAGTTTGTTCAGCAGTTATGGTTTTCTTACATGGCATAAGTATACACATTTTACTGAATCTATCCACAACTACATAAAGATAATCATGTTGTTTTCTTGACATAGGTATACCTCCAAAAAAGTCCATGAAGACACTCTCCCATGGCCTTGATGGTACTGGTAGTGGCGTGTACAAACCAAGCTTCCTATTTCTAGGCTTGCTTGTTGCACACATAGAAAAACCTCTTATAAAATGTGACACACTATCTATCATGCGAGTCTAACAACAATACCTTTGTAGATGCACCACTGTTTTGCTTACCCCAAAGTGTCTGGAAATAAGAGATGAATGAGCCTCTCTCATGACACTAAGCCTCTCTCCTTGGGGTATACAAAACTTTCCCAAATGAAACAACAAATTGTTATGCATGTGATAATCATTTTCCTCAACTTGATTCCCTTCACTCAAACTAACATACACATCTTGAAAATCAACATCATGTGCATATTGTTCTATGTAACTCTCATGTACAATATAATCATTTTAAAGTAAAGTAGAAGCACTTATGATTGACCTTGAAAGAATATCAACAACTTGATTGAAAATACCTTTCTTGTACCTTATAACTAAGTGAACCTATTGAATAAATCTCATCCACTAGAAATGTCGTGATTGATGCAATTTTGTTTGCGACTGCAAGTACTAGAATGGTTGGTGATCGGTATATCTAATCGTATCTTTACCCATCAAGTAGTGTTTCCACTTCTTGACGCATTGTACCAATGCATACAACTCTTTGTCATATGTAGGATAATTAGTTACAACACCATTGAATGTTTCAGAATGAAAATCAATAGGCTTACCATGGTGCAAAAGTATTGCGCCCATGGCATAATCACTAGCATCAGTTTGTATCTCAAATGGCTATCTCAAATTCGGTAATGCAAGGACTAGAGATGAATTTATCTTGTCCTTTAAAGCTTTGAAATATTGTTGCCATTTTCCTCCCCATTGGAAGCCTTTCTTCACACTTGTCATTGCATGCATAGGAGCTGCTATGGCATAAAAGCTAGCAATAAAATTTCTCCAATACTACGCTGTGCCTAAAAAACTTCTTACCTCGGTTGCAGTTTTGGGAGTGGGCCAATTCACAATGGATTCCACTTTATAAGGATCAATTCTCTACTCGCCTCCTCTTACAATGTATCCAAAATGAACCAAAGAAGTCTTTCCGAATTCACACTTTGACATCTTAAGAAATTGTTTCTCTTTCTTCAAAACATCAAGCACCCTATGCACATGCAAGACATGTTCTTCTCTTGTTTTTCTGAAAATCAGTATATCATCTAAATATAAAATCACAAATTCATCAAGAAATGGATGCAAAACATTATCCATAACATGCATGAAAGTTTTCGGTGCATTACACAAACCAAATGGAATAACCAACCACTCAAAGAGTCCTTGTTTGGTTTTGAATGCAGTCCTCCATATATCACTTTCTGCAATTCTTACTTGATGATATCCACTTTGTAAATCTAATTTAGTGAAAAAAAATTCTTCTTTCAGCTGATCAAAAAAATAATCTATCCTTGGGAGTGGGTATCGATTCTTTACCGTTATCTTGTTCAAAGCTCTGAAGTCTACACACATGCACCAAGTCCCATCTTTATTCAGAATCAAGACTATGGGTGAACTGCATGGCGAAGTGCTTGGCCTTATGAGTCCCTTGTCCAACATGTCCTTGATTTTCCTTTTTATTTTAGCATTCTCCATTATCAACATGTGATACATGTTGATGTTTGGAAGAGGACAATCTTGCTGCAACTGAATCTCATGTTGAATCTCCCTTTTTGGAGGAAATCTTGTTGGCTCCTGAAACATCTCATGATGTGCATCAACTACATCATATAAATCTGATTTCAACTTAGGATCACAATCCTCAAATGATTCATGATCAACATCAACTTTAGATTTAATCATTAGAAGAACAAAATTCTTACTTGAATTCACCAACCTTTTTACTTGTCCAACATTTACCATAGCAATATTTGTCTTCTTGTGATGTGCTCTAACAATGTACACCTTTCCTTATTTGAATAGATGGTATTTGTTCTCATGGTGATGGAAGATCTCTTTCCTATCATACAAGTAAGGACTTCCCAGAAAAATACCTGTAATATCAAGTGGAACCACATCTAATTCAACTGTGTCAAAAAAATGTGCAGTTATTGAAAACCGCAATATGCACTTCTTTGAAACCTGTAAATTTTCATCCTTACAAATCTACCCAAGTGGATATGGTTTTGGATGTGAAATGGTCTCAAGATTAAGTTTCTTGACCAAGTTTTCAGAGATTAAGTTTTCTTGTGACCCACTGTCAAACAATGTGTCAATCTTTGTATGTTTGGATATGACCCTCACATGAAACAATTCAATTCTCTCCTCTTCATTTGGAGCTTGTATGCGACAGTTTGATGTAATAGTACTAGGTTTAGTTTCAATTTCTTTCCCCTTCATGTTATTCAATCCCATGGCTGTAATTTTATATTCATCACCCGAATCCTCTCCTAAATCATTGATCCGGATTTATGTAGGAACGCAACAGAATAAACATATAAACATAAATACAGAGATGCAGCGGAAATAACACTTCATTTCATTAATATCAAAGAACTGAAATTTGCTTACAGACAGAATGGAAATAAAACTAGCTAGGGCGCTGGTAGCTATCTCTGAGAAGAGATGTGGCGGCTACAGGCCTCTGAACTGAGTTACAATGAGGCTCGAGGGCCTGTTTATCATTTAGAAACAATGGGAAATCCTAAACAGCCAAAACCCTAACCCTAGGAGATGAAGCGCCAAAACTATGGGCCCCGGTTGGGTAAATTGGTGTTTCAACTTCCCAGGGGCGTAACTTTGGCATACGATCTCCGTTTGACACGTACCATACCTCGTTAGAAAGATCTATCCGAGGACTACAAATTTGGAACGGGCAACATCGGTCCATGGACCCATGTTGCCCTCCGTTTTCCCAAAAAACGTCGTTTGGGGCCTCAAAACGGCTCCGGAAGTTTAGGACCCGAAAAACTGCTAAAAATAGTAAACTGTGCCGAAACTGAAAAACTGAAATAGACAATGGTGGAGCCCCAAGTGGAATAGGCGGGTGACCACCAATATCCACCTGGATCAATCATGTTGAGTTGTAGCTGCAGTTTTATGTTTCACTTTGTTGTTCTAATGTTTGGGTCTCTTCTCAAGATGTAATTTCCAACAATGATTTTCATCATGGCCTTCTTTTGAACAATGTTTATAGACCACTTTTTCTCCCTCTTTCTTGACAGATGCATTCTTTTTTCCCTTACCTTTTGAGATCTTCTCTTTGTTTTTCCCCTTAGAAATGTTTGTTTCTACCCTCATCAAAAATGTTTTTCCCTCTAGCTTCTAGATGTGTGGCATGAACACAAACTTCATCTAGACTTGTTGGGTTAAAAATGAAAATAGTATGTCTTAGGTAGCTATGTAAGCCTCCTATGTACTTGAGAAAAGTATCTTGGATCTGCAAATCTACCCCTAATAAGAGAGCTCTTCTCATAAATTCTTGGGTGTAAACTTGCACATTTTGTCCTTTCAATTGTCTAAAATTTTGCCAATTCATTATGGCTTTCTACATATGATCTAATAGATAAAAATATTGTTTTATTGCAGTAATGAAATCATTCCATGATAGGATAATCTTACCATGCTTCTTGATCTCCTCCTTTGTCTTGGCTTCCCACCAAACAAGTGTTTCACCTTCCATTCTCAATGAAGCTAATTGGAATTTGGTAGCATCATCATGAAGGTTATGAATTTATCAAATAGACCTCCAATTTCCTAATACAATTATCAAGATTTTCTGCATTGATTTCACCATTAAACATTGGAAATTCAAACTTAACATCAAGTTTTAGAAAAGGACTTTTACCAGTGTTCTTTGACTTATGTGGCTGATGTATTGAAGATGAAGTAGAGGATGATGATGATGAGGGAGAGGATGGTGACTTTCCACTGCCTCCATTTCCTCCATTTCCCTTCTTTGATTTATCTTCATCATTTTGACCTCCTGATGATCCCTGTCCTTCCTTGTGAAGTTTGGATCCTCCTCCTTCTAGTATCTCATTCCTTTCTTGATAAAGGATTCTCACCATCTCAGTCATGTCAAGGAATTATTTCCTGAACACTCTTTCTTCTTCTTTTGGATCCACCTCTTCATGGATTTTTTCTTCCTCTGGATGCATGCTTAATGCTGCTTCTGCTTCTTTAGGAGGTGAAATAGGTGGTGGAGAATGTGGAAATATTTCCCTCATTTGTTGTGGCTCACTTTGAGACCCTCTTGCTTCCACCAATTTTCCTTCTCCTCTCTTAAGATTGAGCCTAGTAAGCATGTGAAAACTTGCAAACAATTAAACAAATATTTTCACACAACAACACTAGAGAATAAAATCTATCTCTAATACCAACCTGATCTGAAAGGACTATATTATTTTTTTGTGCTAAGTGTCTTTTCAGTTACAAAATATGTACATATTTGTCTCCATTTGTTTGCTTAAGGATTGAGGAATTTAACCATGAAACATAGATGAAATTGTGAATTTTAAGCATGTAAATAAGCCTAAATAACACTGAACAACAGTGTATAACAGAGAAATAAAACCACACATAAGATTTACACAGTAGGCATGATTAAGCAGTTCACCCCTCCTGGGCTACATCTATTGGTCCAGCTCCCAATGACATGCCCATCTTTCATTTTGCTCAAAATTTTGCAAATACATGTGTTTACAAGCCTCCACTGGCTGTTTTATGTACACCACTAGCTCCAGAATGCTCAAATTATTCTGGATAGACTCTTATTTCACCAAAATTGGTCGAAAATTGACCTGGCTAGGCTTTTTCCCAATGTCTCCTACAAAACCTCCACTAAAATTGGAGGACTGCAGTTTAACTGCAATTAAATTTGGCATAAACCTACGAATTTAGAGGCGTGCTAACAACCCCCTCAAAAAAAATCCGTAGCATTAACTGTAATGGTTAAGGGTGGAGTGCGCATGTGACAAGGCTTATTAATAGCCGCCAGAGTTAATGGTTTTCGGAACTGTCGTAACAAATATCGTGAACTACGCATGTGACAAGGCCTGTTAATAGCTGCCAGAGTTAACGATTTTCGAAACTATCAAATGTAATGTAATGTGCCACGGTTATATATTTTTCATGTGACCAAACTCAACGGGGCTGCCGGCAGGTTGGGACCGCCGGCAGTCCCATCCCCCCAAACTTTCATTTGATTACAACTTAAATATATCTAGTGCCCTAATGGGGTAAGGTTCAAGTGATATCGGACTCATTGGTGGAAGACTTTGCGGGTGCGCCGGAGGTCACAAGGTTGAACCCCCCAGACCCCAACAAAATTTTACAACACCATACATGGGACACGTGGCAGCCTTAGGGTTGTCCACGTGTCACCCAACCATTGGTTTATCAAATCAAACATACAACACATCAACGACCCAGAAGGCACCACATGGAAAGATGTCATAGGCTTGGAGAATGGAATATTCCCAAAATATTCCCCTTTTTGCTGACTGTACACCTGCATGCTGACTGGGCATCCCAGTCAAACCTGTCGCAATTTTAGTTGTTTGGGAAATTGATCAGAACGTGAGATCTCCCTCATACAACATCTATTTTTCGAACCGTTCGTGGCACCAGAATCAGAACGACGATATCTACCCGGTCACTCAGGTTCGGTATAGTTTTGAGCACTTTCAATTTTGAGAAAAATTCATGAACTCCTGATCACTTTGCCAACGGAACCATCAAATTCTATGGTCCAAAGACCATATTCTTTTTCAAGGTGTTGAAACTCTTGACTCTAATTTGACACAATTTTCTGACCTGATTCTTTATGTTGTTCTGAACTTTCATCTGCCTTCTCTGATGGTTGTTCGGATATAGTAGGCAGATTCTCTTTCTCTTTTTCTACACTGTTCTAATGCAATTTGAAACTTCAAGAACATCCTCTATTTCTAATAATTGACAATGTACATCATTTAACCCATAATCATTGTATAATATGAAGGAATTTAAGTCTATATGTACAACGTTGATAGGATGATTATTAGGCATTTCCTTGTTTTTAATCATGTATTTCATTTTAGTCTCATGGTATAGTTTTGTCATTTGACTGAAGACAGGAATGGTGGCATAGGAAAAGTCCAACTATAGTGTACCTCTCAATTTATCCCCCTAGGATCTTGACAACAAAATACCGAAACGTGGCGGAATATCAGCAACTACCACGTCCATAAGGACATTTTTGGCTAGGATCTGCTCTAGGGAGACAACTAGATCTTTGATTATACCCAAACAACAGACATGACCAGAATCGAAAGAACATAAATTAGAATATGGACGCGTTATGTCAAGGCCAATATTCTCCATGATAGCTTTGGGCATGAGGTTGTGGGAGGCCCTAGAGTCTAACATAGTGTTATGAAGGATGAATTGATGAACTTTAAGACTCAAATAAAATGGTGAGACCTCAATATCTTCAGACTATCCATCGATGGCGAGACAAAACATTAACTCAAGCTGATCATCCTCTATATTAACCATGTGGGATAAAGGGCCAACTTTCAAGGTTTTGACTACATGGGATTTGTATTTATCAATTTTGACCAATTCAGTAAGAGGAATAGACACCTTTAACTTAGAAATTTCTGACTCTAAATTAAAATGTATAGTTTTTTCTACCTCTTTTATGATAATACCATTTTTTCAAAATTATTTCTTTGTAAAACTTCTTTTCTTTGAATATCTCTTTCTTTGACAAGTGCACTTGTAGAAGGTTGATTGCTTCTATTCTGATTTGGAGCTGCAATATCTTCATCCTTATTTTGAACTTGTTTCGGTGGTGCTTCTTTCTGCTGAACTGTTTTCTTAGGAGGAGGAGTTATTGGAACATCATGTCATCTTAAGGTATACTACCTTTGCTGGGAACTCAATGCGTTTAGGTATCCTCTCTGATAGTCATCAGATTCTACTTCTAACTCATGATCATTTTCCATTATGAAATTTGTATCATTAGGTAAACTTGTTTTTTCCACATATTCTTCATCTTCGATGACAAAGATAGGCTGACCATCAGCTGTGAAAAGAAGGTTCTCCTCTATTGTTGGTTCTTCCTCTTCATCACTCAAAGCATAGTTCTGTTGAAATGGTGTTCTGATTGGCTTCTGTTGTTGTGTTTCAGGAGTTCTTTGCTCTCTCTTCTTTATTCAGAATTGAGGCTGCTGTTGTTGGCCTTGAAAGTTCAGATTTATGATTTGTGGATCTGTATATCTATATGAAATAGAAATCTTATTGACCATTCTCTCCATGGTTTTAAGCAAAGCATCAAATTTAGTATCTGATGAAGTGGAAGGTTCCTCTTTGATAGTCACTTTACGTTCAGTTTTAAGTTTGGACTTTTTAATCAAGATATTGGCCTCAGGACTCACTAAATTTTTTATCATTTCTTCAGGAGTAGTGGGATTTCTTTCTCTCAATGAGTAGGCCATATCTGGGTCAAAAGCATAGGGATAACGCAAAAGGGCTAAACCAGGAGGTGGTTTCATTTCACTTGGGATGGAGTTATATATTCTTAGGTATCGAGAATTGTAATCAGACACTGATTCATTAGTATTGCAATTCAGGGAATCATATTCAACAAAAAATTGTAAATGGTTTTTCTTCTCATCCCACATGGCTAATAAAGCATCAGTTAGTTCAGTGGGAGTTCTAATAGAATTAAATACTAGGACACGGAACCAAATTTTAACTTCACCTGAAAAAATTTGTGCGATGATTTGCATCTTGGCATAATATGCATCTAACTCCTCAAGATCTATGAAGACTGTGATTTTGGCCATGTGCTGACATGCAGTGATTTCAGAGTTTTCATCGAAAAGGGGAAGCCTTTGGCCATATCCTTGAGGTAAGTCGTGTAATCGGGTTGGTAAGACGAGTGGGGAAAATCTTGCCATAATTCCCACTGCATGGAATACTGGATTGATAACAGGAGGGAAGGGTTGAATAGGTAAAGGAGTTGATGTTTTTATTACTAAAGTGGAAGTTATGTATGATGAAGTCGAAGGTGTAGATGAATATACTATGATTGACTGAGTTTTAGGTTCAGATGAAACAAAAACTTCCTCAGGATGATAAAATTGGATCCACTCTTTAATATCAAGGTCAAACTCAGGCTTAATTTCTTCAAAAAACCAATATTTCAAAGGGCTTAAGTCTAATTCAGTCAAATATTTTACCTCAAATAATATTAGAGGATCAAATACTATATTGGACAAATAATTTTTGGATTTGGACTTTAAAGAGATATAATTCTAACTTTATGTCATAGGGTATATATTCTAGAGAAGGTAACTTTGCAGATAGAGATACCAATCTTACCAACGGAACTGGTCCTGACTGAATATGTGGAGTTTGATATCGGTGTCTTCAAAATAAATGCTCTGGATCGTCAACCGAATCAACTGGATTAGGGTCTGGATTCGCTCTCGTATATCTTGTAGAAGCCAGATCTGCTGTGAGGCACTGCAATTATGAAATCAGACTTATGAAACTCGGTCCTATCATCCAAAGGATCAGTTTTTGATGAATTTTTGTCGTATACCTAGGGAAAATTTTGTCTTTTCATTCACCGGAAACGGTGCCATAATGTTATCACTCTGCCAAATCTCTAAGGCTGAAGAAGAGATCCCAACAGAGGTAACCAAAAACCAAGCTTTTGCCTTGATAGCTAGCCTTATCAAGTCGGAGAGGGCTCTCTCCAAAAGGGTCACAGTGAGGACGACTAGAGAAATTAGGGTTTTTAGGCTAGATATAGAGTGTAGGGGTTTTTTTGATTTGATTTTGGTTGGGGAATCACTGGATGAGAAATTAGGTCAAGGAAGTTAGGTCATGGAAAATGAGATAGGGTTGTAAGGATCAATGGGGAAAGGTAGGCACAAGGCTTATCACTTGAAGAGGATTGTGATGGAATGGTGTTGAGACTAAAAGAAAGCTAGGAAGAGCATGGGAGATTTATTCTTCTTAAACAAATGAAAATGGACAAACAATGATCAATTACCCAAAACATAGCATATGCAAACATGTGTTATGATTATCTAACTTGTAAGAGATAATAACATAGAAATGAATTGAATATGAATATAATAAATTCTAACATATGATACTGAATAAAATACAATGATAAACCATAATACCACAAGTATCCCAAAAAGTAGCTGCAACTCCTCTTTATTAGCTGGCCAAACTGAGTACAAAATTTCCTTGATCAACAAGCAAACCTACAAATTGATTCCAACCCTTTCTAAGAGTGAAGAAAAGGAATATATAGACATCAAAACAACCTTCAATCATCTTCAGGGGTTGAATCCATAAGGTGAGGAAGGAATCCACAAAATTATAAACTGATAGTTGAAGTGTAGGATGGTCCAAGTGACTCACTCCTCATTACATTCAAACTTATTCATCTTTGACTAAAGGATAAGTTTACCCAATGAATATACCCTTAGGTAACTTATATTTTACACAATTAAATTTACCATGATGAATTACATTGATAGTAAAATAATTCCTTGAGGTAAAACCAAAAATTACAGTGAAAACCCCAAAAAATGAGTAAACTGGCATAAGCGCCATTTTCCTGTCATAAGCACCCTCCATGTTCAAGGCCAATTTTGGAGGCCTTTCCGGGGTCCAAATTGGGCCTAGAATAGCTTGTTGGAAAGCTTGTCCTGTCCTCGTTTTGAATATGCCTCTAGTTCTGAAAATGGTGCTGATCTGACCCCTCAAAAATGAAATCTCCCAATACTGGTATAAGCACAGTGCCTGGGCGAAAACAGGGGCAAAACACATGGTTTTTTGGTGGTTTTTTTGCTTTTTCACCTCCTGAAACTGAAAAATGAGCTTGGAAAAGTGGTTTTTATATATGTATGTGTCATTAAAAATCTCATGGTGGTTTTAAATCTCTCAAAATTTCCCCAAACATAAGCGCAATGCCAAAGGCGCTGCGCTTATGACCATTTTTCTGATATTTACATTTGCAGAAAAACACAGTCATACAGAGATTTTTCATAAACGTTGTACTTGCCTCAAAATTTGTGGAAAGGGTGCTAATGAGGTGTCTAGGGTTGGAGAGAAGCCTCAACAATTATGTCCAACTTTTTCTTCTCCTCCATGGTCAACTCTTCAATTTTGGCATTGGCTCTTTTGAGCTTGGCCAATGCAATTTTCTCTTTCTGGGCATGGAGTTTGACCTTCCTCCTCAAAAAATCATTTTCCTTTTTTTCCTTTTCTAGCAGCTTCTCCAATTGTTGATTGGCTCTATCAAGCCATGGCTCCATGTTATCATTAATCACAATAGTAAGCTGCTCATTTAGGATTAGCTGAGAAGCTAGCTCAACTTCCCTTTGTCTCTCTAGAGCTAGAGATATTTTCAACCCCCTAGTTCTAGGTCTATGTCTTGGTACCTATTATTCTTCATCATCAAGTAAAGAATACTTCTTCAGTGTTTCATCTAGCATGAATTTGTCCTTTTGAGCAGTGAAGTATTTCACCTCATCAATGACTTTTTCGGTTTTTAATTGTTCATTTTATTGCTTAAGGAAGTGTACATCATACCTATCTTTCTCAAGATTAGTCTGGAGATCACTAATCTTGGAATCCTTTACTTTGATAACAAGATTTATGATTTTTTCATATTCATCCTCATCTAGGTCAACAAGCTAAAATTCTTTCTCAGTTTCATGATTGTCCTCCTCATCATGAATTAGTTCCTCAATGACCTTTTCTTTACCCTTGTCCACCTATTTTTCTGATGTAGAAGACATGGCCCCTCCCACTATGTGTGGAGCAAACACATGCATGTGGCCTCTATGGTAGGTTTTTGAAAATGGCTCAACCTCAACCATACTAGCCCACTTTGCCTCAAATATCTCATTTCTGATATTGGATTCAATCTCAGTGTGGGATTAATATAATGATGGTGAAGTGGATGAAGAGGACTGAAATGATGATGGTGAATGTACAATATATTGAGATGGAGGGATGGAAGTGGATGGCTGAGATGATGAAGGAATATTTTAAGCATGCTGAGTAGGAGGATCTCTAAATATATCATGGGCTATGAAGGTATCCCATGCAATGTTGAGCTCATTGAGATGGTAAAGGAAAATGATTTTGATAAGGAAATGATGAAATTTTCATTTGGTGTTCATAGTCCCTTCTTTTAGCAATAAAAGCCATCTTTTCAACACTCTGGAAAATGTAGTAAGATATATTGAGCATCCTTACCCTAGTGAAATTCATTAGGAGCTGGATGTGATAGGTATATAACCTTGAGAATCTACCTTCACATGTAAAGTACTTCATGATTATCTTCAACATGGGTGCAAATATGTCCAAGAGGGAAGAAAAAGGAAACATCTTCTTTTTCTCATTCTTGTATCTAGGTTTTAAAAAGGACTCAAAGTGCTGATTTTCCAAATCACTCTTTTTGAACCACCTTTCCCCAAAATTTGGGATCCTTGCGGCAGCTGAAATGATGGAAGTTGAGATAGTAAAGGTGACACTAGCTAGGTTAACCTGGTTGTTATGGAGTTTAGATATGAAGAGCCTAGTTAACATGGAATGATGCTGAACCCTATGAATTTGTTCACAAAAATTATAACAATGAACATGTTTAAAGCATGTCATTGTCATTGGAGAAGCCAAAAGTTCCCTAGTGCTGATAGATTCATGTCTGATTATCTTGCCCCCTTTATGTGGCCTCTTAGCCTCTGTTTCCTCTTCCTCACTATGTGATCTATTATGTTCTCTTTCTACTACCATGGTGTCTTTTTTTGCAAACCCTAGGGAAGTAGGCGTTAGTATGGAAGGTGAATTTGGGGATAGGATATGGGAAAAGGGAATTTTATGGGAAATAATGTTTAGGGATATGAGGAATGGGGAAGGGAAAATGAATGAAAGAGTGATGGGAATTGGGATTTAGGAGCCTAGGTCAAAATAGCACCTAGGGCTTAGGGTTTTACAAATTAGTACCTTAGGGATAGGGGTTATGATAATAGGGATTAGGGAATGAATTTTAACAATGTAGGGAAGGTATTGAGTGTAAGGGAAATGGGATTTTGAGAATTATGAGTGCAAGGGAGAAAAAATAGGGTTTCACATTCAAGAAGACACCAAATTTTCTTTTAACTAACTCACACATCCAAAATGAATTTGATGAAGATGAGAATGATGTAAAAGGCACTTACTTGCTTGATTGGAAGTGTGAAGAATGACTGCTGAAGTCCGGGGCAATTTTTTTTGCAGCTTTGATGAATTTCTAATCTTTTTTGTGCATAAGCGCAACGCTAAGAAGATAAGCATAGCGCCAAGAGCATAAGTGCAACACACATAGGTTAAGCACATCGCCAAGAGGATAAGTGCAACACCAAGAGGATAAGTGCAGCGACAAGAGGATAAGTGCAACACCAATAGGATAAGTGCTCTTCTGCTCTATTTTTCTCAATTTTGCTCAGAAAATCGCAAATTTCGATCTCCTCAGATGTTTTCTCGATGAAATAAGAGGGAAATGAATTTGAATTTTATGTCTAGGAGTCTTAGATACTTAAGGGATTTTAGATTTAGATCCAAAAATCCACTTTTCCTATGTTTTTCCTCACTTTTTTGAAAGCATGCTAAATATGCTTTTTCTTTGACTTTTTCTTTCTTGCAAGATGAAGTTGTTGGAGTTTGACACTTTTCTCTTTTAGTTTGGAATTTTTGTTTTGATTTGGGGGCTAGGGACCAAACTTATTACATATAGGAAGCATAAGATTACATAAAAAATTAAAAATAAATTACATCTCTGTTTTCATATCAAAATTACATTTTGATATGAAAATCATAAAAATCAAAACCACAAATTTAAAAATATCATATTTACATGTTGATAATGCTCTACAAATGATAATTAAATGTTTATTGAATCACCCTCACACCTTTTTCTGACTTTATTAAGATGACATGGTACATTTTAGACCTTGAAAAATGAAACCTAATGACCTAATGGGACCTTAAATGACTTGACTCCATAGTTGACTTTGACTGAGATAAGACATAGTGAAATGAGCTTTTCAGAAGTGCTTTTATGCTCATGAAAACATGAAGGTGGGCCAAAAAATGATACTTTGTGAGGGAGAGTGAGGTTTTATGACTAGGGCTACCATCAATGAAACAATTTTTAGCATGACCTAATGGAATGATATAAAAATTTCAGAGTGGGACACCTAAAAGGAGAATGAAAAGAGTGATTTTGATCACTGATGGAAAAATGCATATTCTGACACTAACAGACGAAAATAACTCAACATTTTCATGAGTTTAACGAGTCTTGAAAATAATAACCGAAATGGACTTGAGATAGGTTTCATTTTTATACAAGCTTGAAAATAGAGAAAAACTATGGTTGAGATACTTTTTAATGCCCCCTAAGTGTAAATTTTAAGGGAACATATCCCCTAAGCTTAATTTCATTCACCTAAGTAGAATATTTTTTACTAATAGCTGGATGGAATGAATGTTCATATACGATATCAGATGAAAGACTCGACTCAATATTTATGAGATCTAGTCAAAGACTTGATTCAATTAGGAGAGAACTTGTTTAATTTTTTAACGAGCTTGACACAAGAAAAGAACTATGCTCATAGTGACCTATTTCATTTTTTACGAGGTTGAAACATTAAAAGAACCATCCTCATGGGAACCTATTTCATTTTTTAATGTGGTTGACATAGTAGAAGAACCATCCTCATGGAAACCTGTTTCATTTTTTAATGATGTTGAAATAGTAAAAGAACTATCCTCATGGAAAATTGTTTCATTTTTTAACGAGGTTGACACAGTAAAATGAACTATCCTCATGATGACATGTTTCATTTTTTAATGAGGCTGACATAGTAAAAGGAACTATCCTCATGGGATTTGTTTCATTTTTTAACGAGGTTGACACAATAAAAGGAACTTTCTTCATAAGGATCTTGTTCATGGCTTCCAACTAGAAGAAACACATGTTAAGGGACACACCTCGATCATGGCTTCCAAAAGGTCTTCATTAGATGGAAGAACAATTCTCTGGAAGGAACACATGCCAAGGGACTCATTATGGATAAGAACATCATATTCAAATACCCCCAAAAGATTCATGATGTAAATTACCATATCTAAACCAAAATAAGTCGAGCAAACAATGAGAGGCTCACTTACATGGGTAATTGAATACATGAGATATGTTTCCACATAATTAGCCCATGGTGGGGTGGATACCACTTCCGTATAAGGAGCATTCAAGGACGTCGGACTGATGGTAGTCGACTCAAGATAAATAAATGAATGTTGGTCAATAGTCACAATGTTTCCATTGTGAGGGAAATACATCATGAAAAAGAGTGTCGATATGATAGCTTTCATTGCATAGAAATAGTCTCTTCCAAGGAGAAAATTGAAATCCAAGGGGCCTTAGACTACCATAAGATCCATATAGACAATTTTACCTTCCAGAGTAATAGGAAATTGAGGAAGGATCCCTAAAGGTTCACTAATGGTTCTGTTAAAAGCTGACAGATTATGTGTAACATGCACAAGCCAAGGGGAACCCAAAGCTTTCCAAGCAGTTGAGGATAAAATACTAACAAAAGAACCTTCATCTACATTCATGTGACACACATTCTTACCACAAGCCTTCACAATGATTTGGAAAGGGATGAAATAAGGAAGACAAGGTTTTGCCAGTCTACTCCAATAAAAGGAAAAGACCTTAGTACTTGGAGGGGCTTCTGTGGGAATAGGTAAAATGCCCTCCTGTGTAGAAGAATCTAAAGTAACAATAAGAATTCGAGCAGTATGAATTTCACTCTCTACATGGAGAGTGGGATTGACTCAATGTGAAATAGAGTTGACCACTTGATCAACTAATGGTTCATCAACCTGAGTGATATGCATTTCTCTCTCCAATGGAAGAGTGGGATTAACTGTACTTGTAATTAGATCAATCACTTCGTCAACTGATAGTAGGTTGGGAGAAAGTTTACGGTAACTAGTTGTAAGTTGTCTCCGTTGAGAAATAGTAAGGTTTTCCAACAATTTTGAGGCTTCATCCATATGAGGGAAAAGGTGAATATGATGACTCCCTTTTCATAACCTACAAGGAAACCTAACTTTACCCCTTTTCCCCTAAACGTGACAACCACTGGTTGAAGGATTAATAGGAAGTTGATAATAATTTTTTTACCATACTTCCAAGACCTTAGGAGTACCAAGACAATTGATAAGGAATTGGCCACCCTTACAAAGCTTACAAGGGTATTTGGGCTTGAGATGCATGTTGGAGGTTTCTTCAACATTACCAATACTTACAACCATGGTTGGTTGGTTGAATTCTTTATTATCTTGCTTCTTCTTATTCTTACCTTTCTGATTCTTCTTATTCACCTAGTTACTAGCATCAAGGATTTTACCAAGCAAAGAAGAAGAAAGGGAGGAAGAAATGTTGGGTGAAGAATGTATAGGGTCAACATGAGGTTGATGATGTTGAGATGGAGAAATCTGTTGAGGCGAAGCATCTGGTTGAGGTGGAAGAAATTGAGCATTTGAGACCAAAGAAGTTGAAAAAAACCATACCGGTAAACCTATGGTAAATCTAGGTAATGACAATGTAGCCATATAAGGAGGACCAACATTTCCAAAGCAAGGAAAAGGACTAGGATTCTCGTTAAGAAGGGTTCCTTGGTTGGTAAATTCTGGAACTTTTTTTCCATTAGATTCATCTTCATTTAATTTTATTAACAATTTAAAAATATCAAAAATCCAAATTCAAAATCCACACCTAAGGTATATAAAAAAAAAAAAAAACAAATGAACACACGCTAGAAAATCTAGGAGTCAAACCACACTCAAAAAGTTTGTTTTCACAATGAAATCGCTATTTGGTGATGAAATCCAACGTCACGGAAATCGATATGAAAAACTAGCGGATGGAACCAATTACCCTAAAAACCTACTTAATGAAATAGTTTGGTGCAAGTAACTCAACTATGCCATCTCAAGTGAAGATTACCCTCCAAAAATTCTAAGTGAGTGTAGTAAACATTTGTTCCAGGTACAGTGGGACCTTTCCTCCACCATCACCTCGGGAAAAATCCTAAGTTTATAGCCACTCAGGTTACCAACTGGTACAATCGAACTTGGGGGAACAGTCTGTGGCCCAATATACACTCAAGGGTGGAGTAACTAAGCTCAATCCCCTTGAAAGCTCCTCGACATGGTAAATTCGAGGTTTACTAACAAGTGATACTAGGCTCCTCAACACGGTTAATTTGAGGTTTACCATTTATAATGCGTGGGAATCTTGTATCTTTACAAACGAGGTAGGTATGCTTACTCCACTAGGTCCGATATGACCTTGTGCTTGACTCTTTTAAGAGGATCTTCCCAGAGAAAAATTGAAACAATTCTAATTTTTCCCTACCGCAAGATAATATTGTTTGTTTATTTGTTTTGTAAAGTTAACTAATTCCCTATTCCAAATCACTAACTGGATCTAAATTGGTGGAATGAACCCTAGAAAATATTAGAATTTCTAGATTAATTTTAATTAGCGCTGTGTTATTTGGCTGTTATTTACTCAAAGGGTAAATGGATATGAAACCAATGGTTTTATGACTTGACCCAAAATTGAAAGCAATCGAATATGATAATGTAATATTTTCACTTCGATGAATCCTACTAAAGTAAGGAGAGAGGTTCCATTCACTTCCAACAATGCAAAAATTGATAAATAAGAGAAAATATAACAAATTATCTAACACATTAATTTTCATCAAGAAAATACTAATGCTAATCAATTCAAAGATTTTTTTTTTTTTTTTAATGTTTAAAACAAGCATAAAAACATGCAAATTCAAATCAGGACTATCTTTCAATGAGAAACACTATCTTTTCAATCGATGAAATAACTCTTCACAACACACATAAATGAATATATGATGAGATTCAATGAAATAAAAGATATTCACACAACCAATTCCAGAAGTGAAAGACTCTTTTTTGATAGATCAACAAACCAAAAAAACTCAAAACCCAAAACTGTAAATATAAGTGATTTTCCTCAAAAAGACAATCAAAGAAACTGATCTAAATCTACGATTGACTTTTTCAGAATGTAAACTATGAAGATGTAATCTATGCACAATTCACTTGAAAACTATGCAAATGTAATATATGCACAATTTTTGTTCATATTCTAAAAATGAGAACTCTATCTATGCAAATGTAATATATGCAAGAGAATTCTCAAACACAAGAAGATTCCAAATCAGCGAAAGAACAACAAGGCTATTTTCCTTCACTAATGTAATCTAAGGAACCAATCAAGTGTAATTAAAGAAAATTGGGTGAAAATTCCAAAGTTCAAAAGAAAAAAAATCAAAGGGGATTAAAACTCAGACAAAATTTAGCCCCACCCCATCCCCCCACCGCCCGATGAATGAGGGGGAATTTGTTTTGCAAAAATGAAAGAAAAAAACATGCAAAAATCATTAAGAAAATGAGACAAACTTCGTAGTAATGACCAAAGGAAATCAAATTAAGAATTTCTCAAAAAATAAAATTCAAAACACCCAATAAACTTAATAGAGACTTAATGAGACTGTAAAAAAACTAATAGGATCAAAAAAACAAAAAAATGGACTTAAATAAGAGAAACCTCGAATTTTAAAAAATTTCACAGGGTTGCGTAGGTAGACAATAGAGTTTAGTGCACATGCACACTGTTGCTAAAGAAAAACTGCACAGATATGCACTCTATGTCTAAATAGAAAATGCACAGATCGAGATTTTTTTTTAAAAAGGGTCTCCAACCAAAAATTTCAATTCTTAAAAAGGTCTAAATGCATCAAAGGTCACAAAAGGACACAAAGGAGAAATTTTATTCCCCAGTATGGTCGCCAATTTTTTACTCGGATAAATCCCTCTTACAGACAAAAGAGATCTCCCTCGAATCCTAAAGGAAAACTAGAAACAAACACACAAAAAATAACTCTTTCCTTAGCCTATAACGAAAACATGAAACATGTAGTATGTGAAGGATCACTTAAATATTAACAAAGTGCTTGTAGAAGTCCTTTCAGCGCTTTCCACAACCAACTTTTCCTCAATTATTTAAAGTCTTTCCAAATGATTTCCACAGTTTCTCCATGATGCTCCAAAACAGATCTGCATGGAAAAAAACATTCAAAGAGATCAAAACATCTCACATATAAAAGAAAAGGTAAATGAAATTCCTAATCTACCATACAACATATAATTGAATCAATAATCAATCATAAACCATGTGAGTGATCAATGAATCCCATAAATAACATCAACAACAATGCAATTAGGAAAGAACAATTACTTTGTATTAGATATCAAAGAGAAACAAGCTTACAAACTGGTTGCTTTGATGTCACAAGCCTCTTCCAATGGTCTCCTTTCTTCCCTTGATGACAAGCTCCTCAGTTCAAAACCAACAACATTATTTTACAAATCCAAGTCTCAATAGTCTCCCATTCCTTTAGTCCTATGCTGAATTTATAGGAAGGATGAGGAGGTTTCTAGGTCCACTTCTCAAGGGATATGATCCTTCAGAAAATGAGATTAGTTCCACATACCAAGGGATGATGTGTAGGCATGTAGTGGTTCGTGGTTTCTAATTTGGATAAGATTCCTCAACCAAAACTTCTATAACTTAATTTTTTTATTTTTACCTGCATGAACAAACCTGCACAGTTTATAGTGGAAGAAGCTGCATAGATCTGCACAGTTTACAGTGGAAGAAACTATGCATGTGTGAGTTTTGTTAAGGAAAACCACCCAGATGCTAAAAAATGTGATTTGAATTTGATTGTTAGTTTTTCTGTGCTAATATCATCTTCAGATTTATATTAAAAGTGCTGATGTTTGCTTCTTGTACAAGGGTTTATTAAAGTGCTTATGATTGATTAACAAGTAAATTTGTGGAGATTAAGTTGAAAACTTGAACATAAAATCATGGAAACTAAATGTTAAACAATAACATATAAAAACACAACAAACCATCACTATTGAATCAATAACACTTTGTTTTGATGAAGGATTTCAGCCCTCCTGGGCTACATCTCCTTGGTCTAGCTTCCATGGCATGGGACTTTGTATTAGCTCAATTGTGCAAATAATGTTGTTTACAGTCTCCTTTTCCTCTGTAACATGCTCCAATGTGTCCAAAACATCAAAATATACCAAGAATGACTCTTCTTGAGCCAAAATTGGTCGAAAATTGGCTCAGTTATGGAAAAAACAAATTTCCCTACAATTTCTCCTCCAAATCTGGAGAAGACTCCAGATAACTCTACTATTTTGGTGGATTCTGCCAAATCTGTTGCTACCGCTAATTCCGTCGCCAATTTAACCACATGATTATCTAGTAGTTAAGATGGCTTAATTTGAGATAAGCGTGTATTAACTACATGTTTATCCGATTGATATAAGTCAGGTTTAATTAACATAACCCACAAGATTAACACTAATAAACAAGGTTTAACATTAATCTTTCCACCGGTTTTGAAATCCGCTCCACCCATGGTTTCATTGATGTAGTCATATGGGATATAAGAAATACATGTGGCTTGAATATAAACATATGTCCAGAACCTTGGTTAGAAATAATTCAGAATTTCAATCATAATCCAAAGGTTGGATGGGTCCACCAGAGGGGCATGTGGTGGCCCCTGGTTGCACCACATGTCTAGCTCTAGTTGGACTATGTTAACTAAAAAAAATTATCCTTCAACCTTAGGATAGATGTAAGAAAATTTCACTTCCAAAGATCACTGGAAAATATGGTTGTGACACTTTTCATAGTGTCATTGGGCTAAAATAGGAGAATATTCCCTGAGCATACCTGGAGTGCTGACTGGACTGCCATGTCATCAACCTGTCATTGTTCTGCAATTTTTTTACCTGTTTGAGAAAACAAAAAATAGGTCATAACTTCCTCATCCGAAGTCGTATTTCGATGAAACGAATTGCACCGGATTCTTGGCAATGAGCTCTACATGGTCGTTATGGTTTAGATCATTTCTGAGCACTTTATTTTTTAGCTTAATAATGAGCCTCTAATCAAAATGGGTTTTAGGCAGTGAAAAAAAGATTCCTTTTATCCCTGGCATTATTTTACTTCAAGCTTCATAGGGGATTCACTTGAGACACTCCATCAGATGGCAAGATATCTGAATCGACAGTCATGGTGAAAAATTTTAGTGTAACACACGAGACGGGTAAAGAATATCGAGGTTTGGATAAGGAACCTCTACAAATATTGGGCCATCTACACCTCGAAGCTTTGAATATCATGCAACATATTTCTATAGGACTTCCCAAGGGTTCACTTGAGCTACTTGATACATGCAAAGGGTGTACATTGGGGAAGTACAACAAGGCCGCCTTTCATGATAAGTACAGTCGAGCGAAATCGATCCTTGAAAGAGTTCACTTAGATGTGTGTGGACCGTTCTCAATAGCCTCCAGGACCAAGCACATGTATTATGTGATTTTTGTAGATTATTTTTCATGCAAGTGTTGGATATTCTTCATGCAAAAGAAAGACTAAATTTTGTGAGTTCAAAGCAACTATTGAAAAATACACAAGAAATAAAGTGAAGGCTCTCAAGAGCGACAATGGTGGAGAATATGTTTCATATGAATTCAAGAAATTCTATGCATCAAACTTGGCATTCGACGAGAGTTGATCGCCCCTCATAACCCGCAACAGAATGGGGTTGTAGAAAGGAAGAACATAAGCATTATGGGAGCTACATAAGTGATATTACATGATTAGGGCCTATTGTTGCACATGAGTACACCAGAAGAATCCTTTTCAAGTAAGGATCCAGATGTGGTGCACTTTATAATTTTTGGTTTATCAATTTATTGGCATGTTACTAAGGATGCACAAAAAAATATAGAACCAACAATTAAGTTGGGAATATTTGTGGGGTACATTGATACACCTCACAACTATCTGGTGTACCTTACATCTCATGAGATGATAATGGTTCATGGAGATATGAAATTCAATTAAGGAAAGGCCATGCGAATTTCCCTTGAGAGGGAGCTTAAGATGCATGCATATGAGGAGATCTTAGCTCCAAAAGAAGAACCTTAAGATGTGGAGAAGCCACAAGAAGAGGAGAAGAGAGTTGAAGCACCCAATCATGCAAATACATCCATAGATGAAAGGAAGCACACCAGAGAGGCTAACAAGTTGATGCATGATGTTAAAGAGAATGTGGGAGCACCCACATCACAATGCAGGAAGAGAAGGTCCCCAGATTGGTACACTGGCTACATGGCTTTTATGAGTGAGAGAGTAGAGACTGAGACATCCTCATTCGAGGAAGCAGTGCAACAACTAGTATGGGTTGATTCCATATTAGAGAAGTATGACTCCATTATCAGAAAAAATGCATGGGAAGTTGTCCCAAGACTGAAGGACAAGTCATTTGTAGGATCCAGTTGGATCTACAAGGTGAAGCAAGAAGTATATGGTTGTGTCGAGAAACACAAGGCCCGATTTGTGGCCAAGGGGTTCTCTCAGGTGGAGGGAATAGATTACGAGGAGCCCTTTGCTCCAGTAGCAAGGTACTCTTCAATCATATTTATTCTTGCAATTTTAGTGAATATGGGATGGAAAATACATCATATGAATGTAAAGACAACTTTCCTCAATTGAATGATTGAGTAAGAGGTGCACATAGATCAGAAGAAAGTATTTGAGACATTCAACATAGAGTCGCATGTGTGTAGACTTAAGCAAGCATTGTACAGACTGAAATAAGCACCCCGTGCTTGGTACATCAGGATCGTCAATTATTTCATTGGGTTGGTATTCACTAAAAGTGAAGTAGATGTGAACCTTTACCATATTTTGGTTGAAGGTAACTGATTTATTATAGTATTATATGTCAAGGATTTAATTCTAGTAAGTGATGAGAAGGTGATAAATTATTGCACAAATGATTTGGAAAGAGAATTTGAGATGAAAGACATGGGGCTCTTGCATTATTTCCTTGGTTTGGAAATTTTTTAAAGAGATGGGGAACTGTTTGTCTCTCAGGGCAATTATTCCAACGAGATACTGAAGAAGTTTCACATGGAGAGAAACAAACCCATGGAGACTCCTCTAGCAAGGAATAGGAGGAAGGAATATGCTACTTTAGGTGAAGTGGTAGAAGCTACCATTTACATGAAGCTCATGGGTTCACTCATGTACTTGGTGAACACACGATCGGGCATGTGTTATGCAGTTAAACAACTTAGTCAAGAAATGGTTAAGCCAACCAAGCTCTATTGGAAGGTAGCCAAACATGTGTTGAGATACCTCAGAGGCACCACTCAGTTTGTTCTTTGGTAAAAACTAACAGAGGGAGTGAAGCTTCAAGGCTTCACAGATGCATATTGGGAAGGGATTCCATCTGACAAGAAGAGCACATGAGGGGGAATATTCAATATTGGGTCAAAAGTAGTTTCCTGGTACAATAGGAAGCAAAGATCAGTTACACTCAGTTCAACATAAGCGAAGTACATGGATCCTAGTCAAGCACCTTGTGAGGCTATTTGGATGAGGAAGATCCTTGTTGGGTTTTTTGATCAACAGATGGAGCCTACAGTGATTTCATAGTGACAACCATAGTTGCTTCAAACTCTCTGTTAATTCAGTTTTTCATGATAGGTCCAAGCATATCGACATCCAATATCACCATCTCAGAGATTGTGTGCAGAGGTGGATCATGAAGCTAGATTACATTCCTACAGGGGAACAAGATGGATACATATTGACAAAGGAAATGTGAAGAGGCAAATTTGAGTTCCAACAAGATCGAGGTATCAGATAATCCCTTTCTTGCTAGGAGAGAGTGTTGAAAATGGAACTAAGAAAGGGTTATAATTTATTTTTCACTTGAATTAAATTAGAATAAAATTTTAATTCCACATCACAATACAACTTGTAGGAGTTAAATAAGTTAGTATGACTTAGTTGGTTCAGTTAATTCTAGTTTAGGGTCTAACTTGAGTCATGTAGAGTGTCTCCTACAAAATAGCAGCCTTAGTTGAGTTTATTTTGAGTTGTAATTAATTAGTTTATCTAAGTTGAAATCAGTTTAACTAGTTCTAACTAATGGAGGAAAGAGTGAGAGGTCAAAGAGTGGAAATTGGAATTGAACCACATCTAGTGATCAATCAGATAAGTAATGATTCAATCATAAATAACTCATGCATGTCAGTTATGAAAAAGACCCAATTGAGATTAAAGTTCAAGGGAAGTTTACTATCAGTTGTATAATCATCCAAATTGTACAGGTGGTGCATGTAGACAAAGGAATGCCCATAATGGATTGTGCAATATAGATTGAAAATTTCCCTAATTAATATGGCCTAATTAACTAAGGAAACAACACAAGGAAATAGGGATCCCAGAGGGTAAAAAATTGGTTAAGTATTGAACCAAGCTTGCTTAGGAATTAGTGAGACAGATAGAGATAGTGCATAGGTTTCTCATCTTGGAGAAAAGAATTGTAATCTTCTCATGTTTTCTAACTTATGGAATAAATAGATAGCGAGTTTTTTAGCTAATTATTTCCCTAGGAAATACTTATTTACTATGTGATTGAAATTCTCTCTTTCATGTTTTGTGATTTCACGATCTAAATCGGTTTCTGCAATTGGTAGAGTAGATTTGCATATATTGT
This sequence comes from Pinus albicaulis, assembly GCA_034641835.2. Classification (NCBI taxonomy): domain Eukaryota; kingdom Viridiplantae; phylum Streptophyta; class Pinopsida; order Pinales; family Pinaceae; genus Pinus; species Pinus albicaulis. The sequence goes on from CM076582.1 coordinate 566,240,543, forward strand.
TTTAGCATATAGCAATTATCAGTTTGAATATACGTGGAATTTCTACAAGTGTACCACCTAATATTTGGAATTATAAGTATCCACATGCACATAAGAGTGAGCTCGAATGTATGGTTTAAGAAATGTTAAAGGTTGGCATCATTCAACCTAGCTAGAGTTCTCTTTCTTCACCAATGGTGATGCTTATAAAAAATGATTGTTCATGACGTATGTGTCCATATTAAAAACAAATTAACAAAATAAAAATGAAAGATAAGTTTCATATTCCTATCATTGATGAATTATTAGATGAATTGCATGGAGAAACTTTATTTACTAGGTTGGAACTTTGTTTTAGGTATCATAAAATTAGAATAAGACAAAAAGACATTCCCAAATTTTTATTTTAGAAAACATGAAGTTCTTTATGAATTTTTGGTTATGACTTTTGGACTTACAAATGCATCTTCAATATTTCAAAGCTTAATGAAATCTATTTTCAAACCCTTAGGAAAATTGTGTTAGTCGTTTTTAAATTTTATGGCTTACTAATATACTACAAATATTGGGAATAACAAGTAGCACATGTTGATAGGGTATTAACACTATTGTAAGAGCAACAATTATATGGAAAGCCTTCCAAGTTTTCCTTTGTAGTTAAAGAAGTGGAATATTTGGGTCATATTGTGTCACATGAGGGTGTCAAGGTGGATCTTAACAAAATGAAATATATGAGGGAACAAACAATCCCCAATACCTTGAAGAAACTTAGAGTATTATTAGGATTGAAATGACACTAACACAAGTTTGTCAAGAATTATGATAAAATAAAAACACCTCTAATAATGTTATTGAAGAAAGAATCATTTTATTAGACTAAAGAAGAAACCAAATATTTTGAAGACTCTTAAAGAGACTATGTGTACAACTCTTATCTCAATGATACCTAACTTCACAAAACCATCATTGTGGAGTGTGATTACTTAGGCTATGGCATTGATGCAATTTTAATGCAAAAAGGAAGGCCCCTTTATTTTGAAAGTAGTGAAATTAAAGTAAATAACTTACTCAAACCCATACATGAAAAATAACTTATTTCCATACTACATGGAATTAAGAAATTATGTCCATACTTAATGGCAAGACTATTCAAAGTAAAAATATATTATGATAATTTGAAGTACTTCTTGGATGAAATAACATCTTTAGAAAAGAAACAAAAATGGGTCACAAAGGTGTTGGGTTATAATTTTTAACTTATATACAAAAAACAAAAACAAAATATTGTTGGGAAAAATACTAAGGGGAGGGAGGGGGGGGGGTGAATCATTATTTAAAACTCACTTAATTTTTTCTTTTCTTATTCAGTTTTATGTATGCAACTTTACTGAAGTAAACTTGTGTATATGTGCTACTGTTATGCATACAACTAGCATATATATAGTTAACTTACTTTTCAATTAATTCATCATCTGTTTGAATTGAACCAGTGCATCAATAATTCATTAGGAATTATTTAAATAGTAATCATGTGTAATAAGAATAGAATAAACCATCACACATAAGAAACACACATGAACACCAAAATTTTTAGGTGGAAGCCCAATGTGGGATAACACCACCGTTGTTGTCGTCTTTGTCTTATTTTTTTAAGGAAACACTTCTTACGATATTGTACTAGCGCAGACCCATACTAGCACGCTGGTACCCACCTGCAAAAGGCTACAACCTTCTCTCATTCTCCAACACCCGCTGGAAGGGAGCTCCAACCCCATGATATTTTATCGGCACCCACCGAAAGGGAGTTACTACCCCTTGATCTGATTTACCGACTACCACTGGAAGAAAGCTTCAACTCCCTCACTAAAGGCTCTAAGCCTCAACAACACCGTGGACCATGTTTCATAAATTTTCACACTAGATCTACCTGATTCAAAACATCACAACTTGTAGGCCACGTTTCATCAAATTTTCAGAATGTACCCACTACCATCATTTAAGCCCAATACCAAATATCAAAACTGAAGCCAATCATTATAACAAATGACTCAATCATTGAACCAACTGAGTCGACCAATCACTGAAACAACTGAGACCAAAATTAATAAACATATTCTGAAACAATCAAATAAGTTATATCATTGTAACCAAATTACCAATAATGAACCCAAACACTGCATCAACTCACTGAACCAACTGGAAACCCTGATCAATAAAATGTTAGAATATATACGCTACTTTAGTTTAACAAATTTGTGTGTATATGTGACTTCCTTGAAGCATACCTATGTACAGATATCAAAACATTGAACCCTCAAACTGAATCAATGTCATTTTGAAATAAACTCCAAGTCACACACAAAACCACTGAATCATTATTAAAAATCACAAAACCATCACCGATATTCAGTCACATACAACTAGTAGCATCATTACTCCTCAATCAATCAAAATTTAAACATAACTATTAAACCCAGATCAACATGAAGACTTCATTGACAGACAAAAAAAACAAAACAAGATTGATTAGACTGATCAAACATTTTATTTAGCAAATCCATAACTTATATATGTGCTTTCCACAAAACCCTTCCGCGTGCATATGTGTTCTTCAGGAATCAAACCCACATACAGATTTTTCCAAAGTGAAAAATCAACACGCGACTTAACAGAATGAAACCTGCACATGTACACTTGTATGTACACACCTTTTAGGTTATCAAACCCACATACATACCTGCAATTATTGACTTATACCTTTGTTTCACATCAGGCCTTCAGAAAGGAACCCATACCTCGACATACACAATAAAACATGCGTCAGAAATAAATATCACAGATAAAACAAATCCATTATCAATATAGTCATTTTAAATCTATTGGATCTGATCCATCATCAAACTCTTGGATGCATACTCAGTTTCATATCAAACAATTCATCAATAACCCATTACATGCATACTTGCTTCAGGTCTATCTGTTCATTAAATATCCATCACTTTCACACTCAAAACACTTTGATCTTCATCTCCTTATATATCTTAGGCCTTAGCATGGGGGCTTCACTCAATGAACCTATGACATATCACATGCATTCTGGCATACTAAATAATACCCTTAATTTTACTACATATTGGAAAATACCTCTATAAATCAAATTATTTAACCCCCTACCAATACTAACCCAATACACCTTCCTAATTTAAAAAAACCCCTAATTTCACTACATATTGTAGGTATCCATTTTTTCATTATCATTTTTATACCCCTTTATATTTTTTTACTAACTTTGAGCTCCATTATTTATACCTACCAATATAAAAAGCTTTTACCCTCTATTATATGCTCAATATATTGTGTCATTTTTTCCTCAATATATATCCTCCAATATGAACGCACATGGTATGGTATTGTTCCATCAGTGAAGCCCCCATGGTCCTTAGCCAATACCACAGGTCAAAACCACACTCATGCCGATGGTATTCTTTGACAGGATCAAATCTCTGTTGTTGGGCTCAATACTATGGGACAATACCATGGTAAACACCCTTGGTATTTATAATACCATGGTGCAGAAACTGTATGCACCTTTTCTTCTTCATACCCACGTATGTACGTGGCTTTGCTTCAGAGAACTCGTGTGTGCCTATCCAAATATCACTTTCATTATTATTTTGTCTCTGAACTACTATGTTTTTTTCAAAAATCTCTGTCGCGTGTAGACTTATCTTGTTGAAATCTTCATCAAGTAGGTTTCCATAAAAAGACAAATAATCAAGTAGGTTGCCATCAAGGGAAACACATTAGTCGTAATGCCAAAAATCACCCCCTTTGTACTTGATGGAAACCACTTTGGTGTTTGGTCACCACAACCTATAGATACCTATAAAACACATCAAACTAAGAACCAATATTTTCAAACACCAAGTTAATCTCCCTCTTTGAAATCAAGAGAAAAGGGCTGATAAATGTTGAATGAAGGCTTATCTTTCCTTGTAGAGACATGAGCACTGTAGATCTAATCTGCACTATATACTGACTATGCTCTTTCTAAGCACATGTTGAATCTTCTGAAATATTTTCAATGAAGTATGTGAATCTATGAGTTAATTGAATATGACCTATCCTATCACCAAGGACTTAGCCTTACATCAAACACCCAACAAAGTGGAGTTACATATTTGACTCATTATTACATCAAATAACAAAAATGGGATTACATCCATAATTAACTTGACCCTTAATAGTCCAAACATGACTAAGTATTACATTGAATGTATCATGGTTCTTTTCATGAATTTTACATCAAGAAATATATCTGACATTTATAATCAAATACCTCTATAGTGAGGTATCAAGACCAATATAGTCATCAAAATCCATCATATACTAAATAGGATTTGCACCATAATTCTCTTTCCATGACAACATGAGAAACAACATGCATATTTTCAATATCATCAACTTGTGACGAAGTATGAAACATAAACATCATAAATTTTTTCCGTGGAGATGAACTATCACCTCATCCTCTTGACCTAATCAAGGTCAAATTGCTCTTTCCCTTTGTAGAAATAGCCTCAATCCATGCTCATTTTCATGCATCAACAACATATGTGGGAACCAAGCATATGCCATGTCTCCAAGTATCATCCAGTAGATATAGCAATTAAATATCAATAACCATATCTTCACAAAACCATCATATCATGTAGCATGTGTAAGTACCATAGCCATCATCCATGACAATAACATCATCGTCAACTAATCATAGCAACGTCTACATGTTATTTCCACAAGAAGAACAATAATCTGCAACATATCATATATACATGCATCATCACCAGAGTGTTTTCTGTCATCCCACATCTGATAAGCATCATCCATAATTATAAACTCCAACATCATCATTCAAAAAATTCAACAACATGATTATCTTCAGCAACATTACCAATGATAAGAATCATTATGTATCAAGGAATTCTTAAGGAAACATAATGCAAAGAATGCATTATTAGAAGCATAGAAAATTCTCCCCCTAAACATGTGCCAACTTTTCACTGCTACATCTGATCATATCAACTCATACATCAGTAAGGAAATCAAAGTATCTTCATCAATTGGTTATCCATCCAAGCATAAAAAAAACATAAAAGTCAAAACCACTTATAAATAGCATTAAAATACTATAACCATCAACATCAGAACAAGAAAGCCAAATAATAATTTTCTGAAGCATATCAAATCCTTCCCCGAGTCTGTCTCACTGTGTCTTCATCATAGAGAAACATACACTACTATTTGTATCAGAAATTGCATATATATGCAACCATCATTAATAGGATCCATGTAGAAAAAGTAACATACTGAAACTTCATGACTTCATATTCCCTTGAGCATGTACTCTCTGTACCTATTCAGTGTTACTACACCAAAGGGGCTGTCAGTAAGATAAGAAACATGAATATCAAAACAACCATGAGAATCATCATCAAGACAACATATGTATTGCTCCCCTTAAGACTATACATCACTAATCCCGAGGACCTGAAAATCATCTTCTGCTCTTATGAGGTCATGTACCTCACATCACTTCTGCAATCAATTTAATAATCAATCGAATGCAGTGTGCACCATATTCTTTTACTCTGAGTCTGAATCCTCCTCATACCTACGAGAATTAAATTCCTTAAAAACATATAATCTATTTGTTAGATGATCCAAATATCATAGTCTAAAGCTAGGATAAAATATTTATTAAAATAGAATATTTAAATTAATATTGGAGACACTTAGAAATATAATATTGTTAAAAAATACATGACTCTATAAAAGTGTCGTATCTTAGACTCTAATATAGGAAAAAAGTTAGTAGTTTTGTTAGGAGGATATTTATTATAAATGGACACTTGTTGTTTTATTAAGTGGTCCATAACTAAAACAAGTTAGGACATGTAGGTTATAAATAGGTCATTTTCCTAATTGCAAGATAGTTGGATTCTACGTGTGTAAACTCTTGCAAATTTCTCACTTAATTTCTTTTCATATTAATAAAATTATGTGTATGAGGACAATTCTGCCATTATTGTGGTATCAGAGCACCAATGTTGCTGCTAATGTGAATAGGAGATTCCAACATTTCAAGTATTTGGAAAACTCCATCAAATTTTCAAGGATAAATTGGTATGCAATCGATCGAGTTTATTTTTTAAAGGAAAAGAAATTTTCTTATTTGATTTTATATTGTTAAATCTAAAAATCATTTTTATTGCAATTCAATTTAAAAAATTAGAAAGTCCTCCATGGCTTGTGTAATTAAAAAAAACATCGACAGTGGCAACACCGGTTATTTTCTATGAGTTTCTTGTAGCCCCTTGTATTGCATTCTGGACGATACTAAAAAACCTCACCAAGTCGATATCTTCCCTCAAAAAAGTACTTACATGACTGAGGCTCATGCCCATTCCAAAATACATAGGTCTCAATAACATCGATTCCACCATCCTTAGACTTGGAAATAAGATTTGGCCATATCTCTGGTGTGCTTCATGGGTAATGTATGGATCCAAAGATTAAGGCTCTATGCTTTCCATTAATCAGAAATTCTCTGCCATCATTGCTAATGCTTGTGCCTGCATCCACCTTGCATTGAAAGGCAAGAAATTATGAAAAACACAATAAGATCATAAACATGAAACTGTATGGCTTTGCATTGGGATTGTGGAAACAACCCCTCAAATCCTTGTGACACATATCTGGTGGCTATTGTTTCAGTATCATTCAAAAATTCCATGTACGACTTGCGGTCTAATTCTCATAGATGTTTCAGATGAGATTTAAAAAATAAAAATGAAAACTCCATTGCAAAGAACATAACCAAGCCGAGAGAAACTGGTTCACATACTGAAAAGAAAAATTCGTATAACTCCCTTCAACATTTTCTAATTCCACTGAGGCCTGCGACATCAGGCGTGATTTTTCGTTGTAGGAATTCAAAATCAAAGCCATAGTAGTCGTTAAATTCTATGTTCTGCAGAATTTCCTTCAGGCGCTCTGCGATTTCTTGCTCCAAAACCATCTTGGTTTCATTGTTTTATCTGGCTATCAAAACCACTGGAAATACATTCTTCTCTTTCTGAATTCTGCAAGTAAATTTTTCATCTGCTGCAATCATTTGTGCTTGGTGTTTGTGGTTTTAGAGGCACGGATTTTGAGAGTTTGAAAGGGCCATAACAGGAGCGAGAGCCAGAGCCACCAGTGACACTGATTGTGTATCGCATATTATTGTGGTATATAATAAAGTTTAGAATAAGCATACAAGAAATATAATATAATGAGAATAATTTTATAATAAGCGTAGTTATATTGAGTGGTAATATTTTGTAATTTTTTGGAGCAATAAGTATATGAGGGATATTTTTTAATTCATATTGGTTTTTTTTGGAGAAATAAATTGAGAGGTGAAGTGGTAATTTTTTTTTGGAGTAAAAAGGAGATTTTATTTGTAATTTTATTTGGAGAGATAAGAGTGATTTTGAAATTCAAAGTAGCTTTTTACTTTGAGGGGGGGTTAGAGTTTTTTTTTTAAAGGAAACTTTGCAAGAGAATTGTAAACAGGTCAAATTTGAAAGATTTCATTTTAAACTCTCAAAGAGAAATTGACGATAGCCAAGTGCAACGCTCAGTCATTTTTCTCGTTTTTCCAACGACTATCCAAGGGTCAAGGCCAAGCCCCGATAGATCGCTTTATTTTTGTGTGGCGTGTTGCATGTGGAGTGTTGCTCATCTTGATATTTTTTTGTTTCTTTTGGTGCAATGCTTCAACACTACAATGTCGAATTTAATTAATATGTTCTCTGATTCTGATAAGCTAGAAGGGATGAAATATTATAAGACATGGAAATGTCTAATTGAAAGCACTCTCATATATAATTAATTGTGGCATGAAATATGTGATGGAGAAATTAAGCCTAATAAACCAATAGATGCAGCTTTACTTACAAAATGGGAAGTAAAAAATGCCAAGGCACTCGTTCTTATAAAGTCTTCAGTTAACAATGAAATGTATATTCATATTGAAAATGCCTCAGATGCATGGACTACTTTTCGTACATTCAAAGATCTATTTGATACCCAACTTGAATAAAAAAAGGTTGATCTTCAATTAAAATTGCTCCAACAAAAATTAACTGAAGGTGGTGATGTTCTTGAATATATTTCACGGCTTAAAAACATCAAGCAAGAAATAATAAATGTTGGTTTTCAAGATGTCGATGAAATTTTCCTGGCTACAATTTTAATTGCTGGATTTCCATCTTCTTACACACATTTTTTTGAAACTTTTCAAGTCACTGGAAAATTAGAAAAGATCATTTTTGATGAGTTGAGTGATATGTTAGCCCAACATGACAAAATTTTTGGGAATAAGAAACAGGTTGGGGAAGATGTCTTCTTCACAGAGGCTAGCACAAGTAAATCCTCAACTGACAGTTCAAGAAGAAGAGGATGAGGAAATTTCAATCAAAGTCAAGCAACCCACAGTGTACAAGGTTGTGGTCACAGTCAAAGCAAAGGAAACAATTTCAACAGAGGCTACAATTCAGGCAGAAGAAAATTTCAAGGCAGTGGAAACAATCAAGGAAAAGGATATAATCAAGGAAGAGGAAAAATTCCAGGAAGAGGAAAAACTCTGAACATAGGAAAAATTAGAGGCAAAGGATAGTATCAAGGCAGAGGCAGATATATAAGTCAAATTGTTTGTAGAAGATGTAACGAAGTTGGCCATTATGCTAAGGATTGTAGAACTTACATTGATAAAATTCCTAAGTTTCATCAAAACACTGTACAGTTTGCAAATGATCAAGATGATCATAATGGTTTAGAATATGTCTTTACAAACATAGAATCAACAAATTTACAGGTTTCGACCTTTCTTAGAAGTGAATATGAAGATGCATGGATTTTGGATACAGAAGCAACTCAACACATGACTTTTCGACGTGACTTATTTTGGAACTTCCAACAATGCCATCTCTATTCAATCTCTCTTGCTGATAAAACAAAACATATTCGTTATGGAAAAGGTGTAGTTAAAGTTTTTCTACCTGGAATTGGAGAAAGAATGATTTCAAATGTATGGTATGTACCAACATTTAAGCAAAATTTGCTATATTTAGTCACAATTCGACAAGCAATACATCTGGTGATTATGGAGGATGGCTTGGTTAAAATTAACTCAGTCAAACAGAACATGAAAATAGTGATGACAAGTTATGAAGATGGAAAACTGTAGAGGATGAAAGGAACAGTTATTCCATGGAATTCTGACTTTGAAGGAGCAGCGAGTACGAACATTTCATTGTGCATATTTTGGCATGTAAGGTATGGCCATCTCAACTTTGAAAGTCTCTCTCAGTTACAAAAATAGGGAATGGTTAAGGGAATTCCAACTTTCAAAAGGGAAAATGAAAAATGTGAAGCTTGCATTTATGGAAAACAACATCGAGAGACTTTTCCAACAAGTTCATGGTGAGAAAACAAGCGTTTTCGATTGGTTCATAGTCAAATTTGTGGACCCTTACAAAATTCGCTAGGAGGATCCAGATATTTCTTACTCTTTTTTGATGATTTTAGTAGGATGACTTGGGTATATTTTTTGAAGCAAAACTCAGAAGCATTTGAAAAGTTTAAAACTTTTCGCCAACTTATTGAAAATGAATTTGAGGAGAAGATTGGCACCCTTAGAACAGATAATGGAGGAGTAATCACTTCTAATGAATTCAAAATGTATTTCATGGATAATGGCATAAAAAAACATGTTACCAATGTATACACTCCACAACAAAATGGAGTAGTAGAAAGAATGAACCGCACCTTTTTATGAATGGCGAGATCTATGTTAACTTTCAAAAAGTTAAGTCCTATATAGGCAATTCATATAGCTGCCTACTTAAGGAACATATCTCCGACTGCTTCTTTTGAAATAATCACACCTTATGAAGCATGGTTGGTTTCAAGCCTCGAGTTAAACATCTCAAAGTTTTTGGATTAGTATGTTATGCCTTAGTTCCGAAAGAGAAACGAACAAAGCTTGACTCACAAAGCTTGAAGTGCACAATGATTGGGTATTCTAATGAGAAGAAAGGGTACCAAATTTTGTCCAATGGGAAATTTATTGTGAGTAGGGATGTGATTTTTGATGAAAATGAGAGTAAGAGTGCTGAAGAAATTGAAATTATTCTTCAAAATTTAGAAACAAAAGGTGATAAAAGAAAAGGAAATATAAAAATTCAACCAAATTCAAAAAATTGGTATGAACTTGAGTTTCCTTCATTTGAAAATGATTCATCCAGTCCATCTTCTTCACCAGCACTGTCTGGGTCTTCTGGCAGTTCATCCAAATATCCTAGCAGCATCAGTTCTTCTGATAGTGACTCTCCGCCCCCAGAATTTGCGGTTGATCAACATACATCTATTTACATCAACCCTCTTTACAATGATGGTGATTTTTCACAATATCACACCAGTGAACATCAATTTCCAAAATGGGTAGTTCAAATTTGAAATATGTAAGGCCTAATGAGCAAAATAAAATAGGAACAAGGGGATCACATATAAGTGAAGGAAATTGTTCCTTGATAGAAAATTATTTTACTGAAACCTCTACATATATAGAGGCAGTAAAACATAAAGAATTACAATAGGCTATGGTTGATGAATATCAGGCAGTTCTCAAAAATAACACTTGGAAACTTGTTGATTGTCCTCAAAATGTTAAACTCATCAGATGAAAATGGGCTTACTAAATTAAGTACAAGAAAAATAGATATATTGACAAGTACAAAGCAAGATTTGTTGCTAAGGGTTTTTCATAGTAGGAAAGGATTTATTATGAGGAAAATTTTTCTCCTACGACTAAATGGAACACCATCCAATTAAAACTTGCATTAGCAGCCTAGAAATGATGGAAATTTCATCAAATGGATGTAAAAAGTTCTTTCCTCAATGGAGATTTACAGGAAGAAGTATATAGGACACAACCACTAGGTTTTTAAATTGAAGGACAAGAGCATAAAGTCTACAAACTAATAAATGCTTTATATGGGTTAAAACAAGCTCCCCGAGCTTGGTATGCCAAAATGGATGAATATCTTCGGAAAGTTGGCTTTCAACGAAGTGAATCTGATGATACCTTGTATGTATGCAAAAAAGGTAAAAATATGTTGGTTCTGGTTATGTATGTAGATGATTTTATTATCACTGGCAACAATGATGATCATATTGCACACGTGAAAAAGAAGTTACATGTAGGCTTTAAGATGATAGATTTGGGACTACTTCACTACTATCTTGGAGTTGAAGTATTCCAACTTCCACATCATATCTTCATTTCTCAGAGTAAGTATGCAACAAAAGTTATTCAGTGATTTGGAATGCAGGATTGCAAGCTTGTTCTTACCCCCATGGAACAAAACTTGAAACTATCAAAATTTGAAGGGGGGGAAATGGTGGATAGCACTACTTATCAAAATTTTATTGGAAGCCTGATTTATCTGACAACCACTTGACCAAATATTTCTTATGTCGTCAGTATTCTTTCTCGATTTATGTAGGAACCAAGAGACAACCACTGGAATGCAGCCAAAATATTTCTTTGTTATATCCAATGAACAAAATATTTTGGTCTTCTTTACAAAAAGACTAAAAAATTTGTACTTGGTGGATTCCCATATGCCGAATTTTCTGGCAGTATTGATGATAGGGCATCAACCTTAGGTTATTTAATGAACATGGGGTCAGCTGAAATTTCTTGGAGTTGCAAGAAACAAGCTACAATGGCTACTTATTCAGCAGAAGAAGAATACATATCAGCATGGGAAGCACCATGTGAGATTGTTTGGTTGTGCAGAGTTTTACAGGACTTGGGGATTCCTCAAGCAGAAGCTACATCGTTATTCATCGACAACCAATCAGCAATAAAGCTTGCTAAGAATCCAGTTTTTCATTCAAAGACAAATCATGTGGACACCAAGTATCATCATATCATATCACTCATTGCAAAGGATGTCATCAAGCTGATTTATTGTCCCTCAGAAGATCAAATCTCTGATATCTTCACCAAACATCTTGGCAGGATAAAATTTACTATGTTCATGGATGAACTTGGTATATGTTGTAACGTATCTTAGGATCATAGGGGGGAATGTTAGATGATCCAAATATCATAGTCTAAAGCTAGGATAAAATATTTATTAAATTATAATATTTAAATTAATATTGGAGACACTTAGAAATAGAATATTGTTAAAAAATATATGACTCTAGAAAAGTGTCGTATCTTAGGCTCTAATATAGGAAAAAAGTTAGAAGTTTTGTTAGGAGGATATTTATTGTAAATGGACACTTGTTGTTTTATTAAGTGATTCATAACTAAAATAAGTTAGGAAATGTAGCTTATAAATAGGTCATTTTCCTAATAGCAAGATAGTTGGAGTCTACGTATGTAATTTTAAAATAATATTTTTCCTCGCCCCAAAAAGACTTCCTATTTATTCTCCTAGTTGTCTCTTGATCCCCATTTTATACTCCTTAATTTATGTTTATTACTGAATTCAATTGGTAAGTTTGAGATTTGGTCCCCTTACTACTTCCTAATTTAACTCAATTTTCCTCTTAGATGAATATTCTTATGTTGGCTCTTGCTACATGGAGGCTCTCTAAATTTCTCTAAAATTTAATTTATTAATATTATTTTAATTCACCACCCTATTCTCTTAATGAAGTTTAAATATTTTAGGAATAATATTTATACTTAACTCTATGCCCCTCTTTAACCCTTTACCTAATTAGGTTACTTATGTAAATTATCTACCTAATATTTTCCAACATGGTAAGGGTAGAGTTCTTAAGGTAAAATATTTTATCTCTTCCTATTCTCTCCTTACCCCAAGTTTTATTCTTGATTTAATTGTCTCGGTTCTAATGTCATTTACCACTTGATGTGAATTTGTAAGGTTTTCATATCTTGATTATATTTATTAATTATTTTAAATAATTCCAAGGGTTCCAAGTTGGTTGCGCCCTTCAAGAACTTCCCTTGAAGTTGCAAGGGTGCCAGGCCTAACATTTTATTTGTGATGCAAAGGGTGCCAAGTTGTCGTGCCCTTCAATAACTTCCCTTGAAGTTCGAAGGGTGCCATGCCACTTGCCCTTCAAGCATCCAGTGGCTACGAGGGGAAATTCTAGGTGAAACGACAGAGACTGTTATCATCTCATATGTCACATGCTATAATGACACTAATGGTGTTGGGGATCAATGAATCCACCTTGATGCGCGCCCCCCAGAAAAATCCTCATGAGCAACCCAAATTTGGGACCTACCCCCACGACATCGTGATATTCAAGGCGAAGGTGTTTCGACCTTTATAGCCTAAGTCATGGCGGGAATGCTAGTAGTGAGATTAGGGACACTGTCCCACACCTCCCATGTTGCTCCATCCAATTGTACAACCCCATCACCGATATGTGAGTCATTTGTCCAAGCAACTAACTTGTTCCTGAAGCCACTGACATATCATCATAGTATATATATATATATATATATATATATATATATATATATATATATATATAGCAAGTTTCAAACTGGGCTAGAATTTCAAAAACAAAAATATTAGTTTCCATCAAACCAGATGTCGTCAACTCATCATATGTGAGTGCCTCTGGTGGTTTCCTGTCATACTCAATAATCATCAGTAACAAAGTTTCTCAGTGTTAGTCATTATCATAATAGCATCATCAACATGACCTAGTCATTTACATCGTTGTTGATTATGAACTAGAACTAATGTAAGTAGTTAACATAGGGGACACATCCATCATGATTATCATAATCATAAGATCAATGGGAAACATACATATTCATCAAAGCTATCATCATCACAACATCAATAGAAAACATACCTATCCATGCAAGTTATCATCATCATGATATAAGTAGAGATAATACATATCCTTTAATGCTATTATCATCATAATATCAATAGAGAACATGCATAACCATTAATGCTACAATCATATCAATAGATAAAATACATAGCCATTAATGATATCATCATCATAGTATCAATAAAGAACATAAACAACCATAAAATCCACTAATAATAGATTCATGTGTCCAGATCCTCAACTCGAGGTCCTCAAAGAATAAAGTGTAGGCCTAGGGCTAAATAATGTTAAAATTCATATCACTGTCAGTCAACTAGATTAGGGAACTAGATACACCCCCTCTTGATAATAGAATTTGTCTTGAAGTCCTTGGAATAGGTAAGGAAAACGATGACGCATCTCGTTGATGTCCTCCCAAGTGGCTGAAATAGGACTATAATTTCCCCATTATAACTTAAATTGTTCCAATAATCATCGTCTAAGCTGCAAAGTTCATTGGTTTAGTATTTGAACTAGTTCGTCCATCACCATGCCCTCATCTAAAACCTACAAATGAACTAATTCAATAACATGTGAAGGATTTGAAATATAATGACACAGAACATAAACATGAAACACATCATGCATACGTGCTAGGGATGGAGGTAAGGAAAGCATGTATGCCATCAACCCTTTTCTTTATAATATTTTAAAAGGTCCCACAAACTGTGGAAACATTTTTTCTCCCTTTTGTAAATCTTATAGAGCTCTTTTGCGGCCTTACTCTCAGGAAAACCCTATATCCCACTTCATAACTTCGGTCTATCTGATGAGTGTCAGAATAAATCTTTGGTCGATCTTGTGCTTCTCTTAGCCTCCCCTTTATCATAGTCATTTGTTCTTCCATCTCTTGCACCACTTCTAGCCCTATTAATACTTGGTCCTCTAGTTGGTCCCAACCGAGAGGTGTTCTACAAGGTCTTCCAAATAATAACTCAAATGGTGCCATCTTGATGGAACTCTGATAACTGTTATTGTAAGAAAATTCCACAAGGGGTAAAAACTTCTCCCATCTCTTTTGTTGGTCAATCACATACACCCGTAGCATGTCTTCAAGGATTTGGTTAGTCCTCTCTATCTGACCATCTGTCTTAGGGTGATATGCAGTGCTGAAGTTCAATTGGGTTCCCAATGCTTCTTGGAAACTAGTCCAAAACCTTCTTGTAAACGTTGCTCCTCTATCTGATATGGCACTCCATGTAATCTCACAATCTCATCAATAAAAACTCTCGCTATCTTTGGTGCCTTGTATATAGTCTTAACTGGTATAAAATGGGCGCTCTTATTCAATGTGTCCACCACTAAAAATATGGAATCATGTCGTCTTGAGGTTAATGGTAGTACCACAATGTTGTCTATTGATATAACTTCCCATTTAGATTCTAGTATGTCATGGGGTTGCAATAACCCTTTTGGATGTCTGTGTTCAACTTTTACTCACTGACACTCTAATCATCTTGCTACAAATTTTACAATGTCCTTCTTCATCCCTTTCCAAAAGAAGAGTGGTTTCAGGTCCGCACTCATATTCTTAACACTATGGTGTGCCATGTATATTGCGTGATGTGCTTCATTCAAGATCAACTGGTGTATATATTCTTTCGGTGGCACATATATCCTTCCCCAAAATCGTAGCAGCCCATCAAAATCAAGGGAGTATTCTTCATATTTTGGGATCACCATTTCTTCCTCCCTCAAACTCTTGCTAACCTCCTTATACCAAGTGTCCTTAAATTGGAAGTCAAGTAATTTCTCTCTCAAATTTGTCTTTAAGGGAATCACTGAAAATATTTGAGGCCTCCTACTTAAAGCATCAACCACCCTATTTACCATTCCTTTTATGTAAGTGATATCAAAATCATATTCACTAATTAGTTCAGACCACCGTCTCTGTCTTTCATTTAAGTGATCCTGAGTGAATATGTGTTGTAGCCCACAATGGTCAGTCCTAAGTTCAAACTTTCTTCCTAGAAGGTAGTGTCTCCAAATATTTAGTGCATAAATAATTTCTACCATTTCTAGATCATGGGTTATGTAGTTCTCTTCGTGCGTTCTATTTTTTTTTTATGCATATGCTATTACTCTTCCTTCTTGCACCAATATACAACCGAACCCTTGTTTGGATTCATAGATGCAAACCAAAAATTCTTGTTCCATATCTAGCACTTTCAAAATTGGCGTCTTCCTTAATAACACATTTAACCTTTGGAATGCCTCTTCACATTTTTCAGTCCAAATGAATTTCTTGTTCTTTCTTTGGAGCTCAGTAATGGGGTTTGCTACCTTCAAAAACCCTTCAAAAAATCTACGATAATACCCTGCCATGCCCATGAAACTTCGTATTTCATGAACATTGGTTGGTTTTGGCCATTCCATGATGGTCGTGATCTTTGTCGGGTCTACTGCAATACCATCCCCAGAGATAATGTGCCCAAGATAATGAATCATTGTTTGGTAAAAGGAACACTTTGACAACTTCCCGTAAAATCGGTTTTCTCTAAGACATTGTAGAAATATCCCCAAGTGTTCATCATGATCTTTTGGGGTCTTTTAGTAGATCAAAATGTCATCAATAAAGACTTGTAAAAACTTGTCTAAGTAATCTCTAAATATTCCATTCATCAAACTCATGAAAACACCCGGGGAATTTGTCAGTCCAAAGGGTAAAACTACAAATTCATATTTCCAAAATCTCGTCTTAAAGGTTGTCTTCGGAATATCTTCTTCCTTGATTCTCAATTGATGATATCTCAACCTCAGATCTATCTTTGAAAACACATTTTCCCCCCTCATTTGATCAAACAAGTCATCTATCCTTGGTAAAGGGTATTTATTTTTTATCATCACTTTGTTCAACTGGCGTTAGTCACTGCACAGTTGCTAAGTCCCATCCTTCTTCTTAACGAAAATCAAAGGAGCTCCCCACGGAGATATGTTGGGTCATATGAACCCCAAGTCCAAAAATTCCTTTAATTGGATCTGAAATTCCTTTAGCTCTAGAGCTGACATACGATAGGGTTCCTTTGCAATAGGCTCAGTGCCTGGTTTAAGTTTGATGGTGAAATCAATTTCCCTTTTTTGGGGTAGCCCAGTTAGTTCTTTAGGAAATACATCCTTGAATTCAATAAGAATTGGATGTTTATCAAGGTTTTCAAAATCACCCTTATCATTTATAGCTTCCACCATGAAAATTTAACACCCCTTTCGTTTACATTTCATTAGTTGCATGGAGGAGATGAACCTTAGGGACACCCCTTGGTTCTTTCCCCTTAATGATTTTCTTTGTCCATCATCATCTCTGAAATGTAGTACTGTGTATTTTCAGTCTAGGAGTGCCTCATGTCTTTCCAACCAATCCATTCCTATAACTACGTCATAGAATCCTAATATCGTAGAGTACAAGGATACCTTGGTCTTACATACACCCAGGTCCACCTCACAATCCTTTACCATCCTTCCTAAATTTATTTTCATACCACATGCAATTTTTACATGTCTAAAATCATGTTGTGCAATTGGTTTATGTTTAATCCTTGATAATGCATTTAAATAAATAAAAGAATCAATAGCTCCTAGATCTATTAAAATGACAAAAATCATACCATCAATATTTGTTAAATTTAGATAACCATGGTATGTTCTATGCCTAATGCAGTTTTACTTCAATATTTCTTATAGGCCCAATTCAATTTAGCAATCACATAAACATGAAAGTAAAATGTTGATAGAACATAATAATAGATCAACAAAAGACAAGCCAAATAACATATCAAAATTTGTAATTCTTCTTGTCCAACAAATATAGAGAGAAATGTTTGTTACAACAGTCGACAGGATGCCCTAGCCAACAAAGGCTTTAGTTGGCCAAAACAACTTCTCTAACATACAAAATCAGCCTTTATCCAAGTGTCACACACACCCTTCAAAGATAGCTCCAAAAAGTCAACACAAGTCAACAGAAAATGGTCAACGCAAAAGTCAACGTTGCAATCAACAGTCAACAATAAAATCCAACGTCCAGCCTCGATTTTTGTGCCCTCCAATGCAGCCTCAAGAAATTAGAATTTCTGTGCTGAAATCGAGGTTAAAGCTCAAGGGTTGACCCAAAGTCAACGCTGTCAAGAAAGCCCTAAAACAATATGCAATTTCTCCAACTTTAGATTCACACCTGTGAGGGATGGAAGCCTCTCGTAGGTTGTACGAACCAATCAGATCACAATATGAATGTGTGATTATATGATGATGAATTGAGCATCATCTCTCTCCTATTTATATCCATCAATGAGGGTGTGTGACATATTTGTTGGGGCTTCTGAGCCTACATTACAAATCTGGACGATCTTGTCAATTTGCACATGTGTGGAAAATAAAATCAAAATATAAGTTATGCTCATCCAAACAAGATGATCTTTAGATCAATATTGCACCTCTCTGAAAAAGGAATCCAACAAAAATATAATCATCATCATATGAGAAACACAAAATGGAGTTTGTACCTAGTTTCCCAAAATTAACACTCCTGTCATCCAGTACCATCATGTACTATCATCATCATCCTGAAATCCTATGTCATCCTACTATAACATGATTTGATGGCTATGGGGGAAAAAAAATGAGAGTGAGTCACAAAGACAACACACTCCGCTAAACCGAAGTCAACTTAGAGGTTAAAACCTCAATTGTACTCAAGAGAATCACATACCAAGCCAAAGTTAGTTTACTGACTCGAAGTCAGTTTAGAGGTAAGAACCTCATCAGACTTGATCCTAGATCAAGGTGTTGGACACATCCCCATCCTAGACATGGAGAGTATGACAATATCTAATGCATCCATCGGTCTTGCTATTGGTCTCTATCCACATTTCCCACCTAATTGGCCAAATGAGAGGTACTTCCCATGAGTCTGAAAATCCATGGGTAGGATGCATGCAGGCCATAGATCAAAGAGAGGGTGAACCAACTCAATATCATAATAGTGGGGAAGAATCACACCAACAAGGTTCAACGAACCTAGCCCTGTGGTTTCTTATAGCTCCAAGAAGCTATCCCCAAGTCCCCTGGAGCTCCTAGAGCTCATTGCCCAACTCAAGAAGGATCCTCACAATAGGGTTTGTCCATGATTCCAAGCTTCTCACGAAAGGTTAAGAATTTGAACTTCCCCAGGGGCTTTGTGAGAATATCCACGACCTGCTAATCAGTTTGTTGAACCCTTAGTTAAACTGAGAGGGGGGGGGGGTGAATCAGTTTAACACATACATGGACTTTTAAAACTTTTCCCTTTAAATATTATTTACACCTTCATTTCATGGTCAACTTAATATGTGAGAAATCTTAATTTGTGAGCAGCAAGTATCAAGAAGATTTTTTAATGTAACAACAGTCTTAATATGCAAGGAACATGTATTAAGCAGATTAGATATACCACATCAACACATAGAAATTATACACAAAGACACCAGATATAAGTGGAAACCCATAAAGGGAGAAAACCACATCTTATTATTGTTGTGATGCGAAGGCAAGCTCCAACTCCCTCTCACCACTGATTTTCTGTAGGCACCAACCCACAGGAGGCTCCAACCTCAATTCTGCAAGCTACAACTTGCAAGGAAGCTCCAACTCCCATCAATTTTCTGTAGGCACCAACCTACAGGAGGCTCCAACCTCAGTCAGCTACAACTGACATCTATCAAGCTACAACCTGATAGGGAAGCTCCAACTTCCTTACTCTTTCAAAGGAAAACACTTGCTGATTTACCTTGGATACTCAACTCGTTCGTACTGGCTATTCATCACACGGCCTCTCGATCATCTCTCGCCAGCTTCTCCTCCTTCTTCCATGTGTATTTTCTCCCCAATTCTTCTTACATTTCCATACACTCTCCTACCTCTGCGCCTTGCTTATTCTCTTCAACTCTCTTTAATTCTGCTGCATACTCTCTTCTTCTCTCACTCCTTTTTCATCAACCATTCTCCCCTTGGATATTACCCTGTTTTATACAAAAATAGTTTCATGTCTGTTTGTATTCCACTGGGAATTTGAAATGGACAGCCATGTCTCTTTGCCTTCTGCCTTCTCATCTCTTTTCAGCTCACTCAGAAAAATGTAACTATAGGTGCTTATTTTAATATTACAGTGGGATATTTTCTCTCTTCCGGAGACTTGCCACCACCACAAACAATAAATTAAATTAAAACATTTACGCTCGAATTACATAGCCGTGAAGTCCAAACTTCAACTCATTTAGCTTTTGAATCGCTATGCACTTGTTTTCGCTATGCACTTGTCTTTTCTTTGGTCGTCTTTTGTTTTTTCTGGACTCGGTGTTTCTTTATCTTCCTTTTCGACCGTTTGTTTTCCGTCCTCTCGTGGGGTAATCGTCGCATACGTGTAACCGTGCTTTTTGAAGAATAAATGTAATTGCTGACCAACTGTGGCAATTCTAACCTTTTTCATGCCAACAGTGTCTTGTTGATGTAAGAGTTCGTAGCCGGAACATACACATATCACAATTGTATGTCATCAATCGCTTAAGCTCAGGCATATACATACAACCCATGTACCACGCGCGTCACATCTTTAATACCACCGCAACAACAAATATATATATATATATATATATATATATATATATATATATAACATCGCCCTTTCATATATACATATAAGTAATTTCAACTCTCGACATACATACAAACTTCCTTTTTAAAAACAATTCTCAACGTAATAAAATGAAGACTTTTTAAAACATATAAGAACTCCTTTTCGGGCCCACTTGACACTCTTGCCGATGCATTGATTCTCCTCCTATTGCAATTGATCGCAATCACAACTTCAAATACTCCGATGCGATTGAGTCACTTTTAAGTTCTTCCGATTGCGATTAATCGCAATCGCAACTTGCATTTGCATGTTCCGAAGCCCTTCTCTAACTCTGATGCGATCGGTCACTGTTCATTGATATTTTCTGATGCGATTGATCACTGTTCACTGTTCTTTGCTGATGCGACTGGAACTCAAATCCTTATTAATCAAAGTTTATAAGCCCATCGGGTTCGGGCTTCAATCGTAATCGCAAGTCTTTTAATATATGTTCCGACGCTCTTATAATCTCCGATGCAATTATGCTAGACTTCAAATATGTTTGAATTATAATTCATACATCCATCGGATCCGGAACTTCCAATCGCAATCGCAACTCTTTGTTGCATGTTCTGATGCTCTTATAATCTCCGATGCGATTATACCGGAATTCAAATATATATTAACCATCATTTATACGCCCATCGGGTCCGAACTCTTAATCACAATCGCAAGTCTTTTAATATGTGTTGCGATGGTTTGTTTCTTTCCGATGCGATTAAGCCGGATTTCAAACTTATCAGGCCACTGTTTATATGCCCTATCGGGTCTGGAACTCAATCGGAGCTCTTGTCACTATGTTCCGCTGCCAAAATTTTCTCCGATGCGATTGGGTGAGGATCCCACTTTATATTACTTCCTTTCCATTGATCATAACGCGCTCCACTTAAATATATACATTAATGTATATGCCTTGGACCATTGCAAAATATGAAATGTGTGGAATTTATATGTATTGTGATGGATATATATATATATGTATATATAAGAAGGACTCCCTAATAATGTTTGTATATATATATATATATATATATATATATATATATATATATATATATATATATATGTTTATATATATACTTTTCCACTTGGGGTTATGCAATTCCCAGAATAAGGTTTATGTATAAATATGTAACGCCCATCGGGTAATGATTCTCGGAATATTATATATCTGTCCTGCAGGTTGGGCTATTCTCAGAATTATAACGGCTCTGCCTCTGCCTCTGCTGCTCTGTCACTCTGCCTCTGCCTGTCTCCTTTGTTGTCTCCTTTGCCTGTATCTCTCTTTGTTGTTTCTGTTGGTCTCTTTGCTGCCTCAGTTCCTTTGTTCGCTTCTTTGTTGCCTCTGCTACTTCTTTGTCTCTTCAATCAAAGTCTATGCCATACAAACTCAATTAATGAATAATTTCTCAATAATATTCATAAATAAACCTCTGTATTACACTCCTTCAGGCCCTTTCAAATCCACTTCTTTGTCTCTAATTCCTCTATTGCTTCTGCTTAAATTCCTCTGTTTCATCTACTGCCTCTACTACCTCTCTGTCTCTTTTGCCTTATGGATAGTTTAGGTGTTGCTCCTATCTTTACCTTTTCCATCAATGACAACATTTCCAACATTCTCCCCCTTTGGCATTGATGGAAACACATCCACCAGTAATCCAATGCTTCCTCCAAGTCTTTTTCTGTCTAGCTTCTTTTAGTAGACCCTTTCTTCTATTACCTGCTTTTCCTCCCCCTTTGACATCAATGGCAAAGGGTTGCACATTTCTCTGTGTTGATTCTATCTTTGCATTTCTTCTCTCTGAGATTTGTTTAGGCCTTCTTCTTCTAACTGTGTACCTTGCTGTTCCAAACTAATGTACAAGACTTGTTGAGAGAACACTTTGAGGATTATTTATCTTGAATGTACACTACAAGTTGACACAATCCCAAGGCATTGACTTCTTTCACTTGTATAAAGCTGAAAGTGAGGATAATGACATTTCACAGAACACATTGTACCAGCTTTATTTAGTCATAAATGCATCATTGGATGAAACCTTAAAGATTGTGAATGCCCCATGTGACATATCAAGCTTGCTTCAGCTATACTTCAGTCTATATTATAATCTTCATCTGCGATGCTTATCTATTGAAGAAGGTTGTAGTTAGAGTCTGTCTTCTTCTGTAATAATCATCTTGATGTAATTTTTCCATAATCCTTTTGATCCCGAGGACCTGTTTTATCCTTACCTAGCTGGCTGATCTCCCCCTGGAATGATATTCTCGTTTCTATTCTCCCCCTGAAACTGTGCTTTCTCTTTATATCAGAGATACTACCCCTAGTCTATCCATTGTAATGCCAATCATACATGTATCGGCAATAAGACTGTTATGCATCCAACAAAATCATAATCCCCATATTTTCATAGGGTGCTGACTTCACAATCGTAATTACATGGCCTACTCCCTTAATATTTAAATCTTGTACGAATAATCTTTGCAATGGTTCAAACCATAATAATACTCTTTGTTATATTCACAAACCTTAATAATTATCAACACACACGTACGCATGGGCCCCAACGCTGACAACCTTCCATATCCAACGGCGGACAAGCTGTCGCACCGACCTTGATGATCCAACGGATATCGCATGGTGAAGATGCATGGACGATAATGCGCGATGGCGCACTGTGGAAGCGGTTTTGCGAATTCGCTCAGGGCCACATGTCGCCCACTCTATGGAATCGCTCCGATTTCTTGAATACCGCTTTCCTGTCGAAAGTAGTGTGATGAAAACCGAAATCCCGCCTTTACTATTCACTCCACTCGTAAGGTTCCGCCTTCAAGGTTCCACACTTCTCCTTTAATGTATTATTATAATTAAGCTCTGCTTTAATGTTTTGCCTTTTATTATGGTTCCATCACGAAGTTTAACGCTTTGTTCACAATTTCGTTTGGTTCTTTTAACACACATTCTTTACACCAGTTGTTGCCTTCCGACCTTGAAGAAACACAATGCCATTCTGTCTTCAATTCTGCTATGACATATAATATATCAACCTTCCATTGCATGTCCGGGGTTCTACCCTGTCACAGTTCTGCTTCTAACTGCACATTCAAGTTCTTGATTCTGTGGACCTGTATCATACTGCTGCTCCACTGATAATGCTTGGTAATCTGTTGATAAGCATGTTGCTTGTACCTAAACACCAATTGATATTACTTTGATAAACCATGCAAAGATTTTACTTCAGCTTGCATATTTACCCGTAATTAAGACATCCTTCATAAATTCTATTATTGAGCTCTCCATTGTTTTCAATAACAATCATCAATATACTGAGTCTGATCTTGGCATCATTAATCTTTTGCCTTTTTTCTGTCATTTTATTCAGAGGAAGTCACAACATTTTCTTTTCCATGACAGTTCCAGAATCATTGCTGCTTTATATATTGCTTTATATACCAATTCGACTGTTCTGACATGATGATCTTCGGAAAGACATTTTCAATTTCTTTGCTTGGAATCTTCATGGGCAGATCAGTCACTTAATTGTACTCCTCCAAGGGAAATTTTCATAGATGAAGGAAGTAATGATACAGTGATGATAGGCTCTTTTCTTACTCATCTTTCTTAAGGTGAATCATTGTTCATACTAGCAAAATGTTGCACACTGTGATCATCACTTAATGTGCTAATGTCTTCTTAACTTAGATGATCATGGCTAATGTTTCCTCTCTACCACCATGGTTGCTTGTTGTCTTTTCTTCTTTCATTACTCTGTCAGCTATTGAATGCTTCAGATATTCTTCTTCTTCTCTAGTTCTCTTGTTAGAGGAATTTTCCTTTTTCTTCCTGATCTCATAGCTGTTCTCATTTCATGGATCTCTTCTTAGACTACTTTCATGAGGATTATTTATGAACTTCTCTCCCCCAAGGATGTGCTTCATATTTATCAAAGGTTGGATATTTGCTATGTGTTCTAGAGCAGCTCCCCCTGAGACTATGCTAGATTCATTATGTTATTGAGATGATAGGCTCCCCCTTTCTCTTTTCCTTCCATACTTTATTGGGGTTCTTCATAATGTCTGCACCTTTTTTAGATTCATAGTTTTGTTTGATTTTCTTTGTTTCTATCATCTGTCTAGAGTTCTTTAATATATAAGGCAGTTTACAATCCTTTGCTTTGTGGCCAAGCTTGAGGCATACATAACATCTTATTTGACCAAGATGAATTTGAGCTGATGTATAATAATTTGTTCCTCTTCTTGAATACATTTTACAGTCAACAATTTTATGTCCAAAATTATTGCATGCATAACAATAGCCATGGAAATGATTTGTGTACCTGGTGGAAGATTGTCCTTTCCATTTTCTTGCTTAAGGGATTCTTCTCTTTTGCTACATCCTTTTCTGGTTGGACTGGATTGGCTTTGTCTTACAATATGATGCATTATGTTCTGGTTTATGATAAGAGAAACATGTGCTATTTTTCATAGGAGGGAGGAACCTCCTTTGACATCTTCCAAATTTATTCAATTCATCTTTAGGAGCATATGAGCCTTTAGCAGCTGATTGTTTCATCTTCTCATTCTCTGTCCTACTGTGTTGTTGCTTGATTCTATTTGTTTCTTCACAAATCCTGTTCTTGCTGGCTTCTATTTTTGTAGTAATATGCTGAATTGCTTCATTGTCCTTTACAGCTTTTACAAAGATGATTTTCTTGTTATCTTCTGCCTTGGACTTATTGGTTTCTCCTTCATATCCTATCCCAGTCTTTATGAGAGGTGACCTTTGTGCATTTAGAATCTGGTCCAACTGTTCAGAGCCTTTCATTAGAGGTGTATTCATTAATAGTTCTCTTTGGGCTTTTTCTAAGTTCTTTCTCAGGCTCACTACTTCTTCTTCCAATCTTTCACATTCCTGAATTTTCTCTCTCATTTGTTGCAGCAGAGTGTCTTCTATTTTCCTTGCTTCTTCAAGGTGTGTCTTCAGGCCAAAAATTTATTTCTTATCCTCATATTCTCTCTCCTCACATATTTGCACCACTGTCTTAAGGTCTTTGTTTTCATTCTTCAATTTTTCTATTTCAGTCAAAGCAGTGTCAAGCTTGGCTTTTTCTTTAGCTATAATTTCTTCATGGTTCTTATCTCCATTCATACTAGCAGGTTCTTCATTTGATTGAATATTTTCCTATTGACATGAATTTTTATTCTTCTTAATTCTCTTATCCTTCTTGTCAGTGCAGTCCTTAGTGTCTACTCCATGTATGAAGTGCAATCTATCCCAGATTTCTTTTGCAGAGGTTAAATCCATTATCATCTCAAGGTCCTTGTTATGAAGACTGTCATACATCACACATTTTGCCTTGGCATTCCTCTGTTGTTCTTTCACCGTGGGGGAGTCTATGCACTAACCATCACAAAAAAGCTTCCATACCTCAAGTTCATAAGCCAATAATCCTGTTTTAACCTTATCTCTCCATTCAGGAAAGTTTGTTGTATTTAACACATGTACATTTTGATAGTCCATGACTTAACTAGATCTCCTTCAAGCTATTAGGCTTGCACCAAAGGAACCTGGCTTTGATACCAATTGTTGAACCCTTAGTTAAACTGAGAGGGGGGGATGAATCAGTTTAGCACATACATGGACTTTTAAAACTTTTCCCTTTAAATATTATTTACACCTTCATTTCATGGTCAACTTAATATGTGAGAAATCTTAATTTGTGAGCAGCAAGTATCAAGCAGATTTGTTAATGTAACAACAGTATTAATATGAAAGCAACATGTATTAAGCAGATTAGATATACCACATCAACACATAGAAATTATACACAAAGACACCAGATATAAGTGGAAACCCATAAAGGGAGAAAACCACATCTTATTATTGTTGTGATGAAAAGGCAAGCTCCAACTCCCTCTCACCACTGATTTTATGTAGGCACCAACCTATAGGAGGCTCCTACCTCAATTCTGCAAGATACAACTTGCAAGGAAGCTCCAACTCCCATCAATTTTCTGCAGGCACCAACCTACAGGAGGCTCCAACCTCAGTCAGCTACAACTGACATCTATCAAGCTACAATTTGATAGGTGTGGAGCGATAAAAATGTGTCTTTGTAACTCCTAATTACCTCACATTAATTGTCAACCCAGGGACGACTTTTTGTTTCAAGAGTGTACTCAGTCTGAGGCGACTATTTACTCAAGATTAATGTTTGTGAAGATGTAGTATAGAAATACAAATGCAGAAATAATAAATGCTTGAAAAGAAATCTAATTACAATGACAAATGTAAAGACTACACTACAAATAGTCTTGCTAGACATCGATTAGGATGCAGTAGTAATATAACTTTTTCCCCAGAAATCGAAGGTGAGATGACCAAATCTCTGGGACTCGGAATGATTATCTCCGCACTTCTGCGCTAGATCTCAAAGCAAGTGAAAACAACTCAAAGGAAATGAAATCTAAAACGCAAACTGGAAAGGAACAACAATCTAAAAGCAATGAAGAGGAATTGAATAGCAGCGTAAAATAAATAGTGAATTCAATTCATAACCAAACAAACTAGATTTCTACTCTTTAATCCTGTCGACAGCCACGCAACAATCAACTATCGTAATTCATAAACAAAAGGAATAACAACTGGAATTAGATACAGAAAAACAACATTTTATAACAATTGAATCATGAATCATGCTTCTTGTAAAGAATGGAATAACAATGACTATGTATTTGATCCAATTAGCAATAACTCAATAAATAAACGAACTTCACACAACAGAAATAAACTAATAGAAATACAAACAGCAAATCGCTCCACCAGGGCCGGGCCCTCAACCACCGGTGAAGCGTTGCTGTGCTTTACTCCAGCGCTTGAGAAATGGAACAACAGTGAACTCTTTTATTAATCAGGCATTAATAATGTTTACAAACAGCTCACACTCTCTTAACAAGAGCCGATGCACAATTCTGCAAATTACAATAAGAAAAGTCTCTCCATCCCCCCCATACACAATACATGCTTCTCTTTTTATAATCAGAAGGTGGAGAAATTAAATAGCAAATAGGATCTCTAATAATAATATTGTATTTCTTCCAACCAATTGATCAACAATAAAATAGATTTACATCCCTCTTTCAACAACAACAAGTCGAATTTGGCTTTGTAGCTGAGATTTGGAGGACGGCCGCAACCACAGATCTGAGAAAATCGTGCTCAAAGAACCCTGCGTTTCTCTCAGTACAAGCCGAATTTGGGCAAACCGTTCTTCACTAAAGTTAATTGGGTCCGTTCTGAACAAAACCCATGTTCCGGATTTTCCAGATTCGTCTTCATTTGCTCAGAATCTCAACCGCAAAACTGTCACTCCTTATTCCAGCGCATTTCTGAGTTGGCACTTTTAATAATCAAATCTTCAATCTGGAAATTATCTTAGAGGCTAAAAATGGTGAATAATGTTATAACCAACTTATTAAAACTATCATTGATAAAATAATTCATAATCATCAATTTATTAGAAATAAAGGAGAATAAATAATATTCATTCATAAGAGCATAAATCATTATAAAATGGATTTAAATAATAAATTATAATAAATGACGTGATGAAGAATGGTAGAAATGGGTGGAATAAGCGCTCACAAGTGATAATAATAATGACATATTAACGGCCCAACATACCCCCACACTCAATATGTTGCATGCCCTCATGCAACGAAAACTGAATATATTGCATGTCCTCATGCAACCCAAAGACAAAAACCCATGTGTTAACCAAGCAATAAAAAAATATGTTCATCTTAGCTCATGAAATGGATAGAACAAATGAATTCTTCCTTAATTAATGAATATTCACTTTTAGTAATCTTGATGAAGGCATAACAATTTTTATATTGACATTCAACTATATGTATATATGAAGTTGCAACAAAATATGATATAAGTAACATCAAACTTCATTAACCATTTTCTCAAAAACTACAAACCAGCTTTTGTTGAAATTTGGCAAGTAAATTTATAATATATGCATGTCTTTATGACCCAAAAATCAGATCGTTTTGATGCACAGATCATGAGATATAAACAAAATGGCTGTAGGTGAGAGTGCATGATTTCTGAAATTTTATGAACCAATTTATCTTGAAATTGTCTATGATACGTCTGTGTTTCCTAGAGATCACAAGAATTGAGTTCATAGTTTAAAAAATATTATGGAAATCAATTTCTGCACTGAAATTGTATGCCTTAAATGAGAAAGAAAATTGAAAACATCCATCATGCGTAGCAATTCCTCCCCCTCTCTGAAAAATTAGCATGCCCTCATGCGATGCTAGAAAACAAATAGAGGTGGTTGCTACCAGCTGTTGAATTCTATGCTTGGTGTAAAACAACATGGAATAAGGGAGGTGTTGAGAAGGAATAAGAATAGCAATGGATGAGAAAGAATATGAATAACATGGTCATAAGAAAGAAATGAATGAAAGGAACACTCCC
This sequence comes from Pinus albicaulis, assembly GCA_034641835.2. Lineage (NCBI taxonomy): Eukaryota > Viridiplantae > Streptophyta > Pinopsida > Pinales > Pinaceae > Pinus > Pinus albicaulis. Next base: position 566,269,645 of record CM076582.1, read on the forward strand.
CCATACTCGAAAATGATATGCTGCTGAAAATTAGGAAGTGGTAAAGATGTGGAATGAAGGATGATAAATAATGCTCAAAATGAATTTTTATGAAATTCTCCTAAATTCGTAATAAATCAGAAAAGTATGCGATTTTACCTCAAGTTTTACCTCCAAAGATGTGGAATGACATATATGGACTGGCATTTGTTGAAGCAGAGTTGGTGCTGAAAGTGATGCAAAAGGTGGAATCCAGGTGAGCACATCATGGCTGAATAATTGTTCACGTTTGCGAGTTGCTCGAGCCTCTTCTGTTAGTTGCAATAGTGTGGTCATGCTGTGAATAGAATTCTGCCCATACTTGTTGTTCTCCTGTAAACAAAGCACTATTTTGCATACAATATTCTTGAATCCATAGTGTAAGCAATAGATAAGATGCATGCAAAAATTTCAATCAGAAAAACTTATCAAATCAACAAGTTATGGCAGAGTGTAGTAATCATATCACATGCAATCCCATAATGCAGACATTCCCCCTTCCAATTGGAAAAGGAATTCCATGACCATAAAGCCTATGAAAGGTGTTATGCTGACGGCAAGGCACGGGAATGAACAATATATCAGTGGATGAAACAGAGTACACATATCAATGATAAGACAACGAGAGTTATGATTATAATGAGAGCAAAGTGTGTAAAGATAGTTATGAATAAGAGATAGGACGCTTTGAATTGATGATAGGTGATGAAAAGGAGAAAAAGAACAACAATATGCTAAAAAGATGCTTTACTGATAGTATGCTAGCTGAAAATGATGCGATTGATCATAAAACAATTTCTCATGCATAAAGGTTCAAAACAGGGAAAAAGTTAAGGAAATAACTTCTCTGATAAAAAGAAAAAAATAAGAAAAAGGTATTATAATAATAATTGACGATAAGATATAACTTCAATACCATAAGCAGAGCCACTGCTGCCAGCAGGCGTCCATAGCCTCAGCAGGGTTGCTTTTTAACCCATATGAGCCAGAATCCTCAATTTATAACTAGAGAGTTACATTGTTGTTCTACAGAAGAGATCAATGTGCTGGCGTGGTAACCAGATAACCACACTGCCATTCACTGGGATGTAGCAAAAGTGATCAGGCCGGCTCGTGATGAGACCTCTTGTTCCAAGGATAATTGGGCTATCCAATGGATCATAACCCTGGTGTGGTGGCCATAATGGGAATGTCACTTTGTTACAGCCTTATGAACATGGTAGGCTGGCTCGTAATGAGACCCCCTATCCTCCATCTGCGAACAAAATTTTGTTATTATTACACATTTTTATGATAAAAAAGAGGGAGGCTCAGCACTCCTTAAGAGCAGGGATGGTGGAAAAAGTTGAACATGTCAATAGAAAAAAATATACCCATAATCTCATTTATTACAGACAGAGAAGATTATAACCAGGAAGGGTGGAACCAGCATGGTATTAAGATGATCAATCAATATCATGTTCAACAGAAAACAATGAAGTAAAGTAGTATATAAATAATTGTGTCCCTTTTGAAAATAATCTATCATCAAGGAGTTGTCCTGTTAAAGATCATAACATGAATGATATTAGCTTGCTTCAATAGAATCCATAATTCTTGTCCTCATAAAAATAGTGTACTTCATGCCATGAAGGGGAATCAATAAAATGTGGTTGAGATGAACTAGGAATAATCCCACAAAAGGAAGGAAGGGTTGCTCCCAAAGTGTTGCTTCTTTGAAGGAACAGCAAAAACACTCAAAAAAAGTGTTGTTCCTTGTAGGGAACAACAAAGGAAACGCACACCAAAAAGAAAAAATACACACAAAAAAAGTGTGAAAATGCAAATGTTGTTCCTTTGGAAAAAGGAACAACAAAAACTAAAAGTGCCGTTCTTTTAGAAAAGGAACAGCAAAAACGCAAGTGTCGTTCCTTTGGAAAAGGAACAGCAAAATGGACAGTCATATAATGCAAACATGCAAAAAAACAAATTAGCTGTTCACGGTATTGATGCTGAGGATGAGTTACACTTTGAATGAAGCAATACCTGAAACACAAAATATAAGAGAAATTAGAAAAAAAAACAACAAAAACAGTATGTAAATAAATAAATTAAGTTACAACAGCTATGATGTTATGTCAAAAAAAATGATCTCTTTGAAAAATGTTTTGGCAGTAGTGATAAGACATGAATCTTCAAATTGAAATCAATTCTTCATTTCCTCTATTACGAATCCGTTGGGTAATGAGTTAGATGAAATTCCTTTGTTTCATAAAATTTCTTTCAAAAATCACTCGTCCATAAATTGACCTTCTTTATTTTCCCAAGACCTGCAAAAAACGAGTGTCTACCTGCAAGAAAACATTAAATCATGGAGAAAGAGAGGTGCGCGGGCTCCCTTAATCCAATAATTATGCAAAAAACTAACAAGTAGTTACTCTGTAAAACAAATCCACGGAGAAAATAACAAAGTAAAATTTATTTGTTACCTGCGGGAGAGCAGTGGCCAATCATGCTAACCTGCAGTGTTTTAGTCACAACTTCTTTGTTATTCGTCCAAATTGAGTGATTCCAAAGCCAAATGAGAGCTAATTCAAAGGTTAATCTCCAATAGCAACAGGTTTTAAAAATTCAATGATATGATATGTCAATTTTACTGAGAACAACCTGCATAACAAAGTCATTTTCGCTTATCCCACTTAGAACAACAGTGAATGTTTTAAGCATAGATTCTTCGTTTGATGTCGGATTCGAATGATTCAAATTGGAAATGAAAGTACATTCATTTATTTATCTCCAATAGAAACAGGTTTTGAAGAAAAGAAGAATTGATAGGTGAAATACTGTAAGGAACATCCGGAAAAACAGAGTTTTAAGGGTGTTGATTTACGATAGACAGTCAGTATTTTGATCATAACTTCCCCATACGATATCGAAAATGAGTGATTCCAATTGCATTGGAAACTAGATTCATAGGGGAATCTACCATAGAAACAGGTTTTAAAAATATGGTCATTTAGGCCTCCAAAAACTGACTGTCCCAACTCTGTTCCTGAGCTGCCCGCTAGACATCTGGTCAATGTTTTGGTTCTAACTTTTTCGTTTCAAATCCAAATTGGCTGATTCAAATTGGGTTAGAAAGTAGACATCAAGGGCTATCTAGGGTAGAAACAGGTTTTAAAAATATTCATTTTTGGTCCCTCAAAACATGACTGTCCCGACTGTTTTTCTAGAAAGTTCATTAAGCCCGCAAGCCAAAAAAATGATATTCAAGCATTTTTTCAAATTGGTGATAAAAAATGAATATAAGTGTTTGTAGAATTTTTATTTGCAATATAATTCATCTACATACACAAATAAATTGAAACATTTATCACCGATGTTGATTTGCATAGCATGTTGCAACAAAAAACAACTAGTTTTACATAAAAAACAAAATGCATTTATTTATTCCCTTATTTATTTTATGTTCTATACTAACCTATTTTGATTTGAAAAATGAATATGACTACGTATATGAGTACTTCCATTGGAGCCATTTTCGAAATAAGGCTTCATGTATACACATACCCAAATTTGAAAAATGCATATTAATGAAAATTAGGGTATGAGAAGCCAACTTCCCTTGAAAAAATGGTATCAAAAATTGTTGAAGCATAGAGTGAGGATGCAAACACGTGATGGAGTGAAACCAATCTTCAATATATCCGTTACTTTCTTGATTTCCCATCATACCATGAAGTTCTTGATCTTTTAAAATGGTTTGTTGGTACGACTGAGAAGAAACCTCATTTTGCTTCCATAGCTTCTACAATTTTGAATTTGAAACATTCTAGAATCTCATTGTAAGTTTTCTCTAATGGCGCATGTGAGATAGAATATGCCTATAGGGTGATAATTGCTTGGATCAGCTTATTTATACAATATGTGTTGTACTAGTTTGTTGTGGTGAGGGTGTGGAATTAGTTGAGCAGGAAATTGTGTATGGAATGGAGCATTGTGATGATGTGGTTGGTTGGGTTGAGTGGTTAAATTTGATATGCAAGCAGGATGTTGTGAAAGAGCTGGTGGAGAATATGGAGAATGTGCTTGTCTTTCTGGTGAGGAGAGTAGTCGTACGATCATAAGGTAGACAAGCACGAACTTGTAGATAAGATTGGTGATTATGTTAAATTGACATGGGCGCCCTAGAACATGGGTATTCCATAATGGATTATGCAAGTAAGAGAATGGAGAAGAAGTGTTTTGAACCATACCCGTTGACCTTGTTGTAGCTTCCTTATCTCTTTGATATGCTACTTCCATCCTAGATAAGGAAGAGTGAGTATCCATGGGCTGCTCCTTTCGGTCATGAGGGAAAAACACTTCATCAAATTCTTCATTTTTATGAACCTGCAAAACGTCCAATTTTGAGCTTAGAGAGCTAATAAAATCAAGTTTAAAATTTTCAAATAAATCATTGATTTCAGCTCTTATGTCTCTTGTGCTTGTAGTAAATTTGGAAAAGAAAGAAGAAACTTCTCTAGAATTCTTACCAACCTTGGAAAGTCGTCTTGAATACCTTATGAATAATTCATAAACATCATCATATGATAACTGCAAAACATCGCCTTTTCCTATCATATTTAAGAGTCCTAAAAATTCATCTTTGATTCCTTTAAGTAGGAGTGTTTTTAAGATCTCTTTTTCCAAATACTTATGCTTTGATTTTTGAAGGTTGTATCGAAATTGCTCCACATAGTCCTCCAAGCTTTCATCTTCCCCTTGTATCATACCGAAAATATCTTCATTGGATTTAAGTAGTCTTGGTACTTTTTTCGAGAATATGTTCTTCATGTCCTCCCATGATTGGATGCAATTCCCACTTAGGCTCATGAACCATCGGAGAGCTGCTCCTTTTAGAGTAAGATGAAACACTTTCAATCTTTGATCATTAGTACAGTAATCATATCCTCTACAAAGTATTTCGAACTCAAATAAGAATGTATCTGGATCTTCATTTGCTAAACCATGAAAATTTGGTAAAGATGGGGGAATTATGTGCATTTGTGTCACTCCTCCTAGATCTATGATAGGAAATTCAAAAGTAGAAACGTGAGCCATTTCTTACCATAATATAAGATGTTCTCCATGTGTTTCTTCGAGGCTCCTTCTTCAAAATGTTCCTATCAATCGGTTAGTGAAATGGGTGGTGCTTACATCACCACTTAATGAAATCATGTGATTTATTTTTCAAAATTTCTATTTTTCCCTAGTCACTCACACAAAAATTCAAACATCTATTTCTACCCAACAAAGCAACAACAAATCTGTTAGGAAAGCGGACAGTGGAGCAGGGCTTTTACATGCTCCGCACGTAGGTTCTTACCTTCCGTTTTTAAGATCCAACTCTTCTCTAGCAGGCACTCATCAGATTCACACTACTCTTTAGAAATGGCTACACTCTCCCCGGCAACGGCGCCAAAATGTGGAGCGATAAAAAGGTGTCTTTGTAACTCCTAATTACCTCACATTAATTGTCAACCCATGGACGACTTTTTATTTCAAGAGTGTACTCAGTCTGAGGCGGCTATTTACTCAAGAGTAATGTTTGTGAAGATGTAGTATAGAAATACAAATGCAGAAATAATAAGTGCTTGAAAAGAAATCTGCTTGAAAAGAAATCTAATTACAAATGACAGAAATGTAAAGACTACACTACAGCAACCTTGCTAGACATCGATTAGGGATGCGGTAGTAATAACTCTTTCCCCTAGAAATCGATGTGAGATGACCAAATCTGGGGACCTGGAATGATTAGCTCTGCCTTCTACAGTTTAGAGATCTCAAAGCAAGTGAAAACAACTCAAAGGAAATGAAATCTAAAACGCAAACTGGAAAGGAACAACAATCTAAAAGCAATGAACAGGAATTGAATAGCAGCATAAAATAAACAGTGAATTCAATTCATAACCAAGCAAACTAGATTTCTACTCTTTAATCTTGTCGACAACCACGCAACAATCAACTATCGTAATTCATAAACAAAAGGAACAACAACTGGAATTAGATACAGAAAAACAACATTTTATAACAATTGAATCATGAATCATGCTTCTTGTAAAGAATGGAATAACAATGACTCTGTATTTGATCCAATTAGCAATAACTCGATAAATAAACGAACTTCACACAACAGAAATAAACCAATAGAAATACAAACAGCAGATCGCTCCACCAGGGCCGGGCCCTCAACCACCGGTGAAGCGTTGCTGTGCTTTACTCCAGCGCTTGAGAAATGGAATAACAGTGAACTCTTTTATTAATCAGGCATTAATAATGTTTACAAACAACGCACACTCTCTTAACAAGAGCCGATGCACAATTCTGCAAATTACAATAAGAAAAATCTCTCCATCCCCCCATACACAATACATGCTTCTCCTTTTATAATCAGAAGGTGGAGAAATTAAATAGCAAATAGGATCTCTAATAATAATATTGAATTTCTTCCAACCAATTGATCAATAATAAAATAGATTTACATCCCTCTTTCAACAACAGCAAGTCGAATTTGGCTTTGTAGCTGAGATTTGGAGGACGGCCGCAACCACAGATCTGAGAAAATCGTGCTCAAAGAACCCTTCGTTTCTCTCAGTACAAGCCGAATTTGGGCAAACCATTCTTTAATAAAGTTAATTGGGTCCGTTCTGAACAAAACCCATGTTCCGGATTTTCCAGATTCGTCTTCATTTGCTCAGAATCTCAACCGCAAAACTGTCACTCCTTATTCTAGTGCATTTCTGAGTTGGCACTTTTAATGATCAAATCTTCAATCTGGAAATTATCTTGGAGGCTAAAAATGGTGAATAATGTTATAACCAACTTATTAAAACTATCATTGATAAAATAATTCATAATCATCAATTTATTAGAAATAAAGGAGAATAAATAATATTCATTCATAAAAGCATAAATCATTATAAAATGGATTTAAATAATAAATTATAATAAATGACGTGATGAAGAATGGTAGAAATGGGTGGAATAAGCGTTCACAAGTGATAATAATAATGGCATATTAACGGCCCAACAATAGGGAAGCTCCAACTTCCTTACTCTTTCAAAAGAAAAAACACTTGTTGATTTACCTTGGATATCAGCTCTGTTCTGTACCTTCTCTTCTGCTATTCATCAGTCCTCATATCAACCCTGCATCATCTCTGCTCAGCCCCTCCTTCTTCTCTGCTCAGCTCCTCCTTCTTCATGTCTTTTCTCCTCAATTCTTCGTACTCTGCATTCTCTATATTCACACTCTCTGACCTCTTGTAGCTTTCTTATTTTCTTCAACTTTCTTTAATTCTGCTGCACACTCTCTCCTTTTCTCATTCTATTTTCATCAATCTTCTCCCCTTGGATATTACCCTGTTTTATACAAAAACAACTTCATGGCTGTTTGTATTCCACTGGGAATTCGAAATGGACGGCCATGTCTCTTTGCCTTCTGCCTTCTCATCTCTTTTCAACTCACTCAGAAAAATGTAACTGTAGGTGCTTATTTTAATATTATAGTGGGATATTTGATTTCTTCCGGAGACTTGCCAATGCATCACAAATAATAAAAACAATTAAAACATTTACATTCGAATTACAATGTGAACTCCAGCTCAACTCATTTAGTCTTTTGAATCGCTACGCATTTGTCTTTTCTTTGGCTGTCTTTGTCTTTTCTGTGACTGTGTTTTATCTCCTTTCGACTCTGTTTTCTTTTCTGTCCTCTGTGGGGGTGTAACTGCTGCATACGTGTAACTGTGCCTTTTAAATAAATAAAATGCAATTGCTGACTAAATCAAGGCAATTCCAACCCTTTTCATGCCACGAGTGTCTTGTTGATGTGGCGAGTTCTGCAGGCCAGAACATACATATATCACAATTGTATTACATTAATAATCGCCCTCCTGTTAAGCTGAGGCATATACATATAACCCACAGACCACGCGGCACATCTTTAATACCACCGCAACAATGTTATATATATATATATATATATATATATATATATATATATATATATCATTTCCCTTTCATATATACATATAAGTAATTTCAACTCTCGGCATACATACAAACTTCCTTTTTAAAAAAAATTCTCAGCGTAATAAAATGAAGACTTTTTAAAACATATAAGAACTCCTTTTTGGGCCCACTTGACACTCTTGCCGATGCATTGATTCTGATCTGATTACGATTGATCGCAATCGCAACTTCAAATACTCCAATGCGATTGAGTCACTTTTAAGTTCTTCCGATTGTGATTAATCACAATCGCAACTTGCGTTTGCATGTTCCGAAGCCCTTCTCTAACTCCGATGCGATCAGTCACTGTTCATTGATATTTGCCGATGCGATTAGTTTAACCCTGCCAGCGATCTTCGATTACGATTGATCGCAATTGCAAGCTGCCTTGCTCCGATGTGATTGATCATTGTTCATTGTTCTTTGCCGATGCGATTGGAACTCAAATCCTTATTAATCAAAGTTTATAAGCCCATCGGGTCCGGGCTTCAATCGCAATCGCAAGTCTTTTAATATATGTTCCGACGCTCTTATAATATCCAATGCGATTATGTTGGACTTCAAATACGTTTGAATTATAGTTCATACATCCATCAGGTCCAGAACTTCCAATCGTAATCGCAACTCTTTGTTGCATGTTCTGATGCTCTTATAATCTCCGATGCGATTAGGCCAAAATTCAAATATATACTAACCATCATTTATACGCCCATCGGGTCTGAAATCTTAATTGCAATCGCAAGTCTTTTAATATGTGTTGCGATGGTTTGTTTCTTTCCGATGCAATTAAGCCGGATTTCAAACTTATCAAGCCACTGTTTATATGCCCTATCGGGTCCGGAACTCAATTGGAGCTCTTGTCACTATGTTCCGCTGCCAACCTTTTCTTCGATGCGATTGGGTGAGGATCCCACTTTATATTACTTCCTTTCCATTGATCATAACGCGCTCCACTTAAATATATACATTAATGTATATGCCTTGGACCATTGCAAAATATGAAATGCGTGGCATTTATATGTATTGTGATGGATATATATATATATATATATATATATGTATCCTCCAGCGGGTTAGGCGATTCCCGGAATAATGTTTGTATATATATATATATATATATATATACTTTTCCGCTTGGGGTTATGCGATTCCCAGAATAAGGTTTATGTATAAATATGTAATGCCCATCGGGTAATGATTCTCGGAATATTATATATCTGTCCTCCAGGTTGGGCGATTTTCAGAATTATAACGGCTCTGCCTCTGCCTCTGCTGCTCTGTCACTCTGCCTCTGCCTGTCTCCTTTGCTGTCTCCTTTTCCTGTCTCTCTCTTTGTTGTTTTTGTTGGTCTCTTTGCTGCCTCAGTTCCTTTGTTCGCTTCTTTGTTGCCTCTGCTACTTCTTTGTCTCTTCAATCAAAGTCTATGCCATACAAACTCAATTGATGAATAATTTCTCAATAATATTCATAAATAAACCTCTGTATTACACTCCTTCAGGCCCTTTCAACTCCACTTCTCTGTCTCTAATTCCTCTGTTGCTTCTACTTCAATTCCTCTGTTTCATCTACTGCCTCTACTACCTCTCTGTCTCTTTTTCCTTATGGATAGTTTAGGTGCTGCTCCTATCTTTACCTTTGCCATCAATGACAACATTTCCAACACAGTTCCAATGCAATCTAGACTTACAACGCCTCGTTGTACCATATCCTAGATAAAGTGGTACATAATATCAATATTCTTGGATCGATCGTGGAACATAGGGTTCTAAAAAATATGAATCCCACTCTGGTTATTTTAAAGGATAACAACATTATCTTGCACATGTATAAACAACTCACTGAAGAGATTTCTCAATCAAACAACTTCACAACGAGCCATACTCATTGTAATGTATTTGGCCTTAGAAGTGCTCAAAGCAACCAATTTATGCTTCCTAATCATCCATGATATCAAAGCAGAACCCAAGGTGAAGCAACATCTAGATGTGCTCTTACGATCCACCACACTGCCTGCCCAATCGACATCGGTATATCCATGGAGTCTCAAACTCCTGGCAGTGTATCTCAACCCATGGTTGATTGTGCCCGAAATATATCTCAATATATTCTTGGCACCAATCCAGTGAATCTGATGAGGCTCAACCATATGTTGACTCAAAGTGTTCACTGCAAAACATATGTTCAGACGATATTTGACTAAGAACATCAGCGCCCCTACGAGTTGTTGATACTTGGTGGGATTTCGCAACTCGGGCCCAACAACGCTTCCACACAACTTCTTAATGTTGAGTTCCATCGGTGTCGACACAGACTTATAGTCCACCACTTCAAATCTCTCCAAAAACTTCACAACATATTTTCCTTGAGAAAGGAAAATATCACCCGAATTTTGCTAGATCTCCAAGCCTAGAAAATAGTGCTTCAGTCCTAGGTCCTTCATTTCAAACTCAGAATCTAGCTGCATTTTACATTGATGAATCAGAGGGTAAAAACCTGTCAGGAAGATATCATCTACATAGAGAACCATAATGAGAGGCATTTCTTTATCAACCTTAAAATAAAGGTTTGGATCAGCATCACTTTGAGTGAATCCCAACTTCATCGAGTGCTATCGATCCTCTCATACCAAGCCCTAGGGGCTTTCTTCAACCCATAGAGGGATTTCTTCAACCTACATAAATATGATTCTCTATCTTGGACTTTGAACCCCAGAGGTTGCTCCACATAAACCTCTTCCTTGATTGAACCATGTAAGAAGGTAGTCTTCACATCCATCTGATGAAGACTCCATCCTTGCATTGCAACAAGGGAAATAATCGATCGGATGGTGGTATAGTGGGCAACAGGTGCAAATATATCATCATAATCTATGCCTTCCTTTTGATAGAAGCCTTGGGCAACAAAAATTTCCTTGTGCTTTTCAACGCTTCTATCAGCTCCATGCTTGATCGTGTAGAGCCATTTCGAGGTGACAACCAATTTGTCCTTTGGTCTCGAGACCACATCCCAGACATCATTCGTTAAGATAGATTTGTATTCTTCATGCATATAATCCTTCCAAACTTGATGCTTTATGGATTATTCAAATTTTATAGGCTCATATTTTATAATAGAACTTATGGCTGCTAGGTACCCTTGGTACTTATTTGGCTTATTACTTTCACGGAATGTCCCCCTTGGAGAAATATGTCTCTCAGCATATTTAAGAGTGTCCATAAGCCATGAGGGTCTCCTTTTATTTGAAGGAGTTGGATATATAGGATCCATCAGACCTTCAACATTGGGCATTGCTTCATCCTACGTATCTTCATGCCTTCTAGCTTCTTATTCTTCCTCTTTGTATTCCTTTGAGCTAGGAATATTACTCACTTTCTTGAGGGAAAAATCTTCATCGAAGGTGACATCGTGGCATATCTTTACTTCTCTTTTACCAGGCACATAGATTCTATATGCCTTCGAGGTTTCACTGTAGCCCACAAAAATTCCCTTATTCTGAGAAGCATCCAACGTGCTTATCTTTTCTTTCGGCACATGAAAATAAACATGACTTCCAAAAAATCTAATATCAAATACATCAGGATTCTTACCAGAGAAGACTTCTTTGGGAGTTTTGGAGTCGAATGTGGAATGTTGGCATCTATTTTGAACAGACACAGCAATGTTTGCAGCTTCTCCCCATATAAACTTTGGAAGACCTTGGTCATATAACATGGCATGGGAAACTTCCACAATGGTTCTATTATTTATTTTAGAAACACCATTTTTCTCGGGAGTATACACAGCTGTGGTCTCCCTCTTAATGGCAGTTTCCCCAATATTCATTGGATTCATTTGACTCATACTCGATCCCATTATCAGCCCTCAAATTTTTTATCTTCTTCCCTGTTTGATTTTAAAACAAGGCCTTGAAGGTATAAAACCATTTGAATGCTTCATCCTTCCTCTCCAAAAAGTATATTCAAGTCTTGCGAGAGAAGTCATCTATAAAATTCATGTAATATGAGCATCCTCCCAAGCATGTTATGGTAAACATACCAGATATATCAGAATGTATCAATTGAAAAATATCATATGTCTTCATGACACTTGAGGGGAATGGTCCCCTTATATGCTTCCCTTCAGCAAAACCCTGACATACACCTTCATGATCATATTTGAATTCGGGCATCCTTGTCACCACCTTTTTTTCTTTGGGAGGGGATTTGTAATGAAGGTGTACAAACCTCCAGTGCCATAGCTCGGCTTGAAGAGTTGTGTCACATGACATGGCCCCCAACGGACTTCCTCCAAATGGATAGAGTGTATCAATTCTAAAACCAATAGTAAGAGCTTCTTTGAAGTTCTTCTTCCAAATGAATACCTTTCCATCGATGAATGCCACCTTGAACCATTTGTCTTCCGTTGCCAAAATGGACACAAGATTCTTTTTCAAATCAAGTACGTACAACACATCTTGTAAGCACATGACTTGACCTTGAGATAGATGAAGGGTCATAGTCCCTGTCTCTTACATGGGATATTAGTTGGCATTGTCTCCAAGGATAATCTCCAAATTAGTATCCTTCTCAATCAAATCAGAGAGGGATTCTTTATATCCAGTGAGGTGCCTTAAAGCACCACTATCAATCAAACAGACATCTAGGGTGTCGAGAGGGGATGCAGCAGAGAGGGCAGATACAATAATATATATTCATTTTTCTTATTATCAACAACATTGGATTCATCATCCTTGGAATTCCTTGACCTCTTGAAAGGTTGGCCATTTCCACTTTGATCAGAGGGAGCCTTCCTCTTTCCTTTGAACTTGTTGTTCTTTTGATTTCCATTCCCCCTGAAGTTGTTGTTATGATCATCTCTAGGAGAGTCCCTTATATTGGGGCACTCTCTTGCATAGTGACCAAACTTGTTACAATTGTAACATCTTCCTTTTCTTCCTTTGGGCTCCGCTCTTCTATGGTTTTTATTTCTTGGACCACCATGGTTACTCTTCTTTACATGAGCGGTAGAGGAAGTAGGGTCACCACCATTCCCATTTGAGGGATGGTATCTCTCCATCATCCTTGTCTCATATTGAGTGCATCTCGTCAAAAATTCATCAAAATAAGGAATCATATTATTATTAAGAATAGTAGTATTGAATACATATCATTACCAGAGGAGTCCTCCAAGAGCAATGAGGACAAGCTCTCGATTAGCTACCTCTTCACCAATTGCTAGGAGATCATTTAAGATTTCCATGAGCCTCATAAAATATGATTGAATGAATTAATCGCTGCCATTCTTGATATTCTTCAACTTGTTCTTGAAGAAAATAATTTGATTAACATTGCTAGCCGTGAACATGCTAACCAACTTATCATACGTCTCTTTAGATGTGCCCAGCTCGAAGATATAAGCAACCAAGTGATTATCTATATTATCCCTGATAATCATCTTCGTCTTGACTTCCCCTCTTATATATTTTTTCTTTGTGGTAGCCAATGCATTTTATGGAGGCTCATGAATCTTTCCCTGCACATAATCCATGACATCTTGATCTTCCAATACCAAATCCAAAGACATCTTCCAAGAATGATAATCAGACTTATCAATAAACTTATCATTAGTCTTGAAACCCTTACAGGTTGAGGAGGCCATTGGTACTTAATAAGACTTCTTCTTCGATGATTTCTTTTCACACTAGCTTGGGCTTTGTCTTCACCTTAGCTTTGATACCATGTTAAATTTAGATAACCAAGGTATGTTCTATGCTTAATGAAATTTTACTTAAATCTTTCTTATAGGCCTAATTCAATTTAGAAATCACATAAACATGAAAGTAAAATGTTGATATAACATAATAATAGATCAATAGAAGACAAGCCAAATAATATATTATAATTTGTAATTCTTCTTGTCCAGAAAATATAGAGATAAATGTTTGTTACAACAGTCAACATAATGCCCTAGCTATCAAAGGATTTATTTTTCCAAACCAACTTCTCCAACATACAAAATCAACCTTTCTCCAAGTGTCACACACAACCCTCAAAGACAACTCCAAAAAGTCAACGCAAGTCAACAGAAATGGTCAACGCAGAAGTTAATGTTGCGGTCAAAGATGCAGTGAAAAATCAACAATCAAAGTCAACATACATACTCAATTTTCGTTCCCTCCAATGCGGCCTCAAGAAATCAAAATTTATGTGCTAAAATCAAGGTCAAAGCTCAAAGGTTGACCCAAAGTCAACGTTGTCTAGAAAGCCCTAAAACATTCCATAATTTCTCCAGCTTCATATTCACATGTGTGAGGGATGGAAGCCTCTCCTAGGCTGTATGAACCAATCAAATCACAAGAAGAATGTGTGATGAGATGTTGATGTTGAAATGAGAAACATCTCTCTCCTATTTATATCCATCAATGAGGGTGTGTGACACATATGTTGGGGCTTGTGAGCCTATATTACAAATTTGGCCGACCTTATCAATTTGCACATGTGTGGAAAATAAAATAAAAATATAAGTTATTCTCATCCAAAGAATATGATCTTTATATAAATCTTGCACCTCTGAAAGAAGAATCCAACAAATATATAATCATCATCATATGAGAAATGCAACATGGAGTTTGGATCTAGTTTCTCAAAATTAACAATATTACCTGAGATTTCCAATGCAATGGATTGGTGTTCGACCTGATGATTGTTCACCACTACATGGATGCGATGAGCCTTCTCCAGATCTGCCATCATAGCTTCTTTCAGAGTTGAGTTGGTATCTTGTCTTTTGAGGGTAATCTCTCTCGTACTGAGGACTTGCACAAGTCCAACACCCCCTCTTAGGAGGTTGGCTCCTACTACCAATTAAATTGGGAGTTGGCCTAGAACTCTATTGGAAAGAGCTAGACTATTGGGATCGATGTTGAGGTGGTGTGACGTGGTGTTGTCACATAGGATGGTGTTGTTGCGGTTGATGAGTTTTTTGAGGTACCCTATGCAGTTGCTAAGCTGGATGCCTATATGGTGTTATTTGATTTCCTGTTGACCACTTTTGATGATTGAGCACAAGACCCCTTTGAAAATTTATACATTATATACTATTTCATTGGTACTCTTGATCATGCAGGCCTTTAATACTTACTAGGTCCACTGTTCATGATCTCCTCCTCTGTAATGATCACCCACTGAACTTCCTTGTGAAAGGTGCGAAGCATTAATATCCTAACATTGGCCCGAATGTTAACATTTAGTCCATACAAAAATTTGTTCACCTTGAACCTTTCTGTGTTTAAGTGAGGGGCATAACGAAGTAATTCCATGAAACGAGCCTCATACTCTAGTATTGAGTGACTCCTTTGCTTCAGTGCATTGAATTCATTTAGTTGTCTCTCAAGGAAATCCTCTTAGAGGTAGTTTTATCTAAAATTTTCCTCAAATAATTCCCAATATACTTTTGAGATATCCGTCCCCAATTGGGGTAATAATGACTTCCACCAAAGTAGTGCATTTCCATTTAACTGGAATATACCCATCCTGGCCTTCATATTTTAGGTGTATTCTATTAGGATAAAACACATAGCCATGTTTTCTAACCATGCCTCTGCAGATTTACCATCCGTGGACCCCCAAAACTCTGGAAATTTTACATTTTCCAAATCTACATGTATATCATTTCTTGTAGTGTTTCTGGGTGCTTCATTTTTTATGACCGGTCCTCCATGCTCTCGTTCCAGATGGTTTATTAATGCCTTCGACATTTTCTGGAATGATATTTTTCTTGCGTTGTGATGTTTCCCCCATTATTGGGTGGGGTGGGAGGAGTTGGTTGTTGTGGTGGTGCCACATTGCGCCCTGTATTTTCCCCACTCCTTCTTGTACTTCTTCTAACCATGGTTCACCAATGAATCCTGCCACAATTTAACACAATTTTCCTTATAATATAAAACCAATCAAATGAAATTATAACCAACCTGAGTGGTTCTATAAGTTATTTTTATTATTATATACTTCCAAAGGAACAATTTATGCATTTATAAGTTCAAGATGGTATAATTCACCTACCAATTTCAGACCTTCCTATAATATTCAATCATAAGGATACAATCGATCTAACTCATCATGATAGGCTTAGACTATATTATGTCATGTAAATGATAGAGGTGGTTGGTAGCATTATCATAACATAAATTGAGATTGTCATTAGTAAAGAGAGAGAGAGAATAAGATTCTAAGGTTTTATGCTTTCAATAATGGAAGTAACAAAAACTCTAATATTAACAATAAGCATAAATAAATATTGTGTTATATAGCATAAGACTAGAATAGGGTAATTATCATATTACATGCATGTATGATGGGGATACCAATTCGAAACAATGGATAATTTTGGAATCACATTAATAAATATTTATATATAAGTGCTTGTATAGTTAAAAGTGTATGGTATGATACAATGTTATACCTTAGTATATAAAATATTTAAGAACAAGTATTAATAATGAAAGAATATATAATATTAAATTCCATTATTTAAATGGAAAATAATTAAATAATTAAATGAATGCAATGATTCTCAAAACGTTAAACTAGTACAACCATGTAATTTAGATGGTTGGAATGGAATTAGTGCAAGAGTTACTTGGGAGTAGATCTACCAAGAGTTATTTCCCATAATTATTTATGCAATTATTTGCATAAATTTAGATAGAAGTGAACATGTGAATATTGTGATTTACCATGGTAATGTCCACCAATTAATTTTTCCTCCGCTAAAAACGTTACTTTCAGTAAATATAAATCCTCAAATCACCTAACCTCTTTAACCTTAATGTAAAAGTATTTTTATAACACATCATTTGTAGATAACCATAATTAAAAACTTAATAAAAATAGAATTCTTGAAATCCTGTAGGCTCAACATTATTTAGCAACAACTTTAAGTCTGGTTACAAGAAAGAAAAATATTTAAATATGACATACTTTAAACTTAAAATACAAGCCATATATATTCTTAATTAGAGATTAATAGTGCTTCCTATAACAAAATTTTCACCATCTAAAGGGCCTATTTAATGTGTGCCAATTACAATTAAGTTTCGTTTATTGACTCTCTTAGATTGACTCACATGTTGTTTGCTGTTGTTTTTGTTTTGTTTATTTATTTATTTGTTTTATTTCTTTTAAACTCTCCTAGATTGACTCACATGTTGTTTTGTTGTTGTTGTTTATTTATTATTATTATTATTATTATTTACACAAACTTTTATCTTAATATCAACTGGGTGATTGGAGGATAGGACTGAATTCCAAAAAGAAACACTAGGTGAGTAGATGATACCTTAATAATTTACACGCTTCCAGCGACGAATTACAGTGTTGTGTATTGTTGGTGTTACTAGCCAACTATCTAGATTATTAGATGTATATGATTTCTATTGAAAATTCAATATAATATTTGAAAATGAAAAGATATATTTTACAGGAAAATCCTCCACTAAAAACATATCGTTTTGATTGCTAAACATCTTATATAGATAAATGTCTTTCGGATTAATCATATCATTAGGATTTGGTCGATGTTTCGAACCAAATACTAATGATGTGATTAATCCAAAAGACATTTATCTACTTTATGGATCCCAAAAGTCTTAGATATAAGCTTATTAACATTTAGACAAAATTAATTTGAATAACATCATAAACTATAGTAAATATTTATGTTATTTTAAAGTTGTTACATAAAATTTTATCAAATTTTTGGACTACATTTACCACTGTAATAAATATATATAAAACCTCACATTCTTCTTCCTTCACGCGTGTTTGTAAATGTGTTGTTGAAACTTCTAACGTTAATCACCAAATCATTTATCTGTAAAGACCCTTTCAACTTTGCACTGTTATGGATTTTTTTTGTCTATATTTTCTAATTTACTGTCTCCCATTTTATATTTTGAAATTAAGAATATTTTAGTTTTCATTAAAGTAACACATGTAGAATAAATCAAATGCACTCAACATAACATGTACAATAAATCAGATGCACTCAACATTTACATTGACCTAATTTATGGAGGGAACTTGAAACCTTTTTGATTTCATGACAGGTCACAACAAATCGCAAATTTCTTCGACAATTTTTTTGAAAAGCTTTAATTGAATCGAGGGAGGAACAAATTTTACCTTGAAAAGTCAGAAGTTTAATGGAAAAATTATTGAAAACAACTCAAGTGACTCCAAGTCTATACAAATTTTCACATAATCACTATTTAAAGTAGTAGAATATTTGTTCATGTTTGAAAATTTTCAACAAAACAACATGTACACAAGTGTAGTTGCATAGAAGTTAACTCACCATAGTTATTAATATGTTGACTGCCATTCCCAACATGCTAACGACGTGTAATGTTGTAGATAGTTATTTTATTTTTAACTTAAGGAAGGAGTAGTAGTAAATTAGTTGTGTTTAATCAAACTGATATCAGGGAGATACAAATACCATCAATCACAGATCTCTTTCCAAGTTAGATTAAATGGGTCTAACGTCTCCTTCAAAGCCATAGAATCAAGATATATAAAACATTTCTTTATGCCTTCAATTGTTATATAGGTAGATCGAGGAATCAACTTTCCGCTTCTTCTACTCTGATGTAGTCTCTTTATCAGTGGTTTTCTAATAAATTTTGTTACTAATAAAATTTATGGCTTCCAAAGTTGTTTCTGTAGTGCTAGTTTAGGATTGATTTTGACTTTGACCTTACTGTAAGCTTACCTAAACTCTAATCTTCTTACGAGTTTGATTCTTATTTTTCTTGCTGCTATTGTTACATGGATGACCTCTTATAAAAAGGGATTTCCACATTTATGATTGGCATCATTTATCCCTATTCAGCATCACTCAGTAACATATTCATAATTGAAAGGAGCAAGTCATAGAAAATGTTCCTCAGTCTCACCAACATCTCAAATTCCGCCTGGAGGGTTTTGATCACATCCCTACGAAATTATTATCCAATTTGGACATTCAAGACTCATCATATTTGATATCTGACATCAACTGTTTCAACTTATCTTCAGAAATCAAGCTTATTAGATTTTTATTTGTCATTTTTTTTTCACGCTAGAGTAGAAAACGACTTCCTCAAGCATCCTATTTTGCATTTTTTTATTTTTTATTTATTTATTTTTATTTTTTTAGCTGTAGAACTATTTTGGTTGGTTTCCGCATTGGATTTGGACATTTTAGAGACAAATATCATTTTTGTCTTTCTTTCTAGAAAGAGACTAGTGTTGGAAAAACCTTTACTATTTTAAAACTTGTTTGAGAGATCGAAAATGATTTGAGGCATTACTCTGTTTGATTTGGATTAGATTTAACTAAAGTTTGGTTGTATTTGGTTTAGAATTGCAGTATTTAGAAATACATGTTTTGCAAGCTCTACGAGGAGTAGATTAGGGTGTCCAAAGGGATTCGTTGGACAAGGAAACTATTAGTAAACAACTTCTTGTGCTTTGAAGTTCATTTGATGTGTTTTCGTTAATATTATGAAGCCATGGTAGATTTCTCCCCTAGTTTTTATTTAGTTATTTATTTTTAAAAATGATAAAGGGTTTAACCAAGAGTCGTATAAAACACACAAGATGAACTTACACAAGAATTGCAGGTTTGAGCTGCAAAATAACCACAACGCACGCCAGAGTCTAAGTTGGTGACCTAAACTAGAACCTTGGGTTAAGGGCTGTCATTTTGAAGGATCATCATGATATCCTAAAATATAAGAGTTGGATGGAAATCCTCATACACAATTTAGAGAATAATATAATAAATATTAAAAAAACTAGTCATGCATGCATGGGCCCATAGGCCTCAAGGTTTCAACCTCACTCCAATACCAAGTGTAGGGACCAACCCTATGCTTTAATTTTTTATTTTTTTAAAGAATAATATAGTAAACTAGGAATAAAACCATAAGAATACAACATTGGGAACATAGAAATATTAATCACTTATATCAAACATCCATTAATTTAACCTCATTACACATACATCTATTTTACATGTTAATTATAGGTACAATGAAGTCATATAAAAAAAACATTATAAATCACATAGGTACCGTTCACGAGGAGACGAGATTCAATCTTGACTTGGTGCTACTTGCACTCCCTTGTTGTCGTCTACCTCCAAGTGTGAATGTTTACATGCTTAATCTAAATGTAGTGACCCACTGGTTGAACTCCCAACATACTCCTTGGGTACTCTACTTCCCCGCGGACCCCCAAGCTGCAATGGGGCTGTATAATGGAGGAAATGTGCTAGCTGATAGAGGTGAGCACTCCTTGGCTCAAGATTCCCCTCTCTAAAGTCCTCTACCTCACCAAAATCAACTATAGCTCGTAGCCACTACCGTGACATAGTCTCATCCATCCAACAATAGGGTAAAAAAAGTCGCTTCTCCCATGGATTGCTCCTTATTTTATAGGAAGCTTCATGGGTGACACTTGGAATTTCATGCACAATTAATTATTTTTATTAATCCAAAAGTTTTATTATTCACCCACCCATGTGTCACCCTTCCACCAAGGATCTTCAAAATTATTTACTTAAATTTAAATTTTAAAATACTAATTTCCTCACCCCAACAAGATTTCCTATTTCTTCTCCTAGTTGTCTCTTGATCCCCCTTTTCTACTCCTTAATTTTTGTTTATTACTGAAGTCAATTGGTAAGTATTATATGTTTAAAAAATCACACACCATTAACACAGATAAAAACACATAGATTTAAACACAAACACAGTCATGGCGGAAAAGGCTTCAGCCTCACAGCTTCCTCACATATTTTCTCATTATTAAAAGAATGTAATATTACAATTAAATAGATGAGGATACTGTGTCGTAAGTTAGTGCGTGCTATCTTGGACACCTTGATTGAGATAATTTCTCAACCAAACACACACCAATATAGGAGCTATCTAAACTAACTCCTAACTTAGAGGAACAACCCAATCTAGAGAGTTAGGCATAAATTCCTAACTTTTAATATTTAATTTATTTATTTTATTTTTGGAATTATTTTTTTTTTATGAGAGAGGCTAACATTACCCCCTTCAATGATAAATCCAAAATAAGAACAAGGAACCATCTTCCAAGTTCTCATGTTGATCCTCAAAAACATTGCCTGAAAAATCACCAAAGTTGGATGCTGAAAAAACTGCAATATGAAGAGACCATGAGTCAACTGCATGTTTGATTCATCTATAAATTTCACTTGACAACTCCATCGTGTGCCAAGTTGCAAAAGGATCCATTTTTCCTTTGCGTGAAATCAACATCCTTTGTCCACTGACAAAATTTGTTGAATGCCCACTGGCTGATGATGTAAAAAACAACTCACTATTGCTTTTGTTGTGTTGAAAACTGCTCACTGCTACTTTGCTGTCGAATGCCCACTATCTTCTTTGCTGATGCCCATTGGCTGTTGAAGATGCCCACTGGCTACGGAAGCTGCCCACTGGATGCTTTTTTTGGTTTTGTCGAGACTTTCAGTATGACAACCACCGTCAATTTCATTGACATTTTCCCCCCTTTGTCAGCTGAAAGGAGAGACAATTATATGGAAAGGATTACTAAACTCCCCCCTTTAGGTGTAGGAGTGTTGCACTGGTGTACACACCCGTTAAACTGCATGAGAGTACCATCTTATTTTCACTATTGGCTGCACTATGTGTGATTGTATTCGGCTGTAGAACTGAGATAATATTTTGATTGTGGATGACCATTCCCAAGGATCGATCCATTTATAATGTATCTTCAATCTGGCTGATTGTTGTTGGTTGCGACATTTCTCTGAGGAATTATTGGGCTTGCCACAATGGCGACAAGGATGGAGATCAAAACACTAATCTTCCATATGACCAGTTCTTTTACAATGAGAACAATTTGGTTTGACTACAACTTCGGGTTGCATGCATTTCTGTTTGTCTGCAACTTTATCATAACTTGTTGAGGTGATTTGCTCAATAAATCCTGCACTAATGAACTTAATTAGCTTGGAATAATCTAGGATATGCAAGTTGGCATCATCTTTGACATATCCTAAGCCTCTTCGATTTATGTTACTTTGGATTTCTTCCCATGGATTGATGATGGGCTTGGAAGAAAGTGGAACTGGAAAAACTTCGACACTTGAAGCTATTTGGATGAGTGACTTAGAATCATCTTTAGCTGTATGGTTCAAAGACTTAGAAGCATCACTTTTCTCTTGCAACTCATTTCTTTGTAGTTGCGACTCCAGTTGAAGAAACTCAATGGTTTCATTTGTTTATTGTAGATGTTGTGAAATATCAACAAGAGTTGTTTTTCTTATTTGCACCATGTCTTCAGCACTTGAGAGGATCAAATTATGGAGAATTTGCAACAACTGGATGTGTTGTGCCATGTGAACTCGCTCGCTTGAATTCAAGCTCGCTTATCTTGAATTATCTCACTTGATGTGAACTTTGGTGGATTGAATGCACTCGCTTGATGTTAATGACACGCTCACTTGCTTTCTTGCTTGAACTGGCTCACTCGCTTGCTTCAAAATTTTCTTGATCTCTTGCTTGGTGAAACTTGTTTCTCTTGTTTCAAGTTCACTGGAACTCATGCTTTCTTGTTGTAGATTTCAACCTGTTTGATTTTGAATAGTGCATTTACTTGCATTGGATTTGAACTCACTCACTATCTTTGATTGCTGCTGCAATGACCTTTACACTTACTCGCTTGATGTTGTGAACTTTGAACTGACTTGATGGAACTTGCTTGAATGAATACTCACACTTGCTTGCAGAAGATGTGAACTTGTTGTTTGTTTTCTTTTGAGTTAAAACTCGTGCACTCACTTGATTCCACTTAAAGGAAGGTGTCGAACATTGTCGAAAATGCACCCAAGAGACAAATGAAAAGTTCAATCTTGATGATAGAATTAATGAATTCACTTAGAATTAATTTGACTCAATTCAAAACTTGGGGTGTCTGTTTCAACCGAGAGTGCACCCTTACAATCCAACTCAGATTACAAGTTCTTAAATTTATGTGCAATAATGTTGTTGTAGACTTTTCTTTGAAACACTGGAGTTTCCATATTATTGAACTTTATTGTATTGAGTGAATTTTCTTGTTGAGGTAGTATGCTGATGTTGACAATCTTTGATTATGTGTTGTAGTTGCGTAAATGCATGTGTTGAGTTTAATTATCCTTCCTTGCAGCTACTTTTTTACATGTGTTGTGCTTGTTTGCATTGAACTTTATGTATGTGTTAAATGAGATCATTTATGTGTCAAAAATAGACACAAATCATAAGCAACGTCATGAAGCCATAAAAACACGCGCCATCATAAACACAGACATGGTGTACCTAAGATCCCCTTATTCAATTTCGGGCGGATCTAGGACACAATCACCACAAAAAATATATGCTTTATTAAAATTTGGAGTACATAATCGTTTAGCTTCACAACATCTTCATGGAATCAAAGTTCGAGAACTTCTTGGAAAAATGTCTTCAAAAATTGACTCAACCTCCTACAACAATAAGCTTTCCTTTAAAAACCTATTGCTCCAAACTTACAAAATATGTACCTTATTTCTCCACAAAATTACTTTCAACATTCAACTTATCACTCCAATAATTACAAAAGTAAAATCTCCTTATTACTTCAAAAAATTACAAGGAAACAATCCTCTCACGCCTTATTACTCCTTAAATAATAATACAAAAGTTTTACATTTATCACTCCTCATCTTATTTCTCAAAAGTACAAAATTTAATGCAATTTATCACTCCAATTATATATATATATATATATATATATATATATATATATATATATATATATATATATATATATATATATTAAACATAAACCTTATTAGGAAAAAAATTCCAATCTGCACCCTTATGACTCCCAAAATATGTTATCCACTCCTTTTTCCTAATTCCCTCACTATTCAATTAAAAAAAAAAACATTAAAACACATTGATCATCTCTCCACTTATTCTCTCTCACCCAACCTTAGTAATTTCCACTTATATGAATTTACACTTTTTCACTTTCTTGAAAGTGTCTACGTGAGCCCCTTTAAAAATTTGAGTGAGAAAATGTTCAATAATCACACTTATCTTTGCACGTCTTAGTGTTTTTATAAAAATTAAAAAAAAATCTTTTAAATTCTCATTTCAAAAAATTTTAATGAGTCCCTTTAGTAAATGAAAAAGTGAAGTGTATGTTCACTTGAAAAAAGTGAATGGAAGATTAAAAACACACTTGAAACTGTTCATAATGCTCACCAGCGACATTGATCCTTCGTGTGTTGAACGTTTCCTTTGCTACAGGCTCAACCTCATCCTTCTTCTTGATTGCATAACTGTTTAAAGACCTTCTTGCTGCTGTAGGCCTGGAAGATCTGATGATGGAGAGATGAATGCTCCACTAGCAAAGAAAGCACAAAGGAAACAAGCTTACTCTGGTTCCGCGGATGAACCTTTGCAGAAACAGAGTCCAGAAGAAGAGGTGGATGCATATGAACCAGAGTTCCATGAAGAAGGAGCAACATATGAACCAAAATTCCATGAAAGTTATGGGGAAAATGGAGACAACCGACTTCTTGAGGATTCAAGTGAAGAAGTTGCCAATAAATATATTGATGCAGATAGAGATTAATGGAGACATAACAGTTCATCCCTGCATCGTTGATGTGTGTATATCAATTTCCAACGTTGAAAATCTGAGCTGCTTTTCTTTCCATTGTGGATTTACAAAGAAAATGAAATTTCCTTGTATTACTGTTATGTTGAATAAAATGAATGTAGAAAAAAGAGAATTTTCTCTCCGAATTCAACCTTTTGAATGGCTAGGCTGAGAGTTAGAAAAATAAAGGACAACAGATTGAGAATGAGGATTGCATAAGGTAATCAGGGGATATTCTAGTTGAAATTGGGTTGGATCTGATTGTGGAGGATGTGCTTATTATGGCCAAACAACCTGTTGAAGGGGAGCAGATAACATAAATTCAAGTGTTAATACAATTGTTCATCTTAGACAAAAAATAATATGTCACAAAGACTCTTGCTGGATAATAAGAGACCATACAATTTCAAGATGCACTTGGATTAAAATTTCTCCTCAATGTCAAAACTCAACTTTTTAATGCTTGAACCTGTGCCTTGAATGTTCAATCGCCTCCTTTGAGATTAATTTCAATGCCTCTTGGGACAGATACACCAGACATGGTGTACTCGCTCACCTCTTTGATCACTGTCAAGATGACCTTAGACATGTCGGATCTGCATTGTCAGTGGAACAAGTTGGATCTATGCCATAATATGAAACATAAAACTAGTGTCGTTGCAGTTTAGACGAGACCGCGGAGTTGCCTATTATAGGTTCTCTAGCCATTGATTGGCTTCACTTCCAGAAAGCAACCGAAGCTCTCTCTGCATCCTCCTTGAGCACATTCGCTCAACTTCATGGGGTTGGATATTATCCAAGTTTCCCCTCCTTAGAAACTAAAAAAAATCACTTTGAAATGGTCCAGGTGAGATATTTTTCATAGTATTGAATCTATGTACAAGAAAGTGCAGTCATGTTCCATAAAAATTACATGTAATCATCCTTCAAAAAACATTGGAGATCCTCACTGCTTCCTCACAGGTAGAAAAAATTCTTACGCTGCTCATGAGGAACTATGCCTTCAATCTTGTACATCGGAAACTGGTACAGGAGCATGCAGCATGCAAACAGACAGACAATGTATGCACTTCCATCCACGCTTCAAAACTCAGATTGAATGAAATTCTCTTAATACTCCATAGACCACGCACAGTCCAGAAAACTCATTGTAGTTCCAAATGAAGGGGTGCTCTGGTAGAAATTCTATGCATATTGGTTGATCATTATTTAAAAAAACTCACATACACCCAACATCACAACTGCTCTGCTACCACATGTTTAAAAAATCACACACCATTAACACAGATAAAAACACACAGATTTAAACACAAACAAAACCATGGCGGAAAAGGCTTCAGCCTCACGGCTTCCTCACATATTTTCTCATTATTAAAAGAATGTAATATTACAATTAAATAGATGAGGAGAGTGTGTCTCAAGATAGTGCATGCTATCTTGGACACCTTGGTTGACATAATTTCTCAACCAACCACACACCAATATAGGAGCTACCTAAACTAACTCCTAACTTAGAGGAACAACCCAATCTAGAGAGTTAGGCATAGATTCCTAAATTTTAATATTTAATTAATTTATTTTATTTTTGGATTTAGTCCTAACAGTATATTTAGTCCCCTAACTACTTCCTAATTTAAATCAATTTTCCTCTTAAATGAATATTATTACGTTGGCTCTTTCCACATGGAGGTTCTATAATTTCTCTAAAATTTAATTTATTAATCTTATTTTAATTCACCACCCTATTCTCTTAATGAAGCTTAAATATTTTAGGATTAATATTTATACTCAACTCTATGCCCCTCTTCCCCCCTTTACATAACTAGGTTGCTTATGTACATTATCTACTTAATATTTTACAACATGGTAAGGGTAGAGTTCTCAAGGTAAAATATTTTATCACTTCCTATTCTCTTCTTACCCCAAGTTTTATTCTTGATTTAATTGTCTCAGTTCTAATGTCATTTACCACTTGATGTGAATTTGTAAGGTTTTCATATCTTGATTATATTTATTCATTATTTTTAATAATTACAAGGGTGCAAAGTTAGTCGTGATCTTCAATAACTCCCCTTTAAGTTCCAAAGGTACAACAACTAACAATTTATTTGTGATGCCAAGGGTGCCAAGTTGGTCATGCCCTTCAAGAACTTCCCTTGAAGTTCCAAGGGTGCCACGCCACTTGCCCTTCAAGCATCCATTGGCTACGAGGGGAAATTATAGGTGCAACGACAAAGACCATTATCATCTTATATGTTGCATGCTATAGTGAGACTAATGGTGCTGGGGATCAAGGAATTCGCCTTGATGTGTTCCCCCTAGAAAAATCCTCATGAACGACCCAAATTTGGGACCTGCCCCCATGACGTCATGATATTCAAGGTGAAGGTTCTTCTACCTTTCTAGCCTAAGTCACAACGAGAATGCTAGTGGTGAGATCAGGGACACTATCCCACCCCTCCCATGTTGTTCCATCCAATTGTACAACACCATCGCCCATATGCAAGTCATTCAGCCAAGCAACTAACATGTTCCTGCAACCACTGACATATCATCATAGTATATATATAGCAAGTTTCAAACTCGACTAGAATTTCAAAGAAAAAATATTAATTTCCATCAAACCAGATGTCGTCAACTCATAATATGCGAGTGCTTCTGATGGTTTCCTATCATACTCAATAATCATCAGTAATAAAGTTTCTTAGTATTAGTCATTATCATAATAGCATCATCAACATGACCTAGTCATTCACATCGTTGTTCATTTTAAATTGGAACTAATGTAAGTAGCTAACATAGGGGACACATCCATCATGGTTATCGTAATCATAAAATCAATGGGAAACATACATATCCATCAAATCTATCATCATCGCAACATCAATAGAAAATATCCTTATCCATCCAAGCTATCATCATCATGATATCAATAGAGATAATACATATCCTTTAATGTTATCATCATCATAATATCAAAAGAGAACATTCATAACCATTAATGCTACAATCATATCAATAGAGTACATACATAACCATTAATTCTATCATAATCGTAATATCAATAGAGAACATACATAACCATTAATGCTATCATCATCATAGTATCAATAAAGAACATAAACAACCATAAAATCCACTAATAATAGGTTCATGTCTCTGGATCCTCAACCCAAGGTCATCAAATTATAAAGTGTGGGGCTTAGGGATAAATAATATTAAAATTCATATCACTGTTAGTCAACTAGAGTAGGGCACTACATCCTGGAGGTATGAGGATCTAAAATTTTATGATAAAATTGTCATTCAATACACTATTTCGCACAAAGAAAATGAAAATCCATTCAAACATACATTAAGAACAAATAATCCTAGGATGTTTTTGTTGATTGAAAAAGAGTTTAAAAGGTTATTAGCTGAGCAAATCATTATCCCTTTAAGATTTTCAAATTGGATAGCTAATTTGGTTCCAGTAAGGAAAAAGAGTGGGGAATTCAGGCTTTGCGTTGATTTTTATAGGAATCTAAACAAAGTTTCTTTGAAGGATAATTATCCTCTACCCAAGATGAAACAAATTTTGCATAAATTAGTTTCTTCTAAAATAATTTATATGCTCGATGGGTTCTCCAAATATAATCAGATACTAGTTAATCCAAAAGATCGAGATAAGACTGCCTTTACTACATCATGGGATATATTTATGTACTCAAATATGCCCTTTGGGCTCATGAATATCGAGGCCACCTTCCAAGGAGCGATGGATTTAAGATTTTCTAATGAAAGAGACAAGTTTGTTTTAATATACTTATATGGTATTATATTTTTTTCAAAGTCTGAGTCTTCTCATCTAAAACATTTAAGGATAGTTTTCACTAAGTGTGGAAATCTTGGAGTTTCATTAAATCTGAAGAAATCTCACTTTGCCATGAAGGAAGGGAAATTACTGGGCCATTTAGTATCAAAAGAAGGCATTCAGATTGATCCTAACAAAGTTACAACTATACAATATTGAGTAGTCGAGAAACAAAAAAGAAGTTCTTTCATTCCTGGATATGGTAAACTTTTTACACAAATATTTTCCTAATTTTGTTGAGATTCTGAAAGTTATAACAAATATGAAGAAGGGAAATGAGATTAAATGAATAATCGGGCTAAGGAATATTTTAATGATATTAAAAAAACTTTGATTCAGGCTCCTTTACTCACTGGTTTTGATTTTTCTAAAGAATTTGTAATATTTTTCTTTGCCTCCGAACACACCATTTTGGGTGTCTTGCTTCAGAAAAATGAAGAGGGCCATGAGCAACCCATTTATTTTTAGCAAAGCGTTGAGAGATGTTGAACTGGAATATGATATAATGGATAAAAAGGCATATGCAATGATAAAATCCCTCAAGGAATTCATAGTTTACTTGTTTCATTCTCATATAATTGCCTATGTACAAGATGTTATAGTAAAATTTATTTTAATTCAGCCTAACAATTATTATAGGAGGGGAAAATGGATTGCCAAAATGATGGAATTTGATCTAGAAATCAAACCCACTAAACTAATAAAAGGACAAGTCTTAGCTAGATTGATGACTGAATCAAATCTTGGAACTTTTGGGATCAATTTGACTATGGAATTACTAGGCACAACAAAGGATGAATCAGTTGTATCAGTGGATGACCATTTTAAATATTCTTCATGGTATGGTGATATATTTTATATCTTGTAAAATATGCAGGCTCCACTAGGAACAAACAAAACTCGGGCAAGATTTCTGAAACTTAAATTTGTTAAATACTGTATCCTCCATGGTTCTTTGCTCTGGAAAAATACACAAGATATTTTACTGAATTGTTTACTTGAAGAAGAATCCAAGAAGACGATGAAATAATTCCACGAGGGAGCATGTGGCACTATCACCATTATTGGAAAGCTACTGCTGACAAAATCTTTAGTGTGGGGTTTTATTGGCCTACAATATTTTCTGATGTCTGTAAGGAATTTGCAACATCTCATAAATGTCAATTGTTTGAGGTGAAAGCTAAGTTGATGTCTCTACCTTTAAAGCCTATTTCTATGGAAGCACCAATTCAATAATGGGGACCTGATTCTATGGGAAAAATTAATCCAACATCTTCAATACAACATAAATGGATCTTGACAGGGAAAAACTATTTTACCAAATGGATTGAGGCCCTCCCAAGAAGGGAATATAATAATCTCGTTGTCATATAGTTTTTAGAAAATATTCTTTCTAGATTTCGTAGTCCAAAAAATAATATAACTGATAATGCTCGATGTTTTAAATCCAAAAGACTGATAAAATTTTGTGATGAATATCATATAAATATTTTCCACTTTACAACCTATTACCTTCAACGTAAAGGACTGGTTGAGTCATTGAACAAAAGCCTAATAAAAATAATCAAGAAACTGTTAGAGGATAATAAGAAAGGTTGGCATATAAAGCTCAAATTTTCCTTGTGGGCAGATAGGATCAGTACAAAGAGGTCAATTGAAACCACTCCTTTTCAGTTAGTATATGGTGTTGATGCAACTTTCCTAGTTTCAATTGGGATACTAGTTATGAGGTACTTATAGGAGCTAGGAGAGGAACCAAAATATCTTCAAAGAAGAATCAATCAACTGATAAAAGTGTAGGAAAGCAGAGAAAGGGTATATGCATAGTCTCAAATTTTCCAGGATCAAATCAAGAAGGTATTTGAAAAAATCCAAAGGAATGTGATTTCAAATTCGTGGACCTAGTTTTGAAATGGGTTGCTCATATTGAATACAAAGGTAAGCACAAGAAGTTCGACAATATTTGGAAGGGTCCATATAAAATTGCAACTTTCCATGGAAAGAATAGATGTATTCATGAAGATTTGAAAGGAGAGTTACTGCCTGGAGGTTTAATCAACAGGTGGTTTCTGAAGCATTATCTCCTAAGAAACAACATTTCATTTTGTCATTGTATGCCGATGTTATTTGAAAAACTTACAGGTGTGGATAAGAATTTTGAAGAGCTTGGAGCCCGAGGAGAAGGCCCTAAGGTTATGATAAGTGTTTATCAGAGAATAAAGTTGTCTTACCTAAGTCATTTTATTTTTCAATTCCAACAGAGCATGTAAAAATTATTTCCTTATTTAGAGTTAGTCAAAGTGTTGCTTAAATAAAACTTATTGTAATAAATAAGATTATGGTCTATGGGTTTCTTTATGCCATCCATGATCAAGAACATCACCGTGGAGCCAACTGTTATCACATTTTTTAGTTTGTAATTTTTTAAAGCACTGAGAACGAGAGTGTCAACGCGAAATTGTAATAAACATGTTTAAAGCACTAACAATGGTAGTGTAAGTGTTATTGAAGTTTTGAAAATTTAAAATTGCATTGACATCCAAGGTATCAAAGCCAAAAGAAGAATTTCAAATTTATCTTATATTGCGGTGACATGATTCACATCATCGAAAGAGAAATAATTGATCAAACACATGATGATGATTCAAATGGTGAGGTCACGTGATCCTTTGGTGAATAGCATCGTCGAGAGGTAATATGGGTTAAAATTCATGATTATATGGTAAGATATTTTTTATATTAAATGTCAGTTCATTATCATGATGTACTCTGACACGTCTTGATATTATTTACCCAATTTAGTAATACCCATATAACCCATCCGTTTGATGATTGTATTTATTATGCTATATGAGGGTGAATTGTTAATTTTACCTGGAGATCAAGGAATGAATCAAGGTCCCTTTTATTCTGTTTTCACTTAGCGGGGAAAAAACATGGGAAGGAGTGGGAAACTAAATAGGAGAAAACCCAAGGCTCCAAACCTACTCGAAGTGTATCCTGAAATCCAACAATGATTTCAGGCAGCAGGATGGGAGGAATTTTTCAGGCAGTAAGAATTTGTTGTGGGATTTACCTTTCAGGTAACAAAGGAGATGATCACTGAAGTTATAGGTCTTCCTACACATGGATAGAGAGAATTTAGAAGTCATATCTTAGCTGGTGTTGATGTACCCTTCTTCCTAAAATATGATTTTAAAGAAATGAATTGGAGATCAAGGGTGAAGAGTTCTTGGCTAAA
Organism: Pinus albicaulis; assembly: GCA_034641835.2. Taxonomy (NCBI): domain Eukaryota; kingdom Viridiplantae; phylum Streptophyta; class Pinopsida; order Pinales; family Pinaceae; genus Pinus; species Pinus albicaulis. The sequence goes on from CM076582.1 coordinate 566,301,500, forward strand.
GGATGAATGACACTGTATCTTGTGAATCACCCAATCATATTCTACATGTGAAGGATGCTACAATCAAGCCAATTTGTATCACTTCCGATTTTTGGCTCACATAGAAAGTTAGTTGAGAATCAATACCCCTTATTTTTTGCTGGACAACTTAACGCCTATGTCTACTATAGTGATAGCAAGAACAAATGCATCCTCCCATTTTATATACCATAAGGGTCTAAGAACTTGGGAGAACTTTTTGTTTTGGGGAGGGTTTTAACCTCAACCTGCAAAGCCAAAAAGGGGTAGGAACAAGGGTAGTAAAAATAAAATTAAACAAACACAAAGCCCTGAAGCAGGGAATTCATCTCAGAGGAACTCTTCTGTACATACAAGGACTCAAAAAAAGGTAGAAATAGTCCCTCCTTTGGTTCCTCAATTATCTAGGGTTTATACCAGAAAAGATGATAGGCTAAAGGAAATGAAGGAGACCCCTTTGTCTACTAAAACCCTATCTGCAAATAGCCAACATACATAAAAATATAAGATTATTGATCCCGAAGATGAACAAACACCAGTAAACAAGGATACCAACCCAAAAATACCAAAGAAAACAAAGGTTTCAAAGAAAGGGGCTACTATGGAGGGTCAGAAGAGTAAAATACATAGGAGTATAAATGTGGATATCTTGTTAAAGGCAACTAGCACCCTTAGCTAAGATGATTTTTCACCACATAGTTTTGATCCCTCATTGTTAAAGTGTAATTTTGATCTATAGAAGGGCAACCCGCTTTTCAACATTTTTTCACTGGTAAAGGTAAATGGGCGATGACAATTTCATTTTTAGTGTTTTTTTGAAAATAAGTATAGATAAAAGTGACAACAGTCATCCCATTAGTGAAACTGTCATATTCTGGCTTTAAAAGGATAACAATGAGAATCTCACCACTATCAGATCAAGAAGCCCGAAAGGAGAATTTTTTCAACAAAAGTCATTTTTGGAGGGGTCAAAAAGCACGAATTCCAACAAAGGAGGCAAAAGATCAGTCACCATTTTGACCTATTTTCCGGTCATATTTGTAGCATGTTGTTATGATTAAGATACAGATAAGCTTGGAAAATGTTTTATGTGCATGTATTTGATAAGTACGTTGTTATTTTTAGTCTTTATAATTAAGAATGTGCTAGAAACATGTTTTAAGTTATAGTATTTTCTATAAAGATGAGTTCTTAAGAATGAAAAAGGGTTGGAAAATTATTGCAGAACCCTGGTATAATGTGTATACATTTGAAATTAATATAAATTACTGTGATCGGTGTTATTTTCTCATATTTAAAGATATTTTTGTGTGATGGGTTTCCTATCTGCCTTCTAGTGTATGTCATTTATTTTGTTTCATAATATTATCCATGTCTTCTACATTTTGGAAATTGAGTTATTAAAACTGAATTTTGTTTAGCATCTCATATTTACCATTTCCAAAGTGTTATATGTTTTCAACTTAAATATATTTAGCATAATTTACCAGTTGCTCTGTTTTTGGTATTTATTTTTATCTTCTTCTATCATAGCGAGATGAAAATTGTCTAAGAAATTTGTTGCTACCTTGCCTTTTTATTTTGTTCATATAGTATGTAAGCATTAACTCGTTGTCAAGTAGACTCTATGGCCAATGGTTTTTCCTATCCTTTCCAAACCAATTTTTTTTTAAATCCAATCAGATCTAGTTGATGTGCTAAGTACATAACCAATCAGATCTGACTGAGTTATAGAAGGGATCCCCCTTCAAATTGAAAGGGCCATATTTCGATTCAAAATATTGGTTAGAGGTTACCCTAGAGATTTTCCCACATCTAGGGTTTTCTCTAAGTGATAACACTTGTGATGGCCCTATGTTTTCTAGCCCAAAATTATTTTTGATGAAGTTTTTCTTCCTGTATCTGCTAAGGAAATATCTTCTTTGACACTCATAGAACCTCTGTCTAGCCTCTGAAACTGAAAATTATTTTTCCTCCAGCCAAATTGAGTTTCTCTTCTAAAGAAAATGCACAGTCCTCTATGATACCCCAATGGGAATAACTCGACCTCTTTTTGTTTCCTCCCTAGATATGGGAAACTTTCTTTGGATCACTGTCTCTGCCCATCACTAACTATGCTTCAATCTCTGAATCTCCGAAAAATGTTGCTGCTCTCTGGAAATCGATCCACCAAGGAAATAAAACTACTGGTGCGTCTTCTCCAAGTTCCCATAAACTTCTCATAATCCTCTGTTGGAATCCAACAACCAAGATTAAATCTTAATTAAGGGCTTGGATCATCTTGAAGTCGATCCATTTGAGTTTCTAGACTATTCTCACATTGACTTAATTAATTCTGATCAATTAACCAATATTCCTAAGTTTATACTTAGGAAACATTAAAAAATAGGTTAATAATTTAATTAATTCATCTCTAGGTGGAATTTCCAAAAACGATTTCTCAGTTTTGGAGACTCATGTATTTAAGACTCTCCACCAATTTTCATAGCTAGAACACATCTGATGCTACAAAAACTAACAATCCCTATTAGTGAGGACTGTGTTCTAGTGTTGCACACCCTGATACAACACTTTGTCTTTGTATCATCCCTCTATAACGTTGTTGATTCCTCGCCACTATGATCACCTTCCACTACCTACCAACCACTGTGAAACTCTGATGCTACATATGTGTTGCTACTAACACTACCATATTGCTGCCAACTATACATATGCACTGAAACTCCCTCTCATCTATTTTTTTTTAAACTACAACTCAGAAGCATCCAAAATACTGACTCAATTGTGTTTGTTGGATCTATCTCCCGAGTCTTGGTTGCTACTAACACCTACACTGCCCACAAAATAATCTGTGTTGTTGCTGAATCTACACTATGCCACTCGAAATTATTTCCAACACTTCACTGCACTCCTCAACACATTAATCCCACTAGTATGAAAATGTCACTCTAGAATCTAACTGCATCTCCTAGCACTGATCCATCCTACAACTGTCACTCCAGAATATGACTACATATCCTAGCACTAAGCCATCTCGCAACTGAATACTATGACCCCCATATCCTAGTAATGATCCATGAGGTAGAATCCTTAATGGACCCTTCCCAAGTCTATAGCTCTATGGGGCTACAAATCCAAGTCACCCCACCTCAATCTTGGAGGTATGGTTACCAACATCACAAATTCTTCCTCCAACTAGGAGGAAAACTTGATGATCTCAGCTGACGCTACCTACTAGTCCTACTTCTCTTTCTTGTCCTTCTTCCTGTTAGGACACTGCAATTCAGCCTACCTATCTAGGTATTGCGTTGCTTCTAAGAATTTTGGCCTACTGCTCCCTCTGAGTAGTGAAATTATTTCCTCTGCTTCGGAGCTTCCTAGCTGATCACTCATGCTTTGATACCATGTGAAATTTTCAAAATTGAAATTCTATTGCAGAAACTAGAAATTATTCTTCTAATTGTTAATTAATTTTAAAAATTTATCTGCTACTAAAAATATTGAACAAATCACACTGCAACCTTCACAAATAACTCTACAAAAATAAAAATCATTAGAAAGTGAAAAAATTATAGCACACACACACACATAAAGGTGACACCGTTATTTTTGGAAAAACGTCCTCGGGTAAACCTAAATTGGGATAACCGGTGCAAAAACTGAGGGTTTTTATTATTATGCAGTAGTGAATTATGAATACAATCTATGTATGTCCAACTGGCAATCCAAACAACAAGAAACGCTGGTCAAAATCCAATACCCCAAGTAAAATGCATCTTCATAAATTAATATTCATAATGGAATTTTTTAAAGAATATGCATCCAAAAACATAGAAAGGCACACCTAGCAGGTACTCTGAATGTGAAACAGGCCCAAAAATGAAAAAAATGGATGAATTGAAAGGAGTGTACCATGGTGAAGATGAGAGTATCTTGATACTAATGCCACTGAAATTTTTGTGAAAGGAGCTCGTGGGATCCCATATGGGCCTTCGAAAGAATGGAAAAAATGGTGCATATAAGGGTAGTGCAACTCACATTTCTACCTCATTTTTACTTGTTGACACGGAGCTTAGTGTGGAGCCCAATGATCATTTTTGTCATTGTAGTTAGCTATAGTGTTCATTCATCGTGCAAGAAGAGCCAAGTTGGTCATAACAAGACCACCTTTTTCAATTAAATAGTTTTAAGGTAAATAGGACATACAGGATGGAAAGTACAAAAATTTTAGAAAAAAATCTCCCTACCCTTGCAGACAACTGGCTCACATTTTCATGAGTCATCGCGAGTTAGGGAGGATGAGCGATGATGTTATTGCGGCTCAACGAGATACAATTGCAACATGGTTGTGACTGCATAGAAAATAGGTGTGATACCCCTTGTGAGGGGGCCTCATTGACTAGGATCATACATCCGCGACATTGGTTGTGGTTATGAGGAAAATAGGAGTGAGGCCTACAACAATTTTTTTTATGGATAGTCACGTGGGTTACCAAAATTTGGGAAATTTGGTGTCTTTGACCTTTTTTTTTTTTTTACTAACCACATGGGGAATACATCCTCAGGATGGTGCTATGGCGGGAGAGGGATTGGGGGGAATTCAATCCACCGTAGCTGTAGATGCCTAGGCGTGGGAAATTCAATCTACTATAGCTGTAGATGCCTAGGCGTGGGAAATTTTGGTTGGTTGGGGGATACTAAATATCCTCCAGAACCAGTTGCTAAGATCACAAGATGAGTTCTGGTAGTTTGTTATCAATAGATGGTAGATAACACAGTAGGTATTTGACATATAGGGGATCAACCTTCAATTCTCGGAAGAGGTGGATGTGTATTTTGTGATAGGATTAATTCCTTGAGGGGAGGTGCTTCCTACAGAGCTTCCTTGAGGTGGTTCCAGACTAGCTGAGTGGGTTGCAAAGTGGTGCAGTGTAGAGCCTTTTAACAAAGAAAACATTAAGATTGATTCCATAGTGGACTTAGCCACATGAGCAGTGGTGGCAGTAATCGTCTACATCTATGGGATAGCAGGCCCACACTACATTACGGGGGTACAAATGGAAGTTCTGGAGTGGATGTGCACTGCAAATTTATTCGATTGGGCTCTTATGGTATATTATAGGATGACCATCTAGTTGTTGTTGGTGGTGCAATGTGAGATACGTTACTTCTAGTATGTAAGAATTTTATACAACATATTATATGAGCAGGTGGTTATGCTGCACCCATTTATTCAAGTGGACCTAGGTCCTTTGGGGGATCCTTGGATCCAACGAGGAGATCCACAAATGCCCTGAGTTGGTGGAGGAGAGGTGGGTTAGTATTGGACTGACACTACCGAGGGTTGGTTTATGTCAAACCCTCAGTTTATTTTTTAGTTACTATATGTGAGAATGGAATTTAAAGTTTGCTTGGACATGGGGTTTCACCCAAGCAACGTGTTAATTTTTATTAGGGCTACATTGTTTTTTTCTTTGGTAATTTCATTTCATTATTTACATATTGAATTCACCCCACAACACCATAACATTATTCAAATTTTCAGAAACATATGAAAATATATAGAAAGAACAATATCATCATCAGTGCATCAGAACATAAAGGAACAATAGAAGAAAATAATCCACACATAGAGACACTAGGATTCGTCGAAGACTAGAGAAAACCCCCACATGGGGGAAAACCATTTCAAATTCTTCTTATTATATTGTCATAAAATGTTCAACAAAGATAGAGTACAATGATACATATATTCAACCACAAAACTATCCAACAAAATTAACTAAAACATATCCAATAGATGAACCCAACACTACTACTAATCAAAATCATTGTACATCAGTCTCAGGTCCACTATCATCAACTATAAGAATCTATGGATAATTTTGGTCAATTGCAATCAACTGCAATCAAATGTCAAAATAAAACCCTAGGTTCCAACTGCATGGAGAGAGTAGTGTGCGTGAAACTAAAACCCTCAAATCACACTCATAAGCCTGCGTGCCTACAATTGCAACCTAAAATTCCTTGTGCCAAGCTTATGCAAGCTTCAGACCTTGCAATTTTAGGCATTTACAAACCAATCTCCACAACCACCTAAAACTTGTGCGAGCCAAATAAAAAATAGAGAAGAAGATGCTTCATGATGATTTTCCAAATGAGGGTCACTTGACTTGTACTTATAGGATTCAAGGGTTCGTCCATATTATTCTTAGGACGGACCTGTCCTTTTGAGCACATGAGGGTTTCTATATTAAAATTATATTTTTCTTTAACCAAATTAAATCCTTCCAAGGGCTAGTAGGGGTTTTCCTTGATGAGGAATATTTTCCAAAGGAGGGAGTTTTTCCATGAGCTGCCAAAATTAACACTCCCTCTCAGTTAGGGAGAAATTACCAACTGCAACATATGTCTCATCACAAGTATCTCATCAATCAAATATCAACACTACTCATCTCAAATATTCTTTGTTAATTTCTTCTTATCTTGCTCATCCATGTTCATTTTCTAATTTCTTTTTATGCTTCTCTTCTCATTATCTCTGCTCATATGTACTTATCGCTTTCTTAACTATGCTCATATGCACTTGTATCTTGCTTTACTATGCTCATATGCACTTGTCTATCGCTTTTCTTTGTTAATATGCTAAAAAATATCTAATATAAAATAAGAATAATTTGACATCAGAGGGGAGTCATGCTACCATCTAGAATCATTTTCCAAGGGGGATCCTAATGCTACTATTTGGGAAAAATTAGAGAGATAAACATCAGGTGGCCATGCTCAACCTGGAACCACATTATGGAGCACATCTCAACCCGAAATGAAATGACAATGAGGAAGTTCCTACAGGTCACTCTCACTTCATGCCATCTCATAGGGGAGAAATCATCTTCCACCCTATATCGATCTATATATGACATCTCATCTAACATATTTCTCACTAATATTCCCAAAAATGAAACTCAAGCATCATGTGGTAGAACACCTGCATCATAATCATCTTGGGTGAGATACCCAACTTACCAAAGGTAAGGATCACACACCCCCAAGCTCTCTGAACCCATTGGTGAGACATGGAGCGATGATACCAACAATATTTTCTTGTGGGTATGATGCCAACTGGGGTATACTCTGCATAGGCTAAAATAGGGGAGTAAAATATTCCACCCTATGGGTAATATATAGGGTGATACCCTATTTTATAGAGATTCCTCAACCTTAGGAAACCTCCATCTCAATTCCTCATCCTAGGAGCTCAGGCAAGGGGCAAGGGTTGACTCAGTGTCATCGACCAATCCTTCTCTCTATAGATCAATATTCTCATATTTAGTACTTTCTTAAACATCATAATACCTCATACATTATCAATAGAAACAATACTCTGCCTTCCTATTCATGCAGGTCATCAAATCAAATACTATGTTATAATAAATACATGTCACAAAAGGATATCTTATTCATCCTCCCTCTCACGAAGGTAGAAACTACAAGCCTAAGCTTGTGTCATACAACAAAACTATCTCAACACATGAATATATCTTAGTCCCAACAATATATAGGATTCTCTGCTAATCAAATCCCACTTTTTATTACCGCAATATATCAATATCATATCTAGAACCTATTCAAATAGCTCTCCAAAGAGATTCTTCAACCAAACTTCCCCACAACTAGCCATGCTAGCAACAATGTACTCTAGTCAACCTCAACCATGCTTAAAGCTACGGACTTCTATTTCTTTCTCATCCAAAATATCATGACATATCTCAAACTAAAGAAAAACCCAGATGTGCTCATCTCATCAATAATGATCACAAACAACATCAGTCCATCCATGCAACCATCTATCGTAGGAAGAATATCTCAGACCAAAAATTGATCATCCCATGAAAATATCTCAAAATGTTCTTTACGGCATCCCAATGTGTATAAAGCGGCCCAATCATGAATTGAAAAAAAAAAATCTCTGAAAAACATATATCTAGGGTGTTTACATGAAATATCAATGATCCAATCAATTTTCACTTTCCAAGTCAATTTCAACAATATCTCTGCATAACTTATTGAAATTCAATTCCATCGGTGTGTCCTATGGTTTGCATTTCTACTTTCCAAAATTTCTCCAGTAGCTTCATGATATATTTTCCTTTTCCAAACTTCATTATGCCAAGTTCTTCATCTCAAACTTCCGAGGCCAAATCCCTCTTAATTCGATCATCAGAGGCTCATTACCTATCAATAATAGATTGTGAAGATATAAAACCAAAATCAAAGGCATACCTTGGACCATTTTTAAGTAGATTTTTGGATCAACACATCTTCCAGGCTTCACCAGGTAACGATCAATGCATACATACCAAGCTTGGGAGGCTTTATTTAAACCATATGATGTTATCTGTAAACATAACACTAACCAAACCAATATACTCAGTATCAAACAAATAAATACTATGTAATCAAATCAAATAAGTCTATTTATCAAGCCATAAAAGTTTCTGCCAATTTCATTGTCAAAATTTTCACTTCAGGTGCCAAGTAGAGCTCACATTGAAATACTAGGTTATAACCTTATATATTGTCCTATCAAAAAATATCATTTACCAAGAAATATCCAACCAAAATGTATTAATCCATTCTCATGATCATAATATGAATCATTTATGACCGTAGATGTAAATGCAAACACCAAGGATAAGTCATATAAGTTTCATCCATTCATTGTGATATCACTACATACTGAATCACAATTGTTCATTCTTCAACTGAGGCAACAAATTCCAATGATGCTAATACCGAATCAATACTAAATGCTGAGGGTCACTAAGCCCACCAAGTCAAACAAGTCATAACATCGTCATATCAAGGAAAAATTCCATTAAGTACCAAATCTTTATCAAAACCATAAGGTGTTATCATTTGTGACTTCAATCAATCAATAAGCCAAAACATATCTATGAAATTTCAAGTATCATGTCAAAATTCTAATAGTGCTTATCTATATTAAGTCAAGCCAATACGCCAGATTTTGTCAAGTCCTTGCAATTGTTACCAAATACTGTCATATACTCGCTCAAAAGATCACGTCAAGGAAAAGAACATATTGATATGAATATTTCAATCCCCTGCAAACACAATATTAGCCAAGAAATTCATATTCTCTATAATAATTCAAACTTTATGTATATATTAAAACTTCCCTGCTCATAGAACTTTCTATCATCAGCTCCATGTCTGTAGGAATGTCATACAACTAGTGCGCTCCTAGTCTCATGCATAAGGATTTAGATTTTGTAACTTACATGCTCAAATGCACCCATAGGCCTTATTTTGTGCAGCATCCTAAAGCCTTTACCCCATCAATTGGGGCTTGGATTAGGAGAAATATTCTCTACTTAGATAAAAACTTTCCAAAACTTCTTCAACAACATCAGATGGTTATTCATTTTAAATCCTTTCAACAATCAAGTGTCCTCTATTTATTTCTACAAATAATAATAGGTGTTGGGATATCAAAGAGATTTTATCCATATAAATGGGCAGCCACTTCAATCATCATCATTCGAGACATCAACCTGTCTATCATAATGTTGTCATTCATCAAAAAAGTTGTTAGATCATGAAATCAAGTTATATCAGGTTTTCAAACATATATGCATCATATTCATAACATATCATCTACTTCATCATCACATATGAACATGACATCATAAATTTGTCAAGGGTTAGTGTTAGATAATTAGGATATATGATAGGTGTATCATCATACTTCAAGGATCATAATCATTACATCACTTCTTTATCTCATTACTCAACCATCAAGTTAGGGCATACATATTGACCACATTGCAAAATTTATTAATCTTATCAGAACCTAACCAACAAGAAGATCCTTAATATCAATCATATTTTCACACTTTTATCATCAGGGTTATCGTTCTTATCACAAGAATTATCAATAATATAAAATTCAATGCATCTAGGAAGTTCGTCGTGTCTAAAATGTAAGATACTTGCCAAATATCATATGCATGCACGAGTCACAAAGATGATATTTCCTTCATACCTTAGGGCTTACCTTTCCATTCAATATAGTAGCTTACACACACCTTACAATATTTAGATACCTTTTCAACTTGTAGCTCCCATTTTTCATTGGCAGATGTAGCACTTGCATATTGTAATTTTTGGATGCTACTTGAAAACTTTCAAAGACTTTCTTTGGGTACTTATTTCCTTTTCCAGCACCAAATCTTCTCTTCCTGCACTAGCTCTCTTTTCCTACACCTTAGATGATGCTCAAGAAGGATTTATTTATCACATTTCATCTGGAGGTTAGAATTATTCACATACTTAAATATTCATGCAAGAAGTATCAGAAATAATCAAAACAATAAATCTAAAAAAGAATAAGAAATAATCAAAACAATACATCTAAAAAATAATAGTATTATAAATCATTAACATAAATCAAAATGGTACGTATCTTTCATGGGAGGTGATCGTCTCCCTCTTGAACCAGTCTTCAATATTAATTACCATCAATTATCCATATAACAATGTTTCTTTCAATGTATCCATCGACTTCATAAATAAAGGGTAATTGGGACTAGGGAAAACTAGGGTTATGTTGAATCTATCACAAATGCTAGAACAACTCCTCATTGATCATGCTAAGTTTTCAAAACTGCACAACTTAAATATTTTTCATACTCTATAGTTTCTTCCAAAACCTAATCTCATGATATCCATCAAACCCAAATAACCAAACTATGTAGGGTCTCCTTCAAACCCTAACATTCTTTTATGTCTCCTTCATTTTATCTTGCTCCCACCAATGGTGTCTTCATAGGGGTTATATTCAATGAATTTTATTCAACCTAGCTTCAGATACCATGTTAATTTTTCTTAGGGATACATTTTTATTTGTCTTGATAATTAAATTCATTTATTTAAATAATGAATCCACCCCACAACATCATAACATTATTCAAATTTTCAGAAACACATGAAATTATATAGAAAGAAAAATATCATCATTAATGAAGCAAAACATAAAGGAACAATAGAAGAAAAACATTCACACATAGAGACACTAGGATTGGTCAGATGCCAGGGAAAAACCCCACAAGGGGGAAAACCCTTTCAAATTATTCTTCTTATTAGATTTTCATAAAATGTTTAGCAAAGAGAGAGTATAATGATCCATATGTTCAACCACAAAATTATCCAACAAAAATAAATAAACCATATCCAATAGATGAACACAACACTACTACTAATAAAAATCATTGTACATCAGCCTGAGGTCAACTATCATCAACTATCATAATCTATGGACAATTGCAGTCAATTGAAATCAACTGCGTCCAATTGTTAAAATCAAACCCTGGGTTCCAACTGCATGAAGAGAGTGTCATGTGTGCAGCTAGAACCATCCAAACTCACTCGTGAGTGTACATGCCTGCAATTGGAACCAAAAATTCCTTATTGAAAGCATGGAGCTCAGAACCAAAATCCATAATCACACGTGCAAGCTTTGTACCCTACAATTACAGACCTGTATGACCCAATCTCTAAAAACCATCTCAGACATGTGTGAGCCAAATAAAAAACAACGAAGAAGATGATTCATAATGATTGTCCAAATGAGGGTCACTTGACTTGTATTTATAGGCTTCCAAGGGTGTCCAGATTCTTCTTAGTGTCGACCTGTCCTTTTGAGCACATGAGGGTTTCCATATTAGAATTATATTTTCTTTAACCAAATTAAATTCTTCTAAGGGCTAGTAGGTGTTTTCCTTGATGAGTAAGATTTTCCAAAGGAGGGAATTTGTCCTTGAGCTACCAAAATTAACATGATATTTGGGGACCCACGACTACATGAGTAAATGTATTTATTTGCATTTATATGTACTTTATGGTGTACCTTGTACTAACACTAGATATGTTAATTTTGCAGATATGGGCCCTTGTGGGCACCCCCAGGGCAGAATAGTAGGTGTTAACGGTGCTCAGAAATAGCCTCAAGAAAAGGCTTATGTTGATGGGTAGTGATGAACTTGAGAGGAGGTTGCAAAGGAGTGGCCCGGGCAACGGGCACACTTGGAGATAGGTGCCCCCCAAGAGGGGAAAGAGGTGGAAGGCCTCCAGGATGAGATCCAGAGGCTACAGGCCCATGCAAAGGCTACAAAGAGAATGGAACTAAATGTGCATTAGGTTGACGAAGATTTTTCCTGGTTTACATAATGTTGGTTGGGAAATGCTCAGGGAGTATGTTATCGAGAGGACGATGATGCAAAATAGGGAGTGACACGATTCTCTATTAAGTATTTGTTTCAGTGGATATGTCACATATGATTTTGAGTGAAGGGTAGGGGTAGGAAGGAGGGCCTATGGTAGGTGTTTCAGGGAGTGATGAGCCCTAACCTTAGATGTCTCCTTAATGTACCAGAGGAAGAACCCATTCTGAGGATGCTCCCCTATTTTTTTAGATGATTCATTTTTTCTTGTGATGGCGAGTCAATGTATATAAATGCTATATATATATATATATATCATTTTACGACTCTTATGCTGTGTGCACATGATGATGAATGTATTCATGTGATGCATTTTAATTTTTTGTCGTGATGGTTCATTTGTGCTTTATGTGTCTTAATGATGACTTGTATGTCACACTTACCAATCTAGGATTTCATTAGCTATGTGTTTAATAACATGATTTTGAATTATTGGAATATGAGAAAGGGTGATATGATCAAAATCACTTGCTAAAAATTGTGCATGCAAGTATTTCCGAAAAGGACAAGGATCATAGACAAGGTTCTATTTAACTATAATACGACAAAGTGGGAATCAAGGAACACATGCAACTGATGGATACCTAATCAAGAGGCATTGTCCAAAAGGCATATGATGACATTGTATTCAACTTTATTATTAGTGGCTCACCCAACACAAATGCCATTTTAATGGCGAATCATCTGATCAAGAGAGTATATGGCCTAGGCAGCAACAACAAGATTTTACGACCATCGAGAAGCACTATGAGAAAAATCGTGGTGGAAAGTTGTCAGATGATCCATCTGTGACACAATATGAGAGTAGAGTTTAGATTAAATCATTGATGAAGTGATCATAAAAATAATTCATGGTACATAGTTACATCATAAGGCAAAAAAATATGGTTAGGGATGGAATTTTTTGAGGTAGAGCTTGTCGACAGAGTCTTTGAGATAAGCCCCATCAAGCTTCGCTAAAATTTAGGAACATTTCAAAAGGAAATTTTAAACAATATAGGGTCATTTCGTCAAGGTTCCAAACTTTTTCGGTCCCAAGGATTTGTTGGCGACGTTGTACAAAAGTACTAAATCCCCCTTGTTGAAAAAGCGAGGGGTGACATGGTGATCAAAGGAAGCTTTGGTTCACTTTTGTGGGCTTTATTGTGTTGGAGGGATTCTCGTCAAAAATTTTCAATGTGTTCTAGTTGTATGAGCCTTTGTTATAATGGAAAAGTATCTGGGAAAATCTGATGGGCGTGTGTATGGTAGGGATGTCGAATTAAATAGGGAGTACAACCTCGACCATGTAAACCAGGTGAAAAGGAGTAAATACTATGGATTTTTTTATTGAGGTACAATATGCCCACAAGGAAGATAAAAACATGTGATTCCAATTAATTTTTTGTCTATTCGCCATATGTTGCAACATTGTCTTGAGGACCTTATTTATAACTTCTACATGGCCATTGGACTACAGGTAGTATGGGGAAGCAAACTTATGGGAAAAACCAAGGAGCTAAGATAAATGTTGGAAAATATCATCCTTGAAAATTTTTCCATGGTTAGAGACAAGTTCCTTGGGGGCAAAAAATTGTGTAATGACATGGTTGAATAACAATTGAGCGGTGGCATCAACAATGTTATTGAATGTGGGAATAACTTTATCCAAATTGGTAAAGTAGTCGATGATGAGTATGAAGTACTTATGGCCATTATGGGATGGAGAGTTTCAAGTCATGAAGTCAATGCCCCACTTGTAGAAGGGGCCAAAAATGATGACCAGGAATCAAAGAGAAGGAGAGGCTCTGGATTTGTGGGCATATTGCTGGTAGTGTTGACAACATTTAATTGTTGTGAAAGAGCTGGAAAAAAATAACCAACGCGGAGGATATTTTGGGTAGTGGAAATTCCTGAGAGGTGGCCACTATAGGCTCCACTAAGGAAATCATTTAATACTTTCTCAACTTCGTTAAGTGCAAGGCATAAAGTTGGAATGGTGTCGATGCAAGAGTGATAGGGAATGTATCTAATGAGGAGGTAGCGTGGTGCTTGATGGAAAATGCACCTTCAATAATCACGTGTGGGTTGAGGATTGGAATTTTGATTTCATAGGTAAAGGATAATGTCAATGTACCAGAGGTCATCTATGGATATGAAGAATAGGTTTTTTTCGAGGAAAGAATTGTCTACAGGGGACCCTTGAGATTCTGAGGGGAGATAAACTATAAACTTTGCGCGAATGAGAGTTTCTTGCTTTTAGTGGAAGAAAAATGGAGGTAAAATTATTGAAAAATAACAACCCATTGGGGGTATTTATGGTTCATTATATGACAAGTAAGCAAGTATTGCATGGGATTTATACTAGCAATGAAAATGGTGGTCAGGAGAATGATGTAATGTCGAAGCTTATGTATAGAGTGTACGAGGGCTAAGGCAATTTTCTTGGGTAGCTCATAATTCAAAGTAGGTATTGAGAGGTTTTTGCTGATGCAATAGATAACACGCTCTTTATTATCAATGCCTTCTTGGACTAACACCTCTCTAATATATAATTACAATGAAGATATGTAGACGTTGTAGTCCTTGTTGTGGCTAGGCAATATTATTAATGGTTCTTGTGACATAATGTCTTTCAAAGACTCGGATGGCTATTGATCTCGATCATCCCAGCTAAATGGGACATCCTAACGGATAAGGTGGATAAAACCATATGCACATGTTGCATAATTAGAAACAAAGTGGCATAAGAAATTGGCCTTACCCTATAAGCTATGTTGCTTTAAAGTCTTAGGTGGTGGGATTTTGTGAATGGATTGGATTTTTAGTAGGTTGACTCTGATACCATGTTGGGAGACTATGAATCCCAACAACATTCTTTCATTTACGTAGAATAAACACTTGAGAGGGTGCAAGGGTAGGTTATACTACCGACAACATTTAAATACAAGGCAAAGATCCTCTAGATGATCTAAGCGCTTCTTGGAATGGACTGTGAGGTCATCTAAATAGGTGAGGATAAGATGAGCCAAATCATGAAAAATAAAATTCATGGCCCATTGAAGAGTGGATCCAAAATTTTGAAGACAAAAGGGCATAATGTCATAGGTGAAAGTAACCCATGAGGTGGTGAAATCTATTTTTTACTGATTCATATGGCATATCTGAATTTGATTATATCCTAAGAAGTTGTCCATGAAGGAAAATGCTTCGTGCTTTGCACAAGCATCAATGACTTGGCCAATGAAAGGTGTGGAATAATTATCTTGAGGGTGGGCTTTTTTCAAATCATGGAAATTAGTACAAACCCATATATTTCCATGTTTTTTCATGACAGGTATAGGGTTAGAAACCCAAGATGTGTAAGAAATAGGGTAAATTAAGTTGAATTTATGTAGCAAATCACTTTCTTGTCTAATTTCCTTTGCCTTGGATAAATGGAGTTGGCACTGATTTTGTCTAACAGGGTAGGCACAAGGTCATGTTTTAATGTGATTCTCTAAAATTATATGGCTAGTGCCCATCATTTCTAAATATGACCATGCAAAAATGTCCATAAACTCCTGAAATTGAGATTTGTATGAGGAAACTTTTCTGGAGAAAAAACTTCCCATAATGATATTTCTTCAACGATGTCGAGGTTGGTTGAGATGTTCACCTTAATATTGGGTGAGATAATGGACATGTTCCCTTATTCAAATCAATCAGGTGCTATAATAGGGTTTTTTAACCAGTATACATGGCTTGCCAGTAGAAAATATTTAGTTTCTATCCTACAAATAGTTTTAGTTGGTGTGTCACTAGGTGTGAATGATTTTTCTAGAAGAAATAAAGATAAATGATGAATGAAATCCCACATATATTTAGGGTCTATAATTTCCTCTAAGATATCCTTGTCAGAATGAAAGAGGTTTTCAAATGGTGGTTGGGGTGATGATAGGTCATGAGGTAGGCGTTGGCATCTAGAAGTCTTGGTTAAAAAACATGGAAATTATTACGTCATTGTTGTCGTATAACCAAGAGATGTTGACAACGTGTCATGGGATGAGTCCATGCAGTCATTGGTTGTGCAACCATAACAATGGGAAAAGTGATATCGACACCATGGAATGATGAACGAATGAATTTAATCATGATTATGACAAAAGAAGAAATGAATTGAATATGATGTTGTGTGTCATCAACACCAAGGGGTGGGAGTGTCTCCTTGGTGGTTTCCTGGGTGTGAATAGGAGAGGGTTCTTGGGAAGGTGTTGACGTCTTGGTAACCAAAGAGTTGTCCTATCTAGGAGGAAGATATACTTGATTTTCATGTGGAGGGTGCCATGTTATACTAAGTTTCTAAATATTTGAAGAACAATACATGTGGATGAGATGTGGGAAGTGATGGTGAAAATATCACATGAATGTAAAGCACCTAATGCAACTTTTGAGGCTATATAGTAGATAGTATAAGTGGCAACATCTATCATATCTCCCAACAATGATTTGGGAGGAACATTCAAATGTGGTGTGCTTGTAGTGGGTGTGTGCCACCTCCCAATCCTAACTTTAGCAGAAGAAAAAAGAAGCATTGATGGCCTAGCATCAGTTTATCATAATACATCCCATTTTTTATAAATATAGGGACTTGGGAAATGTTGTGTGTGGTACAAATGTTATGTGAAAATAAAAAAATTGTGGAGATTGCATCCTGACTTTTTTTTGTGAGAAAGTCGAGTGGTCAAATAGAATAATGCAAGAAACTCCTAAGATATTTCAATTTGGGCAATGGTTGATCAAATTTCCTTGTTCATCACCTAGGGTACATGAAGATGTTGGTTTTGGAGAATTTGGTTTCATCATATTATTCTTCTTCCTAGTGGAGAGTGACATAGGATGGGAGTTATGATGATAGAAAGCACATGGGTGAGTTGCTTGTGGGGATTCTTCCTCAAAGAAATAATAAATGGGGTGATGCATCTCATCAACTGTCAGAGTTGCAGGAAGTGATTGTCCAACAATACTAGCCTAATCAAGGCAAACCAATGTGTGTTGATATCTATGGAGATCATGGAATAGTGAGTCTAATGACCATGCTATGTGAAAATAGAACATGAGTGCTTGGTGCATAATCCCTTATTACATGATGATGTGGCCTTCTCTCTAGGAGGAGATTGTGAAGGTGTGGGTTCCTTTGGGGCATGAAGGAGGTATTTCAACTCGTCCAATGTTAGGAATTAGTTGGTAGGGTTCCCTGATACCTCACATAATGCACATGAGGGAGGCACCATAGGAGAAGAGGTATTTAGGGTGTTTTTCTTCTTTAATTTTTGTTTATCCTTCTAGGTGGAACTCTCTGGTGTCGATGCGAGTGGTACTACGGGGGAAATTTCTTCTTAGGGGGGTTTGTGGTAACCAATCCCATATATATGAACCTTGAGATTTCTGACATGGCTTTAGGAGCCAAATAATAGATGATCATAATGAGATAAATGTTTGTTAAAGTGAGGGTTTCCATGACTTGGTGTGAAACAAAACTAGGTGGAGGATAGAGAAAAAAGGTCTTAGTAATCTCGTAAGTGAGAAAGGGAGGTTCGTTTGTCACAATGTTTGGTGTTTATGGATTTGGTGGTTGAGTATCATATGCCTAGTTGCCATCTTATGTGGTCATCATACATACAAGAGCTACAAAATCTGGTGTGACAATTGGTGGGTCTCCTAGGTATGTCTTGAGGAGAGAGGAAGTTTTGAACATTCCTGGTTTAATTCGGTCAAATAATGGACTAATTAATTTTGGGAAACAACAAAGGGTAACACACTATCTGGGGATGAAGTCATCCTTGTTTCATAATGTGTTAATTGGTCAATGGTTATAATGATTTTCCCATTATGGGGAAACATAATGATGTGAAATATTGATGATGCCATTTCCTTCATGGCATACATGTAACTTCATCCAAACAAGATTTTTTAATCCAGAGGGAAATTTAGAACTTCAATATCTATGAGAAATGTATTTCCAACAAGTTTGACCAGGAAATTCTAAAAGATTCCAATTGGTGAAGATGGGAAACTGTCGTATTCCCTCAACATGATGAAGTAGTGAATTTGGGGGATCCTAGTTTTTTCCAAACTCTCCTCGAAATAATACAAGTGGATGCCCCCTCATCAAAAATGCCTCGATGAATAGTGACATTTTGAATGGTGGCCAAAATCTAAAAGGTGAATATAGGTGGTAGTCGTGGTTCCGAATTTTCTAAGTCAAAGATGATCAACCATGAATCTAAATGATCAATTGCACCTAGTGCACAAAGAATTGTTTTCCATTGAGTTGGACATGTTTGAAGGACCTACAGTGCTTACATGGCTAATGGATATTGTGCAAGGTCATCCTTGATACTATAACTATAATCCACCTTTGAATTATGGGATGTGCATCATAATGATCCCTTGACCATCTTGGGAATGGGTTTAGTTAAAGGTCATTGTATATTCAAAGGTGGTGTAGTTGTATTGATGATGGGTATTGTTGAAGAATTAGGTTCCGAAGGGGTTCCATAATCATGACTACAAGTTTGGAGTAGGACATTTGTTCCTTGCATATATATGTCATGACTAGATGTGTCATTATAACTACCCCCTATTTGATTTTGATATTGGGGAGGACCAACATCATGTTGAGTAGCTACCGCTCCTTGATGGGGAAACAAATTTTGCATCACTATAGGCTATTGGTTTGCTCCACCATACTCCCTAGCCTCTTTCATGCATTTCAACTTTGGGAGTTGAGGGAAATGATGGGTATAATGTCCATATTCTCTACAAATGGTGCAAGAGTGGTTAGTCCTAAGACCAACATGATTGTTTTTCTTGTGAATTATTCATACCAGGTTTTTGGTTAGGGTTTCAATTGGGGGGGATTTCCCCCGGTTGGCGCTCTTGGTTATTATTACTATTGTTGGTTTCCCTCGTGTCCTTGACCTACTTTCTATTATTCTTCCATTTCATTTTATTAACATTAGGTGGGTTTGCAGTGTTGAGTTATTCAAATGACTGATGTTGCTGAGGGACTGAAGGTTGAACAAAATTTACCCCCCTGCATTTTGATGAGGTGGAGGGTTATTCTGTTGTGGTTTTGGGAAAGGAAAATAAGGATTCACCTGATTAGGGTTTATATATATAGGTTGGGAGGTTGACACACCTTCCAAAGGCTTTGTTAGGTATTTATCTTCTTGCATGGGATGGTTTTGAGGAGGTGCAATTTGGTTAGGATAATATACAGTGTTTGAGGGTGTTGGTGTTGCATATGTTCTAGTGTATGGTTGGATATGTGGTTGCGTGCCATACATATTATTAGGTTAAGAGGTAAAATTTCCTATTTGATTCTAGATGAGGGTCCTAATAAACCCATTAGTAGAATTTGATTCTCCTGGTTTATCTTAAACAAATGATTGTAAGTGAGGAGCATATGGGATAACAGAGAATAGGCACCCTTATTGTGTGTATATAATCTCAAAATATGGGATTTTCTTATGGCCTCTTCTTATGTTTGCAACATCATTGTGACAACATATTTTACAATTTTGGGAAAAAGGTATTTCAAGAAGAATTCCAGATGAAGAGGTTCTATTACATCCACTTTACAAAGACTATGACACTTTCACCATTCATGAACATGGTTTCAAATGTGGGTAGAGTTATTTTTCTGAAAGTGGCTCAACAATTCTAGCCTTGTGTCATGGTGAATTTGGGGTTGAAAGAAGGTGAAGAAATAATTTTTTAAGGACTCAAAGGTTTGATGGGAGATCTAAGCCTTGCTAACATACCATTTCACAACAAATTCAGTGAGGGTGCACTGAAATAGTCTCAGTCGAATTGAGTCCTCAAACATGATTTTGGAGGAGCACCATAGATGAAAGGTCATGATATGGTTGGTATTATACTCCCCCTATTTTCCTTCAAATTTATGGATATCCAATGGTAGCTTGGTCGAGATAGGGGGCCATTGTTGGTTATGTGCAATGTGATCATTTGTAAGCTTCGTAAGGTCTAGGAGAATTAATGAAGCTACAAATGGTATCTTGTTGGTATTTTCCATTGTAGGATGACCATGTATTATGGTGTTGAAAGTGGTCCCCTGAGGAGTAGGGTTACCCTACGGGTAGTGATACAATTACTTTGAGAGGAACTAGATCCTAACAAATTTCATCAAAAATGGTTGTGCCAAACAAGGTAGATGTATGATGTCTCATATGACGAAACAATGAGAAACTAGGCACACCACCTCGCAGTGGGGGGATGTCTTGAAGGCAGGTAGAGTGACGAGTAACCCTTGGGTCCTCTATGGTGCCCTACTATTTGTGTGGAAAGATATTGTGAGGGGGAATTTTAGCAAACCAAATAAATCACATACATAAGACAAAGAAAAAAGTAAATGGTTAATTTTCCCTTTGAAACTCTTTAATGTGTGAAACAATAAATAAAAAGGTTTGTGAGGTTCTACATATGATAAAAAATCCTAAAATGACCTAATTTCCTTCCACTCAATTATTATCTGTGCCTTGTGAATATTTTATCCTAGGGTACTGGGGCCACATCCCAAAAGTACTAGCGACACTTCCAGTAGCCAAAAACCAACCAAGGTATGGAAGAGGATTATATCGAGGGGTATTGGGGTTACGTCCCAAAATAGCTGGTGATGCTTCTAGTAGCCTGATTGCAATCGCCTCCAAGTGTAAGTGCTCTTGCATTTGCTACCTATACATAAAGAAACTCTAATATTTTGGCCACTAAGCTACCTACGTCTATTGGGAATGAGTGAATCTCAAGTTTTGGCTGTCAAATTTGGATTTAGAACCCATACCAAGTGTTGGAAGACAAAAAGGGGGTCTGTGATAATATGAATTCTAAGCCTTGCCCCTTAATGGGTTTCAACTAATTACTAGTTTTGGCAGTGGATGATGTAGGGTTTGAAAGCACCCTAAAAGACAACTTCTATGTTTCAAATGTAAACAAACATGATGGCTTATGGGATGCCTACCCCATGGTCCTAACTTGAAATATCAAATATTTTGTGGCCCCTGTGGGGAATTTGATTGGTTCAAGTTTGATTTTAAAATAGTCTTTTCTTTGCTTAGGGTGTGCCAAGAATGTAAATTCAAAATAAACTAGGTGTAAAGCTTCCAAAAAGGGGATACCCTTTGCACAAAGTTTATGTGAATTTAGAGTGTGGTGTAATGATGCGTGCAAGTGAAATGGTGAACATACGTGTGCATTGCAATGATGTGGATATGAATTGATAATTTACAATTCCCCTAATTACATTATGTTATTTTTTTTCTTTTAAGAAAAGAAAATATTTGTGGATGATGGGCCACTTACTTTTCCTAATTATGCTATATGAGCATATAGGGAGATGGAAAACTAATGCTTTGTGTAACATTTTGGATCCCCCCACAGGTTCACCACAAGGGTGCAAGGGAGGGAGGGCATACGCTCTTTCTTAATAAAACCAACTCTTAGTCACAAATAGATGAAATTGATTTGAAAAAAAGGTAAAAAATATGTGTGTATTAGGGCCACTTCTTTCCTACAAAAGATATGTGTAATGTTCCAATAAAAAGGGAAATGGTAAGTAGTATTTTAGAACCGTTTCATATCCCCCCATAGGTTCACCACGAGGGTCCAAGGGAGGAAGGGTCTACTCTCATTCTTAATCACACTACACATTATAATTCAAGTCTAAAATGGGCCTCCTAAGGAATATTATAAAATAATATTAGATTAAATCATCAAATTTCAAAGGGTAAAAAGAAAAAACTACTTTTTCAACTTGTATTTTCAACTTACCTCCCTACGATTTTACTCAAATTTTGAACAGGAGCACTCATTTGATGTGAAATTTAATTCCTCATCCAAGGAGTACCTATGTTCGATACTTTGGATGAAAGTTGCTACACCCAAAATGAGAAATACATGAAAAAAAGTGATTGTAATCACATTTTTCATGAATTTTTCATTTTTTGTGTAGCAGGGTCCATCAAAAGTATGCAACATGGGTACTCCTTGGATGTTGAATTAAATTATGCATCGAACGAGTGATGCCGCTTGAATTTCAAGAAAAATCGTAAGGAGATAAGTTGAAAATATGAGTTGAAAAAATAGTTTTTTTTTAATCTTTTTATTTTTTTACTCCAAAAATGGTGAATCATCCCTCATTGTTGACATCATCATCTTGAATCATATTGGTTCTTATAAAGTTAATTTTGGTTGTTCAATTTTATTACGAGGCCCATTTTAGACCCCAAAATTTCTCTAATGCCTAGTCCCAACATGAAAAATCTCAAATTAAAAGATAAGCAATTACTCTGCTTATGATGGTTAGTAAAGAAAACTTAAATCCTATATGAACGACAAAAAATTGCAAGAGTGTAGACATGTCACTAAATGCTGCCAAAACACTGAAGAAAAGGAAATTACAATGATAATTTTGGTTCTTGGAGTGTCTCATAGGTTATGTTCTACACAGCCGCGAGAATCATGCATTTGTCTCTGAAAAAAAGCCATGAGGATGTCCTGAAAAATAAATATGGAAGGATTTCATGCCGCAAATAGGTACAATGAAGACCTACAAAGGTTCAAAAAAATACTGTGACCAAAACCAGGTGTAAAAATAGTGAGCAAAGGCTTGCAGAACAACCAATTAGATCAAAAAATAAAAGAAATCAGAATTGCCATTTTGTATGGTGTGTTTTTGTAGATACCGCTTACTGAATGCGAGTGCCTTCTACCACGTACAAATGAGTGTGCCATTTTTTTTTTAATAACAATCATTATAGATCAAGGGATATTAGAGACAAGATATTTAGAATGACTCAAGGAGTAGATGAATATGTGAAATATTTTCAGGAATGATTTCAGTCAAGTTAAAGAAGAGTGCCCAATTGCACCCTAGATCCATATTCCTTGAAGTTAGTCCTACCATGAGGAGTAAGGGAAGAACTTAGCGAGACAGTCAATTTATTGGACAATGGACACATATATCAACTCAGCTATTATGATATCCAAATGGTATTCAAAAATCACTCAAGAGTTTCTAGAAAAAGAGGTAGAGAAATAGAAGTTTGGTAAGTCCTTCTTCCTCCTCCTTGATTACTAAAAATGAGATAGGAGGAATGCTATAGGATATGAAGATTGAAATATTACATACAATTTCCATGCAGATGGAAGCCCTACATATAAAGAGAAAATAAGGAGGAAGTAGAAAAGGAATTATCCATATTCTTCCCTTAATGCAGAAAAATACATCCTAGGAATGAATGTCCTTTAAATTTGACAAAAATATGTTATGTATATGAAGAGAATAATTCCATTGATAAGTGCCCATATTTGCAAGGCCTGAAATTTGTATACTAAGGAGAAAAAGGAAGCATGGAGAAGCTATTCCGTGTTAACCAAAAGTGGCTACAAGCCCCTTGATAGTTTCAATAAGGTATGGACACCCCCTCTCCTTTTAATGCAAATTAAAATTCTCATTATTAACCTTGGTATCCTCCTAACCCTTCACCCTAACCCATGCCCACTCCTTGGCCATATCTACCTCAAAATGTTACTCCCCCATTTTAGCCATACCTTACCCAACCTACTCAATGGGGTAATCCACCACCAGGATGGAGGCCTCAGGTAGCCTTACCAATTGCCCTAATTATTGAAATGTGGAGCGGCTATGAGACATATTTCCCCAAAGTCTCTTAACTACCCCAAGGAAATCCCATCTTTCCCCAAAGAGAATTTATATTGATAAAAAAATAATATTGTTATTAATGTGTTTGGGGCACTACTCGTATTTTTTAATGTGGCACAAAGTTATTTGGGGAAGCCATCATCACAACAATTTAATAAATTATCTAATCAATTCATCTTGATTAATGAATTCCTTATAAAGGGCTATTCATTGCACCTCAACATTGTACAAATAAAATACTTGTCAAATGTTCAACATATCATCACTCCCATATTGATTTTAAATATTTTCGATCAATAAGTGGCTCACACTTCTCGATGGATTTGGAAAACTGAATTTATAAGGCTTACATTATTCTAAGGATTTGAGGATCACATTGATTCTATGGTGGCTCACTTATTCTTCTATGTATCCCATTTATAGTGAGTCACATTCTACATAGTGACTCACATTCTACTCCCAATGACTCACATCTCTTTGATGGCTCACATTTAATCTATATAATGGATTGCATCTATTGTGATCGCTCACATTATCTCTGGTGGCTTGCATACTCTATTTAGTGACACAAAATGTAACTGTGGATCACATTCATTCTATGGCTTGCTTTATTTTCTGATGACGGGATAAGATGTGTTGCTAATGACATCTCTTGAGGTGTACGTGCTTTATCTATAATCTTGCTACGCATAGTGTTGATTCGTGTTTAACATATCAATCTTGTATTCTGTATTATGTGAATAAGTGTATGTCCGCAGGTTCAAACTGGTTCTTTTGAGACCGAAAGGAAGTCATCTTAAGTGGTAGCCGGACCCACACCCCGGACAGGATCCCTACTCCAAACGGTATAAGGTCTAATTGGGACTTTCTACCGGGGAGATCCCCTACTGTTGAGCAGCCTCCCAGCACACAACGAACATCCCATCACAAAATCCCCAAGGGGAGGTCATAAACAATGAAACTACCCCTCCTCTTCTAGAAGATATTCCAGGGAGGGAGCTTCGATATTTTGAAATCACTAGGGAGCAGCTGAGAGCCTTGCGCCCAGCTGCCCGAGATCTTATCAACAATTTACGGTACACTCCAATCATGGAATACCTTGCCCATACTAGAACTCCGCCCGAGAACATCACCCGTAACGGTGCCATTGCGAGTACCATACCCGAGCTTGTAAACCTCATGTTGGAAGACCTCGCAAATGTCGTTGAAGAAAATGATCCTATCCTCCAAGAGGGCGAAGAGTTTGCTGACACCGAGCCTTTCCCCGACTCCCAGCCTAACCAGACTCGACCAAACAACAACCAGGCACACCCCCCACCCGGGGATGGTGAGGGAGGCAGAGGTCGAGGAAATGTAGACGGGGGGAATAGGGCTCGTAGAAATGAAGGAGAAAGGAATAGAGGTCGAGGGGCCGGAGGTAGAGGGGATAGAGGCCGAGGTCAAGGAAACCAAGCTCGCAACCGTCACCCAAACCCAATGAGGCCTCCTGTAAACAACTTGGGATATCTTAGAGATTTTCTGCACCATGGGAGACAACAGGACGAACACTCCCGTCACGAGTCAGAAGCATCGGTCTCAGGTTCGGAAGGTGAGTCTGAACATCAGTTTAGGCAACACCAGCGGGCGAGAAGAGTGCAACCCCTAGCCTGGATGGCTCAATCCCCATTAAACCTTCTAGGCCCGCTCCAAGATCTGCCTAGACATCCAGAGAAACATCTCCCTAAGTTCGACCTTGAGAAGGGCACCTTAGCTGAATATCATATCAGCAGCTTCTATTTGTCTCTGCAAATCATGAGAGTCCAGTCCGATGATGTCGCATGTCGATTGTTTCCCCATACCCTCGAAAACAAGGCAGCCACATGGTACCGCTCTCTCCCCAGTGCCTCTATCAATTCATGGGAACAATTCCATCGCACTTTCCTGCATAAGTTTTCAGAAGATAAAACTCCTTCCATGCTTCTCACTGAATTGAGCACCATCAAGTGTCATAAAAAGGAAAAGGTGAAGGACTTCAACCAACGCTTCGCTACTATACTACAGAAATTTCCTCCAAACCTAGCGTTGGATGACTCAATCACCATTGACTACTACACCAAAGCCCTACCTAGAGACATTGCAGTTTTCGTCAAGCGTGAAGCTCGCGCCAACCTTACGGCTAATTATGAGGCTGCTCTCGCTGTAGAGAAAGACATGCTTTCGATAGGAGCCATTGATCATGAAGGGAGAGATGATCACAAGCCTAACACAAAAAGAGGTCAGTCCTCCATTCCTAAAACCACGGATAGGGATAGAGATGCTTTTGATTTTGAAAGCATGGCAAAAACGCTCAAGCATTTAACAAATGAAGTCACTGACCTCAGGAGAAAGGGCACAGAAGCCACAACTAGTAGTAAACCACCCAAGCCTTTCTTCAGAAAAAGTAATCCCAACACTAACAGACCTCCGTCAAACACAAATGCCGCTCTCAATGTGGAGGAGATCGGGAAAGACAACTTCTGCTCGTTCCACCAATCTGCCCACTCTGAAAAAACGTGCCCTCAATGGATTGGCAGCATGACAGCAGTAGTTAATCAACTTTTAGATGACCAAACTCCAGGAGATGTCACGGAGGATGATGTTTCAGATCATGATGAGGATCCACCCTCTAACGAAGAAATAGGATCTTCTATCCTTGCTTTTGACATAATCCGAGGTGGAGAGAACCTTACCCCCATCGATATCTACATGGCAGATGTTCCCAAAGATCAGCCCGTGCGGAATTATAGCCTCAGAAGCAAAGGACCTGTTCCCGAACAGTCTTATGAAGACAAGAAAAGGGCTTTTCTAAGGAAAATCCTGCCCCCGGGTAACGGAAAACAATCTGCCACGGAGAAACTCCTCAATAACACTACCCGAGTGGGTCAAAAGAACAAACTTCCGACAGAATCCTCTAAGATTTCTGCCGAGCCTAGCCCTCAACCAGAGCCCAGCTATAACATTGTTGAAGATATGAAAAAAACAAGAGCAAACATTTCTCTCTATGAGCTCGCCCGCATTACTAATCAAAAGGAGCTCATTCTTAAGGCTTTCGCAAATACTTCAGCTACGAAGACTGTGAGCAACACGTCTGCGCAAGCCGGACCAGATGTACAATCCATAGTAAACGCCATCAATACAAACTCTAGAGGATCCACGCCCCCTTTCCTTTTGTCCTTCGAGATTTTTAACTTCAATGTCCACAATTGTCTAGTCGACTCCGGTGCCTCTACAAACGTCATGCCTTTATCTGTCTGTAAGAAACTTAACATTCGCCCGGAGAAGACTGATGCAAAAATCATACAACTCGATAGATCACAAGTACCCGCCGTAGGAGAATTGAACAATGTCATTATCCGCTTGTCATCAGACTCTAGGGTCCATCAATGCATTGACATTGTGGTTGTCGATATCCCGGAAGCATATGGCCTATTGCTTAGTCGGGATTGGTCCAGCAAGTTGCAAGGCTACTTCACCACCGACTGGTCCCACTTGTGGCTTCCTTACAAGGGGCGGAATAATCAAATCAGGGTAGAAAGTGAACCTTATATGAAGCACACCGTTACTGATCTAGATGCCGATAATGAACCCATCAGCTTTGCACAAGAAGAGCTCGGCATGTGCTTTCTGGAAGCAATATTTGGATGCTACCAACCCCCTCAGTCTCCTATAGGCCCCGAGGTTCAATCTGAAGTAGCCTTTGTCACTGAAAAGCAAGTGATTCCTGACTTACCACCAGCAAGGACCCCTCCACAACCTAGTGCCCTGAAGGAGCCGGAAGGTGACATGTGGACCTTGTATTATGACGGTTCCAAGACCCATGATGGAGCCGGTGCTGGTTGCATATTGCTTGACCCGCGCAAAAATAAATACTTAATCTCATGCCGGCTAGAGTTCCAGTGCACCAACAATTCTGCTGAGTACGAGGCGTTAATCCTCGGACTCAAAAAAGCACTGGATTTGAAGGTAAAATGTTTGCAGGTCATTGGAGATTCCGAGATTATCACCTGCCAGGTACGCAACACTATTCACTGTTTATCTCCGCATTTAAAGGCGTATCAACAAGAGGTATGGCGTTTGATTTCTAGTTTCGATGCATTTGGAATTAAATCTGTCCTTAGGATGCACAATGCAGCAGCAGATACTTTGGCTAATGCTGCTGCTAGATTCACCCCTTTGAGGGACGGTTTTTCTATTGAAATTGTATATAGGCTCTCTGTGCCAGACAACGTTTCTAACTTACGCGTTTTTAACGATGATCAACAGATTTTGGACTTTATGTGCAATGCTGAAGTTTTCAAAGACGCAGCGATAGATGAGGAAGAACATGAGCATGTTTTGCAGAAAGAAAATGATGAACGCAAAGCAAACATTATGCCCAAGGGGGTGGTGTCACTAGAAAAGCTTTTTGATCTGCAAAACCGATTCCGTAGGCCGCCAAACACTAAAGTGCAAAGCTCCATATTGGCACATCGGCAAGTGAACTTGGGAACAGATGAGAACCCGAAGTTCGTTAATCTTGGCAAAGACTGCAGTGATGAAGAGGCACGGGCCTTTACCCAGTTATTCCGGAAGTATCGTGATGTGTTTGCTTGGACATATGAAGATCTACGCACATACGATACCCGTATCATCCAGCATGTAATACCTATGAGGGAAGGCGTTAAACCCTTCCAACAGAAACTTAGGAAAGTGCATCCAGCGTTGGAGCCAATGATTCTAAAAGAACTTAAGAAGCTTTTGGATGCGCGCATTATTTTTAAAGTTCGTCACTCCACGTGGGTGTCGAATCTGGTACCCGTACGAAAGAAGTCCGGTGAGATCCGCTTGTGTGTAGATTTCCGCAATCTGAATCGGGCCTCAAACAAAGACAACTACCCGGTGCCCCCCATGGAACAGATATTACAAGCTGTGTCTAGATCTGAGATGTTCTCCCTATTGGACGGCTTTTCCGGCTATAACCAGGTGCTGGTAGCTGAACCGGACAGACTGAAAACAACCTTTCGGACAAAATGGGGAACCTTCGCTTTCAGACGCATGCCCTTTGGCTTGATCAATGCAGGGGCAACCTTCCAACGAGCCATGGACATAGCCTTCCGTGGTTTAATAGGGCAGAGCGTGGTGGTTTATTTGGACGATGTTACTGTATTTTCAAAACGCAGGGGCGATCATTTACGCCACCTCAAGAAAATCTTCGAGAGGTGCAGGAGGTACGGAATATCGCTTAATCCCAAAAAGAGCATTTTCGCCGTGGCAGAGGGAAACTTGCTAGGCCACATTATCACTAAGCAGGGCATTGTGGTTGATCCGGAACGGGCTAAAGCCATCGCTCAGATTCCGCCCCCAAGCAACAAGAAAGCGATGCAATCCTTCATGAATAGTGCAGCTTCATTAATCACAGGATGTTCCGAAACTGTACAAGGAAATACACAAAGTGTTTACACAGCAAAACACATCATAACCATAGGGTGTTTTAACAAGATTCTATATTCATATGCTCAAGTGTCAGATCTTTCAATACAATGCCTGTAGCTCCTCTGTTTCCAAAAAGGAAAAGCCCCTATTACAAGCTCCCGTAGGAGTATTTATAATGCCAAAACTGTCCGTTGGGTTTCCGTGACTGTTCGCCTTCTTGACCGTTGGGTTGCTTTGCGACCCACTCCTTCTGCGACCTGGGTAGGTGATGCGACCTGCGACCTAGGTAGGAGATGCGACCTGCGACCTGTCCTGTTGGTGCGACTTGCGACCTGGCTTTACTTGCTTTTCAGGACTTGCTGCTGCCGGGACGTGAAATGTTAATGTCAGGAATGTCGACCTGTTGCTCTTTGAGGAAATCCTGCCATGCCCGGTATTCTGCCGCTATGGGGGAAACCAGAGGCACCTCTTCCTTCAACCTATGCACACATTCCAAAGCGTTTGGTACTAAGGTCTCCCTTTTCTGTCCGATCTGATTTGAAAGCGATGCAAGCTTGGTATAAATCCGCGCTGGAGTGGCGATGAATTGACTAAGATGCTCTTGAGATGCCGAGGGCTCTGGATCAGCTGCGGCTTGCTTGATAGGTTGCAAAAACGATTGAATGTCCTGGTCTACTTGTTCCCAGGTTTTCTCTTCTTCTAACGCCCCGAGCGATGGGATGTGATGCAACGTATGCATTGAGTCGATACCACTAATCAGGTGGTTGTACGAGGACATTACTTTGTCCAGGTCTTTAGACAATTTGTCTCCAGATTGCATCGCCATGCGGAGTTGCACCTTTGCATCCTGCGTGTGAATCCAGTCCCTCTTAGGCAAGTTTTCAGG
Organism: Pinus albicaulis; assembly: GCA_034641835.2. NCBI lineage: Eukaryota > Viridiplantae > Streptophyta > Pinopsida > Pinales > Pinaceae > Pinus > Pinus albicaulis. Next base: position 566,331,840 of record CM076582.1, read on the forward strand.
TGCCTGAGGGTACTGTATGGTCCAACCCATCATCCTGTCTAAGGCTTGCGAAGCCTCTCTGAGCTGCTCATGTCTTTGCCTGGTTTCCGCTCGTGCCCTTGCTAATGGGGCGACTGTTTGTTTGATGGTGAACATTTCACCATATACCTGCCTCATAGTCACTTCCAACACCTCACACTCTTTGAAGATGGCCAGCAGGACTTCATTTACTGGCAGAGCCTGGTTTCGAAGTTGCTGGACTTCTGCTTGCAGTTCTGCTTTCTCTTGCTCTGCTATCTTTTCGCGTTGCTCAGCTGCGTGCAGTCTATTTTGTAGAGATACTATTTCTCTACTCATTCGGGTGACATTCTCTTCCGTAGCCGCGGCAAAAGCAGTACCCGCTGATGCTATCATTACCGGATTAGTCCTGGTATCCAAGACTATATCCTTGCCTGTTGATACTGCGGATGCGGCAGAGGGACTTTGTGCCAACGACCTCCTCTTCTCTTGACGGATTTTGAATGAAAACTGATCAAATGTGAGTCTGGTCAGGTCAAATACATCTTCTTCCTGTCTTTGGGGCAATCTAACATCGGAGAGTTTTGCACGGCCCAGAGGTATGTCGAGAGGAGTCACCTCAAGATCATCAAGCATGTCGTCCTCCCTTTCCTCTGTGTTCTTTTCTTCTTCTTCCTTCCGCCGGCGTTCAGCTTCTGCCGCGGCCTCTACTTCGGCCTTCCTTTTCTTTTCAGCTGCAGCAGCTTGTTCGGCTTTCTTTTGCTGTTCGGCTGCAGCAGCCTGTTCGGCTTTCTTTTGTCGTTCAGCCTCTGCTTTGTCTAGCTCTGCTTTAAGTGCCCGTTCTGCTGCGGCCTGTGCCTCCTTGCTCTCTTTTTCTTTTCTGGCTTCTTTGGCCTGCTTCTTCTTTTGTGCTGCTGTTGCACTCTTTTGGCGCGCTTCTTCATCCTCTTTTAGCTTCTTCTCCCTTTCTTGCTGGGCCTTTGCCTCTGCTTCCTTTTGTTTGATAGATGAAATTGGCCCTGTGTTGGTTCGAGATTTCTTGAGTACAGATGAAGAGGCACCTCCTAACTGACGACTTCTGTCCTCTAAGCTCTGATCATCTGGGTCTTCCTGGTCCACGTCAGTTCCCGGAGCCAGTTGTCTTTCAGCATTATACCAATTTCTTCTCTCATCTTCTGCTGGACGCTCAAGATGCTGATAAGTCCACTTGAAATTGGCTCTCCAGCAATGTTCAGGGACTATTCTCTCTGGGTCATATGTCCGGTGTTCAAGCGCCCCGAGCTGATAACTTCTCATTTCTTCTGCTTCTGCTGTTACCTCCCTGAAGTCTTTAACTGTGAATGCACCAATGGTGAGGGGTAGCGTGGGCCACGGCTTCTTTTTGCCCTTAGACAGGATGCTGGAGAATCCGTGTGACATTTGAAAACACACCTCCTGAATAAGCATTTTGTCTGTCATGAAGCGAGGCATAGCATGTGGCGCCTTGTAAGTTCCAAAGACTCGGATGAAGGTGTACCCAGGGAAAGGGAACCAGTGCGCCACTTTCACTAGAGTCTCCTTGGCCCGCCACGACATGCAAGGGGCGTCTTGGCCAAATAAATGTCTGTACAGAGAGGGAATAAATATTTGGGAAATATGATCCATATCCTGTTTATATTTGGACTCCCAAAATACCTTGAGTTGTAGATGAATTGCGCGCGACTGCTCGGAGTCCCAGTTGTGCGCCCATCCCTCAAAATCTACTCGGGCGCAGACCGCGTCTAGTAGGTAAGAGGCCATGTAAAATTCGGCGGGCATTCCTTCTTCCGGGGCTAACGCCGAGTTCAAATTGGTCTGCATCGACGTCATCAGTATGCCGGCCCAGTTGAAACGGGTGCCATGTGTTGTCACATACTCCATGATTGTAGCCCAACTGCCGCTGAAGGTGGAGCAGTCTGGGCGCCCGTAAAGTCTGCAGAGCATGGTTGCAACCAACTTGTAAACCTTCCTCAGGCTTGCCACTGGGTATTCTTGGTCTTTCTTGACCTTGAACTTCTCGGGCTCCTCCCACCACTGTCTAATAGTATCAACTATTGGAACGGCGTGAGCAACAGCCCATTCTGGAGATAAATGCTCGTTTGGGCGAGGCAGCGAGTAATAAATGTGTGCATCCGAGCCTACCAGTGTAGCGAAAGCTCTGCCTTGGTGATCCCTGATCACAAAATTCTCGAGGTCTGTCTTTTGTATGATCCAGTCTATGATCTCCGGGCATGGGAATATGGCTGGATGCGCCCCTGCCAGATGTAGTTTTGACTTCTTTACCACCAAGTACACTTCCCGGTCTGGGAGATCTTCTGGAAATTCTTCTTCTGGTGTGGCGAACTCATGATAAATTTGGTACCACCTCATGCTGTCGTCTTTTGTAAAAGTACATAGTGTATCTCGGTATATTGGGGGCGGGGACACCACCTCCAGCTCATCAATCTCTTCCACTATTTTCTTGTCCTTCCTCCGAGACAACGGGGGTGCCATGTCGCTAGAATCCGATAACACAGGTATGCACTCTATGTCTTCTTGAAATTCACCTGTCAAGTTCATAAAGGAATCCCACGATAAGAATGACATGGTGATAAAAATCAGTTACGATTCAGTGATAAAATTTTACTGTCACATGCAACACTGGGCTACTGGGTCGCTGGGTCGCGGATTGCGAAAACGGAGTCCGGGCGCAACCTTGCGACCTCGCGACCAGGTCGCTGGGTCGCTAGGTCGCAGACCTTCGGAAAAGTGAAAAATGCGACCTAGCGACCTCGCGACTAGGTCGCTGGGTCGCAGGGTCGCCAATCCTAGAAATTGGAGAGAGTGCGACTTTGCGACCTCGCGACTAGGTCGCTGGGTCGCAGGTCGCAAACTGGCTCGCCGGGGGTTTTCGCGCGCGCGGCCTTGAACTCCTTTTCTCCCTTCTCTTGGGAATTTACAAGATGGGTGGGCCCAGGGGGAGCTGGGGCATGATTTCAAAAGCAATGGATGGTGCCATGGAGGTGTAGATCAGAAAGCAGTGAGGTTTGGGCAATTCATGCAACAAATAAACTCACAAAACCCTCAAAAACATCAAAGCTCAGTTAAAAGACCATTTAAAGGCCCAAGGAGAGATGGGTTTAGTAAGAAAAGCATTAAAACAGAAACAGCAGGAAGAAATGGCAACTTACACGGGAAAAACGCGCCAGTTGAGCTGTCAGAGGCGTTTTCTTACAAATCGCTGAGTGTGAGAAATGCGACCTGCGACCTCCCTTTTATAGAAAGTCGCACATGCGAGCAATAAATGCAGGTCATTGGAGTGTGGTTGTCAATTTGGGTTCTGACCGACCTTAAACTGTGACACAGTATTTGAGTCATCGTCGCCTTACTATGAGAAATTTGTAGTTTTGCGACCTTCTGCGACCCGATATTAGAAGCGACCTAGATCATTGATGCTCAAAAATCATGATTTCATAAAATTTGAGGATTTGCGACCTGGCGACTTGGCGACTTGAGGTCGCTAGGTCGCTAGGTCGCAGGTCGCAGTTTTCATAAATTGTTTACCTTTGCGATCTGGTGACTTAACAATTTCTCTTTAGTTCTAAGGGGCTCCAAAAATTTGAAATGGTAGTCTTTTTTTTGGAGGGTGTTGTAGAGGCTACAACAGGCTCGCACTATGAAAGTGTGGCTTACATTGTTTCATATGGTTCTGTTAATTTTTAGTTAACGATGGTATGTTCTATGCTTAGAGAAATTTAATTCAATCTTTCTTATTAGCCCAATTCAATTTCCTATTCAGATATCACATTAACGTTGACAGTAAATACTGATAGAACATAAAAAAAATAACCAGAAGACAAGCCAAGACAAGAGGACACAATATTTTGGCAGATGCCAAGGAAAAAACCCCAATGCGGGGAAAACCCTTTGATCAAATATTCTTATTATTCATCAAATTCAACAGAGATAAAGTACAATTTACAAATTTCCTTCAGTCAAACAATAGTCAACAAGATGCCCTAGCCAGTAAAGTCAACATTGGTAAAACCTACAATATTCCTTCTTCAATGAAGCTCGATCAAACCCAGTCAAAACCAACCTCCAAAATTAGTCAAACTCTGAAATATTTGGTCAAACTTGGTCAACGCAATGGTTAATTCTGCAGTCAAAGTTGCAGTCAACCCAAAAGTAAAACTGCCGAGAATGCTCGGATTTCATGCCTAGAGCTGCAACCTATCAATATTGAAATTCTACCCAAGAAAATGAATTCAAATCATCAAATTTGACCCAAAGTCAATGCTGGTCAACGTTGTTACAAAAGCCCTAAAAACAGTTCGGAAATATGTCCTTCCTTTCACATGTTTGGATGAGAGAGAGAGAGACTCCTTTAGGCTGTATGAAACAATGAGAGAGGAGAGATGTGTGTGATGCGATGATGTCCAAATGAGGATTGAATCTTTCATTTTTATATCCATCAATGAGGGGTGGAGACACATTTTTTGGGGCTTGTGAGCCTACATTACAATTATGGCTGACCTTGACAATTTGCACATGTGTGAGAGAATAAATTCAAAATCCAACTTCTGCTCATCCAAAAAAGATTATATTTAGATCAATATTGCACCTATCGGAAAGAGGAATCCAAAAAAAATATCATATCCATCATATGAGCAGTCCAAAGTGGATTTTGGCCCTAGTTTCCAAATTTAGCACTCCCTCTCAACTTGGGAGAACTCTACCCAAAAATCCATCTGTCAACCTATGCAATATTGTCATCTTGTTCCATCATGTACCATCCTGCCATATTGTGTCATCCTATTGTCCCTTTACTCTTCTCTTCTCTTCTATACTGAATCATGAAGAAATAATGAAGAATATTTGATCGAGAGTGAGTCACAAGACCTTGCCACTCTCCACTGACTCGAAGTTAGTTTAGAGGTAAAAACATCAACCAGACTTGATCGCAGATCAAGTTTTTGGACATAACCCATCCTATACATATAAATTACGTTAATACGTGATGCATCCATCGGTAATGTTATGGTCTTTATCCTCATTTCCTAACTCATTGGCCAAATGAGAGGTACTTCCCATGAGTCCCAGTCTACATGGGTAGGATGTATGTGTGGCATAGATTGAGAGAGGGTAAACCAACTCAATATCATAATGGTGGGGAAATATCACACCAATAAGGAAAGGTGAACCTTGCCCTGTGGTTGCTTATAGCTCCAAGAAGCTATCCTAAAGCCCTCTGGAGCTTCCAGATCTCAAAGTCAAACTCAAGAGGGACCCTCATAAGAGGGTCTATCCACGATTCCAACCTTCTCATGGAAGGTGAATAATTTGACCTTCCCTGGGGGCTTCTTGAAAATATCTGTGACCTTCTCATCAGTCCCAATGTGATGGAGCCTTACGGCGCCTCATTATACCATATCCCGAATGAAGTGGTACCTGATTTCAATATGTTTGGAGCGATCGTGGAACACAAGATTCTCTGAAAGTTGAATCCCACTTTGGTTGTCGAAATAGATCACAGTGGCATCCAGCACATGCCCAAACAACTCACTAAAGAGCTTCCTCAAACAAACAACTTCACAACAGGCCATACTTGTTGCAATGTATTCGACCTCAATGGTGCTCAAAGAAATTGGTTTTTGCTTCCTGCTCATCGAAGAGATCGAAGTAGAACCTAAAATGAAGCAACATCTAGATGTGCTCTTATTATCCACCACATTTTTAGCCCAATCAGCATCGGCATATCAATGGAGCCTCACATTCGCGACAGTGTATCTCAGTTCATGATTGATTGTGCCCTGGAGACATCTCAAGAGATTCTTGGCAGAAATCCAATGAATGTGATGAGACTTGACCATATATTGACTCAATGTGTTCACTGCAAAACATATGTCCAGACGACAGTTCACTAAGAACATCAAGCCCGCTACGAGTTAACGATAGTCGATATGATTTCCAAAATCAGGCCCAACGACACTTACACACAACTTATTAAATTTGAGTTCCATCGTAGTAGTCACGGACTTTCATTCCACCCTCCCAAATATTTACAACAACTTTGCAATATATTTTCCTCTATAAAGGATAATATCACTGGGCCTTTTCCAGACCTCCAGGCCTAGGATTAGTGCATTAGTCCTAGGTCCTTCATCTCGAATTCATAAGGAAACTCCCTCTTACATTGATGAATGAGAGGGCCTACTCCTGTCAGGAAGAGATCTTCCGCATAGAGAACCAGAATGTGAGGCTTGTCATTATCAACCTTGAAGTAAAGGTTTCGATTAGCTTCACTTCTTGTGAAGCCCAACTTCATCAGATAGCTATCGATCCTCTCATACCAAGACCTGGGGGCTTGCTTCAAGAAAAAAAGGGCTTTCTTCAACCTGCATACATGTGTATCTCTATCTCGAACTTCAAACCCAAAAGGTTGTTCCACATAGACTTCTTCCTTGATCGAACCATGTAAGAAGGCAGTCTTGACATCCATCTAATGTAGACTCCATCCTTGCGATGCAGCAAGGAAAATAATCGAACAGATGGTGTTGTAGCGAGAAACAGGTGCAAATATTTTATCATAATCTATTCCTCCTTAATGTGAGAAGCCTCAGGCAACAAAACCTTGCCTTGAATTTTTCAACACTTCCATCAACTCCATGCTTGATCTTGTAGAGCCATTTTGAGGTAACAATAGATTTTTCCTAAAGTCTAGGAACCACATCCCAAACATTATTTTTCATGATCGTATCATATTCTTCATTCATTGCATCCTTCCAAACTTTGTGCTTCATGGCTTATTCAAACGTTCCAGGCTCAGATTGGACAATGGTTCTCATGGCTACTAAGTACCTTGGTACCTATTCGACAACTTATTTTCACATAATGTTCCCCTTGGAGAAATATGTCTCTCATCATATTCAAGAGTGTCTCTAAGACATGAGGGTCTTATTTTATTTGAAGAAGTGGGCTTACTAGGAGGTGGATCTATAGGATCCATTGGACCTTCAACATCAAGCATATTTTCATCCTTTGGTTCTTCCTGCTTTCATGTTTCTTTTTATTTGTCTTCCTTTGAGATAGGAAGACATGTAACCTTCCTAAGGGCAACATCTTTGTCGAAGGGGACATCTTGACTTATCTCCACTTCTCTTTGACCATACACATAGATTAATATGTATTTTAGGTTTCAATGTAGCCCACAAATGTTCCCTTCTTTCCAAAAGCATCCAATTTTCTCCTCTTTTATTTTGGAACATTAAAATATACGAGACATCTAAAAATTCTAAAATGAGAAACATTAGGTTTCCTACCAGTGAAGACTTCTTTGGTATTTTTGGATTCCAATGCTTAATGTGGGCATATATTGTGAACATACACATCGGTGTTGGCAGCTTCTCGCCATAGGAACTTCAGAAGACCTTGGTCATAAAGCATGGCATGGAAAAATTCCAAAATGGTTCTATTCTTCCTCTTGGAAACACCATTTTTTTTGGGAGTATACATAGTAGTTGTCTCCCTCTTAATGCTAGCTTCCCTGCAATAGTCATTGAACTCATTTGACTCATATTCGGTTCCATTATCGATCCTCAAAATTTTGATCTTCTTCCTTATTTGATTTTCAACCAAGGCCTTGAAGGTACATAACCATTTGAATACTTCGTCCTTTTTATTCAAGAAGTAAATCCAAGTCTTGCGGGAGAAGTCATCTATAAAGGTGACATAATATTGGCATATTCCCAAGGATGTTACAAGTAACATACCAGATAAATCAGAATGAATCAATTGTATAACATCAGTAGTATTGGAGTCACTTGAGGGGAATGGTCCCCTTGTATGCTTTCCTTCGACACAACCCTAACATACACCTTCATGATCATATTAGAAATAAGGCATACCTATGACCACGTTCCTTTCTTCGAGAAGAACTTTATAATGAAGGTGTGCAAACCTATCGTGCCATAGTTCGGATTAAAGAGTTATGTTACATGTCATGGTTCCCAACCAACTTCCTCCAACCTGATAGAGTGTATCAACCCTAAAACCAAGAGTGAATGTTTCTTTGAAATTCCTCTTTCAAAAGCATACCTTTCCATCAATGAATTCCACCTTGAATCCTTCGTCTTCCATTGCCGAGATAGACACTAGATTCTTCTTCAAGTCAGGTGCATACAACACATCTTTCCCTTGTCCTTGATTTAGAAGAAGGGTCACGCTCCATGTCCCTTTTACGGGATAGATGGCATTATCTCCAAGGATAATTTCCAATTAGTATCCTTTTCAATCAAATTAGATAGGGCATCTTTATATCTAGTGAAGTGCCTTGAGGCACCACTATCAATCAACCAGTTATCCAGGGTGTCGAGAGGAGATGAAACATGGAGGGAAGATATAAGAATATATTAATTTTTCTTGTTATCAACAACATTATAATCATCATACCTGGAGTTCCTTGACCTATTGAAAGGTTGACCATTTCCATTTCCATTTCGAGCAGAGGAAGCCTTTCTCTTTCCTTTGTTGTTGAGCCTGTTGTTCCTTTGATTTCTAGTTCCCCTTAAGTTGTTATTGTTGTAGTCATCATCTCGAGGTGAGTCCATTTTATTGGAGCACTCTCTAGCATAGTGGCCAAACCTGTTACAATTGTAACATCCGCCCTTCTTTCCTTTGGGTCCCGCTCTTCCTTGACCTTGATTTCTAGGACCAACATTATTCTTCTTCTTTGTATGAGTGGTGAAGGTAGTAGGTTCAATTCCATTTCCATTTTAGGGTTTTTCTCTTTCCATCAACCTTGACTCCTCTTGAGTGCATCTTGTCAATAATTCATCAAAATCAAGAATTATATTATTATTGAGAATAGTGACATTAAATATATACCATGCCCGAGGAAGACCTCCAAGAGCAATGAGAGTGATATCTCAGTGAGCTATGACCTCTCCAATTGATAAGAGATCATTCTTTATTTCGGTGATCCTCATGAAGTAGGATTGGATGGACTCTCCCTTATCCATCTCGATATCCTTCAACTTGTTCTTCAAAAAGAGAATTTGATTATCATTTCTAGCTTTGAACATGCCAACCAACTTATCATACATCTCCTTAGATGTGCCCATCTTGTAGATATAAGCAACCAAGTGCTTGTGAATAGAATCCCTGATGATATTCTTCGCCTTGTTTTCCCCTTTCTTGTACTTTGTTTTAGTGGTAGCCGGTGCATTTGATGGAGACTCAGTGATCTTTCCCTACACATAATCCATAATATATTGTTCCTCCAATGTCAGGTCCAAGGACATTTTCCATGCATGATAATCATACTTATCATTGAGCTTGTCATCAAATTTTAAGTATGATGAGGAAGCCATTGACCCTTGTCCTTCTCTAATCAAATTTCAGTGATTTCCCTTCTCACTCTTGCTTGGGCTTTGTCTTCACCTTAGCTCTGATACCATGTTAATTTTTAGTTAATGATGGTATGTTTTATGCTTAGATGAATTTACTTCAATATTTCTTATTAGCCCAATTCAATTTCTTGTTTAGAAATCACATTAAAATTGATAATAAATGTTGATAGAACATAAACAAATAACCAAAAGACAAGCCAAGACAAGAGGACACAATATTTTGGCAGATGCTAGGGAAAAAACCCCAATGTGGGGAAAACCCTTTGATCAAATTTTCTTATTACTCTTCAAATTCAACAGAGATAGAAAGTACAATTTACAAATTTACTTTAGTCAAACATTATTCAACAGGATGCCCTAACCACCAAAGTCAACGTTGGTCAAACCAAAAATATTCCTTCTTCAATGAAGGTCGGTCAAACCCAGTCAAAATCGGCCTCCAAAATCAGTCAAAGTCAGATCAAAATAATCCTGAAATATTTGGTCAAACCTGGTCAATGCATTGGTCAACTCTGCAGTCAATTTCTATGGTCAAAGTTGCAGTCAACCCAAAATTCAAATTGCCCAAAATTCTCGGATTTCATTCCCAGAGTTGTAGCCTATCAAGATTGAATTTATTCCCAATAAAATGAAGTCAAATCATCAAATTTGACCCAAATTCAACGTCGCTGCAGAAGCCCGAAAAACAATCTGGAAATTTTTCCTTCCTTTCATACATGTGGATGAGAGAGAGACTCCTTTAGGTTGTACGAACCAATGAGAGAGGAGAGATGTGTGTGATGTGATGATGTCCAAATGAGGATTTACTCTCCTTTTTATATCCATCAATGAGGGCTGGAGACACATCTTTTGGGGCTTGTGAGCCTACATTACAATTCTGACCGACCTTGACAATTTTCACACGTGTGAAATAATAAATTCAAAATCTAACTTTTGCCCATCCAAACAAGATGCTCTTTAGATCAATCTTGCACCTCTAAAAATGAGGAACCCAACAAAAATATCATCTCCATCATATGAGTAGTCCAAAGTGGAGTTTTGCCCTAGTTTCCAAATTTAACAGGCTCACTATATCCCCATAGCTCACATATATTTATGTTATCCATGTAGCTCACATATATTTATGTTATCTATCTTTGTGGCTCGTTTACAATTATTTCTGGTCCTTATAATGACTCACATCAGTTTCTTTGTGGGTCGAAATAATTTTATGTGGCTCACTATCATAGTGGCTCGTTATCTCTATGGCTCAATAATTTTATGTGGCTTGCTATCATAGTGTCTCGCTATCTCTATGGCTCAATATATTACTGTGGATTTATAACATGGTGACTCGCTATCTCTGTGGATTTTTGTATTACGATATCTCTCTATCATAATAGCTTGTCATATCATAGTGGCTCACATTATCTATCACATTCATTCTTTGATGCTTGTATCCAGTGGCTCACAGATTTAACACGGGGGCTCACTTTGTGGGTCAATGGATTGAATTTATCTCTATAGCTTGCATGCCTAATCTTTGTGTGACATAATGTAGTAACATTTATAGTGTTGGATGGCTATGATACTTGGTAGATTATATGTTCACTTGAAAATATTGTATGGCTACAATGTTTGTACTCTTGAAATTATGACAAAGGACAATATCTATGGTAGTGAACTTGGCATAAAAATGATATATATTAAAATGAATTGGAGACACTTATATGACAATAACCTTTGATGTAGTTGTAACTTTGATATGACAGTATGACAGTGACCTTAGTGCATGACAATGACCTTGATAAGGAAATTTTATTGACATGGCAGTGACCTCGGGTATATGACAAAGACGCCCTAATGTATGGATTGTCTCTATGATGATGATATGATGGCAAAAATAGTGAAGTGTGAATTTATCTATGAAAGTGACAATTATGTATATTATGTTCTCATGACAATGGGATTTGGAGGCATGTTTGTTTCTAGTTTTTCCTAGTAGGAATAATGTAGTATAAATTTTAAGATGTGTTTCATACTTATTTTAATTTGTATCTCAACTGAAATTTTGATGAATATCTAAGAAGAAGAACATGGTTGGGTTTTCTCCCTTGTGGGGTTTTTTACTAGTCTCTGACCTGAATTTTGGTGTCTCCATTTTTCATGATTTCCTTCTATTATTTCTTATTGTTCCACTACATTGTTTATTCCATTGTTCTCTCTACATAATTGTTAATGATGATATGATGTTATGGGGTGAGTATAATGTGAAAATGTTGAAAAGTTTAAAATTGCAATTATCTACAACACAGAACAATCTTGCCCTAAAAATTAACATGGTATCAGAGTTGTGTTGAAGAATAGTCATTGAGATCACCCCCGTAGACACCTATGTTGTATTTATTGAGTAAGCATAGTGAAAAGGGATGAAGATGCCAGAGAACTAAAACAATGCTAGGGTTTGGAGGAAACCTTAGGGACCCCTTGTTCTTTCAATATGAGTTAGGATTTGAGAGAAAACCCTTGAAGTTTCCTTAAGGCCTGGATTCTATTGCATCGAAATTGTAGTGTGAAACTTCATGATATTGTATGATAAGTGAGAAGCCGATGAAAAATTCATAGAAACCCTAGAAATGATATGATGCAGATCTAGTGATCATCTTGTAAATTGATAGTAAATATTGGAAGAATCTAGGATGAGAATACAGGTGGTGCTAAAGAGGATGCATTTATTGTAAAGATTACATTGAAATGTCTAAGAAGGAGGCAGGATCAAGAGGGAGTTGATTTCTTCCTACAATCTTCATTAAAGATAAGTATTCTTCTGATTTGCTTTATATATTTTTCTTAGACTATTGCTTTTTTCCTGCATGAGTATTTGAATATTTCTTCCAATGAATTCTTGGATGAGGATATGATCCATCTTGAGGATCATCAAGCTACAAATTAGTGCAAGAAGAGTTAGATCAACGAGGGAGTTTGTGTATGAAAATTAAGGAGCCACTCTCATATCTAGAAAAGAAATAACATCCTACCTCATCATTAGTTTTGACTTTCATTATGTTTATTTAGTTTGATCTTTCTCTTGTTATGGGTTTTACAGGCACATCATATGGATGAAAGGACCTAATCCTCAATACTGAGAATAAGGAGGATGTAGAAACATCATATGATTAGAGTGGCACTTGAAATGAATAAGAGATCAAATATTAAAGGAAGGTTTGTAGTCTTTCAGGCTAATGGTTATGATTGAAGAGGCTTCCTATTCAGAGGGAGTAGACTGTTAAGTTGAATGCAAAAATCTGGTGAGATGATGAGAGAAATATGTCCTTATGAAAAAACCTTTCTAGATGACAAGATGTCGTAGTGTCAAATGTTTCCACAATATTACATTCAACATGGATAAGGAACATGCTCTCAAAGGGAGAAGACTGTGATAAAACCCTAACACTTGTTGCCCAATGTAATTTTATCAGATATTAAAGAAAGTCCCATATGGACTCAAGTAGGTCCCCTAGAACTGGAATGATTAGAATGATGGACATCTTATGAAAACCAAAACCTCTCTTCATGATTGAAGGTATGTATTTAATGTTTGGTTTATATATGCTAATAATTTATTTCTGACAGGATTAGATCATCTCCATGTTCAAGTGCATGAGGGATCTGAACTCTAAGATTTGATGATCAGCTACTTGAGATTAGTAGTGTAACAGAGATATGATGAGGTCTTCCTTGTTAAGGGAAGTATGTTGTTAGAGACTTGGCATGATGGATCACATTGAAGTATTTGAGTAGGTAGTCATATGGACCCTTTCTTTACATCTTGTACTCTGAGCTTGATAGAGCCTGGACATGTATATTAGGTTGTTACTAAACATGAAACTATTAATCATGGAGTGAGATACACTATCGAACTTCATGGATACATTAATGATGACTGAGATTGAAAATGTTGTTGATAGTAAAATCACATATGGGTGTTGCTTTTAGCCTTGGGTTTGCCATGATTTACTCGATGATATGGAAGTAGAAGTATGTTACTATAAGTGCAATTGAGGAAGAGTACATTTCTACTACAATGGATATCTATGAGGTAGTATGGTTGAAGAGAGTTGTTTGAGGATGTGTTGGACACGATTGTGATATATTGTAAATCTCGCGTCCCATGACAGGTCATAACACATTGAGATTAAATATCACTATATATAGGATATGTTGTAGAGAGTAGTAGTGAGGCTCCAACACATATCGACTGATGAGTAGTGTGGTTTTTTTTATGGATTAATGAGGCTTATGCATAGAGAGAGAAATGAGGCTCTAGCACAAACGGAGCAGTTAGGCTCTGATGGTGATTTATTATGGATCAAAGCAATGAGGCTTCGGCTGATAAGCAAGTTGTTGAAGTTCTCTCCAATCCATTTGTATTCTTTATATAGCAGCTTGTACTGGTGGATGTGACCCTTTTGATAAGGGGTCATGGTTGATCGAGAACACTAAGCTATGTTATTCTCCCTAACTTTCGAGCTCAGGAGGGGGGGAATGGAGCCGAAGAGCTCGTGGGGTTAAGGGTACTCATGGAAAATAGGATGTGTATGATCCTTACCATAAATGGTAAGTGGTACCTCCCCTATTGTCATAGCAGGATGTGTCTGATCCTTACCAAAAATGGTAAGTGGTATATCCCCTACTATAGTAGGATGTGTCTGATACTTACCAAAAATGGTAAGTGGTATCTCCCCCTACTAATGAGTATACCCAAATATGCACCCTCCCCATAAGTTGGGCTTGTTGATATTTCCACCTATATAGCCAATGGCTGAGGAGACTTGCAATGTGTTTTATCCTTATCTTTCATAGTAAGTGTATCTCCCCCGAGTTAAATGATGCAGGTGTTCTACCACTCGATTCTTGAGGGTCAAGGTGGGAATAAGAACAGAAAATAAGATGTGTTTGATCCTTACCTCTCATGATAAGTGGTATCTCCCCTATTGTCATTGAATTTAATATTGGATATTGATCTCACCTATGATGATTCTTCTTCTTTATATTATGAAATTAGTTTTCAGTTGAGATGAAGGTCATGGAACTTGACCTGGAGACTAGTAGCGTTTGGAGGATCTCTACCCTTATGGTAAATAAATCTCCCCTAACATCAATTGTGGAATATTATTATTCTATGGGATGAGATGAGATGAGATTAGATGAGATTAGATGAGATGATATGCAATAACACATGATGCAATGATGACAAGACATGCGAGATAGGACTTATGATGTAGATGGAAATTTCTCCCTAGCTATGAGGGAGTGTTGAAGTTTGGGGAAACTATGGGACAAATTTCCCCATAGGATCCTAACTACCCTAAGGAAAGCCTATATTTCCCCAAATAGAATTTATATTGATCAAAAAACATATTTCACTCTTATTATTTAATGTGTCACAAAGTTATTTGGGGAAGCCATCATCATAGAAATTTAATAAACATATCTAAAAGAATTCTTATTAATGTACTAAAGAAAATATCAAGTCGGCTTGATTAAGGAATGTTGAAGAATGTAACTAGGTTTGGTCTTCATTATCAATATATTTGTCAAAAATAATTTATTAGTGTTAAATGAATTATTAAAGCATGGGTTTCATGCTTGGGTCACATTTAGATTAAGGTCCCATTGTGGACTTCAAGGTTAGTCACTACAGATTTAAATTGACTCATTTAAATCATGTCATATAGGTTGTTTATTATGTGGTAAAAAGGCTCCTCCATCAAGTCATCTTCTTCAAGGTCATCATCCTTGGTCTCTTCAACAATTATTCTTCAAAGACAACCTTCAAGTCGACCTCTCTCAAGAGATAATTGTTGACCTCAATAAACATGCTCAAGTCGACCTAAAATCAAGACACAACACTTCACATTGTCATGTTGGCTTATTTTATGGAGGAACCACTATAAATACCAAGCTAAGGTATTTGCATTTAACACGGAAATTTTCAAACATATCTTTGAAATGAAGTTCAAACTAAATTACAAGGTTCGATGCCATTGCAGGAGGACATAGTTTTGAGCATATTACAAAAAATACAGTTTGGATATATTCAAGAAGAATATATAATTATAGTTCGTATATGGCGCTATTCTCAGCTATGAAACTCGGTGCCATGATAATGATTTGACACAGTGATATGATGATGCTATCTTTGTCTTGATACTTGATGCTATACTTGGTGCTATGAAACTATATCAGCCATGATGCCTTAATGCTATTCAGTGCTACAGAACTCAAAGCTACTACAATGGTGATCACAATGAGGTTGGATATCATGGCTACCTCAAGAAGAATATTTCAATGTCTTGGTGTTATTGCAGTAATAAGGATGAAGTTTCAGTGCAAGAAAAGGAAATCTCAGTGTAAGGAGATCTCATAACTAACACAATGAAGGGTTGACTTGATGGAAGAAGTCTGTAGTCTAAGGGTCTTGGTCATCTTATCTTAAATCTATGGAAGGAGTAATTTTGACTGGGTTTTCCCCAAAGAGTGGGGTTTTTCCCTGCCAGCATACCTACATCTTGTGTCCTCTCCTATTTGTTGTTTGGTATTAGTCTCCATGATAAGAAAAGATAAAATGAAAGAGCACATAATAATAACAAGAAACATCACAAGATAATGTCATGATAAGAGAAATTTATTAACTACCAACTCTTTAATTTCTATAACATGGTATCAAAGATATGGTCATGATCAAAAGGTAGTTTGAAGACCACTCAGTGAAAGGTTCTGCTTGCAAGATCATTTCTAGGCTAATAGAACTAAGATTACAATAAGCTAAAAGAAGAACAAGGATCTCACTATACATTTAGATGAACAAGTTCAAATCTTTTAGAGTGGGCTAGTAGGATGATATCACTAAAACTAGAGTGCAAACCTTAGTTAAGAAATTTGGATATCACAGGTGTTCTCTTGGTATACTTTCAAATCACAGTTCAGAGGCAAGTTTTGTTGTTGTCACAAATTCAATACTACCACAAGAACAAAATTTCTATGTCACCACAGGAACCATGTTTTTGTTGTTGTCACAGATTCGACACTACCACAATATTTACAGTTTAATGTCCCTATAGAAAGAAGGGTGATACCTTAGTCTCAAAGCTACCTCTATTCCGTGCTACTAAAATTGCCTCTATTTAGTGTTGTTACATGACCACAGTAATATCAACACGGTGATACTTTAGTAATGCCACAATAGTATAAGTATTAGTGCTATAAATTCAAGTATTTTTACTATGGTTAAGTCTTAACTACAGTGATTCCTATCATGGTACCTGTCATTATCATAAGGAGAATTTAAGCTCAAGTAATAAAAGGTCGAAGTATTAAGGCATTGCTATGGTTATTGATATATGAAGTAGTATATTCTGCCTTTCACTTTCTGAAGAAATAAAACTTGATACAACTAGAGATATATCAAGGGTATGCGATAATTATACTAGCACAAGGAACCAACTTGAAGGAATCACTCTTTGAGGACATGAGCACAAAGAACCAAGTAAGCATTCTTACTACAACAAGTCTAATAAGTTATAAAATCAAAGGTATGTAACTACAAGGTAGGCATGTTCTTGAATTTCGAGATTTATAATATATCTAATAATCCTTGATTATAGCTAGTCCAGGGTAAAAATTGTAATCCTTAGACAATATACAGATTATAACCCTAATACTTATCTTTTAGGAATACAGGATGTCAAGTAGAGGTCCTTGATTAAAATAAGGAATAAATTCTCATAGGATTCCATCCTGCATGGTTATTTAATTTAAGGAATTAAATAATGTTGTTGGTATGACATGGTTTTGCTTGAAAGTATGTATTGCATGTATAGAATGCCATGACTTACACTTCTAATGATCAAGGAGTATGAAGGAAGGTATCACACGAACGTTTTTCGAGAAAAAAAGGTATGTATTAAATTATAAATCTTTGTTAATTCTATTAGGAAAATCCTTTCTACACTACTAACATTTGCTATGACTAGCTCTCTTGAATCTTAAAATATTCTTGTTTGGGGTGATTCATCATCTGATGAATCTACCCAACTTATACATCTCTAATTTTCTACATAAAAGGAACCCTAATAGGTTTTCTGGAAAAACCTTAACTTAAGGGTATGTTGATAATGGGGAAACCATAAACCTATTTGGGGCTATTAATGAATAAATTGTTATTATGGTTAATATATTGATAGTGTCATGTTTGGGATTTTGATATGATCATGGAAGCTCTAACTTATTAGGGTCAAAATGATGTTGCTCAAAACCTCAAACCTTTGAAGTTTTGATATGATAAGGGTTTTATTTGATATGAACCGAAACCCTAGGTTTTGGTTAGGTCTACAAGCAAGATCCTTATTATGTAAAGTCCTAGGAATGAAACCCTAGGTATATGTTCATTGGAATGAATCCCTAGCTTAGTATAGGTTGGTATATGTCTAATGTATTAATATTGTCTCAGATATGATATGCTTATGCATAATGGTAATCTCCTAGATATGCGTGTTGACCAAATTTCTAATGGTCATAAGTTTTAGGGTTTGGAAACAAGCCCTAGTCAAAGTTTGAAGTTCAAGGATAATGATTGAAAAGTCTAGGGTTTGCAACTAAACCCTAGTAGCGGTTAAATTCTCTAGTATGTGTATTCATATGAATCTATATAATGTTTCTTGAGAATTTATAGATAGAAATTCTAGGGTTTACCTCGAACCCTAGAAGAAGTTATTTATGATGTGTTTGTTTGATTAAAATCTAGGGTTTACACCAAACCTTAGTAAAATATGTTCATGTTGAATTTTCCTTGATTGAGTGAAATATAGGGTTTACATAAAACCCTAGTAGATAATCTATCATATGGCTTCCAAAAGTTATTAGATACCTTCATTTTTTTTACTTATTTCTATGGATCGCTATATGACAGAACTAATATTTTGTCATCTTAATTGATTTGATGATGTAATTTAGGATAGAAATTGAAGTATTGAATTACAGTCTCTTGTTGATTATATGAATTCTTCTACTATTGTAATTTTTTGTTGTGACTAACTTCATGCTTCTACAAAATTGGTTGTACTTGCTATCTAAGTTATGTAGGTACTTCATATTGGTGAAGAAGTGTGTAAGAGAAGTCAATATGATGAGAAGGATGGAAGCCATGAAATATTCTCCAACACCAAAGGAAGAAGTTAATCTCCCTACATTAAGAGGGAGCCTAGATTAAATAACTCTCCTTAGTTAAAAGGGAGGGAACAACATAAGTCTTGACTGGAGAATATATACTGGAAGAAATGTTGCTACATGTGAGGTAGGGAAAGGAATATTCTCTCAAAGATTCAACTGATAGTCCTATTAAGGTTAGTTGAAAGGCAACATCGAAACCCATAAGGTTTTCTTTGATTATGTATGTGAAAGTATATTGTTGATTGCAGTTTTATTTTTACAGGTAAATCTCTCGAAGGATTTGATAGCATTTTGGTTACCAATTAGTTTGACTGGGAGAGATTGGTTATCCTTGATCTAATGGATCAAGGGTTGTTGAGGCTCTATGAGTGTAGCATTTCCTGGAAAGATATCGGGCTGACACTTTGTGTTGATGTATGGTAGGGAGGGTGGCATCGGGTGGATGTGCACCTAGTTCCCTGGGTTGATGATTAGTAAGTAAGCTTGATGGTACTTATAGAGGTTGAAATCTTTAGTCCATCTTAGTCCCACTCTGATAGATTGCCTTGGTCAAGTTTCTCATCCATGGAATTGTGGTGCCTAAATTGTTGAGATACTAAATGGATAGATTTCCCTGGTCAGGAATATATTCCATGGCATTGCGGTGCCTAAACTTCTTCATAGATAAAATGAGATATTCCATGTAATTATTTTTATATGAATAACTCCCTAGTTAGGAGGGAGTTTTGAAGAATGTAACTAGGTTCGGTCTTCATTATTAATATATTTTTCAAAAAGAATTTATTATTGTTAAATCACTTATTAAAGCATGGATTTCATGTTCGGGTCATATTTAGATTAAGGTCCCCATTATGGACTTCTAGGTTAGCCATTACATATTTAAATTGACTCATTTTTTGGCTTTTAAATCATGTAATATAGGTTGTTTATTATGTGGTCAAAAGGCTCCTCCATCAATTCATCTTCCTCAAGGTCATCATCCTCGGTCTCTTCAAAAAATATTCTTCAAAGGAAACCTTCAAGTCGGCCTCTCTCAAAAGATACATGTCGGCCTCAATAAACATGCTCAAGTCATCCTAAAATCAAGACACAACACTTCACACAATCATGTCGGCTCATTTTATGGAGGAAACACTATAAATACCAAGCTGAGGTATTCACATTTAACACATAAAATTTCAGACATCTCTCTAAAATGAATTTCAGACTAAATTAGAGGGTTGAGTGCCACTGCAGGAGAACAAAGTTTCGAGCATATTACATAAAATACAATTCAGATATATTCCAGAAGACTATATCATTATAGTTCAGATATGGTGCTATTCTCAACTATGAAACTCGGTGCCATGATGATGATTTTATACTCGGTGTTATGATGATGCTATCTTTGTCTTGATACTCAGTGCTATACTCAGTGCTATATTTATTGATGCCATGAGGATATATCATTCATGATGCCTCGGTGTTATTCAGTGCTACAGAACTCAGAGCTACTAAAATGGTGATCACAGTGAAGTTGGATCTCAGGGCTACCTCAGGAATAATATTTCAATGTCTCTATGTTATTGCAATAATAAGGATGAAGTTTCAGTGCAAGTAAAGTAAATCTCGGTGTAAGGAGATATTGATGCCAACACAGTGAAGGGATGACTTTATTGAGGAAGTATATAGCCTAAGGGTCTTAGTCATTTCATATTAAATCTACTGAAGGAGTATTTTGACTAGGTTTTACCCAAAGAGTGGGGTTTTTCCATGGTAGTGTGCCTACATCTTGTGTCCTATCCTATTAGTTGTTTGGCATTAGTATTGATGATAAGAAAATATAAAACAAAAGAACACATAATAATATATTGCAACAACACAAGATAATGTCATGATAAGAGAAACTGGTTAATTTCCAACTCTTTAATTTATCTAATAAGGAATTCCCTAGAAAGGGGTAGTCATTGTGCCTCAAAATTTTATAAATAAAAGACTTGTCAAATGTTCAACATATCATCATGCCCTTCTTGATTTTGAATATTTTTAGTGAAGAAGAGGCTCGCACTTCCTGAGGCATTTGGAAAATTTAATTTATAAGGCTCGCATTATTCTAAGGCTCCGAGTCTCACATTATTTTATGAATTGCATAAATTTTGTGGTGCCTCGCTTATTCTTATATGGCTCACATTTACAGTGACTCACATTCTGCATAGTGGATCACATTCTACTCTCAATGAATAAAACCTCTTTTATGGTTCACATATATTCTTTGTAATGGATCTCATCTATTGTGATGGATCACATTCTCTATGGTGGCTCACATACTCTATTCAGTGACTCACATTATAATTGTGGATCGCATTCATTCTCTAGCTCCCTTTGCTTTTTGAGGCTCACACTATGAACCTATGGATTTTTATATCCGTGTAACTCACATATATTTTATGTTATCTATATTTGTGGCTCATTTACAATTCTCTATGGCCCTTATAATGACTCGCATCAGTTTCTTTGTGGACCGCAAGAATTTTTTATTTCTCTCTATCTTTGTGGCTTAATAATTTTCGGTGGTTCGCTATCATAGTGGCTCGCTATCTTTGTGGTTCACTATCATGGTGGCTTGCTATCACAATGACTCACTATCTCTATGGATCAATATATTATTGTGGCTCTCTATCATAGTGGCTCACTATCTCTATGGATCGTTATATTACAATAGCTCTCTATCAAAATAGCTCATCATATTATAGTGGTTCACATTCTTTGTCGTATTCATTCTTTGAGGCTCGTATCTAGTGGATCACTTATATAACTTAGATGCTCGTTGCTACATTAGATCACATACTCTATACATTAAATTGGCTTGAATTTTTCTATATATCTCGCATGTCTGATGACTATGTGACATAATGAAAAAACATTTACAATGTTGGATGGCCATGATACTTGGTAGATTATTTGTTCACAACAATACTGTGTGGCTAGGATGTTTGTACTCTTGAAAATAAAAAATAATATTGATGACAAAGGACACGATCTATGGTAGTGAACATGGCATAACAATGATACATATAATAGTGACTTAACAACAATTATATGACAATGACTTGGAGGCATATGATAGTAACCTTTGATATAGCTATAGCTTTGATATGACAATATGGTAGGGACTTGAATGTATGGCAGTGATCTTGATAAGGCAATGTTCTTGACATGGCAGTTACCTTGGGAATATGATAGGGTCACTCTGATGTACGGCTCGCCTCTATGAGGATGATATGACAGTGATGGCAACAATAGTGAAGTGTGCAGTTCTCTATGGAAGTGACAATTATGCATATTATGTTCTCATGAAAATGTGATTTGGAGGCATGTCTGTTGATGGATTGTCCTAGTAGGACTAATGTAGTAGATGTTATAATATGTGTCTCACACTTATTATAATTTTTATCTCAATTGAACATATGGTCAATATCCAAGAAGAAGAATATGGTTGGGTTTCCCTCCTTGTGGGGTTTTTCCATAGTCTCTCACCTAAATATTGGAGTCTCTATTGTGAATGCTTTTATTATATTTTTTCTTACTTTTCTACTAATTTTTTGATGTTATTGTTCTATCTACATAATTTCTACTGATCATATGATGTCATGGGTTTAATATAATGCGAAAATGTTGAAAATATTAAAATTGAAATTATCTACAACAGAGAATAATATAGCCCTAAAAATTAACACTAATGCCTCCTCCTTAGCAATCTCAAGCACCCAAAAAAATTCCTCCAAATAAACCAAAAATTCTTTCCCAACCAAATCAAAATCCTAACAACAATTATGCTCAACTAGTCTACAATGAAGAAACTACTTACCAAACCTATGCTATAGAAAGTTAAGAAATCAACCTTAGGTCTAGGAAGGTCCTTCCAGATGTTCATCCACCTCCTCTAATAGAGAATATCAAGGAACATAAGGGAGAAATCTTACCTCAAGTCACCCAACAAAAACCTCCCTATCATAAAAGGTTGATGACCTGCAAATCACACACCTCAGAAGAAGTTGAACTCATGGGAGAACAAGATTTTTTTTTGGTCAAGATCGCTCTCCTTCAATCCATTAAGGATGTTCATATTTATAACAAATTCATTAAGAAACAATGTCTTATAATGCATGGAAGGAAGAAAAAGGATGCCCCCACTATTAATGTCATAGGGAAGCTAGTTGATCTTATGTTGGGGAGAGTGATCATCCCCTAGTACCTAGATCCTAGGAGCCCAGTAGTGGATGTACACATCAATGACATTGCAATTCCAAACACTCTACTTGATATGGGAGTTGAAATCAGCGTCATGACCAAGGAAACCATGCTCAAACTTAACCTCCAAGGATCTCTAGGGAATACATCTACTTTGCTACAACTTTTTTATAGATCCACAGTAGCACCTGAAGGTATCATAGAGGATGAAATGGTCTCCATTGATTCTTTGGAGCATGCCACCAATTATCTTATCCTTTAGCCAAATTCCAAGTTCAATGGTTACCTACGCATCTTAGGAAGACCTTTGTTAGCCATTGTTGACACATAAATTAGTTGTAGGGTTGAAAACATGACCATCACAAATGAGAAATCAAGAAACAACTTGTATTATACCACCTAACTCAGCCTCTCATTGAGGATGACTTCTAGACATGGGTAGAGGAAGAATAAGAGGAATCTTACCTCTCATCATCCTACCCTATATGTACATTAAGAACCACCATTAGCAATAGAGAAATGGATGAAGATAATCTAATTGATAAATTTCTGCAAAGCAAATACCCTGATGGCATGAATATTGATGGATTAAAACAAGATTAATCTATAGGGAAGCCTAGTTGTTCACAAGAAAATTCATGGGTAGATTTGGAAATTGTTTCTCCTGAGAAAAATAATGTGAAAACCATAGAAATCAACCCCTCCAAAACCTTGAAAATTATCCCCTTCCTATCAGTTGATCAAGAAGATCATTTTCTCATTGCTTTGAAACAACATGTTGATACATTTGCATGGGAATATAAATAAATGAATGGAATTCATCCTTCTATGTGCACTCACAATATATATCAAGGATGATCATAAACCTTCTTTCCAACCTCAAAGGAAAATGAACCCTGCATTAAAGGGCATTGGGAAAGATGAATTGCAAAAATTATTGGATGCAAGATTCATCTATCCAATATCTGATAATGGATGGGTGTCTCCCCTAATCATCGTACCTAAGAAGAATAGAAAATGGAGAATATGTGTTGATTATAGGGAACTCAAAAAATGCCACTAGAAAGGATTATTTTCCCTTACCATTTATTCACCAAGTTCTTGATGTCCATGCAGGGAAAAGGTTGTTCTCATTTTTGGATGGGTTTAGTGGGTATAACCAAATCTAGATCTTACCTAAAGATAAATATAAACCACCCTCACATTTACATGGGAAAACATTTCTTACATACTTCTCCCTTTTGGTTTATGTAATTACCTTTCCACCTTCCAGAGAGTTATGCTAGGTATATTCTTTGATCTTGGGCATGATTCACTGGAAATCTATATAGATCATTTTACACCCTATAGGGATGATTTCTAAGAGGCTCTCTCAAACCTATGAAATATCTTGCAGAGGTGAAAGGAAATGAACCTCTCCCTAATCCATGAGAAATGTTTGTTTCTAATGAATGAGGGAATTTTCTTAGGGCACTTCCTCTCTTCAAAAGAGATCCAAGTGGATCCTAAGAAAATAGCCAATATAAAAAGGTTCATGTTCCTCTTAAACATAAACATGTCAAAAATTCTATATCCCTTTCTTATCATTATAGAAAAATCATCAAGGATTTTAGAAAAATTGATTCTCCATTATTTTCATTACTAACAAAAAATGATGAGTTATTTTGGACATATTTATGTCAAAAAGCATTTGAGGAAATTAAAGAAAAGTAATGACACCACCTGTGCTCCGAGTTCCAAAATGTACCTTTCCATTTCATATCCATATAGATGCATCCGATTGGGCAATTGGGGAAGATCTGGAAAAACTTGAAGGTAAACTACCTTATCCAATTTATTTGATTAGTACTAGAACCTATCAAAATTTGAGCTCAACTATGTAGTAACTGAAAAGGAGTTTCTTGCCATTATAAATTCTTTGAACAAATTCAGACATTACATCATTGGTTCTCAAGTCTTCATGCACATTGATCATGCAAAAATCAAATAATTAATGAATAAACTAGATGTAAATTCTCACACTGAATTAGGTGGTTATTATTGTTGCATAATTTCAATTTAATTATTGTTGACAAACATAGAAAGGAGAAGGGTTGTTGCAGATTTTCTATCAAGACTAACCATGTATGCAGATGAGGAAATGGTAGATGACCAAATCAATGATGAGCATCTATTTTCCATATCACTTTTATCTCCATGTTTCGCTGACATAGACAACTTCTAAGCTACTGGCCAATTCCCTCCTCACCTATCTTTCAAAGGAGAAAAGAAATATTGTGAGAAAACTTTGCCTCTTACACTTTGATTGGGAAAAATTCTTCAAGTTGGGGCCTGATCAGATTCTAAGAAGATGTTAGTGGGAGTATGAAGTTTATGAAATACTCTCAACTTGCCATTATGGATCCCGTCGGAGCCATTTTGTTGCAAAAAAGGTAGCCTACAAAATCCTACAGGTAGGATACTTTTGGAAAACTCTTCATAAGGATGCCCATAAATATAATTCCCAGTGTGATGAGTTCGAAAGGATGGGGAAACCTACTTGGAAGGATGAGATGCCCCTCGAACCTCAGGTCTATTTTTAGCGATTTGAGAAGTGGGGCATGGTCTTCATTAGTCCCATTGATCTCGCATACGAAAAGAAGAAGAACATCATTGTTTTCACGTACTACCTAAAACTACTACTTTTGGGAGGAAATTCTAACAATGAAATCCAACAAAACGGATAAATCAGAAAAAGTGTCGGAAGTTTAAAAAAAAATTGTTTTTTTTTCTAAAATCCCGACACCCATCCAATATCTGACGAAAGTTCTTAAATGGTCGAATATTTGGAAAAAATTCATATCTCGTAGATTCTCTGACATTTTTCTATAATCCCTCCTATCGTCGAATAACCAATGAGAGCTATTTTAGTGTTGGATATCCGACGCTAAATCCAATATGAAAATGTGTTGTCCAATTTCCGACAAATTGAGAATATTAGGAATTTGGCTTCTGTGATCCATAAATTATGTATCAAATATTTCGGTGAAAATCACATTCGAGTAATTGTGTCGACGCATTTCAAACCAGCCAGTGTGGTTCATCATCAGGACCACACTGGCTAGTTCGAAACGCGTCGACACAATTTACTCGAATGTGATTTTCACCGAAATATTTGATACATAAATTGAGAATAACCGTTGCATAACTTTCAATTCCACCATTAATGGATTTTTACACTAACAACATCTAATATGGGACCACTTTACGTTGATTAGTTTAACTAATTAAAATAAATATAACATTAATATTATAATTAATATATATTAATATTAATATCTATAATATATTAATATTAATATTATATTATATGATTATAATATAAAAAGTTATTAAATATATTATTATAATTAGTATATATATGTGTGTGTGTGTAGAGACCTTAACATCATATAACATTGGTGTAGTTGCTATATATATTAGTTGTGATTATTTAATGTAAGCTTATTTTGAGGTTAGTTTTTGAAAAAAATCATCAATGAATGTTAGGTGACAAAAAATGTCACGTAAAATTCATCAAAGAGACCAAGGATACCTAATATTGACATCGAGGACTTCTAATGATGGAAAATGTTATTTCCCTTGTATAAATTGCAAGAGCTTGAGACCAAGGAGAATTTTAATAAAATCATCTAAAAATCATTGTAGAGACTACGGACACGCTAAAGGCGAACATGAAAATCATCCATTTGTAAGTTATTTATTATATGTCTTTGTATTGTAAATTGTATTATCTTTCTATTGTAAATGTATGTTCTAATATTATTTTGGGAGGTGTTTGAAATATGTTGTCATCTTGATGTGGACTATAAATATTATTTGATTATTTTCATTAGGTTTGATTAAGGGGTTAGGTCAAGTTAGGATCTAATTACTTTATGGGATTAGGGATAAGGGGTTACTGTTTAAGGGTTTAGGGGTTAGTGGTTAGGGGTTTAATGGCTTAGGGGAATGGGGTTAAGGTGTTAAGGGGTTAATGTATGTTTAGGGGGTTAATTTGGACCTAGAGGATTTATAGGTTAATCATAGGTTTTTATGGATAATTATTAATAAGTTTTTAAAGTATATTATACAAAATATGACATTAATAAAGAATATGACATTACAATGATGAATGAAAAATAAGATCAATATGTTTTTTATTATGGTCATGACTGTATATCTCAGAAAGTGTCTCACTTCCTACATGTCCAGAAAAGTAACATCCTTCTTATTTTTTTTCAACATATTCTTAAATATCTTGATCAATTGCAAAAGCACCATCATTGATTTGTTGTCTTTGTTTCTTAGTCTCACCTAAGTTTTCTTTCTCTTTGTCTTTGTTGTCTTTGTTTTCCTTATATATTATATTTGTAAACTGTTGTTATACATACATTTCAATATTTGATATATATACTAATATTAATTTATTAAGTGTAATTGTATAGTATTTCCCCGCTAAGGCATTTCTCAATGAAGAAGAGGTGGTTGTAGTACAAGCGCTTGTTCAAGAACATGGAGCGATTAATATTGAGGATCAAGCTAATGATTGTATGGAAGAAGACAATGATGTTGATAACATAGTTGAAGAAGATGGGACAAATAGATTGATCCATGAGATATTTAATAATGTTGGAATGGATGATGATGTCAACCAGTATGATGACCGTGCTTTTTGTTGGGAATCACGATTTCCGTTAGACCAAAACCCGTAGGTGTTAGTCAACGATAAAATTTCCAGAGATAAGGATCCACTTAGTCCATGTCACGAAACACACGAGGAGCATTGATTTATCGAATGTCCAACAATATCCCCCCCAACGCGATTCGAGTGTGTATCGAACTCGTGACCTATGCTCTGATACCACTTGTTGGGAATCGTGAATTCTGTTAAACCAAAACCTACAGCTGTTAGTCAACGATCACATTGCCAGAGATAAGGATCCACGAGAGGCGGTTAGTCCATGTCACGAAACACACGAGGAGAGTTGGTTGATCCAATTTCCAACACTTTTAACTTTTCTATACTTGAGAGGGCAACTAAACCTCTTTATGAAGGCTCAAAAACATCTCTTCTCTTTTTTGTATTTTTTTGGTCACTTAAAGGTGGTGAATGGTTTGTCAAGCACAAGTATGACACATCTCCTAAGGTATGTGATATATTTTGTGTCATTTAGTACTATATATATACATGATAAAACAATTATTTTTTCCAATGTTTTTAATGTTAGTACGTTGATCTGCATCATTTCATTAATTTTTAACATTTGGATGCAATATGTACAATTAATATTTTTAGTACATTAACCGCTACTGTTTTTTATGTTGTAGATTATTAGGTGAATTTTTGCTACCACTTTCAAATGTTTTACCTCGTATGTACGAAGATTTACATGTCATTATGAATGATATTGGAATGAAGTATGAAACTATTCATGCATGCCCTAGTGATAATATTATTTATTATAAAGAACATGCGTTGAAAGAAAAATTCCCAAAATGTGATGAGAGTAGATATAAAACCGATAAAGTAACATAAAAGGTGTCTCACAAGGTTCTTCGTTATATTCCCATAATTCCACGTCTACAAAAATTGTTCAGATACAAAAGCATAGAAAAACTTATGGATTACCATGCAATGAATAGAAGTGAAGATGGTGTTCTTGAAATGCATGCAGATGGATCTTCTTTTAGGAATATAGAGGAAAGTGACCAGAGTTTAAAAGAGAGCATTGTAAACTTAGGCTTTCATTACTAGCTGACAATGTCAATCCATTTGGAGAGCCCAAATATACTAACTCGGCATGGCCCATTTTTGTTATCAACAATAATATTACTCCGTGGAAGTCAATAAAGAGGGAGCACATAATGTTCACAATGATTGCTCTAGGTATTTATAATTTTCATAAAATAATTTTTTTTAGCACAATGACATCTCATTTGTCTTGTTTGTTTCATAATTATGTCCTATACATTTTTGTTAATTTACTCATATATATTCAATTATGCCTAATTATAATTTTTTCTTATAATTTTTTTATTTACTTATATATGTAGTAATTATTTATTGTATGTTCAATCAATTACGTAAGTATCAGGTCAAAAATATGAATGTATATATCGGTCCTCTTATCGATGAGTTAGTGGAATTATGGAACGATGTCACTATGTATAATATCTCTCGGCTAATAGTTTCACAAAGGGAATTTGAATTCCATGCAATTCTTGTATGGGAAATTCACAATGCGCCAGGGCTAACACATTTATGTGGTATGTTATAATGCTACCCTGCACTTTAATTTTGTTTAATTTTATGAATTTCATTTCAAGAATGTTTTTTAAATAGTTTGAGCTTCATTGTGCATACTTAAGATAATTGATACATAAATTATTCCATTTCTTGCAAGTCTTCAAACAAAGGGTAAATTTTTGTGTCCATTTTGTGGTCCTAAGATGAAATCTCGTCATTCACAAAGCTTAGGAAAGGAGGTGTTTGATGAGTATAGGCACTCCCTTTCTAAGAATCATAAGTACTGAAGTACCGAAAAACATATTTTCAATGGGAAAGAAGAGATTGGATTAACACCACGTAGAATGACACCTTCTGCATGGAAGTTGCAATATAATAGATTTTGTCAAGGTATGGATCAAATTGTCTATGTACCAATATACATGATATGTTTGGATTAGTTTATCTTTTCACGGAATTTTCTTCACTGTACTAATTGACAGGTTATATTTTTGTTATAATATCTTTAACTATTATTCACGTTGTAGGTCATCAAGGCATTAATAACAAGGAACTTCCACGAGGAATGAAACACTATCCTGAGTAATTCAATATAATCCCCTATTATGAGCACCCAAAAATTGTTTATTTGTTTGATACAATGCACATCAAGAAGAATGTAAC
Organism: Pinus albicaulis; assembly: GCA_034641835.2. Taxonomy (NCBI): domain Eukaryota; kingdom Viridiplantae; phylum Streptophyta; class Pinopsida; order Pinales; family Pinaceae; genus Pinus; species Pinus albicaulis. Next base: position 566,361,615 of record CM076582.1, read on the forward strand.
AGAGAATCTATGGTGAATCTTAAATGGAAGGGGATATAAATAAAACATTGTCAATATTTGTAATGACATTAAGGAGGCCAACCATGCATTGCAAAGTGTGATTCATTCAAATAGTGACTGAGACAACAAAAATATAAGCACCCTTCCATGGTTATTGACAAAGAAGCAAAGCAAGCATTTTAAATAGGTTATTGAAAAAAAAAAAATTCCAACTGGATTTTCTTCAAACATAAAGATTATCCTAACAAAGAAAGGTAAATTAGGTGGGGTAAAAACTCATGATTGACATACGTTCATTATGGTAATTTTTCTGGTGTATATATATTTTATACATTTGTGAAACATATTCTTGTTAATTAGTGTTTTTTTCTACTAATTTGGAAAAAAATAATGATCAATCATTATTTTTGTTATAGTATGTTCTATATTTATCTCTCTTAGAAAAAATTGACAACAATGTCAAACAAGTTATATATGATCTTGGCAAATACATGAGGTAAGTGGAGATTTATGTGCAAAGCTTAATTTGTTCAATAAGTTGTTGTGTTGCATATTTTTTACTGCATGTGTTTTCCTTGTCATCATGTACTATTTTATACTTTTTTTGTTGAAAACTGTAATTTTCTTTCTTTATATGTAGATGGTTGTCATATAAATAAATCGATAAAGAAGATATACAGTATTGAAGAAACAAATTCCTCGTCTAATGTGTGAAATGAAAAAGTATCTACCTATGACATTTTTCAATGCACAAGAACATTAACTCATACACCAAGTTGAGAATATTGAAAAGTGTGGACTTGTAAACACAATATCAATGTGGATGGTTGAGAGGCACTTTAAATCATTGAAGGTTTTGGTCAGAAAAGAGTATGTCCTGAGGGTTCTATGGTAGAGGGATATATGGTATATCAAACCATGGTTTATATTCGTCAATATAATGATGAAATAGGAAAAAATATTAATGTATTGGATCACATTTCCAATGTCAAATCCGTGGGAAATTTTGAAGGGGAGCACCTATTGGGGAAAGGTAGAATGAGCAAGTGAGATGTAAGTAGATAGTGGAGATTTATAGCAAATTTACTTTTCTATTTTTATGTATATCATACTTATTTAATTTTTAGTCTTCCCAAATTATCCATTATTATGAAGGTATAACATGGTAACTAATTATATATGTGTGAATTGTTTTATTTTAATACAACCGATTGAGAGTGGGATGCAATACATTTATACATTGCGAGCAATAAAGATTGGATGCAGGTATGGATTGAACGATGCAAACAAGCTAATACTAGTAGGTTATCATGGTATGGTGTGTTTACATTAGTCAAAGAAGATCAACGTAATGGGGATAACAATATTACACAGAGGGAAATTAATCTAGCACATGGTTTATAAGATTATCAGGCAAGCATATTCACCCATACTACTTAGTTTTTTTACAATTATATTGATGCATATGGCATGTTTTTTTCTTAATTTTCAAAATTTGTAAGTAAAAATATGCATGCTTATCAATTGAAAATGCATATTTTATGTGTTTGAAGTATTGCAGTTGAAACACCACAACAAAATGGGGTGCAATGGCTGCAAATTTCACATCAAAAGGTTGGATGAAAAGATGAAAACTTTTGATAGTGGGATAATTGCAATATTTCAATTTATCAATGTTTCCTCTAGAGGTGAAAAACATCCAAAACTCTCAGAAAATTGATACTATGGGTATCTTCATGATATACATGAGTGTCACTTTGAATCCTTCAAAATAGTTGTGTTCGATGTCAAATGGTTTAGGCTACGAATCCATGAACGTAACCCTCATAGAACTGTTATTGAGCGTGCTAATGGATTTGCCATGGTTGATATAAGGAACCTTGAGCCAGGATCAGAATGATATGTTCTTCTAAGAAAATGTGAATAGGTTTTTTACATAGACATTGTAGGTAAAGTGGGTTGGTCATATGTTGTTAGATATGATCCCAGACGAATCCCCGTAAAGTATAATGTAGGAGAAGAAGATGAAAGTGAAGAACAAGATGAAGACGTCAAAGAAGTTAAAGGAATATATGTTAATCAAGATAATGTTAATTTGGATGAACTAGATGATATTGATGTTGTGTCGAATGAAGAACTTGAAGAAATTGAGCCAAATGTAGAAGAGTATGTTCCAAATGATGATATAGACGATGATGATGATGTTGATATGGTTGGCCTTGTTAAGTAGAGAATATATTATTCTTGAAATAAAGAGAAGATCATTTACGTTTATACAAGCATTTCCAATTTTGAATTTGGTTCGTTAAGTAGACATACCAGATGAGTTGGGCGATGAGTGAAATAGGAGACACAACGGTCAGGAAGACATGCGAAGTAATGTCAACCCATGACTTCCCATGAATTGTGTTTCCACTAGGGTGTTTGAAAATTATTTTTAGAAAATTGACTAAATTAATATTTAGGTGTTAAAATCCAGTTTACCTCTATGTGCCCGCACGAATGTGGGGCGTGTAGGCTCCCATGGGGGCGTCACGTGCTGGGCACTCCGGGGCGCCCGCTCGATAGGGGCACCCGTGCAACAAGTTGGTGGGTCAGCTCGACTTGGCAAGGGGTTCTCACACAAAAGAAGTAATGATGTCCCATGACTACCCATGAAAAATTTTCCCACAAAGGGGTCTCATATTGATTTTTAGAAAATTGACTAAATTAATGTTTGGGTGTTAAAAGTCGTTTTATAATTGATTGATCATGCAACATGGAAATAAGAAATGATAATATTTTTTTTTAATTGATGAGCTAATGATTTGTGTTCTCTGATTTCCACAACAAGGTGACCACTCGTGCCCTCGGCACTCCCACACGAGGGCGGGGCACTCGGGCGTGCATGGGGGCATTGTGTGTTGGGCACACCAGGGCGCCCATCCTTCTAGGGGACCCATGCGACAAGTTGGTGGGTCGACCTGACTTGGCAAGGGGCACCCAAAAAAAAAAAGTAATGTCGGCTCATAACTTCCCATGAACTGAGTTCCCACAAGGGGGTCTCATAATTATTTTTAAAAAATTAACTGAATTAATGTTTAGGTGTTAAAATTTGGTTTATAATTGATTCATTATGCAGCATGGATGTACTAACAAATGATAATATTTTGGTGTCATTAATGATCTAATGATTTATGTTCATTGATTTGCACAACATGGTGAATGCCCGCATGAAGGAGGGGCACACAGGTGCCCATGGGGGCAACGCGTGCTAGGCACACCAAGGCATTTTCCTTATAAGGGTACATGTTCGACAAGTTTTTGGGTCAGCTCGAATTGGTAAGGGACACCTGCACAAAAGAAGTAATGTCGACCCATGACTTCCCATGAACATATTTCCCACAAGGGGGTATCATAATTATTTTTATAAAATTAACTAAATTAATGTTTGGGTGTTAAAAGTCAATTTATAATTGATTGTTCATGCAACATGGAAAAAAAATGATAATATTTTGTTGTCATTAATGAGCTAATGATTTTTGTTCACTACTTTCCACAACAGGGTGAACAACCATGCCCTATGCGTGCACGAGCACCCATGGGGGCGTCACGTGTTGGGCATGCAAGGGTGACTACATGGCGGGGGCATCCATGCGACGAGTTGGTGGGTCGACCCGACTTGGAAAGGCGTGCCCACATAAAATAAGTAATGTCGGCCCATGACTGACCATGAAATGAGTTCCCATAAAGGGGTCTCACAATGATTTTTATAAAATGAACTAAATTATGTTTACGTGTTAAAACTACATTTATAAATGATTTATTATTAAGAATGGATGTACTAACAAATGATCATATTTTTTGTTTTGATAAAAATTTATGAGCTAATGATTTGTGTTCATTGGTTTGCACAACAGGACGAATAATCGCACCCTGGGCATGCTCACACGAAGGCAGGGCACCCAGGTGCCCGTGGGAGCATTGTGTGTTGGGAAAACTAAGGCGTCTGCCTAACGAGGTGTAATGTTCCTTCTCTGGAAATTTCTGCAATATGGTCCAAAAGGACGTTGTATAAGGAAGCCAATGCAAAAATAAGCTGAAAGGGGACTTGGATCCCTTTTTCTACCCTTCATACATTACACCTCCAGGATATTAGCTCAAATAAATAACACTAGGTGGGTTATTCAGATCTCCCACTCCTAGGTGTTTCAAACAATGCTCAAAGGGAGAGCTACAACAATACATGAATTCCAACAAGTAGCAGCAGTGAAACATCAATAAATATGGTGCAAGAAGAGAGCATAGCCATTATATTATGTGCAGCAGCAAATAGATATACAAGAACTTGAGGAAATACCACTCAAGATAGGCCAGATCAGCCCCAAGACATATGTACATGCAAAAGTGAAAGTACACAGCTACACAACCCAGCAACATGCTATGACTGCGCAATCTATAGTGAGAAATGACTGAAAACTGATATAGACACAATGATATAGCAATAGCAAGCTCAAATAAAGTGGGGGAGCAAGATCTCAACCCCGGAAAACAATACTACAACAATCCTCCAAGGGATTGGTAAAAATGTACAAATTGGAAAAATGTCAGAGTGCAGTGTAGCAGCTGCAACTCAATAACAATAAAAAAATGGAGAAAGATGGAATTGCTTCAAATGATGGAGAAACCTCCTCCAAATATCTTCAAAGTGAAAGGCTTCTCCCTTCACTGGAGATTACACCCTCCAATCTACAGTGTGAACCCCTCCTACAAGTTCCCTCTGAAAATAATGCAATATGAGGAAGAGACTACGTTGGGACTGAGATGAAACATATGGCCCAATGAAAAAATCTTTAATGAAGCTCCAGGATCTTCCTCACTGATCTCCCAGAGAAAGAATGAGCTCCTCCTCTGCAAAACTAGCTCCGGAAGTGGGTGATAATGAATCCACACTGCAACCCCCAGCAACTCAACGTTTCTGCACAGCTAGAAAACCCTATAGCTAAATATGGTTACCTTGGCCTCAAGAATGGATGTGAGGAGAATGAATAATAGGTCTTCCAAAGCTTCCCAATGAAGGAGAGGAAACTCCTAAACAAGAATCTGATCCCTTGTGTTAAGCAACACAATTATCCCAGTTGAACAACTAGAGAGAGCAGACCAAAATCGAAATCTCAAACATAATGAGCAATGGCTCTCCTTCCCCTTTTTATGCCAAGAGGAGGCTTCCTTTCCATGGACCCCACCCATTAGGGTTTATCTCATCCAATTATATCCCTCCTATCAAAACTACGTTGTCTTCTCATGCAAGCTATACCTCTTTAGGCAGCGATGTTGACTTGGTCAAACTTGACCTAGTCTTTTTGTATTTTCCCCCTTTTCATACTAGGAGATGACAAATAAGCCACTTAGGTGACACCTCTGCATATTAGGAGTGTTTATTATGCTTCTTCATGGCCCCCCTTACCCATTTTATTATTTTTATTACAAGGAAAGAAAAATTAATGTTCCAATTTTCTTCATGAAAATGTGGGAACATTACAGTCCTCCCCTCCCAAAGATTGCTTGTCCTCAAGAAAGTGCAAGGGTAGACTGATCCCTCTTCTCCTATCTTGTAGCATCCACGTATGATGATCTCCTCCAAGGAATAGGATGCTATCTCATCAATAAGACTCCCACATTGCTTCTCCTCAGCATGTAAATTAGCTACCAAGCTATCAACACGAAAAATTGAGGTGCTTAAGAGAGTGGCAAAGTGATGTCTAGAGGTCCTCCCAAGGCATGGAGTCTAAAATGTGTTGGGAGACATTCCCCCCATGTGGACTCTCCATCCCCAAGCAATCAACCATGCAAAATGAGTCACCTTCCAACTAGGCAACTCCTGGAAATCCTCCTCCACCTTGGGCTCATGTAGAATAGGTGGGCTGGAAATCTGAACATGGTAGGCTTCATAGCCTACCCCACATTGTCCTCTTCTCCAATTATGATAAGTGTGGAGTGAAGGCTGAACTTGGGCTGCAATAGTGTTGCCATCAAGTGGCAAGATGAGGTCTAGATCTCCAAGGATCTCTCCTCCAATGCCATAAATCAAGTTGGCCCAAATCATCTGATATGTGATGAGTTGGAAGTCATCATCATATGGTATCCAATCAATCATATGGTTCACCTCATGGAGAAACAAATATCTTGTCATGGTGACCATATCCTCTCCCATACTCCCCTTAGAGCAGGTGCTGCAAAGAGTATGGAGGTCTTCTTCCCCAAAGGGCACATCCTCCCAATGTGTCTCTCCCTCCTTATGATACATATGGGGCTGCTGCTGATACATGGCTGAAACATAATGGTCCTAAAGAGAGACCCAAGCCATCCCATCAAATCCAACACTCATGGAGTGCCTCCCCGAAGAGCTCAAGCTCTCCAAATGGCTCATCCCATTTGAAAGCAAGAAGTGTAACATAGTAATCAAGGCTGGCCCACTTGTTTTTCTGAAATATGCAGCATGATAAGTATGGAGAACCATACTCCCTATGGGCATCCTAAACTCTTGTGCCACTCCTCCAATAGTGCTCCCCATGTCCAACATTCTACTAGCAGAATATGGGAGCATAAATATGTTAGAGCAAGGAGGTGAAACATAGCTCCACACATGGAACCAGTGTAGGGCATCATTGGCCTGCCTCAATAGATAGTGCAACAAGTGTCCTTTTAGCCACTTGTTTGCTGCCACATTCATCCTACAAGATGAGATCATGAAAACATAACTTGGTGCCAATGGTGCACACCGAAAATCCTGTGGCCTTCCCCCACAATCCACCAATCAGATGGCCATCATAATTGCTACAATTGACCATAAGTACAACAAAACATAATGTGCAAGAAGGGAAGATCCTACTTGATATGATATGCTACTCATAAAGATAAGAGAGTGCAAAACATAAAGAAAATGGTTACCTCCCTCATCATGTACTGCGGTCTTTGAGCTAAAATGACTCAAGTGAAAATTCTCCCTTACTGCAACAGAGTAGGGAAGTGGTTATGCCAACCATCTCATCATATCTTAGGCTATGCATCTGTCTATATGCTGATATACATCCCTTAGGATTCCCTCCCAAGTGGACTCCTCCATCAATAAATAGTATGCGTAAGAATGCATGAAAGGAGAATCCATAAATGCTGCATGTAGGTATCTTCCCTTGTGTTTTTGAACCCAAGCCAAGAATATCAAAATATAGTAAGGGATGCTTCCATCCATTACTCCTCATCCTTATCTCCTACATTCCTCCAAGGTACATCACTTGTGAAGTGGTATTGAGAACACTTCAACAAGTAATCCCAGCTCTTAAGTGACAGTGTTGTTGGCCTGTGGAGTAAGGCCACTGTCATCTCAAAGCTCAACTCTTTGACATGGATCTTGTCAAAGACTCTACTCATCATGTTGCTTCACATATAGAGTCCCTCCCATGAAGAAGGTACTACTTGGGAATCTAAGGCCAAGGAGCAGCCCCTTTTCACTATGCTAGTGCCTCCTCCTGCTCCTTCAACAACCAAATACAATCTGAGCAACAAGAATGTTTGCTGATCCTCCATACTCCCACCATACCAAATATATGATGGTGACATAATGAGTGGTAAGAAGAATTTCATCTCCTCATAATGCACCCATGCTCTTTTCTGCCCCATGGTGTAATTATCCTGCCAGTCCTCCTCCTTCTTCACATCCCACAAAGAAAGATAGTTCCTATGATGGCCAAACTCTCTCAAGAGTAGCCAACGCAGCATTGCCTCCTGCTGCCCTGTTTCATAAATTTGCAAGAGGTTCACCATCCTCTTGCCTCCCATCCACATCCACTCAACTCCTTGTGGATGTCCTCCTTCATCCTGCATCTTGGTATCCCCCCAACAAGGGCTACCATCTTCCCAAAACAGATTTTTGCCTTTACATTTCATGGGACATTGAAATACAATCTCTCCCATGACAAGATCTCCAAACCCCAGCCTCAACGGTGGTGCACAACACATCAATGGTGTATGAAGATGAGGGCACAACATAGTGAAAGTTTCCTTCTCTAGACAATTAGCATGTAAATATGTACAATATTGCATGAGAGATAAAAAATTAGGCATGTCTTGGAGAGATTTGGAAGAACCTTGTGTTGCTACAAGAGTTTCTTCCTAAATAATGCTGGAAGCCTCAAATTCTAGAGATAAAGGTTGCTTCTCCATCACTATGATAGCACTGGTATGTGCCTCTTCAACTGGTGGTGAGGGCTCCTCCCTCTTTTGACCAAATCTCTTGATCAATATTTGAGAAAAATCAGCAAGAGTAGAAACCCTTGCATGACTCCAATGGCTGAACCACCAAGTCTTTGCTTCACCCTCAAGGTGCAGCGCTGCAACTTCTACAGCCTCTCTATCTACTACAGGATGTAGCAAGAAGAAAGCCTCTAGCTTCTTCACCCAAACCTTTGCTGCACATGTGAGTGATCCATCGAACGTGGACAATAGAAATCTATTGCCTCTCATCATCCCATAGTTGTGGGGTCTTCTCTCTTCTTTCTGCTGAATACATTGTGGAAAATATAGAGTCTCTTGGAAGGCTCTAGGGTTTTCTTGGTATTCAGCAAGATACTCACTTAGAATCTCGAATTGCAAGTGTTTTTCATGCTCCATTTCTCCTCCTTGGTGAGAATAGGAAGTGCATGGTCCTTCCTCTTCTCCTTTTTTAGTCTTCTCAACCTCTTTGGAGAGGCCTTTTCTGGATCTAAAAACTGATGATAGAAATATCATCCTCTGCATCATCTTGACCTCTTCTATCTTCTTGATTTGAACTTCACAGGTTGAGCCAAGTTCGAAGCTCTAATACCACTATAATGTTCCTTCTCCGGGAATTTCTGCAATATGGTCTAGAAGGACGTTGTATAAGGAAGCCAATGCAAAAATAAGTTGAAAGGGGACTTGGATCCCTTCATTTACCGTTCATAAATTACACCTCCAGAATATTAGCTCAAATAAATAACCCTAGGAAGGTTATTCAGATCTCCCACTCCTAGGTGTTTCAAACAATGCTCAAAGGGAGAGCTACAACAATACATGAATTCCAACAAGTAGGAGTAGTGAAACATCAATACATATGGTGCAATAAGAGAGAATAGCCATTATATTATGTGCAACAGCAAATATATATACAATAACTTGAGGAAAGACCACTCAAGATAGGCCAGATCAGCCCCAAGACAGATGTACATGCAAAATTGAAAGTGCACAGCTACACAACCCAGCAACAAGCTATGATTGCGTAGTCTATAGTGAGAAATTATTGAAAACTGATATAGACACAATGATATAGCAATAGCAAGCTCAAATAAAGTGTGGGAGCAAGATCTCGACCCCGGAAAACAATACTACAACAATCCTCCAAGGGATTGGCAAAAATGTATAAATTGGAAAAATGCTGGAGTGCAGTGTAGCAACTGCAACTCAATAACAATAAAAAAATGGAGAAGGGTGGAATTGCTGAAAATGATGGAGAAACCTCCTCCAATTATCTTCAAAGTGAAAGGCTTCTCCCTTCACTAAAGATTACACTTTCCAATCCATAGTGTGAACCCCTCCTGCAAGTGCCCTCTGAAAATAACGCAATATGAGGAAGAGACTGCGTTGGGACTGAGATGAAACATATGACCCAATGCCAAAATATGCAATGAAGCTCCGGGATCTTCCTCACTGATCTCCCAGAGAAATAATGAGCTCCTCCTCTGCAAAAATAGCTCTAGAAGTGGGTGATAATGAATCCTCACTGCAATCCCCAGCAACTCAACGTTTCTGCACAACTGGAAAACGCTACAGCTGAATATGGTTACCTTGGCCTCAAGCTTGGATGTGAGGAGAATGAAGAACAGGTCCTCCAAATTTTCCCAATGAAGGAGAGGAAACTCCTAAATAAGAATCTCCCTTGTGCTAAGTAGCACAACTAATCCAGTTGAACAACTAGAGAGAGCAGACCAAAATCGAAATCTCAAAAATAATGAGCAATGGCTCTCCTTCCCCCTTTTATGCCAAGAGGAGGCTTCCTTGCCATGGACCCCACCCATTAGGGTTTCTCTCATCCAATGATATCCCTCTTATCAAAACTGCGATGTCTTCTCATGCAAGCTATACCTCTTTAGGCAGCGTTGTTGACTTGGTCAAACTTGACCTAGTCTTCTTGTATTTTCCCCCTTTTCACACTAGGAGATGAAAATAAGCCACTTAGGTGACCCCTCTGCATATTAGGAGTGTTTATTATGCTTCTTCATGGGCCCCCTTACCCATTTTATTCTTTTTATTACAAGGAAAGAAAAATTAATGTTCCAATTTTCTTGATCAAAATGTGGGAACATTACATGAGGGCGCACTCGTGCGACAGGTTGGTGGGTCGAGCCCACTTGGAAAGGGTTTCCTGCACAAAATAAGTAATGACGACACATGATTTCCCATGAATTGAGCTCCCACAAGGGGGTCTCATAATTATTTTTAGAAAATTAACTAGATTAATGTTTAGGTGTTAAAAGTCGGTTTATAATTGATTGATTATGAAACATGGACATATTAACAAATGATAACAGTTTGTTGTCATTGATGAGATAATGCAATGATTTGCGCAACAGGGAGAACGCCCGCACATAGGCATGGTACATGCAATAAGTTGGTGGGTCATCCTGACTTGGCAAGGGGCGCCCACACAAAAGAAGCAATTTCGCCCCATGAGTTCCCATGACTTCCCATGAATAGAGTTCCCACAAGGGGTCTCATAATGATTTTTTGAAAATTGATTAAATTAATGGTTCAATGTTAAAAGTCAATTTATAATTACTTGATTATGCAACATGGTAATAACAAATTATAATATTTTGTTGTCATCATGATTGATGAGCTAATGCTTTGTGTTCAATGATTTTCACAACAGGGTGAATTCCCACACCCTAGTCACGGTTGCACGATTGCAGGGTGCATGGGCGCCCATGGAGGCGTCATGTGTTGGGTACGCCAGGGCACCTTCCTGATGAGGGCACTGATGTGATGAGTTGGTTGGTCGACCCGACTTGGCAAGGGGCACCTGCACAAAAGAATTAATGTTGGCCCATGACTTCCCGTGAACTAAGTTCCCATAAGGGGGTCTCATAATGATTTTTATAAAATTGACTAAATTAATGTTTAGGTGTTAAAATCTACTTTATAATTGATTGATTATGCAATATGGACCTACTAACAAATGATAATATTTTGTTGTCATTGATGAGCAAATGTTTTGTGTTCACTAATTTTCATAACAGGGTGAACACCTAAACCCTAGGTGCAACCGTACGAAGGCAGAGCGCACGAGTGCCCATGGGGGTGTTATGTGTTGGGCATGCCACGAAACCCACCCGATAGGGGTGCTCGTGTGACGAGTTGTTAGGTCAACCCGACTTGGCAAGGGCACACCCGCATGAAGGCGGGGTGCACAGGCGCCCATGAGGGCGTTGCATGTTGGGCACACCAGGGCGCCTGTGTGACAAGTTGGTGGGTCAACCTAACTTATCAATGGGCTCATATAAAAAATAAGTAATGTCAGCCCATGAATGCCCATGAATAAAGTTACAACAAGGGGGTCTCATAATTATTTTTAGAAAATTAACTAAATTATTGTTTCAGTGCTAAAATTTGTTTTATAATTGATTGATTATGCAACATGGTACTAACAAATTATAATATTTTGTTGCGATCATGATTGATGAGCCAATGATTTGTGTTCACTGATTTGCACATCAAGGCGAACGCTCATGCCCTAAGCGTGCCCACATGAAGGTGGGGAGCTTGAGCGTCCATTGGAGTGTCACATGCTGGGAGCACTAGGGAACTCGTGCGACAATTTGGTGGGTTGTCCTGAATTGAAAACTAGGGGTGCCCACACAAAAGAAGAAATTTTGGCCCATGACTTGAGAATGGGGCCAACGTTGAATTTTTTTTATTTTGCGCTCATATGCTATGACTTTGGACATGGTTATGGTAGATGCATGCATTGACGACATGGGAGGGTTTTAAGACTCAAATATGACTCAGAAATAATTTGAAAATCAAATGAAAAAATTATAACATATATAAATGTCAAGGAGATGAAATTATTTATTACTATTTACCAGTTGCGGGCTTATAATGTACTTCATAGTCCAGAGGCTGAGAAAATTCCTTATCCTTCCATTTGAGTAAAATTCTTACCCTTCATCGTCATATTTTTCATCATCATCATCATCAACATCGTCATCATCACCATCATCTTTGTACCGGTTGGGTTCGACGATAGGTGAAATAGGAAACATGGTGGTCAGGCATACATGGTTTAATAAAGCTCTAAAAACTAAGACTTGATAAACAATGCCCCATAAAAAATTTCATGGCATGAAACCTTGTATAAATATTTATTAGTATTATCCTTGTAGATTTCATTTTTCTGTGATTATTATATTATTTCAAAATTCTTTCTGGATCCATCACATGTGAGATAGTGTAGATGATTGATGTTTTGAACCATCAAATGCCTAAATGAAATGCAAGTAATTTTATTAGTGCTTTACAAAAAAATGAATTTCCTCTAAGTAAATGGAAGTTCTCATAATAATATAACTTGAAAAATATTCTCTCAAAGTTGTAAATGACAAATAAACATAAGCTTCATAAATAAATGAAATTGTAAATTTCTCCAAGTAAATGCCACAAACCGTAAACTTGTAGAAAATGAAAATGAGATGAAGCTAAAAGTATTATATTTCTTGTAAAGTGAGCAAATGGCTTTAAAATAAGTGAGAAAAATAACCAATGAGGTTGTAGTGATGAAAACATAAAGCAATTTGTCAATTTAACTAAATCAAAACTTTGCCACATAAATTGAGATACTTGCATATAAGAAATGAGTTGCTCCAAAGTGAAAATCCCAAGTTTTACTTCACAAAAAATTGAAATGCAAGGCATAAAATGGAAACTTGTAGTGAAATTCAACTTAGAAATTTAAATGTGATGGTCATATTGTGTTAATTCTCAAAGCATGCAAACGAGAGTGAGAATGAAAACTAAGAGAACAAATGCAAAATCAATCTACCCGCATATTCCTCCTTTTAAATAAGGAGAAGGGATGCCATGGGTAAAAAACAAGCTCCCACAAGAAAAACTAAGCCTTTTATTAACTTATTACAAAGATGTGAAAGCCTCTTAAAAGGCTGCCCAAAAGATAAAGGGGATTTGTACAAGATGAGAGCTAGAAATAGATAAATTACCCCTCCAAACTATGGTAACCTCAAAGGGCAATGTAGTCCTTCTAAAATCAGAAAATTAAAATATCCAAAAGGGCCCATGGCCTAGCCTTCTATGCAGCTCCTTCTAGTGTCCACGACCTCCTTGGAATGAATCTTGAATGTTTGAGAGGTCCTACAAGAAAATAGTTAAAGTTTCAATGTCTTTCCTCAAGGCTCTTTTTGTCAAAACTCCAACTATGGGCTGCAAAAACAAGACACTATTAGTGTAGAGAGAGCATGTAAGACAAATAAATGTAATGAAAAATAATGTATAAGAAACCAAATCCAGTGATGGGAGTGAACCCCATCACTTGCTTAGTTTAGAAAATGCTCTCAAATAGCTAAATAAAAAAAATGAAACATTTTTTTTGGAATAATTTTAAGTATAGAAACATTTTTCTTGTGTACAAGCTATTCTCAAGAAAACCCCTGCAAAATCACTTTATAAATGAAATGTGGAGGCTAAAAAAACGAATGAGAGCTCCTTCAAGAATGTATCAAGAGTGGGTTGGTATCTCCAAATACTTCCCCTTATGCTTGATTCGACAAGATGTTTCCTCTACAAAAATTCAATCAAGAATTAGTCCCATATAGATTTAGCAAATAAAAAATGACAAGAAACTCTAGAGATTTATTGCAAAATAACTAGAGAATTCTATATCTAGGGCATACTTCTAAATCAAATTCCAATGCAAGATAACTTTACATTAACAAGTCTACAAGAGAATATGGAAATAAACTAGATCAAAGCATGAGTAAAGGACATTATACTAATAATCCACCATCCATCACATTCCAAACGAAGAAAAAGTCAATAATGAAACCCCCAAAGTCTTTTATTGCAAATAGAGAACACGTGTACACAAGGGGCAGAGCTTCCCCTGTGAAAATTTTTGAATCTACCCTAAAAAGCCTACTGCAGTAAATATGATTTTCATTACCTATTTGCCTTATTTAAATTACAAGTTACTTTTTCTGAATATTCAATAAAACAACTAATGCAAATACACTGCATCCTACACAATTATACAGATAAAGTACTAAAAAATAATTTGACCAAACAAACAAAGAACATGAATTTTTCAAACAAATGTCACTGGAAAAAACCAATGTGGGAAAACTGGTGCATTAGTTATGAGGGTTTATATTATTATGCAGATTTTTGAATACAATCTAGGGTGCAAAATCCAGCTCACCCAACCGAAAAAATCATCGGCAAAAGTACTTCTATCCGAAGACATATTTTGGTGGATCCAACAACAGAATGAAGAAACCCCACAAGTGACTGTGCAGTCCCTAATGTTGCGCAACAATGGCTGCAACTAGCTCTAAGCTGATACTGCGCCACCTCTCATAGTGGTTGCATCACCCTCTCTGTGAACCTTCCTGGCTTAGTAATCGATTTGTTGGATGGCTGCTCGATCTGCCACACAGAAACCCCAACGCAGTTGCTCAAGTGACTGCGTCACCCTCTCTGAGCTATGTTGTCCCTCCTGGTGCTGATCAACTTCTTTGCAATTGTATTCTCAGCCTTGGATGGAAATCCCACTGCCGAATTTCCCCTCACTGCACTGAATTACTCAGATCTAATCTTTGTCCAAGCACTGCTCTGTCAAAATAATTCAATCTCTAAATTCGGTCTTTGTGTGTATTCTCCAACTGACCCCAAGTCTTTCCTTTATACTTTTCCTTTTGATGAATCAATGGCCATGATCTAATCTCTATTCGACGAATAAGATTGGAAAAGACTTGATATTCGTCACTCAAAACATTCTTGCCCACATGTTCAATTAATTCACTTTAATTATTTAATGTCCCTAACTTTACACTTAGGGTCCCCATTAAAATAATTATTTATTTGAATAACTTAAGCTCTAGTTGGAATTTCTCCAAACGATTTTTGGGTCTTGGAGATCTCATGTGTCCTAGCTCCTCCACAAAGTTTCGGAGGTAGAGCACATCCAATATTACCCAAAAATCAACATCCCCGTGCATAATAGCTCATAACAATGATTTTATAGTGAGAGCCAATAGCTCTATTATATATAAGTTTGGGAGCACTTCCCTAGTAAAATGGTGAAAATACCAATGCTCTGTCATGTAAATTCGAATTTCCAATTGGCAACTTGATTTCTCCCTATGAGGCCCACACAATCCTTGATGAGGGAGATTGAATTAGATGAGAGGGCATGTAGGAAAGTGAAGTGGAGTGGTAGGAGACCACTCTCCACCTCAATCAAGTAAACTCTAATCCAATCTCAAGTCAACTCATGATATCTCCTTAAAGCTCGAGTTAACTTCCTCAAATCTCGAATCTTGTCATTGGAACTCGTTGTCTTCTCAACAAAAAAAATTGATTTTCTTGATTTGTGGCTTATGTGGAGTCCACATCACTTAGCAACTCAAATTTGACCTTTATATGAATTTCCACCTCATTTCCACATCATGTGAGCATGTGTGGATATTTATTTTTCTCCATTTATTTAATTTTTGGGCTAATTTATTGCCATATTTTCCACAAAACTTAAGAAAAGGGGTTTTGAGGGTCTAGAACTTATTTTTTACTACTCAAAGTGTGTCATAGTAGAAATTTGATGTAACACCCTCCTCCGACATCTACCCAAGTAATCGAACAACCGCGGTAAACATGTGACGAAGAGTTACTATGACATGATTCAACTCCCTATGCATCAGTTAAGGAAGTGGAACTGGCAGAACACAACCAACCTGACCTTCTACATGTGCAACAGAACCCCTATGAGCCATCTAACCCTTCCAAGTGACCATCCCCTGAGACAAACTGTCATTTTACTGCATTAAAGCCTTATTCGCTCCCATGACATGGGCATGCATGTTACTAGGACCCTCCAGTCGCTCCCACAACAAGGGCATGCCTGCAACTAGGGACTTTTCTAGGTAGTTCTACCAACGACTCTAGATTTTGTGCCACTTTTTTAAGGTCAGGAATCAGTCCACTATCCAGAACTCCATGAAACTTCTAGGAATGATAAATAACATGGAAACAAATATGCTAATGCAAAAAATTAACTAATGTCTTGACTGGAACCCTACTAGCCATGACAAGAATTTCATCAAACATATCACACATATGTAATATATAGGTAATAAAAACAAATCTGAGCATAAGGGTCTCACACTTGTCTGAGAATCGCTAAGAAGCATTAATGCCTCATCACAATAATTGCATTACCATCTATTAAGCCATATATTCATTGTACATTCATTGATTAATCAAAACATGATGAGAGTTATACATCATCGATGTCATAAAACTCACTCATAACCATCATATAACCAACAGAAATATCAAGGATATAACAACCATATAAACCACGTATAAACAAGTATATTTACCCATAAAATACAAAGGAGGAAGAGCTCTTATTGATGATTGCATCAGCCGACCAGGTATGGGACTTCCATAAACCACCCAACCATAGATTAGGCTGAATCAAACCTCTCTTTCAATCAATCACCCTCGTGCCATATTCCAAGAATGGATGTGGTATCTCATAAAACAAATCAATCAAAACCAAACCAAGGCTTCTAGAGGAAAAACCACCTCAACCCTCAACGAAGTGATTCCATCTCACTGTTATAAATCACTAACCATCACCAGATTGGTCTCTACCCGAGTTGTCCAAGGCTCCAGAGTGTTTGTTCCAACCAGGGCTTCCAGGACTAGTAACTCAACCCACAATTGTCGTTGGGATTCCGGAGTGTTTGTCTAGCCAGGGCTTCCAGGACCAGTAACTCAACCCACCAAGGGCTTCCAAACCATTTTTACAACCAAGGCTTCTACGAAAAGTAACTCAACCCAAGTTGTTACGGGGCTTCTAGAGCATTTTTCCAACCAAGTCTTCCAGGAACTAATAACTCAACCCACAGCCAAAGGCACGTGAAAAAGTCAAGGCTAGGAAAAACCACTGTCAATTCAGGAAATCATCCATGCCAATGACAGATCATAACCAAATAACCACATGCATATGTTGTGCATGCCAAAACTATTACGAAAATCATACATGCAACTCAGTACCTATAAGAAAAACCCATTGTATTTGTTGATCCTGATGTTCTCATGCACTTTCCTGCTTTTCCTTTTCCTTCTTCCTCCAAATCTCAAGTATGCCACAATCCTCCAAGAGTGATCCAATAAAATCTATAAATGTCTAAGAGTATGAGAGAAATAGAATAGAATGAAAGCTCCAAAACTGAACTGAAAAAAGTTTGTAAATTGATCTTCATAAGCCTTTTTATTAATGAGGCCTCTAACTTCTTTCCATTTTTTTCTTTCATCTTCCTTCTCACATGAAACCTGTGACCTTTCACCTTGATTTTCTCTCATTTTCCATTATTTTCATAAATAAAATGTCAACAAGTGTTTCATGCCTTTCCAAAGCCTTAGTCATTTTCTTTGCCAATTTCCATAGGCATAATAAACCATATGAACACCCACACTAGGATTCTTTTCCCAACATTCAACTTGGAATACGTGTCCCATGACCAAGGTTTTATTTTTTACATTTATCAAATTTTACATGGATTTTTTACCAAGGCTATTACAGAACCCTACCCCTTAGGGGAACATCGTCCTCAGTGTTAAATTCCACCTACAAACATACTACCCATGGAGCTTTATAACTTAGCTTGTTGTAGTATTTACAATGAACACCTACTGAAAAGAAAACCAACATGAAAACATAACATCACGACAATCATAACGACATAACACCCATACCGTTTATTGGAGCTCTATAACATAACTCATTGCGGTATTTAGATCCATATACATATGTACATAAACCAAAAAATCACACCAAAACATATACCAAAACATTCGCTCAACCAAAGAATAGAGAAGGATACATAGCCTGCATTTGATATGCCATCTCCCATGTAGCTTCAACGGGCCCAAAGTGCTTCCACTGCACTTTAACCTACTCAGTTGCTCGCTTCTGGGTGCAAAATGCACTGAGTTTCCAACTGTAATTCTCCTTTTGGCCCCACCTGCAATACAAACTAGTCAATCACATGATCAACATCTTTAACATACTTTTTAAGCAATGACACATGGAAAACATCATAGACTTTCACTGTCATAGGCAGTGCAAGTCGATAGGCTACTAGTCCAATCCTTTCAAGAATCTTGAAAATTCCACAAAACCCAGGTGCCATCTTGGCACATGATCCAATCCTCAAGGAGTTCTTCCTAGGCTTGATGCGCAAATACACATGTTCCCCAACCTGAAACTCCTTAAAAAACGTGTTCCGATATGCATAGCTTCTCTATATATCCTGTGCTGGCTTTAGATTCTTCTTGATTACCTGTATTTCCGGTTCCATTTCTACTAACATATCCAGTCCTATCAATACCCTGTTAACTAGATCACTCCAACTAATAGGAGTATTATAAATCTAACCATATAGTGTCTCAAACAGACTCATCCTCAAAGACTCCTGATACCCATTATTGTAAGCGAACTCAACCAATGGAAGGTACTCTTCTCACTTTCATTGTTGATGCATCACATACATCCTCAACATGTCCTCCAATATCCTGTTGACCCTCTCTATATGTCCATCTTTCTACAGATGATAAGTTGTACGGAAGGCCAACTCTGTACCCAAACCTGCAAATAACTCTTTGGAGAACCTAGAAGTAAACTTAACATCCTTGTCTGACACAATCTTCTTTGGAACACCATGCAACCTCACTACACCTTTTATGAAGACATGTGATACATAATTGGTTGAATAAGTAGAATTCAATGGAATGAAGTGCGCTACCTTTTTCAACATGTCAACCACAACTATAATCGAGTCATAATGTCTAGATGTCCTCGGAAAACCTGTGATGAATTCCATGGAGATGACCTCCCATTTCCACTCTGGAATCAAGATCGGCTATAGTAACCCACCTGGATGGTTACACTTTTCCTTTACCTGTTGATAATCCAAGGATATCGCCACAAACTCTGCCACTTACTTCTTCAAGTTTGGCCAGTAGTAGAACTTATTCATTGCTATCAATGCCTTTTTATATTCTGGGTGATGTAAATACGATTTCACATGAAACTCCCTCAAGATAGTCTTCTTGAGCTCACTATTGTCTGGCACATATATTTTGTCCCTAAATCTGACCAAGCCATCTGTTGTGAGACGATAGTCCACATCGTGTGCACTTGTACTTGTACCTGTACTCTGCTGTAACTGGTGCTTGATGTTATTTTTTGTAGCATTAGATGTGTTCTAGCCTTGAAATTTTGTGGAGAGGCTAGAATACATTATATCTCCAAAACCCAGAAATCATTTCTAGAAATTCCACTTAGAGATAACTTAATTAGATTATTAGTCTGTTTTTAATTATTTCGTAAGTATAAAATTAGGGAATATGATTAATTAATCAAAATTAATTAAGTTGTGGTGTGAATTGTTAGTATGAATCTTTCGTCGTAAAATATCACTTTAGCTACGCATAACAAATAGCCCTAACATCGATTATGGCTGCAAAATATCCTTAAGTCTTCTGCACAAATTCAGATCTAAGCACAAAAAGACATTAAGCAGATAAAATATAATATGGCTCCATGCATCCAATAGACAAGACAAGAACAAAGTGTTTAAACGAATGATTTGTATTATATTAAAGAATGGAGCACCTGAGAGGAAAACAAGAAAGGTGTTTTCCGGTTCTCCTCAGTGGGATGGGTTCTTGGAAGTCCTCAGTGTTTTAGATCTAAAATTCCTCTCTCTTATTGGTGTAGAAAAACAAACATGGAACTCAATGGGAGTTCATAAAGCAAAATGGAAAATGGTGACCAAGAGTAGATCCAGAGTGATCTAATGCAATGAAGGTGACTAATGAATGGGGAAAACCCTTCTATTTATAACAAAATATTGGGGTGTTCTAGAACTCGGTACATGAATAAAATATTATTAATCACATTCTAGAATCACCCTTTAGGAATATTTTATTATATTTGTTGGAGGGAAAAGGTCTTTTGACTTAGGTCAATTCCTTTATTTATAAACAATAAATAAATAAATGATTTATTTATTATTTTAAGAAGATGATGGGAATATAATTAAATAAATAATGATTTATTTAATCAATTTCCTTGTTTTGGGTTAAATATGACTAGGAAATATGGACAAATGTTATTTTATATGGTGAAAGCAATTTTACTTAGGGTAAAATTGGTCTTACATGGTGTACTTGGGTTCATCTAATGATAATGGGTTAGAAGACCAAAAAAATGGTGTAACATGAATATTCTAGAAAGTCACATGGATTGATTTTGTTATCACCAAAAATTGATCACCTAACCATTTCTAACTAGGTGGATTGAAGTACACCATGTAAGACCAATTTTACAATAGTAAAATTGATTTCACTATACAAAATAATTTAATAAACCATATTTTATTAAGTTATTTTTGGTTAAAACAAGAAACTCCATGAGGAATAATTAAATAAATCATTATTTATTTGATTTTATCTAGAAATAATTAATTAAACCAATTTTTAACTAATATTCCTTGTCACATTTGACCCAATTATGAGAAATAATTAGAGAAATAATTATTTATCTTATTTTTCTCTAGGAATAATTAATTAAATCATTATTAGTTATTATTCCTTGTTAAATTTGACTAAATCACCTAGGAATAATTAAACAAATCATTATTGGTTTATTATTTTTTAACCACATTCTTGAAATGATAAATACATCATTTATTTGTTTATTATTTCTAAATAAATGTATTTAACCAATTTAAATATCTTTTCCCTTCAACAAAAAATAATAAAATATTTCAAGTGGTTAGATCTAGATTATGGTTAATAATATTTTATTATTCTCCATTTTCGAGGACAACTCAATATTATTTTATAAATAGGAGGTTTTTTCCAGTTATTCTTCACTTTGATCATTCTCATTGTCGCTACCATTTTCTTTTTCCATCTGAGCTCCCACTTCAGTTCATCACATATTTCGGGATTCCATATCATTGAGAGAAAAAGACTGACAAAGATGAAGCATTAAGGACAACCAAGAACCCATCCCATTTGAGGGGGACTGATAACACTTTACTTGTTTCCTTCACCAGGTGTTATATAATATTGAAATCATTCTTTAAACTTGCCTTGTCTATTGGTCATTTGGAGTTACTTTTGCATCAATTTTTTTTTTTTTTTTTGTTTAACTGCTTTTACTGCATAGATCTGGGTTTTGCAGGATTTGGTTTAACTTTATATTGTAGATCTAAAGGGTTAAACAACAATTTATGTTGTTAGGGATATAATTCATCTGCAGATTAAGTAAGGTCTTTTTAGTACACTTGTCGAAAGATTTTATAGTAACAGATTTATAGTTAATCATAGCCATTGATTAAGATCTAATCTTGGTCATTGAAGTCTCAATGAAGGATCATAGGAAGAAGACGGCGGGGATTAGAGAAATCAATTTAGAGACACTTGAGAGTTTTATTTTACTGAGAAATTGATTTCCAGAGTAGAAACATTTTGTTTCTGGAAGTGATTCAATGAGGTCGAAGCAGTGAGAGAGGCATTGAGATAGTGAAGCCATAGGAGGCATTCCAGATCTGATGAGTACATTTGCAGAGAGGTAGAGAAGCCACAGTGAAGCCGACGCAGTGGAAGCACAATAACTTCAGTGGGTGATTCGGATTTGTTGGAGGAGAAGCAATGATTTAGTGTCAGAAGCTGGGCAGAGCTTCCAAAGGCCAGGAGGGTCAATTTCGCAGACAGTAGTTGACAAGACAACTTGAGGTGACACATTTTTGAGGCGAGTTACGCAGAGCCTACGTGAGAGTGGCGCAGTGACTACGCATAGACAGTTTGGACGGATCCAAATTGAGTTGAGGTAAGTGCTCAGATTCGCCTGTGGAGTGAGGAAATTCCTTCCTAGATATTTCTGCCAGTTTTTTTTTGTAGGATTTTCAGTTTGGGCACCAAATTGTACTCAGTTATTTCACTACTGCATAATAATAAAACCTTCAGTTGTTGCACCAATTTTCGCAAGTTGGGTTTTTTTGGGGACATTGGTCCAAAAATAATGGTGTTACTTTGTGTGTGTGCATATATTTCTTCCGACATTTTAATTCTTATGTAGTTTATTTGTGTAGGTTACAGTGTGATTAATTCAGTGTTTGTCATAGAAAACTACAAATAAATTTTTTGGTTAATTAAACAATTAGGAGATTAATTTCTAGTTGTTGCAATAGGATTCGAGGTTAGTCGAATTTTCACTAGGTATCAAAACACATATGATCAGCTAGAGAGCTCAGTAGCAGAAGAGGGTTAGGGTCATGGCTAGTAGGGTTGCTCAGCATGAGAAGTGGTTCGAAACCCTAGAGGGTTGCATAGTTCCTTGGCCAAGAGGGCATATTTCTTGAGGAAAATCGGCTTTTCTGAGAGAGCGACAAAAAAACTCAATTTCTCCAAATCGAGAAATTCTAGAGGTAAAGGGAGCATCCAATATTTTTCTTGCAGAGAAGATCTTGAAATGGACGCAGTAGTTTTTCAGCAGCAAAGCTAGCGTCAGGAGGAGGAAGAGCACGCACTGAAGGAAACTTTACCTCAAGGAACTTCTAGTATCAAGAAGTTTTATTTACCTTGTAGATCAACAATCGTTATGGGCAGAGTATCTCACTCCAGAAGGGAGTGAGTAGAGCTGAGAAATAACTTAGTAGAAGTGAAGATGAGATTTTTGGCATTTGTTGTTGATATAGACACAACCAGGCTTTGGGATTAGGACAGGTTGGATGGATCTTCCAACTATGTGATCTGGAAGGCAAGGATTTCCTTCTAAATGAGTATGATCTCAAAGCATTCATCAATAACGTGGTAGTTGTCGCCACAGATCCATATCAGTTGAAGCAATACAAGAAGGAGATGGAAATGGCAAAGAGATTGATCTTTAATGGAGTTAGGGATCATGTGATATCTCACATAGCAGCCATTGGAACGACCAATGAGATGTGGGACTCTCTTTCCACGCTATACCAGGGAACTTCCAAGCAACGAAAGATGTACTTAGAAGAAAATTTGAGTTGCACCTGTATGCGGAAGGGGGAGCACATAGATCCTTTCCTTACCAGGATCCAGTAGACCCGAGATGAGCTGGCAACTGTATGGTCAACACCTCAACCCACAGAGCTAGTGTGAGTAGCTCTCAACTCTATCTCCGAGGAGTGGTAGGTGTTTGTCCAAAGTATTTTGGGGTAGAGAAACCTTGCCAATATGGGACATGATGTGGGGAGACTTGCAGCAGGAGGAGTTGAGGCGAGATCTGATGAAGAGCACCATTAGTGATAAAAACAACAACAATGGATCGAAGGAGGTAAAGGAAGAGGATAGTGTGGGTCTCACATCGAAGGATCGCAGTTAGGAACAAGGGGAGCATAGAAAGAGGAAGGACCTGTCGAAGGTCAAGTGCTTCAGGTGTGGCGAGATAGGCTAATACATTTCTCAGTGTCCTCTCAAGAAGATGGACAAGGAGGAGAAGCAAGACCAACATGAAGCTTCTGCTGAGATTGATAGTTTTTCCTCGAGGCTGGAGGAAGACCTCGCCATGATTGCAGACATCCCTCCAAGGGTGAGGTGGGGTGACTTGGTTTTGCAGCCCCAGAGTGCTACATATGGGTATAATTATTGAGGAGGTCCACCTCTTGAATCAGTACGTTACTACGGGATCCCACAATATTTCAGTAGTGGAATGGACCAATGGCAGTTGATGCAGTCAGATTCCAAAGCGAAAGTTGCAGTGACTAGTATAAATCGGATGTTGGGGAGCATAGTGCAGAGTTGGAAACAGTGAAGTTGGCACATTGCAGAGTCAACAACAGTGCAGAGCCTTCAGTGACAATGCAGAGGCTAGTAGCAGTTATGACTCGGGTGATAGATGCATCATAATGGACACATTTGGTTCAATATTTTGTATATTTCTAAATGGCAGCAATAATAGATGAGAGGGAGTTGTAGATCTTGTAGTAGAAGCAATAACAAAGTTGTAGTGCAGATGTAGTGTTGGCAGCAGTTAAAGAGGGTCAGTAGCAGCACGAATGCAACACATATCAAAGTTGTGCAGTGGTTTATGGGTAGCAATAGCCAAACATCAACAACATGCTACGAGATGGCACAAAAGCATAGTATTGCAAGAGGAGAAATATTACTATAACACATTCCTTGCTAAGAGGTGTTGGGTATGTGTTATATTCTTTCCACGACTAAGCACGCACGGGGGGGTCACAGGGGGGGCGGTAGCCCCCCCTGTCGGGGTCCGGGGCAGTGCCCTGGTGAAAATTTTTGGTCCTTAATTTCCGGTGGGTAGTCCGCGTCCATGGTTTTGTGCATGGTTTTGCACATGGTATTGGGGTACGATGGTTTTCGGCCCCTGGTATTTTTGTAGATCCGGTCAAGGGAACTATGGTTATGTTATAATCCAGGGTTTATGGATTGGGGTTTATGTATGCTTCGGCATGTGTATATATGTGTGTTGTAACACTAAAAGATATATAATGAAAAATCAAGCTGGTCGTCCCGATTCGGGATCCAGGGGAAAATCTCTGTGTTTATCTGTTTTATGTTTTATGCTCTCGTTATTGTTTATTTTCTGTTACAAGATTCGTGTGTAGATAATTTCTGTTCAGGGTTAAAACCTACATTTGGTATCGGAGCTATTTCGGCTTCAAGGGGATGCCTTTGCTGCTAAGGGTTTTTTGCTTGGGCCTGAGGTAGACCCTGTTCAGTGGGAGATCTAAAGGATCGATTCTTGCTGTGAAAGAAGATGGCGAGCGGCGGGAAGATAGAGATCGAGAAATTTAATGGTCAGAGTTTTGAGTTGTGGAAGCTCAAGATGGAGGATCTGGTGGTGGATAAAGATCAGTGGATCGCGGTAGATCCAGGTACTAAACCAACGACAATGTCAAATGAAGACTAGAAGAAACTGGATCGGAAGGCTAAGAGCACAATACGGTTGTGTGTCTCAGATTCAGTATTGTTGAATGTATCTGGGGAAGCTACGACGAAGACCTTGTGGGACAAGCTAGGGACTTTGTATCAATCTAAGTCTCTGGTGAATAAGTTTTTCCTGCGGAAAAAGCTGTATAACCTGAGGATGAAGGATGGAGACTCGGTGACAAAGCATCTGAACGCCTTTAATATTGTGGTAAGTCAGTTGTCGTCTGTTGATATTAAAATCTCAGATGAAGATAAGTGCATCAGTTTGTTGTGCTCTCTACCAGACTCGTGGGACAGTCTGGTTATTACAATAGGTAGCAATACAACTACCTTGAACTTTGATGATATTGTCTCAGCCTTGCTGTCGGAGGAAATGAGACGGAGAAATATGGAGGGTCAGAATGGAGATGCCTTATATGTACGAGGAAGGTCCTAGAATAGAAACAAGAATAAGGTTTCGAGTGGGAGATCTAAATCTAGAGGGAGATCTAAATCTCCTGGAAAGTTTGTAAAGGTGTGCTAGAAATGCGGAAAGGAAGAACACTACAAAAAGGAATGCAGATCTAAAGCTCCTGAGAAAGGAAAGGGATCTTATGAAGCTCCTTCTGTAGAGGCAAAGACCACCTCAGATGAAGGTGGGGATGTGTATTTGACTTCTTCTTCAAATACACATGTAGATCATGAGTCATGGTTGATTGACTCAGGTGCATCCTTTCACTTCACTCCCCATAGGGAGTGGTTCTGTGAGTATGAGAAATATGATGGTGATGTCTTCCTAGGGGATGATAGAAAGGCCAAAATCATCGGATGTGGAAAGTTCAAGCTGAAGCTGCAAGGTGGAAGGATTAGAAAACTTCTTGGTGTTCTGCATATTCCTGCATTGGCCAGAAATCTGATTTCTGTAAGCAAGATGGATGATGCAGGTGTAAAAACAGTGTTCGAGAAAGATGCCTGCAAAATGGTTCGGGGAGCACTGGTATTAATGCGGGGAGTTCGGAATGGAACTCTGTACAAGCTACAAGGTAGCACATTTATTGATGGGTGTAACAGTTCTGTGGTTCCTGAAAGTGGGACGGAAAGCCTAGCTGTGTCTGGAGAAAAGACCATGCTATGGCATCAAAGGCTTGGACATATTGGAGAGAAGGGCCTTCAGATACTGCATAGAAATGGTATGGTAAAAGGTATGTCTAATTGCTCTCTAGAATTTGATTTCTGTGAACATTGTGTATATGGGAAGCAGAATCGGGTGAGTTTTCCCTCTGGTGCTAAGAGGGCGAACAAGATATTAGAACTTGTGCATAGTGATGTGTTTGGGCCTGTGTCAGTTCCGTCACTGGGAAAGTATGTGTACTATGTTTCATTCATAGATGACTTCTCAAGGAATACATGGATATATTTCTTGAGGAAGAAATCTAAAGTCTTTGACAAATTTAAAGAATTTAAGGCTCTGGTGGAAAACCAGACAGAGAAGAAGATAAAGGTGCTGAGGACAAATAATGGTGGGGAGTTCTGCAAGAAGGAATTTGAAGAGTTCTGTAAGAAGTGTGGTATAGCACGACATAAGACTACTCCATACACACCACAACAAAATGGAGTTGCAGAAAGAATGAACAGAACACTGATGGAAAAGGCAAGAAGCATGCTCAGTGGTACCGAGTTAGGACAAGAATTCTGGGCAGAGGCAGTGGAGACTGCATGCTATCTGGTTAACAAATCACCTTCATCAGTGTTGGAGGATAAGACCCCACATGAGGTATGGACTGGTAAGAAACCTTATCTTTCACATCTAAGGGTATTTGGATGTGATGCATATGTACATGTTCCAAAGGAGAAAAGGACCAAGTTGGATAATAAATCTGAAAGGTGCATCTTTATTGGGTATAAGGACGGT
Source organism: Pinus albicaulis (assembly GCA_034641835.2). Lineage (NCBI taxonomy): Eukaryota > Viridiplantae > Streptophyta > Pinopsida > Pinales > Pinaceae > Pinus > Pinus albicaulis. The sequence goes on from CM076582.1 coordinate 566,388,796, forward strand.
TTAAAGGGTTACAAGCTTTGGAACCCAGAAACAAGGAAGGTTGTGTACAGCCGAGATGTGGTGTTTAGAGAAGTGAAAGATGTTGTTAAACATGAAGTCCTACCAAAGGAACCTGAGAAGATAGAGTTTGAGCTAAAGGAGGATGAATCGGACTCTACAACAGAAGAAGACTCAGAAGATGAAGAGCCACAAACTCCAGCTTTGAGAAGATCAGTTCGGGAAAGAAGGCAACCAGAAAGGTATAGTCCATCTGCTTTCTGTTCAGGTTTTGCCTTAAATATAACTGATGATGAACCCAGAACTGTTAGGGAGGCAGTAGATTCAGAGGATGGAAAACTCTGGAAGGAGGCCATGGTTGATGAAATGGCATCCTTGCACAAAAACGATGCATGGGATCTGGTGGAGTTGCCGGATGGAAGGAATCCCATTGGGAGAAAATGGGTGTTTAAGAAGAAGATCAATGTAGAAGGCAAGGTGGAGAAATACAAAGCTCGGTTGGTAGCGAAAGGTTATTCCCAGGTGCCGGGAATTGATTTTGGTGATATTTTTCTCCTGTTGCCAAAGTTACTTCTATTAGATTACTTTTATCTGTTGCTGCTGCATTTGATTTTGAGATAGAACAGATGGATGTGAAGACAACATTTCTTCACGGGGATCTAGAAAAGGAGATCTACATGAAGCAACCTGAAGGCTTTATGGTGAAGGGTAAGAAAGAACTAGTATGCAGGTTGAAGAAGTCTTTGTATGGGTTAAAACAGTCACCAAGGATGTGGTATCAGAAATTTGATACCTATATACGGGGACTTGGCTTCACCAGAAGCAAGGAAGATCATTGTGTTTATTTTAAATTAATTGGTGATCGTGTTATATATCTAGTCTTGTATGTGGATGATATGTTGTTGATTGGAAATGACAAAGAAATTATCCAAGATTTGAAGACCCAACTGTTCTCCAAATTCGACATGAAGGATCTGGGTGCTGCAAACTATATTTTGGGCATGGAAATTAAGAAAGATCGGGCAAAGAGGAAGCTCTGGTTAAACCAGAGGAAGTATGTCGAGACTATATTGCAGAGGTTCAATATGCAGGATAGTAAACCGGTGAATGTTCCTATTCCTGTAGGTGTAAAGCTGTCTGCTGAACAGTGTCCCAAGACATAAGAAGAAGAGGAGTATATGTCCCGTGTTCCATATGCAAGTGCAGTGGGTAGCCTGATGTATGCAATGGTCTGTACTAGACCAGACATTGCACATGCAGTGGGAGTATTGAGCAGGTTTATGTCAAACCCAGGGAAGGAGCATTGGACAGCAGTGAAGCGGGTTTTCAGATATTTACGTGGCACTAGTGATTATGGCTTGTACTACCAGGGAAGACCAGGATTGGAAAGAATGTTGGACATTCATGGTTTTGTTGATGCAGACTGGGCTGGAGATCTGGACCAAAGAAGATTTACAAGTGGGTATGTGTTTAGCCTATTTGGAGGCGCAGTCACTTGGATGAGTAAAAGACAGTCTGTAGTGGCTCTTTCAACTACAGAGGAAGAATACATAGCAGCCACTCATGCAAGCAAGGAAGTAGTTTGGTTGCAGAGATTGTGTTCAAGTATGGGATTGGTACAGCAAGCTATAAGGATAGACTGTGATAGCCAAAGTGCAATTTTCTTTGCTAAGAACCATGCTTATCATTCAAAGACAAAGCACATTGATGTTCAATATCACTTTGTTAGAGATATGGTTGAGGCTAAAAGGGTGTTGCTGGTAAAGGTGGACACTTTGAATAATGTTGCAGATGCATTGACAAAGTCTGTGAGCACTCACAAGTTCTCTTGGTGTAGAGAAACAATGGGTGTTGAAGAATTGGGCCAATGACTAAGCCCTCCTGTGGCCCCCTGTGGAAAGAAAACAACAAGTGGGAGAATGTTGGGTATGTGTTATATGTATCCTTAATTTCTGGCGGGTAGTCTGCGTCCATGGTTTTGTGCATGGTTTTGCACATGGTATTGGGGTACGATGGTTTTTGGCCCCTGGTATTTTTGTAGATCCGGTCAAGGGAACTACGGTTATGTTCTAATCCAGGGTTTATGGATTGTGGTTTATGTATGCTTCAGCATGTATATATATGTGTTGTAACACTAAAAGATATATAATGAAAAATCAACCTGGTCGTCCCGATTCGGGATCCAGGGGAAAATCTCTGTGTTTATCTGTTTTATGTTTTATGCTCTCGCTATTGTTTATTTTCTGTTATAAGATTCGTGTGTAGATAATTTCTGTTCAGGGTTAAAACCTACAAGAGGGAGTGTTATTTTTTGCAGCATTGGATGTGTTCTAGCCTTGAAATTTTGTGGAGAGGCTAGAATACATGAGATCTCCAAAACCCATAAAACGTTTATGGAAATTCCAAGTAGAGATGACTTAAGTAGATTATTAGTCAATTTTTAATTATTTCCTAAGTATAAACTTAGGGAATATGATTAATTAATCAGAATTAATTAATTCATGGTGTGAATGTTCTAGAAATTCGCATGGATCGATTTCTAGTTAATTATAGCCATTGATTAAGATCTAAGCTTGGTTATTGCAGTCCCTAAGAAGGATTATAAGAAGTTGATGGGGCTTGGAGAAATCAATTTGGAAGATAAGTAGAGAAGCAACGGTGAGGTTGATGCAATGGAAATGCAATAGCTTCAGTGGGTGATTTGTATTTGGTAGAGGAGAATCAGTGATTCAGTGCTGAAAGTTGGGCAGAGCTTCAAGAGGCTAGGACGACCAGTTTCTCAGACAGCAACTGACGAGACAACTTGAGGTGACGTGGTTCCAAGCTGAGTGATTTAGAGCCTGCATGAGAGTGATGCGGTGACTACGTAGAGGTAGTTTGGATGGCTCCAGATCGAGTTGAGGTCAATGCTCAGATATTTCACTACTACATAATAATAAAACCCTCAGTTGTTGCACCAGATTTTCCGAGTTAGGTTTTTCTGGGGACATTGGTCCAAAAATAAGGATGTTATTTTGTGTGCATATATTTCTTCCACAGTTTATTTCTGTAGGTTGCAGTGTGATTAATTCAATGTTTTCTGTAGAAAACTGCAAATAAATTGTTTGGTTAATTAAACAATTAGGAGAACTATTTCCAGTTGTTGCAATAGGATTCGGGGTCAGCTGAATTTTCACACATGAGATCCATGTACATGTTATCCTGTTGATCTGCCAGTAATATCTAAGCTTGTAAATATGTCCCATAAGAACTCATATTTGCTTTGTGGTTTACCTGTATCTGCATGCTAAGATCATTTGCAACCACGTTCTCTTTACCTTTAATGTACTTGATCTCAAAGTCGAACTCACTGATCATGGCCAACCATCTACCTTGCCTGGCATTCAAATTTGGTTGGTCAAATAGATACCTCAATCCACTATGATCGCTCATTAGTAAAAACCTCCTTCCAAGAAGATAGTGCCTCCACATATTCAATGCATGGATGATCACTGCCAACTCAATATCATGTGTTGGATAATTATACTCGTGTTCATAAATTTTTCATGACTCATAACATACTACATGTCCTTCCTGCATAAGAACTCCACCAAGTCTTCTCTTGCAAGCATCTGTGCATACCACAAACTCTTTTTCTGAATATTTAATCTTTAGCACTTGCGCATTTTTCAACAACTGTTTCAATTTCTCAAAACTCGCCGCACATTCCTCTTTCCATTCATATTTATTACCTTTCCTCTGCAGTGACGTAATAGGATATGCAATCCAAGAGAATTTCCTAATGAACCTCCTATAATAGCCTGTTATCCCCATAAATGATATTACCTCATCCACATTTCTAGGAGATTCCCATTCCATGATAGCCCTTATCTTCTCTAGATACACTACTATACATTCCTTGGAGACAACATACCTCAAGTAATGTACCTTTGTCTAAAATAAGATACATTTTCTAAGCTTAGCATACAATTGATGCTCTCTTAACAATCTCAAAATTACTGCTAAATGTTCGGCATGTTCTTTCTCATTCTTAGAATATACAAATATATCATCAATGAATACAATAACAAACTTGTCCAGATAAGGACACAACACACTATTCATCAAGCACATAAAATTATCTAGAGCATTAGTCAAACCGAAAGGAACTACAACAAACTCATAATGCTCGTACCTGGTCCAGAAAGTTGTCTTGTAAATGTCATCTTCTTTAATGTGCATTTGATGATATCCCGATCTCAGATTGATCTTTGAGAACATTGTTTCTCCCTTCAACTGCTTGAACAAGTCATCAATCCTCGACAATGAATACTTGTTCTTAATGATCGCCTTGTTAAACTGTTTGTAATCAATGCATAACCTAAGGGTACCATCATTCTTCATCACAAACAATATTGGTGTGCCCCATGGCGATACGTTTGGCCTAATGTATCATTTGTCGAGAATTTCCTTTAATTGTACATTCAAATCTACTAGCTTCGGTCTGCTCATCATGTATGGTGCTTTTGATGCTGGTGCTGGCCTTGGTACCAAATCAATAGAAAAATCTACTTCCCTGTGAGGCAGCAACTCTGAAACTTTTGCGGGAAATAAATCCTAAAATTGTTGTAGAACTGGGTACCCGATCAAGACCTCTGCATTCTCAACTTCCTTACCATTGTCACTAGAAATATGCACTGCAAATAACACATCATTTCCTGCGACTATGCTTCGCCTTCATAATTGTTACCATTCGAACTAATGTCTTCTTACCTCGCAAGACTCTCTGTACTCCATTGTCATCCAAGCACTAAATAGCTTTTTCATAACAATCCACTTTGGTCCTCTGAAGACACAACCATTCCATACCTAAAAGCATGGTATATGAACCCAATGGAAATACATTCAGATGTGTTGATGTAGACACACCATTCAACTCAAATGCACAAGCTCTTACCCAATGATGAACTCGCTTTTTTGTACTTGTAGCCAACTACACTAACCAAGACTCTACATGCACTTCTTTATTCAAACTAGGCCAGGATTAACATAACTATAATTAGATCCATGGTCAAACAAAATAGAAAAAACTTGATCACAAATCTTACCATCCATATCAATAATATATGTCTGGTGATATATCTTCTTGTTATCCAACACTGCATAAATCCGAGGAACACTCTGTCCAACATCCTCCATTGTCTGCGCTTCTTGAGCACCGTAGACATGCGGTCTACAACCCCGATGTTGTGGACAATCCCTCTTGCGATGATCTTTACCACAAGTCCAACATTGTAAAGGATTCTAGCTTTCACCCTTGTTCTCCTCAAACCGAAATCCCTACCCTTTTTTAGATGCATTGAACTTCTTGTGTGGTGTTTCATTCTCTTTGTTACCTATTTCCTAAGGCCTTGCTTGATTTTTATCCCATTTCCTTTTATTCTTATCATTACCTTTCCAGTTGTGCTTAATCTCAAATATGTGCTTTGATTTCTTGTAACAATTCTTTATCTTCTGGATGGTATCCTCCAATGATTTAGGCTCATCAAACTCAATCCTAGCTTTAAATGCTACTAGAAACCCACTGATGAATCTCCGAATCGCTTTCTCCTCCTTGAGGTAAGGCACATACCTCAATAACTCCAAGAACCTGCTAGTGTACTTCTCATCGGTCATAGATCCCATCTTTAGCTCATAAAACTCTTTTTCCCTATCGTCATAGTATCTCTCTGATAGATACTTCTTCCTGAATAGTCTCTCGAATTCACTCCAAGTCAAATCCTCCTCATAAATATCTTTCATGTTATTTACATCTTCCCACCAAATATTTGCTTTACCTTTAAGATTAATGTAGCTATTTTGTCCTTCCTGTTCTTTGAGCAATCATGTAACCTAAAGAAATTATTCATTCCAAGCAACCATGATTCTGCATCCTGTGATTTTTTCATTTCCCCATCGAATGTAGGTGGATTTTATTTCTTAAAATCATCCGTCATATATCCCCTATCACTCCTCTTTTCAGGATGATAATGAGATGACCACGATATCTGTCATAACCATTACTAGAATAAAACGTGTGTTCATCGTCTCTCTTGTTCGGAATATCCAAGAAGCTTCCATCTTTGATCATGTCATCTTTATCTGACTTGTGCCCACTACAGGATATACTTCCATAGGTCCCATTAGTCCTATTCTCTTGTTCATAGTTGATCCGAAGAGGTCTCTGTCTCTGCAATTCTGACAAACTTTGAAGAATTATTGCATTGAATTCTACTTGTTTCTCTCGTGCCTGCATTATTCTATCATTTTCTTCTTTGCAACTCCTTATTTATTCCTTCAATCTCCTCAATGTGTTTGCTAAGTCATAACAATGCCCAACACCACGCTGCTCATCTGATTGATAGGGAGAATCTGTGTAGTCTATCATCTTGCTAGTCATCTTTGATCTCTTCTTCCTGCAAGGTATATTATGTCATTTAAACCAAATCATAAACAAAACAGCATACCTTATAATAGTTCGGGGAGGATATCTCATCTCCAAGACCGACCAAATTAGCACAATACCTATATAAACATAATCAGATCAATAGATAAGCATATTTCATTCATTATTCAATTATCAATGCATGACTATGTTGACCACATACCATGACTTCATGCACAAAGACCATCATACAATCAATGTATTCTTAAAAACATATAAACACTGACACACATAACCAATGCATGACCGACATACACTCACAACAAATAAATTCAGCAACTAAACCATCAAATTTCACATGGCGACAACACTTCAATCATGACCAATGTCATGCATACACAAAAAGCACATAGACCACAAGCACAAGGACATATATGAAATCGATATGTACATACGACAACACATTCATCCAAGGAGAACAAAAACTAGACATCATGCAAGGAGAACAAAACCATGTTCTTTTACCACCCTATAACACCCTACTCCCACTTCTATCCAAGTAACCGACCAACCGGGGTAAACATGTGACGAAGAGTTACTATGACATGATTCAACTCCCTAAGTATCATTTAAGGAAGTGGAATCAACGGAACATAAACAACCTGACCTTCTACATATGCAACAGAACCCCAGGAGCCATCAAACCCTTCAAGGTGATCAACACTTGAGACAACATGGAATTTTACTGCATTAAAGCCTCATTCGTTCCCATGACATGGGTACGCATGAAATTGGGACCCTTTAGTAGCTCCCACAGCAAGGGCATGCCTACGACTAGGGAATTTTCTACGAATTTCTGCGCTAATGACTCTAGATTTTGTGCCAATTTTTCAGGTCCAAGACTCAGGCCACTGACTTGTTGAAAAGTGTAACTAGGATCCGTCTTCATATTGACTATGTAATTATGTATTTATGTAAAGAAGAAGACAAAGATAATAAAATGTATTTTGGTGTACTTGCTTCATGCGTTTCATGAGCAAGATTTTATTATAGGTCAATAGACTTCTTCTTGATGTCTATAGGGCTTTGTTTTCTAGTGTAATTAATATTCACGATTATGAAGTATCTAGTCTGAAGAATTTCTGCAAGACCTTGTGGAAGAAAAGCTCATAACAACCCTCAAGATGGCCCTAAGGACAACCCTCATTCAACGCTAGAAATGATGTGATAAAGTCGGCTTATAATCAGTGTTGAAGTCAGCCTATATACAGTAAAGATGTCGGCCTAAAAGTTTGTTGTAGGTTCGGCCTAAAAGCCAGACAATGCACTATATATATCCCAGATCCTATGGCTCATTTGCACTAAACAGATTGCGGATTTCTCTGTAATCTCCACATAGAAGAGTGCAGATTTCCTGAAGTAGAAAAGTGCGGATTTCCTAAAGTATAAAGTGCCAATTTTTGAGATTGTGATCAGAGTTTCAAATGTAGATTCCAGGAAGAACTTAAGTGCATATTTCAGGAAGAATTAAAGTAAGAATTTCAGACAAAGAACGGTACGGATCTGTGATAGATATATGTGGATACATCTGTGATATATGTGGTCAAATCTGTGGTATAAATTCAGACGAGAACATGGTTGAGTTTGGATATATCTGAGATAGATACAACATATTAAATGTGAGTTGAATATAGTGTTTTGAGTATGGTATGGATCGGTTGTGATGCATTTTGAAGCAGTGGATAAAGTTGATGATCATGCTATGATGCAAGGTTTAAGAGCTATAGAAGTATGGGAAAAGGAGGAAGGTAATATCTATGATTTACCTTCCTACTCAATGGTTCTACATCTCGAGTAAACAAAGTCTCAAGTGCATGCAAAGGATGAGATCTCGAATGATCTTGTAAGCAATATGGAGTATCTCAAGATAAACTTAGAGACAAATATCTCTAATCTTGATACAATTCAGTGCACGTTAGTGAAGAAAAGGAAGATCAACGTTGGATGAAGACTTAGAAGCAATGCCAAGATCTTGGATGCATTCATAGTTCAATGGTTTGAGTCTTGGTCATGGTACTTGTCATTTCAAGATCTATAAGAAGAATTTCTTATGGGTTTCCCTCTCCAAGAGGGAGAGGTTTTTTCCCTGGCTCGAGGAGCCTAATTATGTGTCTCTTGTATTTTGGTAATTGACTTGATGAAAGACTAAATAAGTTAAGAAATAAGCTCACAAGTAATTATCAAGTAAGAGAATTTGAATTAATCTCCAGCCCTACAAATTATCAACATGGTATCAGAACTAAGGTGCTAAAGATAAGGGCTACTTAGCAAGGAGACACTCAAGGAAGCAAGAATCAAAGTCAAAGTCAAAGTTTGCCTTGAATAGCCAAATCAATTTGCAAGGAAGACATTGTTAGAAGAGGACATCATCTTTTAAGATACCCTTTATCATCAAGGATCCAAATACACCTACATTAGAGATTTCAATCTTAGAAGAAGCTCTTGACTTCATCTTCATCATCAAAGAAGCTGCAAGCCACTCTACTCAAGTAAGTATCTATGACCTTACTTAAATCTGTCAAGATGACTTATTGTAAAGAGAGAAACAAGCTGGATGGTTCATCATACTTTAGTGCATGGAAGAACATGACAAATTTGAATTTAATTGAAGACGAAGTTATGGACAACATCGAAGGATCTACAATTCAACCACCGAAAGAAGATGTTCCAGGTCATGCCAAGTACACGAGGGAGAAATCAGAGCCCAGAGGATTCTCATAGAATCCATTAAGGACTCTCTCATTCCCTATGTATCAAAACTAAAGTTTGAAAAATAAATATATGAGAAACTAGTGGAGATATTCTCTGTGAGTATTGCAAGAGAAGGAATCTCTTTGAGACAAGAACTATACAAAATGAAATTGTCAAGAGAAGAAGGAATCACTTCTTCATGGGGATTTCTAAAATAAGAGATCAACTGAAGGAACTAGGATAAGTAATGTCTGACACTGATATGACTACAATGGTGTTGAATTCTCTACCAAAAGAATGGGGAAACTTCACTTCAAGTTTATATGGGAAGAAAGAAGCCACACCATTCCATGATTTTTGGTCTCTATGTAAAATAGAGGAAACAAGACTGAAAGCCAAAGCTGATACAGGACCAAGTGAAGGGAATCAAGCCTTTGCAACCATATACAGGAATAAAGGAAGATTTATAAAATTTGGTCCCCAGAATAAAAGAAGAAATATGGACAAAGTACAATTCTTTGGATGTAATCAACTTGGGAATTACAAAAGGGATTGCCATAAATTTGAAAAGGACAAGAGGAAAAGGGAAGAAGCCCATATCTCAGATATGAGGGAAGAACCCGATGCAAATAAATATAAGAAAGAATAAGCGATGGATCTCTACTATGATTGAGATCATTTTCTCCTTAAGTGATTTCTATTGGTTGTAAAATATTATGATAGGAAGCAATGTATATTAATAGAATCATGATAGAAGCATGGCAGAACCTCTTGGTAAAACAACTCCTAGAAAACCTCTTTGATAAAAATACTAATGGAAGGCAGTCATCAAGATCAAGGGTCATCATGGAAACAGGTATTGAATTTTTCTAATGGAGTTCTCTATGAATTCACTGATTAGAAAGAAATCATAATGGTTTCATCAAGAATTCTATGCTACAAAATTCTGGGATGTGATCACATATTGATGAAGCAGGTCAAGGGAATGAAGTTATTCATTCTAGTGAAATTTCTAAAGGATGTCTCAAAGGAAAAAGGTATGAGGTATATATATGTATTTATACGCTGAAACTGGATGCTGTGAAGTCATGTCATATGGTTGCAAGTAATGGACTTTTATATTTAGAATTATGATCTATGGAAGAGGATCTCTCTCAGTGCACTGACAGATGAAATCAACATAATATATCCTCATATGGAATATGAGTTGGTTGTATATGAACACGAAGCTATAAATTGGAAGTTCCTGGGAATGAAGATGTGCAGAAAGGAAGAGATCATGATGTGCAACCATGTCAAGAGGCAGTTATCATCCGAAAGCCAAGAATATGTGACTAGAATATCTCCTGGGAGAATATGTAGGCTCTGATAGAAGTCTGGTAAAGAAGAAGACCCTTGAAAAAACATATCATTAGGAGATATGTTAATCTGAATAAAGGATGTCGATGCTTATAGGAAGATGTCATGGTGATAGATCATCACTGTGGTAACTTTTTTTTTTTAAGTTCATACATATATGTTTATCTGGATGAATTTGTGCAGGGTTTCTAATCATGAGAAAGGATGTAAGATCCTTGGAGATGATTCGAAAGAAAGAAGAATGGCATAAAAGGTGGACCAGATAAGAAATATAGATGAATCACTTTCTGGTAGATGACATTACTCGTGAATGAAAGGTGATGAATGATCTGTGCCTTATGAAGCTAAAGTTGAAGATTCCTCAATGTCAAAATCCATGACATCGAGGGGAGGAATTCTTCATGAGAAGCTAGGTGTCTCACCATTGCTACTGCAAGTCCCTGATTGAGAGGGAGCCTAGTGATAAGTTTCTTACTTGGAAGAAACTAGGTAATTCCTAAGAATGAGCTTAGGTACATTCCTTATATAGGAATGAGTACATTCCTTTGTAGAATAGGTCCTCCCTGGATGAGAGGGAGAGATAAACATATCATTATGGTCTTCACTTCGGAAGATGGAATGGAGGATTGGGTAATCATTTTGCATTCGATACTCTTTGAAAATGTGTTAGGTCATTCAAGATAAGAGTAGTCGAGGACTGTTATTCTTTCAGGGCTAGCTACCCAAGAGTAGTTAGGGACTGATATTTTTTTGTACTTGCTTCATGGGTTTCATGAGAAAGATTTCATTATAGGTCAATAGACTTCTTCTTGATTTCTATAGGGATTTTTCTTCTAGTGTAATTAAGAGTCATGATTATGAAGTATCTAGTATAACGAACATCTCCAAGACCTTGTGGAAGAAAAGCTCATAAAAAATCTCAAGACAACCCTCATTCAACGTTGGAAATTATGTGATAAAGTTGGCTTATAATCAATGTTGAAGTAGATCTATATACAGTAAATATGTCAGCCTAAAATTTTTTTGTAGGGTCGGCCTAAAATCCAGACAGTGCATTATATATACCCCAGATCCCGCGGCTCATTTGCATTGAAAAAATTGCGGATTTCTCTATAATTTCCATAGAGAAAAGTGCAGACTTCCAAAAGTAGAAAGTGTGGATTTCCTGAAGTAGAAAAGTGCATATTTCCTGAAGTATAAAGTGCAGGTTTCTGAGGTTGTGATCAGGGATTCAAATGAGGATTTCGGGAAGAACTTAAGTGTGTATTTTAGGAAGAATTAAAGTAAGAATTTTAGACAGAGAAAGGTACAGATCTATGATAGATACATGCGAATATATTTGTGATATATGTGGTCACATCTGTGGTATAAATTCAGACAAATACAGGGTTGAGTTTGGATATATCTAAGATAGATAAATCATATTAAATGTGAGTTGAAGACAATTTTTTGAGTATGGTATGGATCTGTTGTGATGCATTTTGAAGAAGTGGATAAAGATGATGATTGTGTTATGATGCAAGGTTTAAGAGTTATAGTAGTATGGGAAAAGAAGGAAGGTAATATCTATGATTTACCTTCCTATTCAATGGTTATACATCTCCAGTAAACAAAGTCCCAAGTGCATGCAAATGATGAGATCTCGAATGATCTTGTAAGAAATAAGGAGTATCTCAAGATAAACTTAGAGACCAAGTTCTCTAATGTTGATGCAGGTCTGTGCACATTGGGGAAGAAAAGAAAGATCAACGTTGGAGGAAGACTTAGAAGCAGTGTCAAGGTCTTGGAGGCATTCATAGGTCAAATGTTTGAGTCTTGTTCATGGAACTGGTCATTTGAAGATCTATAAGAAGAATTTCTTATGGGTTTTCCTCTCCAAGAGAGGGAGGTTTTTTCTCTAGCTCGAGGAGCCTAATAATGTGTCTCTTGTATTTTGGTAATTGACTCGATGAAATATTAAAGAAGTTAAGAAATAAGCTCACAAGTAATTATCAAGTAAGAGAATTTGAATTAATCTCTAGCCCTACAAATTCTCAACATGTCTATTGCAACAACTGATATTAATTCTTCTAACTAATAAATTAATTATTCAATTTATTGCTATGGCAACATCGAATTAAACACACTACAACATTCACTAAATAAACTGCAGAAAAATACAAGTGCGGAAACAAAAACTGAACAAGAGTAAATCATAGACACATCTAACATAGTTATTTTTGGACTACTGTCCCCGGAAAAACCCAATGTGAAAAAATTGGTGCAACAACTGAGGGTTTTATTAAAAAGAAATATTAAATTTTTAATACAATCTCTAGATGCCTCTCCTAGCAATCCAATTACAGAGAATATCACTGAAGGAGAGATTATTGAGGTTACCTCACACTATCATAGGAAATCCTAGCTGATAAAGCCACTGAATGAGCTGCCTCTGATAGCCTCTGTGCAACCTATGTGCAGTCCCAAATTAAAACCTCCTGGGTACAACATCACCCCCCTTGTTGATAGATTTGTTGCCCAGGAACTTCGATTTCTGCCTCCCAGTTTCACACCTCGGCTCCCGGCTTCTACAATCGATTCCTTCAACAAATTTCTAGATTCCCTCTTGGTTTTTTCACAGCCTCTGCATAGCCCTGCGTGGCTCTGCGTCAACCGTTATGGCTCTGCACTACCTCTACTGGATCTCTCTTTTCCTTCTCTATTGATGATTCTCTGACCCAGAAATATTTCTCTTGGGATACTATCCCTGCCCCTCTCTGCAAAAAATCTCTTGACCGATATTTCCTTTGAGCACTGCTCACCTTAGAAATTCAATCTCTTGATCCTTGTTGTGTATTTTCCAAATTACCCTTCAAGCTCTTCTTATAATCTTCTCGTTGAAACTTCAACGACTGAGATTAAATCTCTAATCAACAGCTAAGATTAACTTTTGACTTGATCCACTTTTTCTAGAACATTCACACCCATATTCTTTTAATTCACTTTAATTAATTTCTTTTCCTAAGTTTAAACTTAGGGTCCTTTTAAAATAATGAATTCTTTTAATAAAATACAACCTTGGTGGAGTTTCCCAAAAAAAATTATGGGTTCTCTATAATACATGTGTCTAATTCTCCCTGCCAAATTTGAGATTTAGAGAAAATATGATGCTACCTAAATCAACACTGTCTAGAACTCCATGAAACTTTCAGGAATGATAAATAACACAAAAATAAATATGAAAATGCAAACAATTAACTAATAGCTTGACTATACCCCTAGTAGCCATGACATGCATTTCATCAAACATATCACACAAATGCAATCTACAGGTCATAACAATAGATCTGAGCATAAGGGTCTCACACTTATCTGAGAATTTCTAAGAAGCATTAATGCTTCATCATAATAACCACATTACCATCTATTAAGCCATATATTCATTGTACATTCATTGATTAATGAAAATATGATGAGAGCGATACATCACCGTTGTCATAAAACTCACTCATAACCATCATATAACCAACAAAATTATCAAGGATATAATAGCCATATAAACCCATAAATACCAAGGAGAAATAGCTCTTATTGATGATTTCATAACCCAACCAAGTATGGGAATTCCACGAAACACCTTATCATAGATTGGGCTGAACCAAACCTTCCTTTCAGCCAATCACCCCTGTGCCATATTCCAAGAATGAATGTGGGATCTCATAAAACAAATCAATCAAAACCAAACCAGGGCTTCCAGAGGCCAAACCACCTCAACCCTCAACCAATGATTCCACCTCAAAGTCATATGTCACTAAACATCACCAAATTGGTCTCTACCCAAGCTGTCTAGGACTCTAGAGCGTTTATTCCAACTAGAGCTTCCAGGACTAGTAACTCAACCCACAATTGTCCTCGGGCTTCCAGAGCATTTTTCCAACCAGGGCTTCCAGGATTAGTAACTCAACCCACCAAGGGCTTCCAGATCGTTTTTCCAACCAAGGCTTCCAAGACTAGTAACTAAACCCAAGCTATTAAAGGGCTTCTAGAGAATTTGTCCAACTAAGGCTTCCAGGAACTAATAACTCAACCCACATCCAAAGACACATGAAAACCAACCACAAAACATAAGTAAAACCCACAACACCATGGATATCCAGGAAATGGAAAGGCTAGGCAAAACCATTGTCAATCCAGGGAATCCTCCGTGCCAATGACATATCATAACCAAATAACCACATGCATATGTCATGCATGCCAAAACTAGTAAGGAAATCATACATGCAACTTGGTACCTACAAGCAAAAGGCATTGTAACTTTTGATCCCGATGACCTTTTGTGCTTTCCTATTTTTCCTTTGCCTTCTTGCTCCAAATTCCAAGTATGCCACACTCCTCTAAGAGTACTCCAAGAAAAACTCCAAGTGTCTAAGAGTATGAGAGAGAGAGAATAGAATGAGAGCTCCAAAACTGAACTAAAAAAGTTTGTAAACTGATCCTCATAAGCCTTTTATTAAAGAAGCCTCTAATTTCTTCAAATTTGAATTATTTTCTTTCATTTTCCTCCCCACATGCAACCAGTGACCTTTCACCTCCATTTTCTCATATTTTCCATTATTTTCATAAATACAATATCAATAAATGCCTCATGTATTTCCAAATTCTTAGCCATTGTCTTGCCAATTTCCATAGCCATAATAAACCATATGAACACCCACACTAGGATGTTTTGCGCAACATTTAGCTTGGAATACGTGTCCCATGACCAAGGTCTTATTTTACCTTTATTAAATTTTACATAGATTTTTTACTAAGGTTGTTACATTTGAGGGTGAGAGGTGTAATTTTAAGCACACATACCCCATACAACTTTTCTAGACATCACTTATTACATTTTACATTCAAAATTCAAAATTCTTCTTTGCAGGATGTTAGCCCCAACAATCTCCCAGGTTGAGGAGGAAATCGAATGAGGTAACCTCAGACCTATTTTGGCTTGGTATCTAGCCCTACCAAGCTGAAGAGGGCTCTCTCCATGAATTCACAATCAAATCTTGACTATGAGGGAAAGGATTTTAGGCTAGATCTATTAGGCTCAAAGGTTTTGATTTAGGGTTTCTGGGTCAGAACAACAAGAGAGAAAGTACTATTGGGCAATGGAGTCAAGGCTAGTTTCTTTCTGCAGATTTGAGGCAAAGTAAGCGCTATGTTCAACTGAATAAATAATATGAAATGAGAGATGGAAACGATAAGAAAGCCCACTACACTACAAGCATCTATCAACAGATGAATTTCTAGTGCAGCTTTAAAAGAAATAACACAAAGATATGTGTTACACAACATTTTGTCACTGTCCCTGCAATCCCCAACTCGCACATTGGAGGGCCGTTTCTGTGACCAATACACAGTTTCATGCTTTGAAAATACCATCCTTGCATCTCTTTTGATGAAAAAAACATTCTTCTTGTTGACATTTCCCTAAGTAGAATTGTAAAAATCCCTTTTTTTTCCTTGGCGCAAGTAGCCAGTTACACCCTCGCACCGACTGGGAAATTTAACACTGAGCCCATGCCAGTTGGTGCTCTATGCCAATTAGACACCCACGCCAAGCTATTTATGGAATGTTTTATAAAAATAGAGGCGGAGGTTATATTCCAACCACCTTGGGGATGAGTCATTGGGAGTGGTTGAACTGAAACAACCACAGACTCCTTCCTTTTGTTAGTAGTTTCCACCTCCCTTGGAAATATCCTAAAGGATAGGACTCCCTCCCACCTTTGTAGGGATCCCAACCTCATCTCTTTCCCCTATATAAGAAACTATCTCCTTTAGTAGAAGCTAGTTGAACGGCTGAATAGCTGAACTAAGAGAATTATACTATAGCTAAGCTGCTAGAGGAGATAGAGTAAGAAAGATTGTGTTGAGAGAGCTTGAGTTGATGACTTCTAAGATAGCTTGAGTCCAAATTCCCTGACCAACAGTTGAGACACGTTTCGTTTGAACCCCGTTGGAGGAGATTGTGACGTCAAAGCATCGGTTGTACTCTTCCTTCTACTCATTAATATACATGACTATTGTTTGGTTCCATTATTTTGTTATGATGTTTATTTGATGCGATATCTTTAGCCCTCTTTGACTAGCTAATAGTTGTGAGTGAAACTATTTTTTCATATGTTGTTCTTGTTCTTTTTCCTATGTACAGGTATCCGAGCGTGACAATGAACGTATTGTGACTTGCCAAGGCAGGAGCGAGAGACCACTACTCTTTCTGCAACATTGACAGCGTTGGATTCAAGGTAGGCCAATCTACCATTTCTTTTGTTCATTCATTAACTAGGAAGCAACACTTTAGCATGTCCTTTTTTTACTAGACCCACCCTAGAGCTAGAGGGATCGTCTCTGTCCGCAGAGAGGATTTACCTTCATAACAAATTGGCGACTCCACTGGGGATCAGTGCAAGTTTGTTGTGTCATCCTGTTGGGTCGGTTTCCATTCTTGGTTTAGTTATCTATCTTTTTCTAGTTTGTTTGTTGAGTTTCCAATTTATGTTCAGCTCCAGAGAGTCAAGGTTGACTTCTGCTCATTACGTTAGGGTTTTTCCTCTTTTTCCCATAGGTATCCAGCTTGGCATGTTTTTTGTCTGGACAGTCGCGCTGATTGGTGCATGTTTCTCTTTTAGCACTCGCGCCAAACTCTGTATGGCGCTGATTATAGCCTTATAGTTGCGCCAATCCCTGTAGGTTTTGGTTTGACCTCCCTAATGCGTTTTTTGCTCATTTGTTCTTGCCTCTGGGTTATTTTTAGTGTGTTTAAGCCTTTGCAGA
Source organism: Pinus albicaulis (assembly GCA_034641835.2). Lineage (NCBI taxonomy): Eukaryota > Viridiplantae > Streptophyta > Pinopsida > Pinales > Pinaceae > Pinus > Pinus albicaulis. The sequence continues at coordinate 566,406,107 of CM076582.1, forward strand.
CTGTGTTGACTACTGTATACTTGTTTCCCTCAATAGTTTATATGTTGTCTTGTCGGTGTCATTTAAGACCTTAGGGTTTCTAGGTGTTCTTGCACACCGAGCCTTCTGTTCAGGAACAAGTCTCTTTGATTGTTATCGGTCTTTTTTCGGGTTTTTAGACTAAGTTTTCTTGATCCTTTTGTTTTGTTGATTGAATGGTCTTTTCGTTTTTCTATTAGTCCTTCTTCTTGAATACTTTGAGCATCGATTACTTTGCTTGTTTGGGTTGTTTTGAGAACTCTCTTTCTTGATTGAAAGTTTGCTCCATTAGCTTGCATGTTTTTGTGTTTGTTTCGCTTTAGTTGAGTCGTTCAATTTCAAAACCTTACATTTGCAAAACTCAAACTAGTGTTTTTTTTTCCATTGAATTAGTACAATGTGTGCTTCATTTCATTGAAAATTTAACCAAAAATCAAAAACTATCTTTGCATTTTTTTTTTTCATCGAAAAGTGAAACGTTCCTTTACATAACTAGCATTTCTCAATCTAGGAAGGAATTTCGTTTTCGATTGATTGCATTAAAGGCATTAGAAGTTTCTTCACATGTTTTCTTTTTTTGCTTGTTTGAAAGATTTCTATCCTTCTTATAGCTAGCATTCATCGAATTGAAATGATATTCATTTGCATATAGCTTGCATTTAGGAATTTTAGCTCCACATTCGATAGGGCCTGAAATTGAAACATAATTCAAGATTAACTTTAAAATTTACTCAATGAACCTAAGGCAACATTGGAACCTAACGAAAAATTTCTAGTGGTTTAGGTTACAGACGTGTTCCGACATCTTAAAACCTAGCATCTGTCACTTGCCTTTTGGCTTCAGACAGCGCTAGTACAGACTTGTGCTCCCCGTACCATCGTGTATATAAAGGGAGACTCTTCTAGGTTGTAATCCTTTATCCATAGGAAGCTGAGTCTACCGCCTTGTAACCACGATACACCGAACACAGCATTCAGGGAGACTACCTGCATGTACGTTAAGTCCTTGGTCATTTATGTTTCATTTGATCACTAAGGTGTATATGGCAGTTCACGGAAACCTAGTACACCCTCTTGCTTAGAATTCCTGAGAAGTCATTTTGATATTTTCGTGACTATTTAAACAAGAGAAGAGATCATCGAGCACTTGTCCTTTCATGCTCGTTTCAAATTGAAAGAGACTAGAGTCATATTTTGCCTATTTCTTGACTCTTAAAACATGAAACATCATATTTTGGTTTTAGTGTTATAAAATTAATCACCTACGATTACACGCCCATTAAAAGTTTGTTAGTTAGTCTGATTGATTTCCTTAGTTCTTGATTTTGGTACTTTAGATTAGTTATCTCTTTTCCTTCCTATTTTGATTTACAATCAAAGTGGCAGAACATCTAGTTTCATCATACTCCCTCCCTCCTAGTGGTGGTTCATTTCCAAACGTTTCTTTCGAAACTCCTCAATCCACTAGATCTGTCGAGTTCTTGCAGGCCATTCTACCGTCTATCTAGCCCATTGGCCTCCTTCAAGTGTTTAGTTTGGTTTTGGGGAAGAAGGGAAATTTTCTCCTCTTACATATGGATCGCCTTTTGTTGCTGTTGTAGTACCTCCTAGTCCCAGTAGTCTTTTCAAAGACCTTACGGAAGACTCAGATATGGATTCCTCCAGTTCTATTGGCAGTGAAGGAATTCCTGTATCCACAAGAGAATATCAACTCTTTCCTGAAGATCTTTCTCATGCCTCTGTCCAATCTTCTTCGCCTTCAGTGTCACTTCTGGCTGGCTATAGGTCTTTGAGTCAGATTATGTCTAGTGTTGCATCCATTGCACAATCCAACACAGTAACACATCCTTAGAGTTAGGTCCAATATTCATTAGTACCATTACCTTTGGCGTAAGATCCTTCGGTTTCTGTTACATCTGTTCCAGTCCAACCTACAGTCTGTATGGCTTCTAGCTCAGTTTCCACTACTCCTGTGATTCCTGGCAGTTTCACTTTTGAAGAATATCTGTTAGCTGTTCAACAGAGTTCTCAGGGTTCTCAACAGCCCCCGCCTCCTAGAAATCCTCGTTTTCATCACTATGATGCTGTTGGTAATCCCATATATGTATATCTGCACCACTATGATGAGCATGGGAATCCAGTTTATATGCCTCCTATAGATCCTTATCAGGATTTTTATGATCCTTATCAGTCTGTTACTCATTTGGGACCTACTTTTCCTATGCAACCCTCTGGCTTAAAGGAAAACCCTCTCAGGGACAACCTTCAGCTCAGCAGGGCCCTGCTTTTGGTCCACAGGCACAACCATACGGTCCACAAGGCCAACCGTTACATAGAAAACCTTTGGTCCAACATGGAAAACCCTCTGGTCTCTCGGGTGAACCTCTGGTTCAACCAAGATCATCTTTTGGTCCTAGGGGGCAAGTTTATCCACCACAAGGACAACCTGTTGCACCTCAATCACAGCCACATGTGCAGTATGGCCCAAATTTTGTGCAACCAGGACAATCCTATAGTCCTTCTCCGGGTCAACTTGGTCATCAGGGACATCCTAGACCGTCTCAACCATTAGGCCAACCTTTACCACAAATTCAACCTGGTCACCCTCAACAACGACTTCAACAGCCGGTTCAACCAGCTTAGCAACCGTCGCAACCTACCCACTAGCAGATTCCTTCGTTTCCGCAGCTGATTTTACCTATTTATCCTGTTCAATAGCCTACTCAACCTACTTCGCAAGGTCAACCTGTGCAACCATAGGGTGCTTATTACCCTCAAGTTTCCTACCAACCAGTATATAATGCACCCCAAATTCCATACCCTCAAAATCAACCCATATATAGTGCACCTCAAATTCCGTACCCTCAAAATCAACCTGTGTATGAGCAACCTCAAAGTCATGCTTACATTCCGCAGCAAAATCCTTATGCTACTCATCAAGGACCTCAGTGGTTTGCTTCGACTCAATATCCTAGTCCTCAATCCCAATATCAACCGAATTATCCTTTTTTTAATCCCTATGATCTGGGACAGAATATATGGGGACAGAATCCAGTTCGGACTGGGTGGAATATACATACAGGTCCTTATCAAAGACCTTCAATGACTTTCAATACTCAGTTACCGTTTCTTGCTATGTTGGAATTACCCGATGTGTCGAAGTTGACAAATGATCCTATTCTTCATAATCCATATTGGCCTCCAGTTCCGACCAAGATTCTTGGTGATTGTCCTAAATTTGAGGGTAAACCTGGTGAAGACCCCCAAACGCATGTTATGACATACCATTTATGGTGTTCTTCTAATTCTTGGGTTGACGATTCTATTCATCTTCGTCTTTTCCAGCGAACTCTTACTGGTGCCGCTGCAAAGTGGTACATTGAGTTGTCTTGTGGAGCTTTCCAAGACTTCAATTCTTTGGCCATGGTGTTCCTTACAAATTTTCAGTTACCAATCTGCTATGAGACCGGGATGCATCTCCTCATTTCATTGAAACAAGACCGAGCTACTCATATCTCGGATCATATTCATGAGTGGCGATGTCATTATCGCATTATCAAATTTGAGATACCTGATTAGCTTCTGACTCATTGGTTCACTACCTCATTTTTCAATCAAATTGCCAAAGACATTGCTATGGGGGCATGTGTAACCGAGGAGGAAGCCATTTCTTATGCCCAGTAACTTGATCTCGTGCATTCTTATTCTAGCACGTTGTATGATATCTTGCCTGATGCTCCTCGATTTGGAACCTATAAACCGCCAGTGACACCATCCATTGATGGTATTATTGGTTCCGTATCACAAACTTCTCAGAAGTCTCCTTCATCTAACTATGGGAAGCAGAAGTCTACTTCTTCCAATAATGTAGCTTCTTAGTCAAATTTGAATTCTGGCACACCCGAAAAAGTGAATGCTGTTAAGGCCAATCCTATAGATAACACTTCCAAAGGTAAGAAGAAGGGTAAAGGTAAGGCCAAAGCCAATACCTCAAAACAGGATTCTCCAAAACCTCGTTCTGTTGATAGTTCTCAACGTAAAACGAAGTATCATTGTTTGATTTTTGATGATGAGCACTTCACCAAGGACTGTCCTCGACATTCTGAAGTGAGTCGATTTCTCAAAGGCACCTAAGGAGCTCTAGCCGTTCTTAAGGAACCCTTCCCTCAGTAGACTCAGATGGTAGAGCACCCTCTGTTAGTATCATTATTTCGTCGTAAAAGATTACTTTAGTTACGCATAAAAAATAGCCCTAACATCGATTATGGCTACAAAATATCTTTAAGTCTGCTGCACAAATCCAAATCTAAGCACAAAAGACATTAAGCAGATACAATATAATATGGCTCCATGCATCCAATAGACAAGACAAGAACAATGTATTTAAGAGAATTTTATATTATATTAAAGAATGGGGCACCTGAGAGGAAAACAAGAAAGGTGTTTTCTGGTTCTCCTCAATGGGATGGGTTCTTGGAAGTCCTCAGTGTTTCAGATCTAAAATTCCTCTCTCTTATTGTGGTAGAAAACTCAGACAAACATAGAACTCAATGGGAGCTCACAAGGAAAAAATGGAAAAATGGTGACCAAGAGTAGATCTAGTGTGATCTTATGTAATGAAGGTGACTAATGAATGGGGAAAAACCTCCTATTTATAACAAAATATTAGGGTTATCTAGAACTTTTTGCATGAATAAAATATTATTAATCACATTCTAGAACCACCCTTTAGGAATATTTTATTATATTTGTTGGAGGGAAAAGGTCTTTTGACTTGGGTCGATTCCTTTATTTATAAACAATAAATAAATAAATGATTTATTTATTATTTTAGGGAGATGGTGGGAATATAATTAAATAAATAATGATTTATTTAATTATTTAAAAATGGTTTAGTCAAATTTAACTAGGAATATTATTAAATAATGATTTAAATAACTTATTCCTAGGAAATAATTAAATAAATAATGATTTATTTAATTAATTTCCTTGTTTTGGGTTAAATATGACCAGGAAATATAGACAAATGTTATTTTACATGGTGAAAGAAATTTTACTTAGGGTAAAATTGGGCTTACATGGTGTACTTGGGTTCATCTAATGATAATGGGTTAGATGACCAAAAAATGGTGTAACACCCTCAGTCCTCTGCTCCATCTGGTTCACAAGTGTTCATGATGAACGGTTCTGCACCCATTTCTATTGCTACTCGATCGAAAGATTATTCTGGTTCACGTCAGGCAGCGGGGAAAGAGATCATTGATGGTCTTCCTCCCCCTCCTATTTCTGGTCCTCTTGAGATTTAACGGCCTAACACTGAATCCGTTGTGCGACCACCTTCCAAAGGTGTGCTCCGTAAGTCTTTGTACAATCCCAACGCCCGTGCCACTCAGAATTATAGTATTGTTGAAGATTTGGCTCAGGCGCCGTCCACAATGTCTACGTTAGAAGTACTTCAGAGTTTTCCTTCGCAACGTAAAGCTTTGCTATCTGGGATAGGTGGGATTGATCCTGCCAATACTAGTTTGCTTGCTTTCGATTTAGAGAATTTCGTCCCGCGACTCCCACACCAAATTGTGCTCATCATTCACGTTGGTATTAATGGTTTGAATATTCACTAGGCTGTCATGGGCGAGGGTGCATCTACCTGTGTTATGTCATCTACTTGTTGGAAAGCCATTGGTTCTCCAACTCTTACCTCATCACCCAATGCCCTTAAAACATTTGATGGAAGAGAATCTAAACCTCTTGGTGTTCTCGCTAGTTTACCGATCACATTAGAAGGGAAGAAATTCAATGTCAAGGTCGAAGTCATTGATGCAAAACTCAATTATAATCTCCTCCTTGGATGTAGTTGGACTCACGCCATGTTGTGCGTTCCGTCCACTCTCTTTCGTGTTTTGAAGTTTCCGCACGAAGGAAAGATTATTACTGTTGATCAATTGTCTTTTTTCACTTCTTATTCTGAGAAAAACGTTCCATACGTGGACAAGATTCCTACTCCTTACAAGAGTGTAGGGCTAGGCCTTTTCAAGGATCCTGCCCTCATGGGTGTTTTCCCTCTTCCACCACCAAATACTGTTCAGGTCAACATGATTTCTCAAACTGATGACCCCTGGGTTATCCCTTATCCTGAACAAATAAATTCGTTCGGCGATTCGATGCCTTTGAGTCCAATTGACATTGATTATTGTGAACTCATTGCTGCATCAAATTCAGATTCTGATTCTGCTCCTTCGAGCGTAACTCTTGACATTTATTCTCAATCCCCTTGGATTGGTGATTTTGATTCACCAGATCCTTTCAAGGAAGTGTTTCCTTTTGATGAGGCTATCGTGGAAAATCTGTCTCTCACTGATCTACCGTGGGATGATGGTCATCATCGTTCCTCGTTTATACCAAGTCTTGGGGCCATGTCTACCTATCTTGAGCATTTTTCCTCTCAGGTTCCTTCTCCTCCGCTTCAAACACCTGTTCAAGTCCATGACGTTTTTTCGGAAGGTAACTTGAGTAACATCACTTAGACGATGCCTATCGACATTTCCATTAAACCGGGAATCATCGAGAACATCCATATTGGGGTTACTTGTTCTTCGGATGAAGTGAAAGTATATACTATCCTTTTTCGTGAATTCTATGATGTCTTTGCGTGGTCCTACGAAGAAATTCCCGGTATTGATCCTAAGATCGTGGTACATGAGATTCCTACTTATCCCGATTCGAAACCTGTTCGTCAGCGTCTTCGTCCGGTGCATCCTAGGAAAGCTATTGCCATTAAGGCTGAAGTGGAAAAGCTTCTCAAAGCTAGTTTCATTTATCCGATTCCCTTGAAAAAATGGGTTTCTAATATTGTTCCTGTAGACAAGAAATAGGGAACTATTCATGTCTGTGTTGACTATGGTGATATCAATCGAGCTTGTCCTAAGGATAATTATCCTACTCCTTTCATCCATCAAATCATTGACGACTGTGCTACGAGTGAGATTTTTTCCCTTATGGACGGTTTTTCGGGTTATAATCAGATCAACATTCTCTCGACTGATCAACACAAGACTGCTTTCATCTATCCTTGGGGTACCTTTGCCTATAAGAAGCTTCCCTTTGGTTTGAAGAATGTCGGGGCCACGTTTCAATGCGCGATGTCTTATGCCTTTCATGATATTCGTCACATCGTTCAGACTTATCTGGATGACCTTCTGACTCATTCAGCTAAGCGTAGGGATCATCCTCACCATCTTCGTCAGATTTTTCTTCGTTGTAGACACTATAACATTCGGCTCAATCAGCACAAGTGTGTCTTCTGCATTGATTCCGGTAGACTCTTAGGGTTTACTGTCTCTAAAGACATAATTCACCTGGATCCTCTCAAGGTTGAGGCTATTATCAATCTCCCCTCTCCTTCCTCATTACATCAGTTGCAGAGTTTACAAGGGAAAGCTAATTTTCTTCGTCGTTTTATACCTAACTATGCCAAAGTAGCTAAAGGATTTACACGATTGTTAAAACATGGTGTTCCTTTTTACTGGGATGAGATCGCTCAGAAATATTTTGATGCGTTGAAAAAATTGTTGGTGAATGCTCCTCTCCTCTGCCCTCCAGATTATCATCGTGATTTTTCCCTTTATTTGACTGCTGCTTTTAGCACGATTGCCATGGTTTTGGTACAAGACGATGATGACGGTCATGAGCATGTTATTTATTACTTGTCTCATAACCTTCTCGACCCCGAAACACATTATGCCCATGTCGAAAAGTTAGTGTTGGCCGTTGTTCAAGCTGTTCAAATTTTTCGTCATTATATTCTTTTGCGTACGGTGATGGTGATTTATGAGTGCAACCCAATGACCTACATATTGTCTCGACAATTGCTGGGGGGGAAATACTCAAAGTGGATTGTCATCCTCCAAGAGTTTGATTTGGAATTTACTGTTGCCAAATCTAAGAAGTCATTGGTCTTTACTAATTTACTTTTTTCTCTCCCTTCTGACTCCGCTCCTTCTCGTTCTAAGGACTTCACCCCAGACGATTCACTTTTCTTGATTATCACCCTCGATCCATGGTACATGGATATCATCGTTTATCTCCAAACTTCATCTTTTAGGCCTGAGTTGACGAAAGATGCCCGCCGACGCATCCGCCATCAGTCACAACCTTATCGTATAGTTGGAGATACTCTCTATCGTATTGGAGTTGATTCCATACTCCGGCGATGTTTGACTCTTAAGGAAGTTGAGAAAGATCTAAATGATTGTCACAGTGGTGCCTATGGCGGTCACATGTCTGGTTATGCTACTGCACAAAATATTCTTCGTGTTGGTTATTTTTGGCCTTCTATTTTTAAAGACTGTATTGTCACAGTTCATAAATGCCAAGATTGCCAAATTTATCAACACAAGTTGTGTGCACCACCCGTTCCTCTTCATCCTATCATTACCGTTGGTCCCTTTGTGAAGTGGGGCATCGATTTTATGACATGTAACCCTCACTCGGCTGGGGGGCATGCTTATATTATCGTAGCCGTGGAATACTTCACCAAATGGGCCGAAGAAATGCCTACACTTGCCACCGACGACAAAAAAGATGCCCAATTCATCTTCAATCATATTATTGCTAGGTTTGGTGTCCCTCAAGCAATCGTTACCGATCATGGTTCCCATTTTCGGCATTATATGGTGGTAGAGTTGACTTTTAAGTTGGTTCTGTGTCATGACAACTCAACACCATACTACCCTCAAGACAATGGCCAGGTTGAAGCTGTGAACAAATTTCTTGTCACAATGATTCAACGTACAATTGGGATCCACAAATCAAATTGGCATCTCATGTTATTTTCAGCTCTCTAGGCATACCGAACCTCAGTAAAAAACGCAACTGGGTTCAATCCCTTCCAGTTGGTTTATGGCCTGGAAGCTACTCTTCCGATTGAATGTGAAATACCTTCGCTCAAGTTGGCTATTGAATTACTGCCAAATACTTCGCTAGAAGAAGAGTGTATCCTTTATTTATAAAGGATGGATGAAACCTGTCGCTTTGCTGCTCTTGTTATCGAAGCATAGAAAAATCGGGTCAAAGCTCATTTTGATCAATCAGTTTCCCCTCGTTCTTTCATTGAAGGAGATCTCGTCCTCCTGTATGACCAAGCTCGTGATAAGCTTGGGGCAGGTAAATTTCAACCTATGTGGCATGGACCGTACATCGTTAAATGTGTGTTGTAGAATGGGGCCTATGAGCTAATTGACTACGAAGGTCATCCTCTTGAACAACCCAAAAATGGGTTGTATCTCAAAAAATATTATGCGTGAGTCATTCATGCGTAATAAGTGTACATATGTGTTGTTTTCATTTTTGTACATGTTTTCTAGTTTGATGTACTTTGTGAGAATTTTCATACTTATTGGCTCTTGCTTATTGTGCAGATGTCTATTACCCCTTATGTTGGTTTCGCGGATGGTGCTTCTCGTAGTACCAGGAATTTGTCTTCGGCAACCCAGGTAATTTATGATCATGCTAGTGATTTGATAGATCTGCAAGGTATTTGTCTAGGAAAAACTACAAACAATGTCGCTAAATATAGCATTTTCATTGAGCTATTAACCGAGGAAATCAACCTCGGCATACGCGCATTTCTTGTAAATCTAGATTCACAGCTTGTTGTTCTGTAACTCAATAATCATTATTCAGTTAGAAATCCGCACATTCTGAGATTGTATTTATGTATTCGTTTGTTGGAAATAAATTTTGATTTTATTAACTATCAACATATTCCTAGACGAATGAACACATTAGCTGATACAGTGGCTAACATTGTATTAGATAGACATTTGCATAATTTTAAAAAGCATCAGCATATGTAAAAGATCCATATAGGGAAATAAGATGTATATATATATATATATATATATATATATATATATATATATATATATATATATATCGCATGTTTGCAACCGTGTGCATCATAACTTCAAAAAAAATATGTGTGTTTCTGTTACATCTTGAGACATCATGTCTCTCAAATATGAAGATAAAATAAAACTTAGGTGTCTAATCAGCATGGTGCTCGTGATAACATGTCACGGCCCGTACTCGCCACCTCAACAAGCGGTGAATTCGACTGGGCACCCATATGATATGTCTTTGGTAGGCGTGAGGAACATCATCAAAACATGCATAATCTGGGACTCCTCGGGTGATCCCCTCTAGGTTGCACACTATCTTCTCTTACTCGCCACCCTCGCCTTGGGGGTCAAAATCGTGAGGGATTCGCCTCGCTATCGGTGACATACCGACAGGTCTCTCTAGGACAACATCTGCATCACATGGATTTAATGTAAGAACATGCATGAATAAATAAAAAAAATCATAATACTCATAAAACTTAAAAACGAGTCTCACCCAAATATTCATCCCAATCTTCTTCCTCCAGGAGTGGGAGGTCTGGATCATCAGTGAAATCTTGCTAGAGTAGGGCCAGTCCTCCACAAAAATCAGTTGTCGATGGAGCCAATCAAAGAATTCCGGTCTCCAGGACATCTATTTATCACCCCCTGCCCTTGGCATCAAAGCTGCCCATCGAGCCATCTGTGGTTCTCTCACTGGTGGTGTCGAGACTATAACCTCATGTCATTGAAAAATGGGTAGTCGTTCCAAGAAGAACGATACCAGAATAGATCCATAACGAAATTGTTTCAATTTGGTCTTCTTGCATTTGGTTAGTTGGCACTTCATGTTTATGGTCACGGCCTCTGCCCAGTTGTAGATTTTCGGTGCCATGCAGTCTACAGCAATAAGCAACTGTGTCTTTATTGCTTCGTGCGGTGCTTGTGATCCTGCAGCCTGGGTGATGGTATGCAATACCACGCGTAGTGTCAAATCTGGGATAGTTTGTATATCAAATTTCCCACTACCTGATCCCTTCCGTGCTCCTAGACATACCTTGTCTACCATCATGGTCATGTTTTCCATGTAGGGTCGGGTGCCAGTTAGGATTGGTGCTGCACCCCTCCATGATAATCCTGTGATGAAATACACGTCAGAGACATCAATCTCAAGTTCTTGATCCTGTAGGATGAATTTATCTTGATTTTCGTCCCATACACTGGTCAGATATTGTAGTAATTCTGGTTGGGCTCGGAGACATGGTGTTAGCAAGAATTTTTTCAGACCACAATTTCTGAGGGTTTCCATGAGTCCCTCATTTTCCATGGCTAGCTCATCTTCTTCGCTATGTTCCTTTTCTTTCCATTCAATGACCATTTTTCCTCTTTCTACCTACAAACACATTCATATGAGTGGTATTAGTCAAATTTTACCCTTAACCTGTAAAAAATTGGGGTATTGATGAGCATTTTTAGCTAAAAATGGTTTGCGCCGTTGGCGTGACTGTTTCCAAAATAGTCGCGCCAATGGGCGCGCCCTAGTGTTAAAAATCGGGCGATTGGCGCGACTCCATGCCCGAAACCCACGCCAATCGCGAAGCCCTAATTTTTACATTTCTTCCCCCAAGATTTGAAATTGACAATTGCAGGAAGCAATAAATGACTTAAAATGATGAGAGGGATCTCAGCTCTTACCTGGAGTTGACATATTTGCAATTGATCTGATGGATTGGCCACTATCGTCACCCTAAGATTGCACATTAAAATAGGTAACTATTGCTCCAGAAGAGGTAAAAAGTGAAAAGTAATTCTTTTTACCATTTTTGGCATTTTATGAATTTTTCACAGCCCTAATTAGGCTCTAAGGCATGTTTTTCGATTATTTTATTCGAGAAATGGGTTTTACACATGTCTCTTATGGAGCAACAGTTTTTTCATGCGAAAATGATGAAGTAATGAGTTTTGTTTTAAACTTTTTCGGACTCAGTAAAAACACGAAAAAATTCACTACTAGAGTCATCTTTCATCTCTTTTATGACTCTCTAAAATTGAAAAGATTGCCAAGATTTTTGTAGTTTTGAACTCGTTAAATGGCTGCAAAATGATATCTACCCAGTATACGTTTAACCCTTTTTCAGGCTGGGATAGATTATTTATGAAAAAGGAATACCTTAGCCTATCGCGACTAAGAGGTTCTCGCAGACATAGCTTTCTACCTTTTCGAATATGTAAGACTACCTACGAAAAGGGATTGTTGGAGTTTTCTTTTCTGCCTTCTTTTAAAACTCTCTAAACATGAAAAGTTGTTGAGTTCTCCCTTTGTCAGACTTGTTAAACCTTGATGACATTGGACTTCGTCACCATGAAGTTATTTCGAGTTCCTCCTTCTTAGGGCTCGTAAAATGTACTAGGTTGGATTTGTCCGAAGGACAAACTTACAGTACAAGCATATGCTATCCCCTTCAAGCTTGTTTTAAAAAATAATTGGGGTACTTGCCAGAAATGGTGGGGGAAAATGGAACCAAGTTTTAGTTATGTTGGAAGTATGTCGTTCTTGAACATGGCACTTGTCTAAATTTGTGTTAGGTTGGGTACATCTCATTTCGTCATTTTTGCCTTCATGGGTTTGGGTAATCTCTTTTGACCTCTCATCTGCTCAAATCCTTTGATGTCAAATACTGCCAAATCCAGTGTCGTGTTGTTGATATGTTCAAGAGAAGTTTTCCTCTGCATTTTTCAACCTTCCTCTAATCTCCTGTTGGTCCTGATCCACTTTCACCATGTTCCTCTGTCTCGTGTCGATGATGTGGGAAAAATTATGGCCCTTCTTCGACCAGGTCACTTCCTGTCGATTTCAGCTCATTATCTAGAAATTTGATCTAGAGATTCCCTTATGGTACCTTGGAGCCTGCATGCCTCAATGGCAGGTTCTTTGCATTCGATGCAAGGTTAACATCATTGGCCTTCGATCGAGTGATTCTGCGGATGTTCGAGTTAGATCAATTTTCACATTCCATAGATTGTACCTTTTGTACCTTGAGGGCCATCGTCATCACTAGTGGTTTCTCCTATGTCTGTTAATATCTTTCATCATTGGCTAGTAATCAAGCAATTTTCCTGCATGTTGACTTCAGCTCATACATTCGCATGCTCGAAATTGTACTTGTTCGGGTCGAGATGGAGCAAGAGCCTGGATTTTGTCTGATAAAATCCAGGCTGCAGATTTTTGTGGATTATTATGACTTATTGCATGAATCTCTTGATTGGATGGCTGTGACCATACCTAAATCTATTTATTGATCCTTCCTGCTGAATGGCTATGTCCATACCTCAGATCTCAGTTTTTATATATTCTATTATGGATGGCTGCGCGCATGCCACATGATTCATGTATCACAGATATCAGTTATATTTGTAATTTCAGGTCTTCTGATAACGGTGTTTGATTCGAACGCGTTCTCATAAAGCATTTCACCTCTCCCTCTCTCTCGGACTTCATACTTTAGGGGGCATCTGTTACACAACAATTTGTCACTATCCCTGCAATCCCCAACTCGCACATTGGAGGGTAGTTTCTATGACCAATACGTAGTTTCATGCTTTTCAAATACCATCCTTGCATCCCTTTTGATGAAAACAACATTCTTCTTGTTGACATTTCCCTAAGCAGAACTGTAAAAATCCCTATTTTTTCCTTGGCGCGAGTAGCCAGTTACACCCTCGCGTCGACCAAGAAATTTAACACTGAGCCTGCGCAAGTTAGTGCTCTGTGCCAGTTAGACACACGCACCAAGATGTTTATGGAATGTTTTTTAAAAATATAGGTGGAGGTTCCATTCCAACCACCTCGGGGATGAGTCATTGGGAGTGGTTGAACTGAAACAACCATAGAGTCCTTCCTTTAGTTAGTATTTTCCACCTCCCTTGGAACTCTCCTAAAGGATAGGACTCCCTCCCACCTTTGTAGGGATCCCAACCTCCTCTCTTCCCTCTATATAAGAAACTATCGCCTTTAGTAGAAGCTTGTTGAACGGCTAAATAGCTGAACTAAGAGAATTATACTATAGCTAAGCTGCTAGAGGAGATAGAGTAAGAAATATTGTGTTGAGAGAGCTCGAGTCGATGAATTCTAAGAGAGCTTGAGTTCGAATTCCCTGACCGACAGTTGAGACGCGTTTCTTCTAAACCCCACTGTAGGAGATTGCAACATCAAAGCATCGGTTTTACTCTTCCTTCTACTCATTAATATACATGACTATTGTTTGGTTCCACTATTGTGTTATGATGTTTATTTGATGCGATATGTTTAGCACTCTTTGATTGGCTAATAGTTGTGAGTGAAACTATTTTTTCATATGTTGTTCTTGTTCTTTGTCCTATGTGTAGGTATCCGAGCGTGACAACTAATGGATTGTGACTTGCCAAGGTAGGAGCGAGAGACCACTACTCTTTCTGCAACATCGACAGCGTTGGATTCAAGGTAGGTCAATCTACCATGTATTTTGTTCATTCATTAACTAGGAAGCAACACTTTAGCGTTTCCTTTTGTTACTAGACCCACCCTAGGGCTAGATGGATCGTCTCTGTCCACAGAGAGGATTTACCTTCATAACAATAGGTTACAAAACAGCGCATCAAACATGGATGAATTCTGTAAAGATAACCATTAACACATAACAAGAATCATCAGTGTGAAAGGAGCATCTAACATGGATGAATTCTTATCACTTGCTCTCAGACAATAATAGAATAAAAACATAATCATGGAAATGATTATACAGGAACACATACTGAACATAAACACTGTGATGAATCTCAAAACTTAGAAGAAAGAAAATTCTGCATTAATTACATAATAATTTTCAGGAAAGTACCCACAGTCCAACAGTCTCTCCCTCTGATTTCCAACCTCTATTACATTGAATTTACAAGATATATATAGTAATAGAACCCTCCTTAAGATTCAAAGGTCGAAATTATCCAATTCCCCCAAAAGAGCAGTCTGTTACATAAAAATCTAGAACTGTATCCCAAAAAAATACCAACCTACTACAGAAATAACGCTTCAATTATGAATTTGAAACTTCCAACTCATGATAGTTGCTTAAAATCTGGAAGAGGTTTTTGTAGTTCAGTTTGTTATGAGCAAAAATTTCTCTTAGTTCCTTGAAATTTGTTTCCATCTACACGAGATTTGCATTCAAACAATATGTGTCAAACAGGAAAATTTAGGGCTCAAATATGCTCTCTATTATCCCAATATGTAATATTTATGCCAAAACTGAAAGAGGTTATTGTTTTTTAGACCATGTTAAGGAAAAACCTCTTTCAATTTCTTGATATTTGATTCCATTTGCCCGAGATCTCCATTCCAAAAACATGTGTCAAACAGGAAAATTCTGAGATCCGAAAAATAGGGCTCAAAGATGATCTCAATTCTCCCAATCTGTAGCAGATTTGCAAAAATTGAAAGAGGTTATTTTTTTTTAGCCTGTGGGGCGGAAACGTGAAGTTGGGTTACACTTTTGTGAGAATCGGGGGTTGAAAATTTTTTTCGGCAATAGTTCGGCCGAACTCGTGATTCCGTTTAGACTGACGGCGCGGGCAAACAGAATTTTTGCCAGAGATTGGAAAACCGGCAACTAAATTTCGGCCAAAATTTTACATTTAAAATAGTTTGGCCGAACTATTTTCTATAAATAAATCTCCTACGAAGTTCTGTGGTTTACCGATTTCATTGTGCCCACGTTTTGTCCCTGTTGTTGTTGCTCCTCGTCGCCCCGCTGGTGTTCGTCACGTCCGCGCTCTTCATTCGTCGGGTATGTTATACTCGTTTGACCAAGAATACCATGGCGTTGTTAATATTTGTGAAATTAAAGATTTTTGGACGGATATACAGTGGATATATGGTAGTTGTTAGTTTGTTGTTAGTTCTGTGTTTTTTTTTTCACATTTCTAAAAAACGTTGTTTTGTTTATAACATAGACTCCTGTGTATGTTATACTGGTTATTCTCTGTTTGCTTAATTGTCGACCAAGAATACCATGGCGTTGTTAATCTTTCTGAAATTAAAGATTTTTGGACGAATATACAGTGGATATATGGTAGTTGTTAGTTTGTTGTCAGTTCTGTGTTTTTTTTTTCACATTTCTAAAAAATGTTGTTTTGTTTATAACATAGACTCCCGTGTATGTTATACTGGGTATTCTCTGTTTGCTTATTTGTCGACCAAGAATACCATGGCGTTGTTAATCTCTCTGAAATTAAAGATTTTTGGACGGATATACAGTGGATATATGGTAGTTGTTAGTTTGTTGTCAGTTCTGTGTTTTTTTTTTCACATTTCTAAAAAACGCTATTTTGTTTATATATAATGAGAAAACAGTCCACCAGTCATTACATTCGCATCTGAAGGTAGAAACACAATTTCCATCCAGGAGAAAAGGGTGACCCATGTCAGACAAGAGATAATAATCCCAAAACACCTACAGGGACTTGTTAAAAGCCCATAGATGATCCACATGTATATATTTTTTTAATGAGATGTATCCAAAATTTCCCAGTCAGCTAATAGAAAAAGACCCAGGTAGATAAGAAAAATTTTGCAACAGAAATCTGACATACATAGATTCCAAAAATATCTCAGAGAATCCAGAACATCCAAAACAAAATCATTAATCTTGAGAGCTAGAGATCTGTCCAAAATAATGCTGACTGTCATACCATATCAAAATGTCAGCATCATGACCATCTGGTACTAACATTGTAGGCAGTATGGAACCTGTCAAATACAAAAAAAAAACCAATACCTGGAGCAGGTAATGTGCACCAAATCCTGTTATACCAATCACAGAAAGCGTACCCAGGTTCGGTAGAAGAGGTCTGGCTCGCTTGATCCCGGGAGCATGGTTGTCAGTTATGTGTTATGGCATGGTTTGTATTTCAAAGTATTAATCCAGAAAACTGAAAATCACATCATCTATGGTACCACTGTACTTAGATGCTGGGCACTGAGCCTTCGGCCTGAAGACCCTGTATATTAAATAGCTGATAATTTATCTTTCCATACGCATCCTGTAGCCCCTGCTTTGAAAACTCATCCGCAACATTGTTCTTTTCGCGGTATATGTGCTGATAAGTAATACCTGCATAAAAAGTTTTAAATTGTTTTTATTATTTTTATTATATGTTGGATGTGATTTTGATTGAAAATGCTTCTTTTTTATTTATTAATTAAAACAAAATTATTAGAAAAATTATTGCTTTAAGCCTTGGAATTTACAATCAAAATTAGAAAATGTATTTTTATCTAAATTATTTATGAAAAGTTTAATATTGTTTGATCTTCTCTACCATGTCCTTTTTACATATATCTAGAATAATATTATTTGTACCTGGTTTCTGGTTTTTTGTAACATTTTACTACCATAATCAAAATCTATAGAAATAATAATCTAACATTATAATATCTTTAAATGGAGCTAGCCAACTCAAATATAGTATTGCAAATCCCTGGCTAAGTTAGATGAGGAGGCTATGTATTACATATGGTCTTGAATGAGAATTTGGACTCTTTAGATATATATCTAAAGAGTCCAAAAGCTCATTCAAGACCATATGTAATACATAGCCTCCTCAACTAATAAAAATTCATACCTTAACAAAATTGTTAGATCCTTTTAAAGAAAACGTGTCATATAATCAACTTTCATCGAAATATATGATAAACTCAACCCAATTTTATGAAAAATAGTATACCATTTTTTACATTTCACATAATACAAATAGATAAATATTACTTAAGTATTGAACTATAAAGATTTAACTACCCATAGAGAGATGACCAAGTGATTGAGACAGGGCATCATCACAATAAAAAACCAAGTACAAATTGTAGTAATCCTAGAATCATGCTTTACATAAGGTAAAATTGGGGAACTCATGACTTGTACTATAGATAAAAAAACATTCACCCTTACCAAAAAATATATGACAAAAATTGACAAACTACATAAGCTTAAGCTTAAGGGGATATAATCCTTCTTGCCTTCCATATAGATAATGAAAATGATTGTTCCAAGTCTCATGTTGCTTCTCATGTTATTTTATAAACCTTGATTGGAAAGAAAAATAGGAGGGTAGAAATGTAAGAAATATAAAACATAATGAAACACAATGTAAGAAATAGAGAACATAATGAAACACACACATACATATCTCTAGACAATCAACACAATTATTTTCCTAGGAAATCCTTATGGGAGACTAGCAACCCTAAAAAGTAATGATGCTCTAGACTCCTTTTTCCCTAGGAAATCTTTATGGGAGAAAAACAACACTAAAATGTAAACATGCTCTACTCTCTCTTTTCTGGTATGGAAAATATGTGAGTACAAAGAAAGAGGTAATCTCTCTAGAGTTAGCTAAGACTTTTAGCGTGTAAGGTTGCTATAAAAACTTAACTTTATACATTTTTCTCTCTAACTTCAAACTCCTAGTTCTATTTTCAACTATGGAACAAAATACAATAACACAAAATGGAACTCTTACCCCTCCTAATGGCCAAGTATTTAACATAGCGTGATATCCAACTAGGTGTAAGATTTGACTTCGTCAACCATTAACGAGGTTTGTGATTTTAGACCTTTTAGAGTCTTGTTAAAATTCCACATGTAGCTAGCTTTCCATGCATGAGTAATGGGGCTAAAATGTGATTATCTCGTACCATGATGGTCAACATGATAGGTCAACTTAAACTAAAGGCATAAATTTTGAATGAACTTCATTTGATGTTTTTCTTGCAGCATTGGATATGTCTTTAAGTGTAGAATAATGGT
The DNA here is from genome assembly GCA_034641835.2 of Pinus albicaulis. Lineage (NCBI taxonomy): Eukaryota > Viridiplantae > Streptophyta > Pinopsida > Pinales > Pinaceae > Pinus > Pinus albicaulis. The sequence continues at coordinate 566,424,840 of CM076582.1, forward strand.
CAAGATTTCGGCACAAGGGATAATCGTTTGACCCCTAGAAATGTCATTTAATACCTTAAAATGACTCCAAAAGGATTTAGACCCGAATTCTCCACCCACCATTAAAATGACCCTACAAGTTGATTCTTTCAGTTTTTTCACTCTATAAGCATCAAAATATATGACAAATAATATAATTATCCAATCTAGATCATTATTTAATAATTTTTTAAAATTATGAGTAAGATATACATCATGGAATTTAAATAAATAGCATTAATTCATTGAACACCCTTGTACATTCCTTGTTGATACTTTGAAAGTAATACGTTTTGAAAATTAATTTGTTTATGGATTCTATTTTCCACATTCTCTCAACCATATCAAAAACCTTCTTATAATATTTGAAACCTAAGGTCTTTCCCATACCAAAGTATGTTCTTTTAAAACATGTTTTCTTGGTGATATGGGTGATTTAGAAATGATTGGGAGAGCGAAATTCCTCATTTAATATGTACAATATGTTTGGTTGAATCCACATGAAAAATAAGACTCCCAACCGTGAGAAGAGGAAATTACATCCTATTTCTCCCCCCTAGCACACTTACCAGTACAGTTAGAATTTAACAGCGCCAAACTGGATTTTACTCTCAGGTACTGGAACCTCTACAAAGGTTCGACCTGGAAACATAGTTTTTCCTTAGGTTTCTCCACTGGTTCTATGTCCAACTTGGATAACCTACAACAACATCCTTCTTTTCATTTTTTCTATCCCCTCTTGGATAACCATAATATCTTGAAATGGAGATAGCCAACTCAAATATAGTATTGCAAATCCCTGGCTAAGTTAGATGAGGAGGCTATGTATTACATATGGTCTTGAATGAGCATTTGGACTCTTTAGATATATATCTAAAGAGTCCAAAGCTCATTCAAGACCATATTTAATACATAGCCTCCTCATCTAATATATAAAACTTTAATCCATGTGCTTAACCTTAACATTGACACAAATGGAATTTACAATTTTACTCACTGCTTTATGATAGAAAAATATGTGGATGAATATTTCCCACATATCCAAAGTCAAAAGGGATAGATTAAAAAGGGATGCACTCCGGTCATCTATAAAAGATAAATTAAAGAAGCATGACATATTAGTAATGTAAATTAGATATGCGTACCAATTATGTTCATATAACACAACAAATAGATGATTCAATACAAATATCACATAGAAGTCATATTTATCTCATGGGCCTTCAACTTAAATTATATATCTAGCATTACATTAAGCTATAGGAGATAAATCAAAGAAGCATTTGAATGTAAATTAAACATGGAATACAATTTTACTCATTGCTTTATGATAGAAAAATATGCAGATGAATATTGCCCACATATCCAAAGTCAAAAGGGATAGATTAAAAAGGGATGCTCCGGTCATCTATAAAAGATAAATTAAAGAAGCATGACATATTAAAGTAATGTAAATTAGATATGCATACCAATTATGTTCATATAACACAACAAATAGATGATTCAATACAAATGTCACATAGAAGTCATATTTATCTCATGGGACTTCAACTTAAATTATATATCTAGCATTACATTAAGCTATAGGAGATAAATCAAAGAAGCATTTGAATGTAAATTAAACATGTGTAATAATTATGTCCTTTCTATTTCAATAAATAGATAATAATTTGCAAATGCCATATCTAAGCTATATTTCATCTTAGTAGCTTTCAATTTAAACTTATATCTAATGTTAAATTATATAAAAGAATAATTGTAATCCAAACTTCAAAATAATATTTATAACTTTAGTATAAAATGTGACATATAATTTTCCTGTGTGGAAAAACATAGTTACAGAGAGTTCAAAACTCATGCATTTGAATAGAAAGTGGGTATACGAATGAGCAAGTAGAATTTTTCTAGAAATGAGGAAGTGAAGGTTGATAAAGAGCCACACAAAATTGCAAATTCATACCTTAACAAAATTGTTCGATCCTTTTAAAGAAAACGTGTCATATAATCAAATTTCATCGAAATATATGATAAACTCAACCCAAATTTATGAAAAATAGTATACCATTTTTTACATTTCACATAATACAAATAGATAAATATTACTTAAGTATTGAACTATAAAGATTTAACTACCCATTGAGGGATGGCCAAGTGATTGAGACAGGGCATCATCACAATAAAAAACCAAGTACAAATTGTAGTAATCCTAGAATCATGCTTTACATAAGGTAAAAATGGGGAACTCATGACTTGTACTATAGATAAAAAAACATTTACCCTTACCAAAAAATATATGATAAAAATTGACAAAATACATAAGTTTAAGCTTAAGGGGATATAATCCTTCTTGCCTTCCATATAAATAATGAAAATGATTGTTCCAAGTCTCATGTTGCTTCTCATGTTACTTTATAAACCTTGATTGGAAAGAAAAATAGGAGGGCAGAAATGTAAGAAATATAAAACATAATGAAACACAATGTAAGAAATAGAGAACATAATGAAACACACACATACATATCTCTAGAAAATCAACACAATTATTTTCCTAGGAAATCCTTATGGGAGACAAGCAACCCTAAAAAGTAATGATGCTCTAGAAAAATAATTTTTTTATGGATTCTATTTTCCACATTCTCTCAACCATATCAAAAACCTTCTTATAATGTTTGAAACCTAAGGTATTTCCCATACCAAAGTATGTTCTTTTAAAACATGTTTTCTTGGTGATATGGGTGATTTAGAAAATGATTGGGAGAGTGAAATTCCTCTTTTAATATGTACAATATGTTTGGTTCATGCCACTAAGCCAAGAATTTTGAATTCAACTGACTTTTAATATAACCAAGTAAATCTTGCAAAAAAAGAATAAAACAAATTTTAGGGTTGTGGATTCAGGCATTGAAACAACACACCATGATATTTCAAATTTAAAAATAATGGTTTGAGTCCTAGATAGCTTAGAATCCTATTTGTTTTCAAAATAAGGATGCACTCCCATTTGATTCTCATGATTAGGTTGTAATCATGAGGCTCTCGCTCAATAGTGGACCTTCCCAAAATCTTGTGACGTCTTGTCACAAACAAAACCATCAAACTGAAAAACACATCATGCAAGAAACATAGCTTGCTGACATGTATCATTTGTCTCCTTCAAAGAAAAAAAATTCACATCATGCACGAATATCTCCATGTACTCTTACATATTGGTGTACAAAACCATCAGCCAAACACAAGTCGACAAAACATGCCTCTTCAAACAACTAACTCTCAAGTCAAATAATAGCTCATGTACAAATTTCCATATTTGTTGCATTTAAGTGTGTCAACATAACTCTACTTTCAACATCTTGCTTCATGCAATATGCACCATACTTTGAATTTTCAAAGAAATTCATGAAACATCAAAATACATGCAAGGCCTTAATTGGATAAGAAATCTAACCATCTGTTAGCAAACCATTTCAATGGCGCTTCTTTTACATTCTCATTAGCTGCATGATTATTAACATCTTCTCGCAAAGTGGGTGTCAAACTTTTCCATTCATCATGAACACAAACTTCACAAGCTTGAGGTAATGAGCACGAAATAAAATTCCTTCTTGGAACAGCTTCATGTGCCTCTTTGGCTTTGGAGCATTCTCCATCATGTTTTCCATAACCAAGACTCAAATAATTAGGCCCTTCCTCAACAACATTTGGCTCAACTATGCCTTGTACTCAACTATGCCTTGTACATGTTTGCCTTTAAACCTTTACTTTCATAGCACATTTTCATCAAAAAATTGGACCTTATTCCTCTAATGTGTCTCTCAAAAGCACGTACACATTCATTTTGAGAGGAAATTGAAGACATAAAAAAATAGCTAATTCTTCTAACTAAACTTGACTAAAATGAGCTAAATTGTACTTTGATACCAACTTGATTTGAATATGGACAAACTAGTTTTGTTGGGCTATCTCCCTCATTAGTTAAATAAAAATGTGTTTAGGATCGTCTAAAGTTAGCCAATTGGGAAGGGGTATATATGTCAAGCTTTAAGTGTATTTCGTGAGAAATTTATTAGTTAATTAGCTTTTAAAAACTCGTGTACAACAAATAAAATGCAAAAATTTTATTTATAGGAAATTGTTTTCCCTCAATCCAGATTTTGATCATTGGACATGTAAGAGGAAGAAAGAGGGAATTCACTTTTCAAATTCTAGACCTTGTCTAAACCAAAATAAACTAGAGGTTTGGTTTTCAAATACATTCACTTATTTGGAAAAGTTCTAGCTACCAAAAGTACATATGCCAATCTACCTCCCAAGAAATCCATTTATTACACCACTGGTTAGTTTTTGTCTTCCTATATTCTTTATCAACCTCTTTTAAGAAACAAAACTAGACAAAAACCTTCAGTGAGAACAACAAAATCTAAAACCTCTTCAAGGTCTTCAATCTGCTCGTAAAGTTAAATTGTGTCTTGATCAAGTCCAACAACAAAGAAAAATTCAGTGACAACACCAAAATCTACAACTTCTTCAACATCTTCTAAACCATCTTCAAAGTCAATATTGTGTGCATCAAATTCCTCAGCAAGGTCATCAATGGAGTCATCAAAACTAATATTTCAAACTTCAATGCCAAAAATAAGTCGAAAGAATTCAATTTCTCCTCCAAAACCTTATTCTCTGAGCAAAGCTAGCATGATGTCGTCAAGAAATTCAGTAATTCCACGAGGAAATTCTATCAAATTTAAAACAAATCCTTTTCATCCATATTTAATGCCTACTTTTTCAGGTGGAACACCTCCAAATTTAAGGACCATAATGCCATAAAATATGTAAATTTACCTAATAGGTGTAGACCTAGAACCCCCAACTTTGTGTGACATGTATAATTGAAGATCTTATATGGTAAGCAGTGTGAGAAGAGAGTCATGGTCACTGAGTTGAGCAAGAGAAATAGTTTGGTATGACAAACTTACTTGTGATAGGTCTAGCTAGCAGACTACCAAATTACATGGTAATGGCATTAAAAATGTGAAAATTCCCATTTCACTTGGAAATAAGATGGTAGAGAAAGGTATCTAGATGAAACCTGAGATATCCATCTATGGTAAAGAAATCAAATAGTTCTATCAATTCCACCTTACAACTCTAAGAGACATTGAATTAAATTTCATCTCAAGACAAGGCTTTGAGAGGACACTCTCAAAGCCAACCTTCGTTATGGCTTTGAAACACATGGTAAGTATCAAGACTTAGCAACCTTATTTGCATAATTTTTTCTAGCATTTTATGTCATAGCCTTCTTTTGCCTAAAATGAATGCAAATTTCCTTGCAATTTGGCTTGCGACATTCATAATTCATGCTCATGGAACATGATTGTGTTGCAATTGTGATAACATCTACTGTATGCAGAAGCCTAATAAAAAATGATCGAAAATGACATTTTTGCTCTGTTTTTTTTAATATTTAAGGAAAATTACACCAAGTAGCTTCCAACCTCATACGACCATCATGTCAAACTCATCTCAGGATATTGTCCAAGTAAGAGCCACTTAATCAAGCAATCTAGTATACATGACTCCAATTTCAATTAGCAGCAATGACAGTTCTAAGTATGGTACAAACATTGCTCTAGATCCTCAATGGGGCATGTTTGATGACAATCATTTGGGGAGTGAGAGAGGGAGATGGTAGGAGAAAAAATTCAAGGAATCCACGAGAAATTGAAAAATATATAACTAGAATAAGGTGGAAGACATTTGTAACCTAAGAGAGAAACCTGTGAGGAAATGGGTGAAGTTGGTATTACACACCCAATTGGACAACCTCGAGGAGAAAACATTCCTCCCACTTTATTTGTTGGCATAACCTAGTAAGTGTTATTCACTAGCATGTATTTTGTAAAGGCCTTGACCTAGTTTCCATTCAACTCCATCCACCAGGTTGTAGAGGATTCCAAGCCTAATTTCATGAAAAGTAAGTTGGGGATGATCGCATTGACCTGCTTGATGACATGTCTATGAAGATTAAATACCTTGAACTATTTTTTTGCGTAGGGAAAGAGACACATTCCCATGTCTGAGCATGAAAACGTTCTTTGATATTGTTAATGCCTCTAGTGTTTACTTCTACAAGTTTTATAGGCAGAGTCTGTAAAGGGCTAGGTAGCCTCTGGATCTCATCTTTTATGAAAGGTGACATATCTAGTAAATGCCCCTACAGTCAATCTCTGGAATGGATATAAATAGAATTTCTTCATTTTAATATCCATAAAACACGACAACTTTAAGGTAAACTATGTAAATGTGTCATTTCTCCCACAAACTAAAGTGTATAAGTGGTAAATTTTATACCAAGTGTGCTCCCACCATGTAAAGCGCAATTTGGTGAACTTATCATTTTTATAAAAAAAATTCAATTAAATTTAGTTTCACACATGATCAATTATTGCTTTGAAAGTTGTGTTCTACATAATTTTTGTACACTAAATTACAAATTGATTTTTTGAAATCTATTTTGTGTAAATGTCGACCAATAGATATATATCATGGAGGATGAACGACGAAGATCAGCTGAATCCCATATGGAGGTTCAGGGATCGGGGGATGTTCACGGTATTTAAATATAATCTTAAATCTCCATACATGTGTGTACATATGGAATTGATTTTTTATTAACTTTGTGAGTTAAATTAGTTGTTAATAAGTTTCATATTTTAATTTTTAGGAGGCAAGAGGAGAAGGGTTTCTACTTCATCCATGGAGCGTGGCCAAGGTTCAACTGGTCAAGGTATGAGTGGTAGTAGGTTGCGGGAAGGGGGTGATATTTATTCCCCCGAAGGCCAATCAACGGCTGCTAGTTCTCAACAGGGTCACTGTGGGTCTGGTTCTCAGCATCGTCATTCTGGGTTTGGTTCTCAGCAGGGTCATGTTGGAAAAGATGTTAACCAACAACATTAAGGTTTCCATCAATTTCAATATTTTTTCATTAAATTTGTACAACTTTTTTACACGTGTTTTTTCTAATATACGAAATTTTATATATATTGATGCATATGCCGAAAATGTTCGAGCTAGGGGTCAAAATAGACGCAGGGCAGCCCACTACATTCAAGAAGAAGGCTGTCAACCCAGCACAACTTATCTGGCCGAGATTACTGATATACCATGGGAAACCAACATGGCGGAATGCACCTTACAAAGGTGTGAAAGCCTTCATGCAAAATTGCAAAGAGATCTCGTGGCTTTGTCTCTACCTGCTAAGAGTCGACAAAGCCTTGAAATAGTTACACATTCATTGGGTGAAATGGTGAAAGTGTACAAAAATCTTGGGCCAACGACTGATTCATTTGTAGAACTGATGAGAAAGAGAAAAGAAACAGTGATGGGTCCCGATAAATGGTAGGACGTAAAACAAAAAGTTACAAGAGAAGTGGCCAAGTCAATGTTTAATTATAAGGAAGGGCCAAAAAGAAAAATGTTGAAGGTGCAGTATTTCAAGCACCCAGACAAAGCTCGTTATTTGTATGATCGACATCTTGTGGCCTTTGGAGGGCTTCCATGGAACGATGAGGTTCCTGTTTATTTTTCACAAATGTTTTATGCAGAATTTTTTTTGGGTATGAAACCCAACTACAATGACCTTCCTTCATAATTTTTTGGCCCGGTAAAAGGTCGATTATATGACCGTAAGGGCGCTAAGCGAGATGTGGAGTTGCCTCGCCCTGAGCCGCCATTGGTGAGTCGACCGTTTCGAGTCGAAACTCTATGATCAGAGATGGATGCGACTTCTCAAATAAGTCGAGAAGGAAGGGATGTTATGATCAACAATGTTCATATCGGATTGAGTGGAGTCGATCTTTGTTTAAATCGACAAAGAACACGTGAAAATGCACGTGCTAATTTTGTTTATTATACAGATGAGGAGATTTACAACATGAATTTTGAAGATCTCCGAACATATGCAATAAATTGTCGCAATGGTTTGCAAGAACTAATTTTTCATGAGGAAGAGGGCACCGGAACGATATGTGTTAGTGACCTTAGGGTTTGAAATTATTTCTACATATACATGTGTACAATTTGTAATAAATATATGTGTATGTACATGTATACATTTATTTGTATGTGTACATTAATCTAACAAAAATGTATGATTATATGTTAAAACACAATTTTCAGTTCTCAGGCATGATGCGTGACGAAAGTGTTAATATCACGTTCGGGACCTCCGGTTCAAACGATGCAGATGGGTCTGACCATCATGATATGTTGGAAAATGTTAGTGTTTTTTAAGTGACTCTAAAATAAATAATTGTTGCCACACATGTACATGTATGTATATATATAATTTGATAAAATGTTTTAATAGGTACTGATTCTGTCTGATGTTTTCGGGATGGCGGTACCTTCTTCTTCCTTAGGAGATGTACCTTCTACTTCCTTGGGAGATGAGCCACAAGTATGGACAATTTTTCACAAGTTTAAAATTTATGTTTAAAAGTTATATATATATATATATATATATATATATATATAGAGAGAGAGAGAGAGAGATCTATATTTTGAATTATTTAAAATTTTTTGAATTTAGGTTCCTATAGAAGATTTCTTTAATCCACGGACTCTAGCAACGGAGATAGGAACATCCACAACATTTGAACAAGTTGTTTTTAGTTTCTTTTTTTAATATTAAGTTGAAAATAAGTTTATATATGTACACGTGCATTTTCATTTGAAAGTTTTTAATATATATATATATTGTACAGTTTACCACTGCAGATGTTCCTATGGGAGAACCTGTTCATCAAATGGAGAGGGAACCTTACAAGGTATTGCATGATTTTTTTGTTATATTTTGTTTTTTACATGAAGTTCTAGATATATATATTCTCATTCATTTTTAAAAAATCAAATTTTAATGTTCAAGTACATGTGCATTGTGTATGTAGGTTTCCCATTCACAGGATAGGGCGCGGACTGAGACCCTAGTAGGGAAGACGCTAGATCGCTCTCCATTTGATGGACATGATTTACAGTAGATTTTATTTCAAAATTTAGATGGTTTTAAAATTTGTTAAACTTGATACAGTTTGATACTTGTGAGATTTACAATTTTTGGACATATTTTATTACATTGTTATTATATAATTTGTTTTATTTAATTTTTGGATGGTTTTAGTACTTTTGGCATGTGAATATTTAATGTTAAATGTTTTTTTTGGATAGTTGAATTATAATTGGCATGGCATGTGAAGTTTTTAAAACTCAAGTTTTGGATGGTTTCAACCTACATTTTGCATGTGATATTTAATGAACTTTAAATGTTTAATGTTTTAATGTTGCACAATATATAATCAAAAGGTTTTTAAAAATTAAAGTTTTGGATAGTTTCAATCTACATTTGCACATGTGGTATATATAATGTCAAAAGGTTTTTAAAACTTAAAGTTTTGGATGGTTTCAATCTACAACTTAAAGTTTTGGATGGTTTCAATCTACATTTGCACATGTGATATATAATGTTAAATGTTTCTATTGGATCTAGTTGAACTATAATTGGCATGGCATGTGAAGTAACGATCTATATATAATTTAAAGTTTTTTAAACTCAAGTTTTGAACGGTTTCAATCTACATTTCACATGTGATGTTTAATGTTTTAATGTTGCACGATATATTATCAAAAGTTTTTAAAATTTTAAAGTTTTGGATGGTTTCAATCTACATTTGGCACGTGGTATATAATGTTTTAAATGTTTCTATTGGATAGTTTTTCACTATAATTGGCATGGCATGTCAAGTAATGTTGCACAAATCCCTTTTGGATGGTTGAAGTACATTTGAAATTTTAAGATTGCTTTTGATCTCTCCATGTAGTTTTGTTTGAATGAAAAAATTTCGAATAGGAAGAACATAGCTTTTCAATGCAACTAACCATCTATCAATTGAGCTCTAATTGAAAATAGAGTTTAAAGAAGTAGATATATGTACAAATTATCCCTTTAATTTTGATTGGAAATATAAGTCTCTAGTACATATATATGTTTGTTGAATTTGGGTCAATGTCGTTAATGCACTCAAATAGGTAGCCTTGTTGATTTATTTACATTGTTGAAACTTTTTACCAAAAAATCCAACTAGTCTTTCATCAATGCACATAGAAAAACTACTTGGAACAATTAATTGTGCATTCTAGAACATATCTATCCAAGACAAGTAACATTTTTCATCAATGCACATTGAACATATCCGACCATTGGACAAGCAGATTTTGTACGAGATTTTCAATCAGGATTAGAGATGTGGGTCAAATCCCACCAAAAGTCGGAGAAGTGCTTCGAGTCTCTTGTATGAAAGGAATTTTCGTACAAAACTATACTGCAGATGATTTATTTACATTGTGTCCATACTTTTTACTAGAAAATCCAGCTAGTTTTTCATTAATGCACATAGAAAAACTAGTTCCAGTTAATTGCATTCTAGAACATATATATTGAGTACGTAAATAATTTTTCATCAATGCACATAGTAAAACTAGAACAATTAATTTCATTCTATAACATATATATATATATCCAATAAATATAACATTTTTCATCAATGCACATGTATGTATGTAAAACTACTTTCAGGTGATACTAGAGCACGTGCTTGTACCCAAACAATTTGTACATGTGCAAACACTTGCACAAATAACATAAGCAGCTCAACATTTAGTTGAGTACTGGAAGTTCTAAAACATATTTAATCCAAAGATAATAAGTTGTTGGACAATTCACTCAAAAAAATTCTAATGGAATTCCATCCTCAATAATCCGTTCATGATCGGATTTTGACATTTTCCATCTCTTAATTTTTGATTTTTTCTTTGATTGAACTTCTATCAACTTTATGCGTGCTGCACACACCAAGTGACTATATTGACAACTTATGGAATTAGGTTCATAGTTTTCAAAGTAAACAAAGTCTCCACTTTAATGAGTTTGTTTGAAAAAATAACCTTTCAGTATAATAGACCCTCTGTCATACTGAAATCCGTGATCATCATAGTTTTGTAATAATTTCATTTTTCGTTTAGTGCAACGCATCAAATAATACTTCACATTTTCATCGTTGTCAATAGGTGCAATTACAGCGAAAACATCTCCTGCACAATAAAATTAATTTAACAAAATTATGCATATTTAAATTTATTTCTAGATCTTTAAATCATTAGAAAGTAATTCAAATGTTAACTTCTCTAACAAGATCAGAAAATCGATCACCATCGGATGATATTGTAGTTTCCTCTGATTGCATTTCTTCAAACATTGCAACAGACATTTTGGCCTTTGTATTTAGCTCTGTATGTTTCCAATTGTTCACATACATTTTGTTTTCACAAACGTCATTGGATTTTGTGTTGTCTATGCAAACATCACAAAAACAAGAATATTTTCTTTTATCCAATGCAAACACATTTCTGGACGACTTTGTTTGAATTGAATGCAATTTTCGAGTCCCTTTTATTGTTTCAACGTCGTTTCCAATTGATCTATCTACGTCTTCAATTCCAATATGCCAGAAAAACCTTTATATGGAAAATTAGAACAAGAATTTGTAAATATGATATCAAAATACAATCAAAGATAATCATTGCATGATAAATGTACAATGTTTAAAATTAGATTTCCAATATAAATTAAATTGAATGTACCTTCGCACTTCTCTTGATGGGTTTCTCTCATGGCTTAGAGCAACGATGCACCATTGAACAACTTCTTCAGCATTCACAAGTCGGCTTGCAGAGTGGTTCATTTGATGTCATCGAAGTACTCGTTTTATGCATGCTCCTGCACCGTCATGTTCTCCTTTTCCATGGCCAGTTTCAAAGAAATTCCAACAATGTTTAATGCAGGTTTTCTTATGAAGAAAACACAACAAAAAGAATGATCGTGCAGATTTGAATTGCCCTGCGCATCCGTCTGACCATATCCAATGTTCATTGAATGTTATTCCACGATTTTTCAATGAATCATAATTTTTTCCAAAACAATGTTGTACAAAACATGTATCATGTGTATGATCGTCACTGATATAAAAGTGATATTCTTTAATGATATGTCGATTTTCACTCGTTCTTTCTATATGATCGACATTTTGTTCAGCATGTCTATATAGAATATGGACGAGCATGGAGACTTGGTCAGAGTGATAGTATTCACTCTGAATTTCTTTTTGTGGAACAAATGTGTAGTTTTCTGCAAAATCAATCACTGACAAAATGGTCCCTGGTGGAAAAACTTCACGAGATTTTTTGAATTGCAAGTCTTGCCATTGAGCTCTATGGGAATGCTTGGTATATTTGTAAATTTCTGCCTCAAACTTTCTCAAAAACTCTATCATAAAAATTTCGCCTTCTAGTAATTCAATTCTTTTAACACTATTTGCACCTTGAATCGATGTATCGATATATTCATATCTCTTCCATTTCAGTTTCATGTTGGACAATGATTGATCATTTATATCAATACGATATTTGTTTTGAAATTTAGTCAAATGTCCACAATCATCGCATTTTTTACCACCGACACATTTCTTTTTGTAAAATAGTTCATCGCTTTCTCTTTCACATAGAATTTGAGATATGAAATCACGGATAGTGGAAGGAGGAGGTGAATCCTTCCATAATGTTCTACCGAAATCAAGGAATGTGTCATAATATAACTCAAATTCCACATTATAACAGCAACAACAAGTGTCGCGTACAGTGATAGGTTTTACATACCATGGTTTTTGTTGAACAAAAGCACTGAGTGAAACATGAATTTGACGATTCTCTTCTTTGAACTTGCTGAATAACTCTATCTGAGTGGTTTCCAAGAGATGCTTTTCATGTTCTTCGTATTGATTTCGTGCTATTCTTCTTCGCATCACATGCCTTGCAGTTGGTGAAACACGCGAATTGTTCTTCAAATATTCATATATTATTTTTTTAACATTTTCTCCAAGTTTATCTTTGTATGGTTGCCTACAAATAGCTCTCCAACAAGCGAGTTCGTCATTTACATCTATTTGCAACCGAAATTTCCGATGTTTGTGCAAATTTTTTCGCAAGGTTCCCAGTGCTCGTGCCATAGATGTTACCAAACGATTCTCTTGAGTACTTGAGAAAACCATTTCCATCTGTATTCCTCTACGTACAATTGAAACATATTTCTCTCTAGATCTCTTAATTGACTTTATAGCACTACTCATATTTTTTATCACTTCTTCCTTCATTTTTTTATCTTTGGTTGATTTTCGAATACCCAATAGTGTCATAGCTTCTTTTAATTTCCTTGATGATAGAATACCTTTCAACATTTGAGCCTGAACTGTCACCCGCTCATTTAAGAAATACTTTTCAAAAATGCAGTTAACACGATATCGTATAACATGGTCAGGTTTTTTATCTCCATATGTGTGAGTGTCAACATTTTCTAACATCTCATTATCGATAGTGATTTCATCTGTACATATTCGAAAAAATAGTACATATTCAATAAATAAATAAATTAATAAATATATCTAAAATTTCAAATATTTTTCAAATCAGTTCATCAAATAAAAATTAAGCTTCACATTTTACATTAAGAAAATTTTAAATATATCAATAGATCATAATATTTACATTTACATACCTACTTCCATTTCTGCTTGAGGTTAATTTTCTTCTTCAATATTTTGAGAAATATCTCTGTCTGTTTATATTAAACAAAATATTTTTCAAACTAGTTCATCAAATAAAAAATTAAGCTTCACATTTTATATTAGGAAAATTTTAAATATATCAATAGATCATAATATTTACATTTACATACCTGCTTCAATTTCTGCTTGAGGTTGATTTTCTTCTTCAATATTTTGAGGAATATCTTTGTCTATTTACATTAAACAAAATATTTTTCAAATTAGTTCATCAAATAAAAATTAAGCTTCACATTTTACATTAGGAAAATTTTAAATATATCAATAGATCATAATATTTACATTTACATACTTGCTTCAATTTCTGCTTGAGGTTGATTTTCTTCTTCAATATTTTGAGGAATATCTCTGTCTGTTTACATTAAACAAAATGTTTTTCGAATTAGTTCATCAAATAAAAATTAAGCTTCACATTTTACATTAGGAAAATTTTAAATATATCAATAGATCATAATATTTACATTTACATACCTGCTTCAATTTCTACTTGAGGTTGATTTTCCTCTTCAATATTTGAGAGGGCTTCTAAATTTCTTTTGCGAGATTGTCTTGTCTCTTCTCTACGTTCTTCAGGGTCTCTTTTTCGATCATATTTTCTCGCACAAGTTCTTCGATTTCCCATGATAATAGGGTATGAAGTTCAAAAAATTTCCTTCAAAAAATTAGACAATAACTCAATTACAAAAAATATCACAAAAGATTTAATTTAAAAAAATTCAATGTAATTTTTTTGCAAAAAATACATACCCCAATCCAAAACACTTTAAAAAAATCGTGAGAAAAATGTCTTATAAAAATGAAACGAAGCTCAAAAGATTTACTTCAACTCAAAACACATACATACCTCCAAGAAATGTCTTTTGAATGTACGTCCAAGAAATTTTTTTAAGTTCAAAACAATTTTTTCCAAAATCAGGCCGCCTCCAAGAAATGTCTTCCAAAAAAATTCTTTGTAAAATGAATTTGCTTCCAAGAAATGCTTTTAAACCCAAACTTTGAAGATGAGTTTTTGAACCCAAACCAAGATCTTTATAAAATGAGATGAAATATGCGAAATGTGCGAAAATTGTGAATCATTTCGCAGCAATTTATATTGCCACGACATGTGTTTTTAGTAGGGGCTCCGCAAAACTTTTCGACCGACGGAAAGTTATACAATAGTTTGGCCAAACTATTAAGACGTTAGATTTAACGAGCGTACGGCAGAAAACATAGTTCGGCCGAACTAACGCGTCACCAATTACGCAAAAACCAGGTTATGAATATGGTTCTGCAACTTTGCACTGATTAAACTCCATGAAAAGTTGTTAATTAACTGTCGGAACCAAGACAAGCATTTTCAGAATTGAATCTACTTTCAGGAAATATAACTTTTATGGAATTTCATAAACGTTTATTAATTTTAATTATTTTTCTAATAAAATGGGTGCAAACAATTTATGAGGGTCATTGTGATTCAATGAAATCAAAATTTTGTATCTCCCAAAATACATTGTAAAAAAAATTGAAAAAATTATGGGGCATTACAATGGTCCGTCGTCTCTATTGGGTAGCTTTTATATTTTTAGTTTATAACTTATATGTTAAGAATTTTTTTGCGACACGAAACATATCCAAAATACGCAATTTTTCGTATTAGACCAGTTCAAAAAATTCTAGTAATTATGATATGCATCCATTGGCTTTGTAAATATGACGAAAACAAAGTAGACTCTGTCTAGATTTTTGTAACACATTTTGTTTTTTCAAAAACACAAATTTTCAATGAATACAACATTGCGTCATAACATGAATTCTTATGAATCCTTTGATTGTTAAGAAACATACACTCAAAGAAACGCTAAGTTGACATATCAAATCTACATTAAAAAATTTCAAAAAATAAGTAATATAAAGCTAACAAAATTTCTCACAACTTTTATTTTTATTGCAAAATGAAATTCTACACAGAAAAATTGTTATAGTTTGCAGAAAGTTGAGGAACTGAAAAAAATGAAATTTTTTTCTCAAAAAAGGGCAAAAAGTGTAACCCAGCTTCACATTTTCACCCGATGAGAAAAAAAATCTTCCAGTTTCCAGAATTTCTCCACCATTTGCTCAGGAACTGCCTCAGAAGTCAATTGGTCACACAGAGAAAATTGGAAATTTTTTTATAAAAAAGTTTGAAATTGGGTTTATCGCACTTGCGCTATGGGAGGTGAAACATTGTGGTTTATATACAATTTTCCAGACCATACTATTTGATGTGTAGTGCACCCCTTTTGGCCCCTTCGTGGGCTCTTCCCCTTCGAAACTTAAACCTTGACTTGGAGAAATAAACCATAACCCAACCATCCATTTGACGAAGCCAAAATTTTGAAGGCACCTTTCAACCATGTCTCTTTCTCTTTTATTAGTGCTAATAAGTCCAAATATGTGACAAATCCCTCATAGTATTTCTCATTTGGTCAACCAATTTCACCACAACCTTAAGCACTTGATTCCACTGTAATAATCTCCAAGAAGGAAATGTACACGAAGTAGACCAATAATACTAAAGTATCCCAGCACTTTCATAACATTGCTTTCCTCCATTGTAGAGATAATTTTTTGGTGAAATTAGCATGTAAGGATAAAAGGATGATATATAATTGGACAAAAATGGTGATTATAAGGATAAGGAGTTTGATGACGTGGTCGGCGCAATATAAATGCGAGAATGGAAAAAAATGATGTGAGGCTAATGATAACGGTGGAGTTGAGGTGAAAACATAGCAAAATAAGGCCGGGAGGGTGGGATGCAAATCCATGTGCTAACATTGGCTCCAACTGGAGAAGGTAGCTCCTTTTAGGAGGTGTCAAGAACTACAGATCTCTGGGAACTCGTAGATTAGTGCCTTCTTATTGGGCATGGAGTCACAAACATCTACAAACTGATTTCAAATTATCTGAAAATTAAACTGAAAATCTGACTGCAAAGATGCTTACCAAGTACACTTATTTATATACATATAACCTACTCTAACACCATATGCTTGATTTCAATCAATATAAAATATCCAATATATCCAATAAAAAATCCGATCCAGTACTTGGGCCCCTTCACTTATTTTAACAAAAATCAGAACCAGAGCTTGTAAGGGCATTAGAAACTGATTGTAAGTCTGATCTCCACAACCACGAGCCATGAGATCATGAAAAACATGCCAGGTACTGGAAATTAATTGGGACTCTGTAGGGAAGTAATCCTTTATATAGAAAGCAATAGGATCATAAAATTCATGACCTATCTCTTGATCTTCAAATTATTCTGTAAATTTTCTTTCTATATCATCATACAGTTTTAGATATGACTCATCAAATTCATTGTCAAAACAATCCTCGATTTCAACATCGAAATGCATCACTATTGCTTGTTTGGGAAGAGGGAGGTTTTCCAAGAACTTTTTAGGATCCTGGAAATTATATGATTTGATTTGATCATTTAAAAGCTTAGTCTCATTCTCAAACCTTTCAACAACAAATTCAGAGAAGTCGGTTTTACCTTCAGAAGAAATCTTTGTAGATCTCAGACAATGAAGGAAAACCATTTAAAATACCTCATCTATTTGAATATCCACTAACTGATCCCTGACTTCTTTCACAACTTCACAAAATAGAGGGTTTTCCACATACACAATCATCTTGTTTTAGTACGTGACCTGATCAGTGAGTAGTAGAGGCGCCGTGAATGTCTTGATTTCTGGGTTCTTCTACCAACAGAGTCTTTTGATCAACCTGAATTGTGTGGAGTCGCCAGGTGGATGATTTTAGCCTTCATATGCATCTGACCGTTGTCCACCATCAACAATCAGACTTAAACTTTTATTATCTTTTTTGAGGAAGATCTGTCACCTCAATCCCCAGCAACGACGCCAAAATTTTAGCCCCAACAATCTCCCAGGCTGAGGATGAAATCGAATGAGGTAACCTCAGACCTCTTTTGGGTTGGTATCTAGCCCTACCAAGCTGGAGAGGGCTCTCTCCATGAAATCACAATCAAATCTTGACTATGAGGGAAAGGATTTTAGGCTATATCTATTAGGCTCAAAGGTTTTGATTTAGGTTTTCTGGGTTGGAACAACAATAGATAAAGTACCATTGGGAAATGGAGTCAAGGCTAGTTTCTTTCTGTAGATTTGAGGCAAAGTAAGCGCTATGTTCAGTTGGATAAATAATATGAAATGAGAGATGGAAAGGAAAAGAAAGCCCACTATACTACAGACATCTATTAATGGATGAATCTCCAGTGAAAATTTAGAAGAAATAACACAAAGATAGGTTACAAAATAGAGCATCAAACATGGATGAATTATGTAAAAATAACCATTAACGCATACCAAGAATCATCAATGTGAAAGGAGCATCTAACATGGATGAATTCCTATCAATTACTTTCAGACAATACTAGAAGAAAAAAATAATCATGGAAATGGTTATACAAGAACACATACTGAACATAAACATCGTGATGAATCTCAAAACTTAGAAGAAAGAAACTTATGAATTAATTACATAACAATTTTTAGGAAATTACCCACAGTTTTGCTAGACTCCTGTATTTTTACAATATCACAAGGTGACTGCCTATTCCTTATATTTGTCATGCTGAAAATAATATTCCATGACTATCATTTATTTTCAGAAAATAAAAGGAGACCTTGGTTATTAGAAGGGTCAAAATAATCTATCTGCCATTTAAATTCAGTTAAAGAGGAAAATATCACTGATTAAGTGTGATGATGAGCTAAATATCACTATCTTCATTTATTCTCATCTTCCCTCTTCTTACCTTTCATTTTACCTATTTCTAACACTCCCTTGCTCTAAAAATCCTTTTTTTACGTCAAAAACCACATACATAAACTTTTTCCGGCTTACCGCTTCATAAAACCTACTTGTGTTGAAACATCCGAAAAATTCTAAAGCTTTGCCCACATTCCGCAACCCGCAAGTTTCCAACTTCTCTTTGCAAAACATTATTGAAAACTTAAAAAAAAATTCCGATGCGATACGGTAGGACCCACTTAAACCTTTATAAATGGCCAAAATCTGCAAATAAAACTTCACATAAGGCCTTTTTCCTTACCTTCCGCCCTTTTCGCACTTGCCAACTTTTTAGCGCATCGCAAACCACATTTCGCACAATTCATAACATATCCATAAGCACTCGCAACTTTAAAGTTTTAAGTGTGATGCGAAGCGATCGCATATCAATCGCAAGTTTCAAAGGTTACCATGGGAGGTAAATGTTAAAAATGCCAACGTGCGATGTGCGATGCCCAGTGGGGCCCGATCGCACTTCGCAGATCGCAAGTTTTACAAGTTAGCTACAAAGGTAAAAGTGCGATATGCGATGCGATGATGCTCGAGTGCAATTCACAATCACAAAATTTTAAGGATAACTGCAAATGGTAAAAGATAAACAGAGCGACATGTGATGTTCGATGTAGTGGGCCCAAGCGCAAATCGCAAGTCACAAGTTTCAAAGAGTAAGTACAAAGGTAAAAGGTCAAATGCTCTGTTCTGCGACCTATGATGACATGGCAGATGACATGGTATGGTGACGTCATCCCACATACCGCACATTGCAAGCTTTACAAGTTAGCTACAAAGGTAAATATTAAATTCGCCGAAGTGCGAAGTGCGATGGGGCCCGATCGCAAATCGCGCATCGCAAGTTTTAAATTTTAAAGGGCCAAGGAAAAGTTAAGTTTTACATCATGCGAAGTGCGATGGAGGCCCGGATGCGATGTGTTTTCAAATGTGTAATTCAAAGAATTTCAAATCCATAGGCACGACCATTTCTTTGGTAAAACACAAGAGAGGGGGAAAAGAGATTTTCCATGTAAAAGCTATACAAAGGCACGCATATGGGGTTTTATTATAAAGTCGCTAAACGACAAAGCAGGTCAAATAAAAAACAATAAGGTGTTGCGGTCTCCAACGGTAGATCTTGAGTTTCCCTCAGATCTACGGCAGAGATCGACTTCAGACCCCCTCTGCTTGTTTCTTGTTAATGCGAGGGGGCAGGTGGGTGGGGATGGGGGGTGGGGGTGAGGGTCCGAACTCCTGTTTTAATGGCCGCCCATTTCTGCAACATGGCAGCACCAGGTAACTTTGCATCCCCTCTGCCTTAAATCAGAAACCGAGGGTTACCCCCCCCTGAAATCCGCCTCCAGTTTTTTCCTACTCTCATGACCATTTTTCCCACGCCATAGCCATTAACACATCCATCACTCATATTCCTCAGCTCCATTATATCCGTTAAATCCTCCCATTGACCAATAAATTCATTTTCACCATATCCGTTAATCATACCGTTGCACAGTTAAAACTCATTTTTGACTGTTGGTCAGCCATAACCATTAAACCTGAAACCACAATCTATAAAATTTCCAGCGACCTCCCATTCATTACTTTACTTCCACCTTCGATTCAATTTCATTCTCTCATTCATTCCACCGCGAGTTTTTATTCCTGCAACCACCCTTCATTCACAAAACCCTGTCGTTTCTTTGATAACCCAAACTTAATGTCCGATACCATCTTATATCAGTCAAAGCATGGCACCCAAGGCCAAGGAAAATAAGCAAATGACTCCAAAAGATAAAGGCAAGAAATGAATGACTGGTGAAATCTAGAATGTTGATAGTATTGCAAAGGTTGTGCTCGAGGTTGTTCAACCAGCTGCAGAGTTCACTCGTGAATCTACCAAAGCAGTTGCAACAGATATTCCTGCAAATCCATAGATAAATCTCAACCTTACACCCCTAGTTGATACTTATTTTAAAGTTGTTGATTGTCATTGTGAGTTTGATTTCCACGAGCTACATCAGTGGCTAAAACAAAAGCACTTGGATAACCAAGACCCCATCAGGTCTTGAGAGTCTATGTTACCTATGTTTTCTTTCCCTCAAACTCACACATTCCCAGATCTAATTGCCTGGTGTTAGAAACAATATGACCCTTTAACCAGGTCAGTGGTGGTTCATAATGGAAACGTTCTGATCACCATATCCCCTGAAACCATTAATCAAATGCTTCTCATCCCTCCCTCTGACTCCTTATCCTATTTTTCTCCTACTGCCCTCATGGATCTTTACCACAAGTTGTCTTTCCCTCAAAGAGCTCAAATTTTTGACATATTCCTACCCAAGGATGCAAACTTACCAAAGAAAAATCCCCCATATGCATCCTCCATCTTTCCTATAGCTTCCAAGCACTGCATCTCTCTCCTTTCCTATCTTCTAGGGTACCCCAACGATAAAACTGTTGATGAACTCATCCTAGGTTTCCTGTCTATCTTCAGTTTTGAAAAATCACCATTGTTTATGTACAATTACAGTCATTTCTTGGTTGATATTATACATGAGCAGTTCATGAACTTCACTACTCAAGGAGAATTTAACTATTCATCTGTGATAATTCACATGATTTTGTTTCAACAGGAAGATATGTTTCCCATTCATCTCAACAAGAAGGACGCTCAAGGAGTGAATCAATCAATGATTCAATGGATAGAATTGGTCAGAGCCTCAGCAACAACCACTTCTTTCTTAGATTTCATAGACTCATTCATTCATCCTGTCACGCAGTTACTTAAGAGCCAATCAGAGCCTAGGATTGGAGAAGACATCAAAAGAACCATGCACCTCAGTGAACAAGAAAAGACTGGGGATTGGTATTTTTACAAGAATTACTCAGAGATAAGAGTGTATGTTTGTGAGCTCCCACCATAAAAACTCCCAGAGTATGTTCCTATGAGGATCTTCTCTTTAGAGTACATCAAGCAAATGATAAGTATGGACAAAATGCACTTTGTTTCAGGAAAGAGGAAAGCCCAGTTTAAGCTCAAGGCCAATGTTAGATCTTTCATTTGTAATATCAGAGCAGCCAGTCTTGCGGCAAATATACTATTGAAGAAGATGGGTTTTTTTATCAATTTTTACTTGGTCATATGACCCCCATCACATTATTTCTGCTTTGAGGGTTGAACTCAAGACAACCCCTTACACCCATACCTCAAGAGGAGAAATAGAGAAGTACATGAATCAAAATGAATGGGTAGAAGGTACCTTACAAGAAGCAGATGAGAAAGCCATCTCTACTTTGAATGTGCAAACACCAGTACCTGAAAGTAGAAAACAAAAAAGGGTCAGAGAAGACACACCCCATTCCAAGGGACTTGTGGAAGAATTCATCTCACAGCATAAGAGACCAAAGTTCACTCCTTCCTTGCTTTCGGAAGAGAGACAATGAGAGATCATATATTTGGGAGATACTAGAGTCTCCACATTTGCTAGTATTCCTTAGACTCCTCCATCATCATCACCTGCAAGAGAGCCCCTAGAGATCATCCAGCATTCAGAGGCCATCCCTTCAGAAGAACGGAATATTTTTTCCAAGTTCCCAGAAATCAAACAAAATAATGAAGCACTAAAATCATATGTCTAGCCAATTTTGGAAGCATCCATCTACATCTCAACATAGACTCCTCACTGCCTTTGAAAGTGAAAAAATTAGGATGCAGATGGCCTTTCTGCAAGCAACAATGCCATTTCCAAAAACACATACTTACTACAAGAAGACTGTCTTCTCATTTGATGCAAGACACATACATCCTATTGACCAGCACCGCAGTCAGGAAAGATGTTGTTTTTCAACCATGACTACAACAACTATGTCTCTCTCAAAGTCAAAAGTAGCACTGTCAAATATGCAGTCCCAACTGAAAATTGAGAAGTTATCCTGTTTGGCTAAAGACAACAGAATAAATACCCTAGAAGAATTAGTAGTGAAAGTAGGATAGATCCTAGTAATTGCAAAGGAGTTGAAGAAATCATTAAGAAGAAAAATGCAGACATTGTTGCTCTTAGAAAAGCAACTCAAGCTACCATCGATTGAAGACCCACAGACGAAAGAAATGGCTCAAAATGAAGCTAACAAGGAAGAGATTCTCAAGTTAATTATCAATCAAAATCTGCAAATCCAAAAAATGGAAGAATAAATTGAAGAACTGTTGAAAGAAAAATCAGCATTCCAGGTAAATAGTGATCTCATTTTAACCACTCAAGCATCTTCTCCAAGTGCAAAAACCTCAGCAGCCTTGGACATCACTGATGCAGCACAACTGGCTCAAGATTTTGCCACACAAAAGCAAGCACATGAGAAGCTAAATCAGAAGTTTCAACTTATGGAGTCACAAAAGATTAGAAATGATACTTTGTATCTAGGGGAAATGAAGAAGACTCATCGGTTAGAACTCAAAATTAAAGAATTGGAGAGTGAAACTCTGATGGCATCAACATTAGGAGAAGCTAAGGAGAATATTTGGGAGAAAATAAATGAGTCCATTACTGAGATATGGCCATCAATTCAGATCATCTTTGAACAACAGGAGCTCATCCACAAGTGCAGAACAACAATACAAGAAGAGAAGGATCAACTCCAAGAGAATCCAAGCGAAGCTACTGATATGATAAAAGTTCTTAATTCAAAGAACATGGAGGAGTTGGAAGAGATCAAGATCTCAGACAGGACTACAACCATTTCGGAGATTAAGAAGGTATTGCAGAAAAGGAATTTGATCAACTAATTGCAGACCAAGTGTGAAGCCTTGAATGTAATTGTTCAAAGGTTTCATAAGAAATTTAATGTCTTAAATAAGAAAAGACTTCCAAGTGTGGTTGGATTAGATGATAAGTTGGTCAGGTTGGAATATTATTGCAAAAAGCTATATACAATTGCTATAGACAAATCAAAGTTTGCAAATATCAAGGGTCACATTATAGACATAGATTTCCTTGAAGCTCTACAGTTTGATTTGATGATTCATCATAAAATTAAACAGTTATTTATTCAAAATCCAACTTTTGAAAAATTCACTCAGGTGGATGAAATCTTCAGAAAAATGGTAAATATAGAAATCCCAAGTGAAGATCAGTGGGATAAGTTTTGTGAAACTATTGAGTAAAAGATAAATTTTGCAGCATGCTAGCAGTGCATCCTCTCTTATGACCTATGCATTGGAGATCCAAAGAAAATTCAGATGTCAGGACTACTCAACATTCCCTCCTTACAACCATGATGGCCACCCCCAGCCTACTTTTTTGAAAATTGCCGCAATTAATGTTACGGTGAAAGATATTTCAAATATTAGCTCAGAAGTTATTATAGAAGTTAATTTTGTAGGCAGTTTTCCAGAGATATTTTAATATTAGCCCAAAAGTTATTGTAGAATTTAATATTGTAGGTCATTTGCTAGATGATATTTTAGTTCGGGCCCTGCATGGCAACAATTGTCAAAATTCCATTTACTTTGCAGTTAATGCGGTTCGCCAACCTATATTAGGGAAACCACCTCAATTGCAGTTAAATACTGCATGTATTTTCATTATCAAGGGTTGGACTTTGTTTAGACTCTGCGTTTCTAGATTATTGTATTGGAGCTTTGTAACGGTTTTGAGCTGGGCATCAATAATAAAAGCATGTTCACAGGATCCTTGAGTTATGTTAATGGTGATGTTCTTTCTTTCGTATTAATGTTTCTTTGTTTTTCCATATTGTACTGCAGTTTCACTGATTACAGAGCAAAAGTTTTAGATTAAGATATGCTAAGAAAGCACCTTAAGTTTGTCTGTTTTTGTTATCTTAATGTTTTCCTTTGAAGTATAACTAAATAATTCTTAACTACTGTTTAGCTCTACTGAAATTGTTGTCTTAAAGGTTTTACTTTAAAGTATAGTTAAAGAATTCTTCACTGCTCCTTAGCCTTACCAAAACTGACATCTTTAAAGTTTTCCCTTGTGAAGTTTAGTTAAAGAATTTTTAATTTCTCTGTAGCTCTATTGAAATCGTTGTCTTTAAGGTTTTCCTCTGAAATATAGTTAAAGAATTTTTCACTGCTCTTTAGCCTTACCAAAAATGATATCTTTAAAGTTTCCCTTGTGAAGTTTAGTTAAAGAATTCTTAACTTCTCTTTAGCTTCACAGAACTAATATCTTAAATGTTTTTCTTTGAAAGTATAGTTAAAGAATTCTTAAATGCTCTTTAGCTTCCACTACCTCCTGTCATACCATATTCACATTTCCAGTAAGATCCATTTTATATAGTTAGCTTGCCCTGTGAATGACCTTGAAAAGTTGATGCACAATTTAGCCCTTTTATTGACTCCATAGCCCAATTGATTAAACTTCCCATATTCTATATGTCAAACTAACCAAATCAAACAAAAAAACAATCTTTATAACTAGCCTAAAAATCAGCATTATCAATCACGAAAGTTAAATCATAAGTCATAAAGATACAGAGAGAGCACTCTGAGCCCAGGAGGGCTAGGTCCTGGACTCCAAAGTAGTTTGATGTTGTCCTCTAGGTGAAAATGTGAAGTTGGATTACACTTTTGTGAGAAGGGAAAATAGATTTTTGGCCGGAGATGGGAAAACCGGCAACAATAGTTCGGTCAAACTTTTAAAATAGTTCGGCCGAACTCATATTTTATAAATATATCACCCGCGAACTTTTTTCATTTTCGCGCATCTTTGTTTGCATAATCTGTTTTTTGCAGGATTCTGCTGTGATTTTTCGTTTCTATTTGTTTTTGTGGCGTTGCTGCTCCTCTGTTGCTGATTTGGCACTCACGAATTGTTTCTGTGGCGCTGCTGCTGCTCTGTTGCTAATTTGGTGCCCGCGAATTTCTGCTCAGGAGTTGCGCCGAGCGAATTTCCAGGTAATCTAAAACCATGAAATGAATTATTTGAGGTGATTGATTATGGAATATGTTGTTTACATGTTTGTAATATTACAGGAATAACTTAACTTGTAGATTCTGAATAGGTTATTTGTATAAATGTAATGGATTGACCTTACTTGCTTAATGTGTATGCTTATTAAGTACATGCTTTCAGGTTATGCTTACAGTGTGATCATGTACAAGCCATAATGAACCTTCATGAGTGTTTACTGTTTTGGGTATGAGCTAACTGCTTAATCTTAGAACAGTGTGTTTTAAGACGGGAAAGAGTACTGTAATAATGAACATAGTAACTCCATAATTACTAGTGGTTAACTTCTTGGTGGTGCCCATACTTACTTATAGTAATAAAAGTAACTGATTACTATATACCAGTACATTATGCTCAAGAAGCACATTGGAAATCACCTTTATTGATTATTGTTTTGGGTATGAGCTAACTGCCTAATCTTAGAACAGTGTGTTTTAAGATGGGAAAGGGTACTGTAATAACGAACATAGTAACTCCATACTTACTAGTGGCTAACTGCTTGGTGGTGCCCATACTTACTTATAGTAATACAAGTAATTGATTACTACATACCAGTACATTATGCTCAAGAAGCACATTGGAAATCACCTTTATTGATTACATAGATAACGTACATCTCTAATCCATTATAGTGTAAACAAAGCATGCTCTGTTATAAGTGAAAAAACTTGCACTAGGTAGATAAGGTGATTCAATAGTCATAATTGATTAGAGTTACTAGATTAGTACAGATAGTGTGTGAATTTTTACTTATCTTATCACCTTAATTAGGGATATTCTTATAGTGCTACAAATGTGTAAAGGGTGTGTTACAGATGTGCCAAACAAGCTGGGCATAAGTATTATTAAGTGATTACTAGTTACCCTATACTATTTATTAGCTTAAACACCATTGTTATATATATGTGCTTGTTCAGGTTAAGAAGAAGCATGAGATTGGGCTTATATGAATAAGGATAAACATTATACTAAAGACTAGCTTATATGGGATTTCTACTTATAATACCTTATAGATTATGGTGATACTTGTACTAATTCCAGGATGATTGATATCCATGGACTTACTTAGCATATATATGAATAATAGAGAGCTATAAGCATGAAGTTGTGGTATATAACAGATCACGTGTTATGATATCATAATTACACCTATGTTTACCTAATAAATAACCCATTCTAATCTGAGCTTTAACTGTTACAGGTCCCAGGTATAAGCATAAGTAACATGATAATCTTGTACTTACTTGATAGAATTCCATTGATCATGGAATAAAACTAACTACTAGTATGAATACCATATCAGTAAGCTTTACACATTATTTGTATCATTACAATGCTTATATGGTTTGTATCATCTTAGTTAATAGAGGCTATACCTTCCAGCAAATTCGAGTAGCTTTTATGAACATATGTGAGGCTACTTGTTTGTGTGTTCCTAGCTTCTAGTCTATCCCAACACATCCCCTAATCTGTCTACTTTTTCGGTCTTTGTAGGAGTGGCTCTAAAAGGTAACAGGTAACTTAAAGACCTCATGTTCTAGGACAACAACTTATACTGTATTTATGTAAGGTGAAATACTAAACAAAGGTAGTAGTTAATAGAGGCTATACCTTCCAGCAAATTAGAGTAGCTTTTATGAACATATCTAAGGCTACTTGTTTGTGCGTTCCTGGCTTCTAGTCTATCCCAACGCATCCCCTAATCTATTTTCTTTTTCGGTCTTTGTAGGAGTGGCCCTAAAAGGTAACAGGTAACTTAAAGACCTCATGTTCTAGGACAACAACATATACTGTATTTCTGTAAGGTGAAATACTAAACAAAGGTAGTAGTTAATAGAGGCTATAGAGGGTTTTGTCAAAAAAATAATTTTATGAAAGGCCATTTAGAGTCTATTGATGTTTTTTTCTTCATTTCCATTTGTAGTAGTTCAATGTATGAAGTTATTCAATATATCAGTACTAGTGGTGTCTCTTTCAATGATATATGATTATGAAATTTTTTGTTTCCCTCTTTTTTTGGTTTTTTTATTGCATGTATGAAATTCCCCTGCAATATTAGTATTTCTTTGAGCTTTGTTTCATTGTTTGCTTGAATTTATGCACTACCTTATTGACTGTCATATGCATTTTGATCTTTATTTTCCTTTTCCAAATGTCTTTTTTTTATTATCTTCATGATCTACCCAAAACATTGTGATAAATATAGCCCTCTTGGAGAGATATGAAGAATTTGATGTTAATTCTTCTTCTGCAAATGAAGTTTGTATTTTATAAGACCTACAACCAATTTCTACTTTAATACTTTAACCATTCACCATTTGTATACATTTAAATCTAGCATTCAAATATAACATAGCATATATAAATTTTCTTTCATAATACAAAGCTAAAGGATTTATAGGAATAGTAGTGATGGAATGAAATGTAACATTGTAGTTTGATCCCATGTTGGCCTTTATATCATAGAACAATTTTCATATTTACACAAATATCATAACTGATTAGTTATTAGACTACATATCTTTATATATAACTTGCAAATAGTATGGTGGAAATGTGGATATCATGACTCTTCATAATGTACAATGATTCATTCCATATTATTCATAGATAAAATGTCATTTAAATACAAGATTTATCATAATGTACATTGATTCATTCCATATTCATTTTTAGATTCATTCCATATTCATTTAAAAGAAGTAACTACTATGTATTCCACTTCTACTCAAGATAGAGAAAGTAATGACTCCTTCTTGCTTAACCATGCAACCAAAGACTCTTCTAAGTAGAATTATACATTGTCCAAGTAATGATTCTTTCTTGCTTAAGCATGCAACCAAAGGCTCTTCTAAGTAGAATTATACATTGTCCACTTGTAATTTTCATGTCATCCACACAAGCCTAGTTGAATCTCTCTATGTTGTCAATGTAAATTTCTCACCTTTTGGGTACTATAGTCTATTGTTTGTAGTCTCTTTCACTTGTATCTTAATATCTGTTTGTTGGTAATAGATGACTATATTATATTGAAATATTCCAACTAATATAAATTCCAAAATTATATGTAGTCTAAACCTTGTTATGTATATCAAGATTCCTATCATATAGATGTAAAGGTTATGATCAACATCACCTCATTCATCATCCATCATCTGCACATAACTTGCATCCAATTGATTTGATAAAAACACATTAGCTAATAAACAAACCATTGAAACCAAAAGTGATTTGATGGATCTCATCTTTTATGAAAGATCACATATCTAGTAAATGCCCCTACAATCAATCTCTAGAATAGATCTAAATAGAAGTTTTTCATTTTCATATCCATGGTCTCAAACAATGAGAGAGAAAAAAACCCTTTATATTCAACATGTAAAACACAAATTAGCCATAAAAGTTTCCCATTGAAACCAAAAGTGATTTGATACAAAACATAGGTTTTAACCTAAGAGTAAATGCTCCTACAGTCAATCTCTGGAATAGTTTTAAATAGAAGTTTTTCATTTTCATATCCATGACCTCTCAAACAATGAGAGAGAAAAAACCTTTTATATTCAACATTTAAAACACAAATTAGCCATATCTCTGGAATAGATCTAAATAGAAGTTTTTCATTTTCCTATCCATGGTCTCAAACAATTAGAGAGAAAAAACCTTTTATATTCAACATGTAATACACAAATTAGCCATAAAAGTTTCCCATTGAAACCAAAAGTGATTTGATACAAAACATAGGTTTTAACCTTATATAGTTTAAAATTGTTTCAAATAGATTTTTAATAAAATGAAAAATATTCAATGTAAAAAACATAGTATTTAGAGACAAAAAGTAATTTGATACAAAACATATAGGTTTTAACCAAGCATATAGTTAATTGTTTTGAAAATAGATTCTTAAGAAAATGAAAAATATTCAATGTAAAACACATGCATTTTTATGCAATTTTATACACCCTTATGTTTATGTAAAGTAGTTTGAGTGATTCCACGGGTCTTCTACACCCTTGATAGGGTATAATTGGGACATGTAGTGTTAACTTATACAAGTTCTATAGGCAGAGTCTGTAAAGGGCTAGGTAGCCTCCGGATCTCATCTTTTATGAAAGGTGACATATCCAGTAAATGCCCCACAATCAATCTCTAGAATAGATATAAATAGAAGTTTTTCATTTTCATATCCATGGTCTCAAACACTAAGAGAGAGAAAAAACATTTTATATTCAACATGTAAAACACAAATTAGCCATATAGGTTTCCCATTGAAACCAAAAGTGATTTGATACAAAACATAGGTTTTAACCTGAGTAAATGCCCCTACAGTCAATCTCTGGAATAGTTTTAAATAGAAGTTTTTCATTTTCATATCCATGGTCTCAAACAATGAGAGAAAACACCTTTTATATTCAATGTATGTAAAACACAAATTAGCCACATCTCTCGAATAGATCTAAATAGAATTTTTTCATTTTCATATCCATGGTCTCAAACAATGAGAGAGAAAAAACCTTTTACATTCAACATGTAAACAAAAAATTAGCCATAAAAGTTTCCCATTGAAACCATAAGTGATTTGATACAAAACATAGGTTTTAACCTAAGAGTAAATGCCCCTACAGTCAATCAATCTCTGTAATAGTTTTAAATATAGAAGTTTTTCATTTTCATATCCATGGTCTCAAACAATGAGAGAAAAAACCTTTTATATTCAATGTATGTAAAACACAAATTAGCCATATCTCTAGAATAGATCTAAATAGAAGTTTTTCATTTTCATATCCATGGTCTCAAACAATGAGAGAGAAAAAACCTTTTATATTCAACATGTAAAACACAAATTAGCCATAAAAGTTTCACATTGAAACCATAAGTGATTTGATACAAAACATAGGTTTTAACCTAAGAGTAAATGCCCCTACAATCAATCTCTGGAATAGTTTTAAATAGAAGTTTTTCATTTTCATATCCATGGTTTCAAACAATGAGAGAAAAAACCTTTTATATTCAATGTATGTAAAACACAAATTAGCCATATCTCTAGAATAGATCTAAATAGAAGTTTTTAATTTTCACATCCATGGTCTCAAACAATGAGAGAGAGAAAAACCTTTTATATTCAACATGTAAAGCACAAATTAGCCATAAAAGTTTCCCATTGAAACCAAAAGTGATTTTATATAAAACATAGGTTTTAACCTAAGAGTAAATGCCCCTACAATCAATCTCTAGAATAGTTTTAGATAGAAGTTTTTTATTTTCATATCCATGATCTCAAACAATGAGAGAAAAAACCTTTTGTATTCAATGTATGTAAAACACAAATTAGCCACATCTTTATAATAGATCTAAATAGAAGTTTTTCATTTTCATATCCATGGTCTCAAACAATAAGAGAGAAAAAAACCTTTTATATTTAACATGTAAAACACAAATTAGCCATAAAAGTTTCCCATTGAAACCAAAAGTGATTTGATACAAAACATAGGTTTTAACCTAAGAGTAAATGCCCCTACAGTCAATCAATCTCTGGAATAGTTTTAAATATAGAAGTTTTTCATTTTCATATCCATGGTCTCAAACAATGAGAGAAAAATACTTTTATATTCAATGTATGTAAAAAAAAATTAGCCACATCTCTAGAATAGATCTAAATAAAAGTTTTTCATTTTCATATCCATGGTCTCAAACAATGAGAGAGAAAAAAACCTTTTATATTCAACGTGTAAAACACAAATTAGCCATAAAAATTTCCCATTGGAACCATCAGTGATTTGATACAAAGCATAGGTTTTAACCTACGAGTAAATGCCCCTACAGTCAATCTCTGGAATAGTTTTAAATATAAGTTTTTCATTTTCATATCCATGGTCTCAAACAATGAGAGAAAAAACCTTTTATATTCAATGTATGTAAAACACAAATTAGCCATAAAAGTTTCCCATTGAAACCAAAAGTAATTTGATACAAAACATAGGTTTTAACCTAAGAGTAAATGCCCCTACAGTCAATCTCTGGAATAGTTTTAAATATAAGTTTTTTATTTTCATATCCATGGTCTCAAATAATGAGAGAAAAAACCCTTTATATTCAATGTATGTAAAACACAAATTAGCCACATCTCTAGAATATATCTAAATAGAAGTTTTTCATTTTCATATCCATGGTCTCAAACAATGAGAGAGAAAAAAACATTTTATATTCAACATGTAAAACACAAATTAGCCATAAAAGTTTCCCATTGAAACCAAAAGTGTCTTAATACAAAACATAGGTTTTAACCTAAAAGTAAATGCCCCTACAGTCAATCAATCTCTGGAATAGTTTTAAATATAGAAGTTTTTCATTTTCATATCCATGGTCTCAAACAATGAGAGAAAAAACCTTTTATATTCAGTGTATGTAAAACACAAAGTAGCCACATCTCTAGAATAGATCTAAATAGAAAATTTTCATTTTCATATCCATGGTCTCAAACAATGAGAGAGAGAAAAAAAACCTTTTATATTCAGCATGTATAACACAAATTAGCCATAAAATTTTTCCATTGAAACCATAATAGATTTGATACAAAACATAGGTTTTAACCTACGAGTAAATGCCCCTACAGTCAATCTCTGGAATAGTTATAAATAGAAGTTTTTCATTTTCATATCCATGGCCTCAAACAATGAGAGAAAAAACCTTTTATATTCAATGTATGTAAAACACAAATTAGCCATATCTCTAGAATATATCTAAATAGAAGTTTTTCATTTTCATATCCATGGTCTCAAACAATGAGAGAAAATAACCTTTTATATTCAACATGTAAAACACAAATTAGCCATAAAAGTTTCCCATTGAAACCAAAAGTGATTTGATACAAAACATTGGTTTTAACCTAAGAGTAAATGCCCCTATAGTTAATCTCTAGAATAGTTTTAAATAGAAGTTTTTCATTTTCATATCCATGGTCTCAAATAATGAGAGAAAAAACCTTTTATATTCAATATATGTAAAACACAAATTAGCCACATCTCTAGAATAGATCTAAATATAAGTTTTTCATTTTCATATCCATGGACTCAAACAATGAGAGAGAAAAAAGCCTTTCATATTCAACATGTATAACACAAATTAGCCATAAAATTTTCCCATTGAAACCAAAAGTGATTTGATACAAAAAATAGGTTTTAACCTAAGAGTAAATGCCCCTACAGTTAATCAATCTCTCGAATAGTTTTAAATATAGAAGTTTTTCATTTTCATATTCATGGTCTCAAACAATGAGAGAAAAACCTTTTATATTCAATGAATGTGAAACACAAATTAGCCACATCTCTAGAATAGATCTAAATAGAAGTTTTTCATTTTCATATCCATGGTCTCAAACAATGAGAGAGAGAAAAAAACCTTTTATATTCAACATGTAAAGAACAAATTAGCCATAAAAGTTTTCCATTGAAACCATAATTGATTTGATACAAAACATAGGTTTTAACCTAAGAGAAAATGCCCCTACAGTGAATCTACGTAATAGTTTTAAATAGAAGTTTTTCGTTTTCATATCCATGGTCTCAAAGAATGAGAGAAAAAAACTTTTATATTCAATGTATGTAAAACACAAATTAGCCATATCTCTAGAATAGATCTAAATATAAGTTTTTCATTTTCATATCCATGGTCTCAAACAATGAGAGAAAAAACCTTTTATATTCAATGTATGTAAAACAAAAATTAGCCATATCTCTAGAATAGATCTAAATAGAAGTTTTTCATTTTCATATCCATGGTCTCAAACAATGAGAGAGAAAAAAAAATTTACATTCAACATGTAAAACACAAATTAGCCATAAAAGTTTCCCATTGAAACGATAAGTGATTTGATACAAAACATAGGTTTTAACCTAAGAGAAAATTCCCCTATAGTCAATCTCTGGAATAGTTTTAAGTAGAAGTTTTTCATTTTCATATCCATGGTCCCAAAAAATGAGAGAAAAACCTTTTATATTCAATGTATGTAAAACACAAATTAGCCATATCTCTAGAATAGATCTAAATAGAAGTTTTTCATTTTCATATCCATGGTCTCAAATAATGAGAGAGAAAAAAACTTTTTATATTCAACATGTAAAACACAAATTAGCCATAAAAGCTTCCCATTGAAACCAAAAGTGATTTGATACAAAACATAGGTTTTAACCTAAGAGTAAATGCCACTACAGTCAATCTCTGGAATAGTTTTAAATAGAAGTTTTTCATTTTTATATCCATGGTCTCAAACAATGAGAGAAAAAACCTTTTATATTCAATGTATGTAAACACAAATTAGCTACATATCTATAATAGATCTAAATAGAAGTTTTTCATTTTCATATCCATGGTCTCAAACAATGAGAGAGAAAAAAACTTTTATATTCAACATGTATATAGTATTTAGAAACAAAAAGTAATTTGATACAAAACATAGGTTTTAACCAAGTATATAGTTTTTCATTTTCATATCCATGGTCTCAAACAATGATAGAGAAAAAACCTTTTATATTCAACATGTAAAACAAAAATTAGCCATAAAAGTTTCCCATTGAAACCAAAAGTGATTTGATACAAAACATAGGTTTTAACCTAAGAGTAAATGCCCATACATTCAATCTCTAGAATATATCTAATTAGAAGTTTTTCATTTTCATATCCATGGTAGTTCTATAGGCAGAGTCTGTAAAGGGCCAGGTAGCCTCTGGATCTCATCTTTTATGAAAGGTGACATATCTAGTAAATGCCCCTATAATCAATCTCTGAAATAGATCTAAATGCCCCTATAGTAAACATGTATATAGTATTTAGAAACAAAAAGTAATTTTATACAAAACGTAGGTTTTAACGAAGTATATAGTTTTTCATTTTCATATCCAGGGTCTCAAACAATGAGAGAGAAAAAACCTTTTATATTCAACATGTAAAATACAAATTAGCCATACATGTTTCCCATTGAAACCAAAAGTGATTTGATACAAAACATAGGTTTTAACCTAAGAGTAAATGCACCTACAGTCAATCTCTGGGATATTTTTAAATAGAAGTTTTTTATTTTCATATCCATGGTCTCAAACAATGAGAGAAAAAAACCTTTTATATTCAATATATGTAAAACACAAATTAGCCATATCTCTAGAATAGATCTAAATAGAAGTTTTTCATTTTCATATCCATGGTCTCAAACAATGAGAGAGAAAAAAACCTTTTATATTCAACATGTAAAACACAAATTAGCCATAAAAGTTTTCCATTGAAACCATAGGTGATTTGATACAAAACATAGGTTTTAACCGAAGAGTAAATGCCCCTACATTCAATCTCTAGAATAGATCTAATTATAAGTTTTTCATTTTCATATCCATGGTAGTTCTATAGGCAGAGTCTGTAAAGGGCCAGGTAGCCTCTGGATCTCATCTTTTATGAAATGTGAAATATCTAGTAAATGCCCCTACAGTCAATATCTGGAATAGATCTAAATATAAGTTTTTCATTTCTCCCATGCATTTGCAATAAATGTCAATTTAATATATATATTTTTATTGAATTTGTTTTTTTGTAGGGATAAGAAAACCATTAAATATGGTTGAAAAATGGAAATTATGCATAGAAGTTTCTTGCTATCCCAATCCAGGGAAAGCGGTGATTACATATGTGCTTTCCAATATTGCGACTAGCAAAGTCGTCCAAAGGAAAATGAATATACCGGGAAGAACAACAAATAAAGAGGCATATTATATTGGATTGATAGAAGGCCTGGGAACAACAATGGGGTATGGATCAAATGGAATTTTAGTTTTCACCAATTCTGAACTTGTGTGCAACCAGATGAATGGCGTGTACCAAGTTAAGAAGGAGATGCTAAAAGAACTGCATGGAATAGCAAACAATATTGTTAGCCAATTTCAATTTTTTAGTATAAGGCATTGTACAAATGTGAATAAGATGTATGTCGATCTATTGCGTGGGGCAATGCAATTCAAGATTCATCTATCAAAGATGAATTAGAATTATACGGGGCAATGCCAATGCAAGATTCATCTCTCAAAGATGAATTAGTTTTGAGACACTCTTCTTCAAAAATTCAAGGTTCATCTCTCAAAGATGAATTAGTTTTGAGACGCTCTTCTTCAAAAATTCAAGATTCATCTTTCAAAGATGAATTAGTGTTGAAACACTCTCCTTCAAAATTTATTGATCAACATTGTAACATATCTTAAATATGTGTGTGTTGTGTACTTATAAATGCGTCTTTTTTAATGACCATGTGTTTTTTTCAATTATATACCAAGTGTGCTCCCACCACATCATGTAAAGCGCAAATTTGTGAACTTCACATTTGCAACAAGTGGTGAACTTCACATTTTTATGAAATTAAAATGCCGGGACTTCAACAAATTTTTGTTTAAATGAAGTTTCACTTCTTTTTTAATGAGAATGCGTTTTTTTTCAATTTTATACCAAGTGTGCTCTCACCATGTAAAATACAATTTGGTGAACTTATCATTTTTATAACTTTTTTTTGCTTAAATTGAGTTTCACACATCAATTAGTGCTTTGAAAGTTGTGTTTTACATAATTTGTTTACACTAAATTACATTAATTTTCTAAAATTTATTTTGAATTTAATTTAAATTAGTTATTTAAAAAAATAATTGGATTTGTCCACCGTAGATATATATATCATGGAGGATGAATGACAAAGATCAATAGAATCCCATATCTCTACGAGAGGGGGGGGATAAGGGATCGAGAGTTTTTCATGGTAAATTTAAATATAATCTTAAATCTCCATACATGTGTGTACATATGGAATTGATTTTTTATCAACTTTGTGAGTTAAATTAGTTGTTAATAAGTTTCATTTTTTATTTTTTAGGAGCTAATAAGAAGAGAAGGGTCTCTACTCCATCCATGGATGCCCATGTTTCACCCAGTCGTGATATGGTTTTAACACAATTTAATCAATGAATATGTACACGTGTATTTATATGTATGCATGTATTTTTCAATTGATTATAAATTCGTATTTGTTTATGAAGCTTCTCTCTCCTCTCGAGAGGTTGGTGGTGGTTCAAATCCCCTTAGAGGGCCATCAATAAGTGGTAGAAGGTTGCGTGAAGGTGGTTATATTTATTCTCCCAGAGGCCAATCAATGGCTGGTGGTGTTGATTCTCAGTAGGGTCATTCTGGGTCTCAATAGTTTCAGGGTGGAGAAGATGCTAGCCAACCACGTCGAGGTTGCCATCAATTTCAATATTTTTTTCATTGAATTTCTACAAATTTGTTTACATGTGTTTTTTCTAATATACAAAATTATATATATATATATATATATATATATATATATTGATGTAGAGGCTAAAAATGTTCTAAATATTGGTCAAAATAGATGCAGGGCAGAACGCTACATTCAAGAAGAAGGTTGTCTACCCACCACAACTTATCCGACCGAAATTTTTGATATACCATGGGAAAGAAACATGGCACAATGCACCGTAAAAAGGTGTCAACAACTTCATGCAAAATTGCGGAGAGATCTTGTGGCTTTGACTCTACTCGTTGAGAGTTGACAAAGCCTCGAAATAGTTACACATTCATTGGGCGAAATAGTAAATGTGTACAAAAATCTTGGGCCAACGACTGATACATTTTTAGAAGTCATGAGAAAGAGAAAGGAAAGAGTAATGGGTCCCAATAAATGGGAGGATGTAAAACAAAGAGTTACAAAATAAATGGCGAAGTCAATGTTTAATTTCAAGGAAGGACCAAAAAGAAAAATTTTGAAGGTGAAATATTTCAAGCACCCCGATATAGCTTACTATTTGTATGATAGGCACCTTGCGGCCTATGGAAAACTCCCATGGAACGACGAGATTCCTGTTTATTTTGCAAAAAAAAATTACGCATATTTTTTTTTTTGGAAATGAAACCTAATTACAATGACCTTCCGTCAGAATTTTTTGGTCCGGGGAAAGGTCGATTGTGTGACTGTAGGGGCGCTAGGCGAGATGTGGAGTTGCCTCGCCCTGAGCCACCATTGGT
This sequence comes from Pinus albicaulis, assembly GCA_034641835.2. Lineage (NCBI taxonomy): Eukaryota > Viridiplantae > Streptophyta > Pinopsida > Pinales > Pinaceae > Pinus > Pinus albicaulis. The sequence goes on from CM076582.1 coordinate 566,462,446, forward strand.
GAGTCGACCTTTTCGGGTCGAAACTTTGCAGTCAGAGATGGATGCGACTTCTCAAATAAGTCGAGAAGCAAGGGATGTCATGATCGACAATGTTTACATCAGATTGCATGGAGTCGATGTTTGTCTAAATCGACAAAGAGCATGTGAGAATGCATGTGCCAATTTTGTGTATTGTATAGATGAAAATATTGACAACATGAATGTTGAAGATCTTCGAATATATGCAAATAATTCTCGCAATGGTTGGCAAGACCTAATTCTTCATGAGGAAGAGGGCACGAGAACGGTATGTGTTAATGACCTTAGGGTTCAATTATTTTAACACATACATGTGTAAAATTTGTAATAAATACATGTGTATGTACATGTATACATTTATTTGTATGTACATTAATATAACAAAAATGTATCATTATATGTTACAACACCATTTCTAATGGCACACATGATGAATGACGAAAATGTTAATATCACATTCAGGACCTCTGGTTCAAGCAATGAAGATGGGTCTCACCATCAAGATATGTTGACAAATGTTAGCGTTTTTTAACTGATATTTTAAAATAAATAATTGTGCACACATGTACATGTATGTATATATAATGATAAAATGTTTTAACAAATTCCAATTCTGTCCGATGTTTTTGGTATGGTGGTACCTTCTTCTTCCTTGGGAGATGTACCTTCTACTTCCTTAGGAGATGAGCCACAAGTATGGAAAATTTTTCACTTTTACAATTTATGTTTAAGTTATATATATATATATATATATATATATATATATATATTCCACCTCAAAAAGTTCCATTAAAAATTGAGATATATATATATATATATATATATATATCTATATCTTGAGTTATTTTAATTTTTTTGAATTTTAGGTTTCTGGAGATTTTCTTTTGGAGCCTCTTTTAGGAGATGTCCCAAATTCACCCGCAGAAGTATTCAATTTTTCTCTTTTAAATATATATATGTTTTTTTTAAAGTTATAATTTATTAATTGAAGTTTATTTAAGTTTTATTACAAATTGAGATCTTGATCTTAAGTTATTTTATACTTTTAAAATTTTGAATTTTAGGTTTCTATAGAAGATTTTTTTAATCCACAGACTCTAACGATGGAGATAAGAACATCCACACCATTTCAACCATTTAATATTATTGAAAATAAGTTTATATATACACATGTGCATTTTCATTTGAAAATTTTTAATATATATATATATATATATAACTGTACATGTATATTGTATAGTTTACTGTTGGAGATGTTTCCATGGGAGAAGTTGTAGCAAGCGAACAAATGGAGAGGGAACCTCATGAGGTATTGCATACTTTTTTTTTATATATTTTGTTTTTTACATGAAGTTCTATATATTCTCACTCATTTTTAAAACATCAAATTTTAATGTTTGTATATGCATTGTGTACAGGTTCCCCATGCTCCGCAAGATAGCGTGCAGATTGAGACTTTGCTAGGAAAGACACTACATCCATCTGTATTTGATGGACATGATTTGTAGATTTGATTGAGATTTCTAGTCTTAAATTTACTTTTTTATATATTATCTAGATGCACAGTCATATATATAACTTGATACTTGATACTTGTGAGAACTACAATTTTTGGACATATTTTATTGTGTTAATATAATTTGTTTTCTTCCAAAAAGTTAAGTTTTGGATGGTTTTAATACTTTTGGCATGTGAATGTGAAGTAATGTTGTTATATAGTTTGTTTGTTTTTTAAAACTTTCATGTTTTGGATAGTTGAACTACTAGTAATGTTGTCATCTATAAATTAATGTTTTGCTTTTGAACTACATTTGGCATGTTATGTAATGATGTGTTATAATTTGTTTTGTCTTTAAAACTTAAGTTTTGGATGGTTGAAGTACATTTGGCATGTGAAGTAATGTTGTGATCTATAATTTTTTGTTAAATTAAAGGTTAAATTTTGGATGGTTTCAATCTACATTTGGCATGTGATATAATGTTAAATGTTTAATGTTTTTATTGGATAGTTGAACTACAATTGACATGGCATGTGAAGTAATGTTGTGATATAATCAAAAAGTTTTTAAAACTCAATTGTTGTATGGTTGAAGTACATTTGGCATGTGAAGTAATGTTGTGATCTATAATTTTTTGTTAAATTAAATGTTAAGTTTTGGATGGTTTCAATCTACATTTTACATGTGATATAATGTTAAATGTTTAATGTTTTTATTGGATAGTTGAACTACAATTGGCATGACATGTGAAGTAATTTGTTTTGATATAATAAAAAGGTTTTTAAAATTCAAGTTTTGGATGGTTGAAGTACATTTGGCATCTTAAGATTGCTTTTGATCTCTACATACTCTTCTCTTGTTTGAATGAAAAAAATTCCAATGGGAAGAACATAGATTTTCAATGCAACTAACCATATCAATTAAGCTCTAATTGAAAAAAGAGTAAAGAAAAGTTAACATGCCACAAAACATGTCAACAAAATAACATTCGTGGTTGTCATTTTTGTTAGAATAACTAAATCATATTTTAAGAATTCTCCATCGAAAAACAATTTCAATGAAGAGAATCCTTAATATGATTTAGATATTTCAATAAAAATAACCAAGGATGTTATTTTGTTGGCTTTTTGGTTTTTTTTACTTTTTTTTTGAAATAGAGCTCAATTGATATGGTTAGTTGGATTGAAAAGCTATGTTCTTTTCATTGGAATTTTTTTTCACTCAAACAATAGTATGTAGTATGTAGAGATCAAAAACAATCTTAAGATTACCTTTAAGTACGATCAAGTGTTCTTGAAACATTTTCCCACATGATGATACCTTCATTGACCTATGAACTAAAGTAGTTCATGGACTATATGTTCTGCCTCTTTCCATATAAATCCCTTTAATTTTGATTGGAAATATAAGAAGTAGATATATGTTTGTTGAATTGGGGTCAATGTCATTAATGCACTCAACTAGGTAGCCTTGTTGATTTATAAATTGGTAAATTGATGACATTCAGTTAATTGCATTCTAGAACATATATATTCAGTACGTGAAACATTTTTCATCAATGCACATGGGAAAACTACTTGAACAATTAATTGCATTCTAGAACACACACACACACACACACACATATCCAATACGTGCACAACATTTTTCATCAATGCACATAGAACATATCCAACCATTGGACAGACAAATTTTGTACTAGATTTTCAATCAGGAATAGAGTTGTGGGTCAAATCCCACCAAAAGTCAGAGAAGTGCTCTGAGTCTCTTGTCTGAAAGGAATCTTCATACAAAATTATACCGTGGATGATTTATTTACATTGTGGATACTTTTTACCAAAAAATCCCACAAGAAAAATTGGGTGTGCATGGAGTTCGTGTATATATCCAGTACATGCAACATTTTTCATCAATGCACATAGAAAAACTACTTTCAGTTAATTGCATTCTAGAACATATATATTGAGTACGTGAAACATTTTTAATCAATGCACATAGTAAAACTACTTGAACAGTTAATTGCATTCTAGAACACACACACACACACACACACACACATATATCCAATACATGCAACAATTTTCATCAATGCAAGTATAGAAAAGCTACTTTCAATTGATACTAGAGTGTGCATGTACCAAAACAATTTGTACATGTGCAAACAATTGCACAAATAACATAACAAGGCAGCTCAATTTTTAATTGAATATTGGAAGTTCTAGAACATATAATCCAAAGAGAATAAATCATTGGGCAGTTCAATAAAAAAAATTCCAATGGAATGCCATCTTCAATAATCCGTTCATGATCAGATTTTGACATTTTCCATTTCTTAATTTTCATTTTTTTTCTTTAATTGAACCTCGATCAACTTTATGTGTGCTGCACACACCAAGTGACTATATTGACAACTTATGAAATCAAGTTCATAGTCTTCAAAGTAAACACAATCCCCACTTTGATTAGTTTGTCTAAAAAAATAACCTTTCAGTATAATAGATCCTCTTTCATATGGAAATCCGTGATCATTATAGTCTTCTAATAATTTCATTTTTCTTTCAGTGCAACACATCAAATAATACTTCACATTTTCATCGTTGTCAGCAGGTGCAATTACAACAAAAACATCTCCTGCACAATAAAACAAACTTAACAGAATTATACATATTCAAATTTATTTCTAGATCTTTATCATTAGAAAGCAATTCAAATGTTACATTCTCTAACAAAATCAGAAACTCGATCACCATCGGATGATATTGTAGTCTCCTCTGATTGCATTTCTTCAAACATTGCAAATGACATTTTTCTCTTTGTATTTAGCTCTGTATGTTTCCAATCTTTTACATACATTTTGTTTTCACAAACGTCATTGGATTTTGTGTTGCCTATGCAAACATGACAAAAACAAGAATATTTTCTTTTATCCAATGCAAACACATTTCTAGACGACTTTATTTTAATTGAATGCAATTTTTGAGTCCCTTTTATTGTTTCAATGTCATTTCCAATTGATCTATCTACGTCTTCGATCCCAATATGCCAAAAAAACCTTTATATGGAAAATTTAAAGAAGAATGTAAATATGATATCAAAATACAATCAAAGATAATCATTGTGATAAATGTACACTGTTTAAAATTAGATATCCAATAAAAATTAAATTGAATGTACTTTCGCACTTCCCTTAATCGATTAATCTCATGGCTTTAATTAGTGATGCACCATTGAACAACTTCTTTCACGTCCACAAGTCGGCTTGCAAAGGGGTTCAATTGATATCTTCGAAGTGTTCGTTTTATGCATGGTCCTGCACCATCATGTTCTCATTTTCCATGGCCAGTCTCAAAGAAATTCCAACAATTTTTAATGCAGGTTTTCTTATGAAGACAACACAACCAAAAGAATGATCATGTAGATTTAAATTGACTTGCGCATTCGTCTAACCATATCCAATGTTCATTGAATTTTATTCCATGATTTTTCAAGGAATCATAAATTTTTCCAAAACAATGTTGTACAAAATATGTATCATGTGTACGATCGTCACTAATATAAAAGTGATATTCTTTAAAAATATGTAAATTTTCACTGGTGCTTTCTATATGATCAACGTTTTGTTTAGCATGTCTATATAGAATATGGACGAGCATGGAGACTTGGTCAGAATGATAGTATTCACTCTAAATTTCTTTTTGTGGAACAAATGTGTAGTTTTCTACAAAATCAATCACTGACAAAATGGTCCCTGGTGGAAAAAATTCACGAGATTTTTTGAATTGCAAGTCTTGCCATCAAGCTCTATGGGAATGCCTGATGTCTTTGTAAATTTCTGCCTCAAACTTTCTCAGAAAGTCTATCAGAAAAATTTCGTTTTCTAGTAATTCAATTCTTTTAACACTATTTGCACCTTGAATCGATGTATCGATATATTCATATCTCTTCCATTTCACTTTCATGTTGGACAATGATTGATTATTTATATCAATACGATATTTGTTTTGAAATTTAGTCAAATTTCCACAATCATCGCATTTTTTACCACCAACACATTTCTTTTTGTAAAATAGTTCATCGCTTTCTTTTTCACATAGAATTTGAGATATGAAATCACGGATAGTGGAAGGAGGAGGTGAATCCTTCCATAATGTTCTACCGAAATCAAGGAATGTGTCATAATATAACTCAAATTCCACATGATAACGACAACAACAAGTGTCGCGTATGGTGATAGGTTTTACATACCATGGTTTTTGTTGAACAAAAGCACTGATTGAAACATGAATTTCACGATTCTCTTCTTTGAACTTGTTGAACAACTCTATCTGAGTGGTTTCCAAGAAATGTTTTTCATGTTCTTTGTACTGATTTCGTGCTATTCTTCTTCGCATCACATGCCTTGTAGTTGGCGAAACATGCGAATTGTTATTCCAATATTCATATATTATTTTTTTAACATTTTCTCCAAGTCTATCTTTGTATGTTTGCCTACAAATAGCTCTCCAACAAGCGAGTTCATCATTTACATCTATTTCCAACTGAAATTTCTGATGTTTGTGCAAAGTTTTCGCGAGGTTCCTAATGCTCGTGCCATAGATTTTACCAAGAGATTCTCTTTAGTACTTGATAAAACCACTGCCATATGTATTTCTCTATGTACAACTGAAACATTTTTCTGTCTAGATCTTCTAATTGAATTTATAGCACTATTTATATTTTGTACCACATTTTCCTTCATTTTTTTTATCTTTGGTTGATTTTAGAATACCCAATAAAGTCATAGCTTCTTTTAATTTCCTTAATGATAGGAGTCCTTTCAACATTTGGGCTTGAACTGTCACCTTTTCCTTTATGAAATACTTCTAAAAAATGCGGTTAACACGATATCATATATAATGGTCAGCTTTTTTATCTCCATATGTGTGAGTGTCAAAATTTTCTAACATCTCATCATCGACATTGATTTCATCTGTACATATTCAAATGAATAGTACATAATAAGTTTACATATTCAATAAATAACTAAACTAATAAATATATGTATAATTTCAATAATACGTGCATGTGTTCAACATATATATATACATACCTTGTGATTAAATTTTTTCACTTGAATTTCTTTCAACATTTTCACCATCTTCAATCATTGGTTCAATATCTCTTTCACTTTCTCTTTCAAAATTTTGTACCTCATCATCAATTTTTTTAGGAATATCTCTCTCTATTTACATTGGAAAATATTTTTCACATTAGTTCATCAAATAAAAATTAAGCTTCACATTTTACACTAGGAAAATTTTAAATATATCAAAATCATAATATTTACATTTACACACATGTTTCAACTTCTATTTGAGGTTGATTTTCCCCTTCAATATTTGAGAGTGCTTCTATCTTTCTTTTGCGATATTGTCTCGTCTCTTCTCTACATTCTTCATGGTCTCTTTTGGATCATATTTTCTCATAAAATTCCTTCTATTTCCCATGATAATAGAATATGAAGTTCAAAAATTTTCCTTCAAAAATTTAGGCAAAAAATCAATTAAAAAAAACATCACAAAAGATTTAATTTAAAAAAAAACTCATTCTAAAAATTTTGCAAAAAAATACATACTCCAATCCAAAACACTTACTTTAAAAAATTCAAGAAAAAAATGTCTTATAAAAATGAAACGAAGTTCAAAATATTTCCTTCCAAGTCCTACAAAAAAAATTCATTTAAAAAGTTACACAAAAACTCATTTTAAAAAATCATTATAAAAGATTTACTTCAACCCAAAACCAAAAAATGTCCTTTCGAAATTAAGCCCAAATCCATACTTTAAAAAAAAAATGAAGCCCAAAAAATTGTATAACATACCTCCAAGAAATGCCCTTTGAATGTACCTCCAAGAAAAGTCTTCAAAAATGTTATTTGAATGTACCTTCAAGAAAATTCTTCAAACCGCAAAATCATATAAAATGTATGAAAATAATGTGTCTCAAAGAAAAGTCCTTTGAATGTACCTCCAAGAAAAGTCCTTAAACCCAAAACAATTCTTTGCAAAATCAGATCGAGACTTTTGTAAAATCAGGCCAAACATGCGAAAATATGCGAAAAAAATGAATGATTTCGCGACAATTTATATTGCCGAAATGTTTTTTTAGAGGGGCTCGACGATACTTTCCGACGACGAAAAGTTAGGTAAAAGTTCGACCGAAATTTTAAGAAATAGTTCGGCCGAAATACTTTGTCGTTTGACTTAACGAGGCGGCACAAAAAAACAATTCAGACGAACTTTGTTTAAGAGTTTGGCTGAACTAAGGCGTCACTAGTTATGTAGAGCCAAGCCCTGAATACGTTTCTGCAACTTTGGACTGATTAGACTCCATGAAACATTCTGAATTAATTGTCAAAACCAAGACAATCATTTTCAGAATTGAATCTACTTTCAGGAAATATAACTTTTATGGATTTTCATAAATATTTACTAATTTTAATTAATTTTGTAATAAAACGGATGCAAACAATTTCTGAAGGTCATTGTGATTCAATGAAATCAAAATTCTGTATCTTCCAAAATACATCGTAAAAAATATTGAAAAATTTATGGTACATTACATTGTTCTGTCGTCTCTAATGGGTAGCTTTTAGATTTTTAGTTTATAACTTATATGTTAAGAAATTTCTTGCGTCGCAAAACATATTCAAAATATACAGTTTTTCATATTGGACCAGTTCAAAAAATTCTAGTAATTATGATATACATCCATTGACTTTGTAAATATGACGAAACCGAAGTAGACTCTGTCTAGATTGTTGTGACACATTTTGTTTCTCAAAAACACAAATTTTCAAAGAATACAATATTGAATATTAACATGGCTTCTTATGAATCCGTTGATTGTTAAAAAACACTCACTCAAAGAAACGCTTAGTTGACATATAAAATGTGTATAAAAAAATTCCAAAAAATAAGTAATAGAAAGCTAACAAAATTTTTGACAACTTTTATTTTTATCTCAAAATAAAATTCTAAACAGAAATTTTTTTTAGATTGCAGAAAGTTGAAAATTCGAAAAAATGAAAGTTTTTTCTCAAAAAAGGGAAAAAAGTGTAACCCAACTTCATATTTTCACCCCTCTGCTACTTGTTCTTGCCAATATTACAAATTTCAGAGGGCTAAGATAATGGCGACCATACTGGGGACTATTGAGGAATCCTAATATTATCAAAAATCAATCAAACCCAGTCGAAATACCGTGAGGTTTTAAGTATTTCTATCACAGATTAGTTTTCGAAACCTTTATAAAACATTCGACTTTTTTGTGCCTTGGGTCTTAATTCTGGCTTCCAGGAGAGTCTTCACCAGACCCTATCCTGACCCGAATCCTCGTGAAATAGTTGACAATCCATAAAAAATCCTAAAGAAAACTCCAAGATCTAAAAGTTCGACTATTAGCAAGCCTCTTCACAAAGAAAAATCCCTCCCTAAAAAACTTGCTACCTAGTAAGATATACATTTTGGCTTACACTTTGAGAAAAGCTTGTTCAGGATTTAATCTCAGAGTTGGATAACACAGACAGTTTTTAACCCATCAGTCTGTTGAGGCCTCGTAAATCCGTGGCAACAACAAAGGGGGATAACCACCCGGTCCGGACCTTAAAGCAGCTCATTTTCCGTTTGAGGTAGTGGCTTTGATTGGAGGTGCTGGGACCAGTTTCCCAATTTTGGTGTTTGCGTGATGATTTGTGAGACTTTTACCAAAACATTTTAAAAATGATGAATTACTACAAACTAAACAAATTTACTTCTAAATGCAAGACTTTAAAGTAAACTTAATCTAACCCGGGTAAAGTATCTCAAATGCGATTTAGGAAGATAACTATCTAATCTGTTTTGAAATAATTGCAGATTAAATAGAATTATTACGGTGTAAAATAATTCCTTTTGAAAATATTAATTAATCAAAAAGAATATGAAAAACATATCGCATTTATGTACTGACCATATATAAAATAACTAATTTCTGCCTGTGTACTGTATGATTAATGAAACAGATACTTCAGTCATAAATAATTAATTCTACATATGATTCATGAAAGTTGTTTTAATCATTAATATTCAAAACAGTAACAACATACATGATATTAGTACCAGTTCTTTGTCGTCCTGTTTATCAGATAAATGATAAAAGGTCATATTCAATTCTTCAATAAAAAATCCAAGCCAAAATGAATCAGCATTGATCAACAAGATGATTTATATATCTGAATAAGGCCGTGTTCCATTCCTTCATTAAGACACTTGCAAACCTGCTTGCAACTTAAGCGTTCTTTGCAAAATGTTCTCAATAAAATTCAGGACCCTTCTCTAAATGCATGAGAAGGGTTTAAATACTATAATTAACTACTTAATTAAATTAAATACTTTACAAAAATATAGAGGAGGTTTCAAACAACCTTTGTCTATGAAACCTATATTGAACTATAATCAAGGAATTTAAACAAACTGACAATCTTGATTTAAGGATCTTTCTTCTTCTGCTGAATGTGGTCATGTAACTTGCAAATATCTAGCATAGTCTTGCGCTGAAGTGGTTGAGATATTCGTGAGCGAATCTAATCCTTGAATATAGCATTTGAAATTGTTGATTGTGACCTTTGGGCTGATTCTGTGATTAACAGAAGTGTTTTCTTTTGATGATATAGTTTGATCAGAAAATTCAAAGAATTTTCTTAATCAAACTTGTCAATTTTCTTGATCATCACTTCTTGCTGGTCTGCTTGTTGAATCCATCTTGACTCTACTTCTTTGATTGTTGAAAAAACATCAGACCTGTTTTCTTCCAAAAGTCCTATTTTGAATAATTGATCACACAAATGCTGTATAATTTAATTTGATTTACTGGATGTTTTAGCTGCCGCTTTTTCTACTCTGGAAATTTGTGTTTTCCATTCTGTAAACAATAATTCCTTATGAAATTTATCTACTTGAGGTAGATTAGCCTTCTTTCCAGCATTTGAATCTTGCCATTGAACATATTCTTCAATTTGACTCTGAAGTTTTTCACATTCAAGCTTTTGGATAGCGATTTGTTGAATCATTATTTTATTTGAATCACAGTAAGAATCAATTATGGCTGCTTGATAACAAAATACCTTTTGTTGTTCTTTTAACATGGTATTTATATCAAGTGCTTCTTTAACAAATCTTTCTGACTGTGATTGCTTTTGTAATTCTGTTAAAGTATTCTCCATGTGTACCTGTTTCTCTTCAAGCTATGCATGATGTTCTAGATTAAGCCTCTCAATATCTTTAAAGAACTGCTCTGAATTCATTTTGATCTGTTCTGTAGTCTTAACCTTCTCTGCATCCAATAAATGTTCCAACTCTTGTATCCTGTAATCCCTTTGCCTTAACAAAGTTTTAACTTGAGTGGCTTTGTCTACAGTGGCTATAGAATAAGCTCTTGCATACTGAGATAACTTAGTTAAATGTTCAGTAGGATCTTCAAGTGAATCCTTCCAGAGAACGCCAACTGATCCATCTGTAGATTTAAGAGTTTCATCAACTCTTTTCTTTTATTTCTTTTCACTACAGCTTTATGGCTAGGACTATAGAAGATATCTAATGGAGGAATGTCTTCTATTTGAAAAATTATTTGATCTGCTGAAAAAGTTGGAATGATTTCTCTGTTTTGAGTTCCTGGAACTGTTTGCAAAGGACTAACAGTCTGAACTATCTTTCGAGAAGGCTCAGGAGTTTGGAAATCTGCTGCTTGATCAGTGCTAGTCTTTTCTTTGGAGGTGTTTATTGCTTAGGAAAATTATTCCCATTCATTTGAAAGGCCTTTTCCTTCAGATGATTTAGACTGATATGTTGTGCTTTGATCCTTTTGAACTTTTCCTGATTTCAATTCAGTGTCATTTTTCTTTGACTTTTCATGCAACTCTAATTCATGAATAACCTGATCAATTTTCAAATTCATTTTTAGGACTTCGGACTCATCCTCATATTTGTCGGATTGCTATTGAGATTGATCGGATTCATTTTCAGAATTATCTTTCATTTCTTCATCAATGCTAACACTTGGAGTACTCTTTTCATCTTCCATGATAAATAAATTTAAAGGGACATTTTTCAGTCTCTCTTTTTTGTATTCTTGAAAGTCTTGAATATCTTCTTGACTTGATTCATTTGAAGCCCTTTTAATAACCTCTGAAAAAACTTCAACTCCTTGAAAGAAATCATCAAAGAGATCTTCTTCCTTGAAAAAAGGCTTTGTCTTAAGTCTTGCCATAAAATTTTTAATTTCATCATCAGGATCATACAGTCTCCCAAGCATAAATGTAAGATTTAATATCTGCACATTAGGCACTTCTTTGTATGTGTGACCAACGTTGGCCAGAGCGAAAGAACCACACTGTACAGGAAAAGAAGGCCAAATTTCCTTTTTGTCATCTTTCAATTGTTTAGTGACACCATTAACAAGCTGATAAACGATCTCTCTCCTGAACAACCTGTCTGGAACGTAATATGGCAAAACATGTGGAAGAGCAGAGCTTCCAAATACTTGTACATATGTAAATTTCTCCTCAACAAACCACCGAGCTATAGGAACAATATCCCTACTGACTTCTTTGGAAACCCTAGGGATCTTTTCATTAAAAATCATCTGATACATTGGTATCATAACTCCATAACAGACTTTATAAAAATGCAGGTGGTATTTGGAATCCCAAAGTTCTTCGTGATAAATATGGATTGGGGTAGGTTCTTTGGAAGTCTATTTCCAACCCATGGTTGGAAATGTAGAACGAAAACAAATGACATCCATAACATAGGTAGACATAAAAAAGGGTGATTTTTCTTGAGATGAGGCGTTTTTCTTATTCCTATACTCAATAATGTGTTTAACTAAGTAATTGGATAATAGATCTGCCCAATTCAAAATGGATGAGTTGACGATTGCGTCAATCAAGAGAACCCAATCTCTAGCAAACCTAGTACTGTCTGGTTTACTGAATAACCTACATAACATACCAATAGCATAACAAAAAGGTTGCAAGATCTGTGCAATGGGGTATGTACCAGACTTGTCTTGCTTTAGTTTTCCTTTGTTGTCTTTCCATTCTTGAATGACTTTGATCAGATCCGGGTGCTTAGATTTAAACCTTTGCACATATACACTGTCATACCTTTGTTGTGGAGATGGTAAATGATACATAGTTGCCAAGTCTTCAGCTTTAAAAGAGCCCATGACTTCTCCTCTGGAATTCTTAAACACTCTGTCTTCAATATTCAAATTCTCGATTTCTCATTTGATCATATCTGTGTAAGGCATGAGTTTTGGCCTTGCTGCTATCTTATGAATGAATGAACATGCAACATCGAACAAAGTCGCGTCGGAAGTGGAATCAGTGCCTGTTGCAGAAATATTCGTTATCACCTTTGGCCCTTGATCTTAAAATAGCTTATACATAGCTTCCCATGATGTGATGCCGCAATATTTGTGAACAACAGTATTAGAAAACAGCAAGGGCATTTCTGTATCTTCTGTATACAATGCTCGAGACACTTCTTTGCCTTTATTTCTCATTTCAGACTCCTTCGATTCAATAACTGCTTTCCTGAAAGTGAAACAAAATATATCATATAACAGAGACTGTGAAGAGATGTTTCACACAAAAACTATCAATTCAATCAGTCATCTCCTCATAATTTCTTCATGATTTCAAAATTAAATTCTAGGCATGGATTTGCGTGGCTTCGCATGCAATACTTATCTTTTGATTAAATCCATTAAGATCATAGTTCAATTCGAAATGACATAAGTTACTTTTCACACGCCAGAACCAATAAATGCGCAAATCGCAATCATATCTTATAATTTTCGTGATTGTTTCCTATCAATTGCGAAATGCGATTTGCGCAAATCGCAGATCGCAATTTCTAAGAAATATATTGAAGTTTAAATCATAATCCACACGCGGTGCAATTTGTGAAAACTAAAAAGTGGACGTGATGCGAACGAGTTTATATATTTGATTTCATTCGTTCTGTCGGGCTCGCGACGATCGCAACTTTTATTGTTTTGTTCTAATCTTTAACTAAATTGAGTGCGATGCGAAAACATAGAGTAAGGACTTTTAAGAGGGCGCGTTTCGCAAATCGCAAGATTTATAGATTCTTCTTTGAAAGTGATATGTGATAAGAGATGCACTTTGAGATAAATTTATTTCCTAAGTGTTTTTAGAAGGAACTTTTAAAATGATTTTTTCCTAATTATCTCTCAAGTGTCCCTATTTACAAAAATAAATGGGGGTAGTTGTATAGCACAACAATTGGCGATTCACTTGGACGAACCAGATGTCTCTGATAAAAAATTTCTGAAATTTCAAAATCTTTTGGTATAAAGAATAAAACAGTTAAAGAAATGAAATTTCAAATAAATAATATCTTTTTCAATTAACGAAATTTTCAATTATTCACTTGTTTTAGGAGAATTCCTCTATAAAGGTATAAGTATAAAAATTTCAATGTCAGTCTTTACTTAGTTAAAAATAAGATAGCAAATAATCTTTACAGAAAAATCTTTTTATAGATTTACCCTTTTATCATAGGCAGAGCCTTTGTTCCAATGGGCAATTTAAGCTTTTGGTAGAGTTACCTTTTAAACAACTATGATTCATTTTTCCATCCAATATTTCTCATTATTCTCATCAGCAAATTATTTTTTATTTTTATTTTTTTATTTTCTTAAAAGCCATTGTCTTGGCTTGGTAACCAAATAGTGACAATGTCACTCACAAATAATAATCTAAACTGATCAAGTTGGCTGGTGATGAGACCTCTTGTCTTTATGATATAATCTCAAGTCATTACACTGTTTTGGTAGACAGTATTTGTAATGTCAATTTTAATTATATCTTTATAAACATGGTAATCAAGCTCGTAATGAGACTAGTTATCTTTTAAGTTTTATTCAAATTTTTTTCTTTTTATTTTTTATTTTATTTTCTTTTGAAAATTATCAGATTTACTGGATGGGATGAATCATATTTCTTTTTAAGATGCCAGATGATAATGTCGAGTTGTTAGATTGCTTTTCTGAAAAAGATTTCTTACTAAAATATAATTTTCTTTTCATGACTTAAAAGAGCTTTTTATACTAGATAAAATTGAGTCTTTCAACAAAATAAGTATTTTATTTAGAATTTCATTTTTCTAAAAGATCAAATAAATTTGTTTTTCGTAAATCTTTCGACTTTTCTTTCTTTCATAGTTCTATTTTTAAAACAAGTAGAAGAAGAAAAATAAGAAAGGAATTACCTTAAACTTATTTTGAAAAGTCAACTGTTACTACTAAACAAATTTTATTTCTAAATGAAAGTAAAAAGATTTATTGTACAAAAATAGAAGAAAATTATCTCCTATGAAAAGTATTTTTTTAGAATTTGCCCATTAACAGGTAAAGAATCTTTCTTACCTGATAAATCCTGTAATAGAAATGTTGATGAGCCAATCTTTTCGATTATTTGAAATGGTTCTAACCAAAGTTTTTGAAACTTTGTGTGTTTACCCTTTTCTTCGTGAGCCTTATCCCATTTTAATACCAGATAACCAATTTGAAAATATCTTGAACTAACAGATGTTAAATCAAATGAAGCTTTTACTACTTGTTGGTGGCGGGTATGTGTTTGTTTAGCTTTTTCTCTTTCTTCTTCTAACTTAAAGATTTGATCTCGTATAAGTTGGAGAGAAGAAGAAGGATTTTCATTAATGAATTGAACTAGGGCAAACGACGGTATTGTTACATTTGAAGGAAGAATTTCTTCTTTGCCATAAACTAACACAAATGGTGAAGTTCCTATTGAAGCTTTTTGTGTAATCCTATCCGCCCAAAGAGTAAATAATAATGTTTTATGCCAATTTTTATGATTTTTCTCTACGGTTCTCTTTATGATTCTGATAAGGTTTTTATTGGTGGATTAAGCTAATTCGTTTCCTTGTGGGTAATAGTTAGCTGAATACTTCAATTTAAAACCTCTTTTTAAAGCAAATTCTATCATTACCTTTCTAAGAAAGTAAGATGCATTATCAAATATCAAAGCTGATGGAAGGCCAAACCTTGTAATTATGAATTGACCAATGAAATCGGTAATATTCTATGTATTGACCACCTTTAATGGGATAGATTCAACCCATTTTGTGAAATAATTGATTGCAGTTAGAATATACCTGTGTTGCTTTGAAGAGTTTGGAGTTATTTCACCTATAATATCTAACCCCCATTGTTCGAATGGTTGTTGGATATTTATTGGCTGTAATGGAAATGTTGGTTTCCTCTCTCTTCCTGTTGTAGTTTGGCATGTTTTACATTTCCTTGAATACTCATGTGCATATTTGAACAAAGTTGGCCAATAATAGCCCACATGCAGTATTTTATGTGTTGTGGTATTTTCTCCAAAATGACCTCCAGTTGGTCCATCATGTAATTCTTGCAATACTTTTTCAGCTTCAGATTTCTCTAAGCATCTCAATAATACATAATCATAATTTCTCCTAAATAGGAAATCATCTACAAGTTGATATTGATTTGCCTTAAGTCTTAAAGCACGTTTTGTTGTATAATTCAAACTTAATGGAGCATGTCCATTTAAAAAAAAAAATTAGATCAGCATATTGTGATTGAGAATCGTTTAGGCTTACCTCAGATATTTGTATTGCTTCTTATTGATTTTCATCTTTAGGTAAATGAAAAGATCCAAATAACATTTTTCACAGAACTTGTCCTTTAACAATTTTTGCTGGATGTATTTCTACATCATATTCCTGGAGAGCAGTAACCCAATTTGCTCTTTTTTCTCCCACTTCTCGTTGTATTAATAATTGCCTCACTGCTGAATAAGGTACTATTATCTTGGTGTGTGTTTTTAAGAGAAAATGTCTAAAGTGTTTCAAAGATTTAAACACAGCATATGCCTATTTTTGTACTGCTGAATAATTTAATTCAACACCCTGAAGATTAGAGCTAAAAAACGCAATTGGTGCTTCAATATTCTGATCATTTAACTGTGTTAAAACCACTGCATATGATGTATCTGAAGAAAATGTATATAACACAAAAGACTTGAGAAAATCAGGAGTTGTTAAAGAGGAAGCTTCAATAATAGCTTTTTTGATTAACTCAAAGGAATTTCTTTCTTGTTTGCCCCATTTAAAAATTGAATTTTTCTTGATCATTGATTGAAGGGGGAGGACAATTTGAGAAAAATCTGGAACAAATATTTTTACAAAATTAATTTGTCCTAAAAATGATTGCATTGTTTTCTTGTTATGTAGCAGATGAATGTTTTCAATCTCTTGAATCCTATCAAGGTCTATATGAATTCCTTTCTTAGAAATAATAAATCCTAAAATTTTTCCTTCTGATAAAGCAAAATAACATTTTTTTGGATTGAGGGAAATACCATATTTTCTGCATCTGCCGAAAATATTTTGTAAATGATTAATATGATTGTCTCTATGCTTAGAATAAACAATTATGTCATCTAAGTATATAACAATTGATTTATTGTTTAATCCTCTGAAAGCTATATCCATAGCACACTGAAACGTAGCTCCAGCATTAATCAATCCAAGAGGCATTTTTTGATATGCATATGTTCTCCATTTTGTTCTAAATGTTGTTTTTAATCTATCATCAGGATGAACCATGATCTGATTGTAACCTGAAAATCCGTCTAAAAAAGATATCAATTTAGACCCTGCAACTGACTGCAATATCTGTTCCATGGTAGGCAAAGGGAAATTATCTTTTTGACATTCTTTATTAAAATTCCTCAAATCTATACAAATTCTAATATCTCCATTCTTTTTTCTCACTGGGACCATGTTTAACACCCACTTGGAATGTCTAACAGGAAAAATGACTTTAGCTTTGAGCATTTTATTCAATTCAGATTTGATTTGACTTTCTAGATTTGGATGAATTTTTCTGAGTTTTTGTTGGATAGGTTTATCATCTGATAACATGGGAATGGTATGTTGAATTATGGAAGTGTCATATGTTTTAAGATATGAATAAACCCATGCAAAGATATCTTTATATTTTCTGAGAAAATTAATGAATGATATCTTTTCTTCATATTCCAAACCAAGACCTAAGTTGATATTTTGAGGTTTTTCTGAAGTACAAAGATTAATCAATTCATATTTTAGAGTAGAAATTTGAATTTTTGAATTGGTTACATTTTTAAACCTATCTTTCAAATTGTACAGATCTTCCATTTTTACTATAGAATTAAGAATCAGATTATTGCTTATTTGGTCTTTAATCTGTAAATCACGTTCATTTTCATCCAAGATTTGACCTTCATAAGCTCTATCTGATGTAAGAAAGTCTACTATCTCTACATCATTATTGGATACTTTCCAATTTGTAATATTGTCAGGAATGGATGGTCTAAAGATTAATTCAATTGAAAATCTATCTGGGCTAAACTCTTCGGGTGGTATAAGTCTAGATGCTATATTAGCAAGCAAATCAGCACTTGCATTTTATAATCTAGGAACTGCGGAGATATTGAATGCTATAAAATGAGAAGTGAAATTCTGAGCTAATGTTTGATAATGTCTCAAATGTTCGGAAATATAATGAATCATATTTCTAACTTGTTTGACTATTATTTCAGAATCTCCATATACTTGCAAATATTTAACATTCGATCCTATAGCTTTGTACATACCTTGAATCAATGCTTCGTATTCAACAGTGTTATTTGTGCATTGGAATTCGAGTCTACAAGCTAGCATTGTCTTCTCCCCCTGAGGATCAATTAAAACACAACCTGCTCCTGCACCATCTTATGATTTTGAACCATCAAAAAATAAAGTCCAAAATAAAGACTAATTTGGAATTTTATTGCTAAAATTAACACATTTAGAAGAATCTGTTTGAGAAAAAATTTCAATTTGAGAAGTAACAGTGTTTGTTTCGAAAGGTGAAACCTGAGCATTAAATGATCCAAGGAATGATTCTGCTGAATAATTCCCTATGATATTATTGGTAAAAGTTATAGGCTCATTTGGTCCTTCCAATTCAATAACTGTATGTTTCATAAATTTCTCACGTTCAATTCTGATTTGATTTGGCTTACCATTATATGGTAACCACATGTGAGACCAATCAGTAGCAAAATACCCATGTAATTTCTCAGACCAATCCCTGCTTAAAATGAGACCATAGAATTCAGGAATGTCTGCGACCAAAATATCAATCACTTGTGAAACTTTTGGATTAGATGATAATCTGATAGATACCAATAACATTTCTCCAACAAATTCAACTTTAGTTCTATCCAACTGAACTATATGCACCGATGTTTTTTGAGGAGTAATATTTAATTTTGTACACACTGTTCTTGGTATAATATTCGAAGAAGCTCCTGAATCAATAAGACAATTATAAACATTCTTGTTAAAAAATTCATAAGTCAAAAGGAGAGGAGGAGTTTGAGAGATAGATCTATCACCAATCAAAACAAGATCATTAGCATTTACTTAACAGATGATGGAGGTTTTCCCATATCTTTTGAGGCTTGCGCTATGACTGGTGGTTGTATCGGTTCTACAGGAATGGCTTTAAGTTCTCTAAGAAAAATCTTTTGTTGTTGTTTGAGTTTAGACATTTCATGTAACGAGATATTTGCCTTGATCTTTTTCATATCTTCTACTATATTATATTTGACTGTATCTGATACAATCAAAGTTTTGGAATTTGTAGAAGGATCTGATGAAATCGCATCTGTTTGCACAGTTTTAGATTTTTTGGTTTTGTCTTTTGAAGGGACGAATTTTGTTTTGGATTTGATACAATTGGATCAGGAGAAGGTTTACTTCTTGTTGATACAAGCATAGCTTTACTTTCCTCCACTGTTGGAAGAATGAAATCCCGTAATCCATTCAATTCAACTTCTTCTTCAGATTCTAATTCATTTTCAGAAGGTGAGGGATCTTCAGTATCTTGATCAGATTCTACATTTGAAATGTCATTTGGGGGTTTAGGAGTAGAAGAAGGATTTATTTTAAATGAACGAAATGATTTTTTAGCAGCTGAAGTTTCAACAACTTGTTTCTTTATATCAATCATATCATTTGACATAGTCTTTAATAGTTTTTGAAGACCTTCAAGATCAAATGGATCTTTTGAGATTTTATTTTTGGAATCTTGACTAAATGTCACTTTCTTTGTTTTCCTTTCTTCTGATTCTGTTCGTTTCTCCAATGCTAAAATTCTTTTTTCTACCGCAAGAGCTTCTTTCAAATTTTCTAAAAGAGTGGCTTTATTAGCCCTATCTACAAAAATGGCTATATTCGAGGGTAAAGAAGAAATATACCATTATCTTTGTACATCAACAACAGGTTTTGAAGTATTTGGGATTTTATTTAATAATCTATTGAATTCGGGGTTGAAATCTTTGACTTTTTCACCTGAATTTATTTTAAGATTAGAAAGAGCATTGATCAAAGAAGCAACAGTTCTATCATCTCCAAATTTCGCAAGAAAAACTTGTTCAAAAGTTGCCCAATCAGCAATAGATCCTGTTGGAAGAGAAAAATACCAGGATCCTGCAGATCCTTGCAAAGTATATGGAAATGATCTAATTACAACATCTTCATGGACGATTGCATTTAAGTTCATGGCTAACATAAAATTATTGATGTGTTCTTCAACAGGTAGACCATCACCAGGATTATATTTGGGTAACCATTTTTCTGGATGATCTGGAAGAGCATTAGGATTTGCTATTAGCACAGCACCAAGATTTGTCCAAGGATGAGTAGCCATGATTGGATTTGGATTTTGTGAAGATGTAGAAGTAGATCCAGAAGTAGAGGTGATGAAAGAAGAACTTACAACTGGAACAGTACTACTTGTGACAACATTGATTGTCTGAGTAGAAGAAATGGAATGTATAGAAGATGTGGGTAGATTAGAAGAGTATGAAGGAAAATAGGTGGGATATTTGATGTGACTTCACTTGTGTCTGATTTTGATCTGGATATTTCAGAAACTTTTTTGCGATGAGATTCTAAAGAAAACTCAAAAGGATGAATTCCAAGCTTCTCACTTCTAGCTCGAGTTAGAATACTAGTATCTATAAATAGAGAAGTAACACTTTCTTCATTTGTTTCTCGATTAACAGGCTTTTCAACAAAAATAGATATTCCTTCCAATTGTTGAATTAAAGATTGTACTTTGGGGGATTCGGGAATGAATTCTGAAGTAGATGGGGGACGTGAAATTTCAAGGGACAAAATAAAGGTTTCTACTAATTCCGATTTTTAAATTGGTGATTCAGATCGTGATCGGGAAATGGTAGAACGCTTTTGAGGAGATAGACTCTTATGAGGGCTTTGTATTTTAGATTTATATGACATTCATAGTCATGCCCTCCTTCTAGCACCAAAAATGTTGAGGCCTCAGAAATCCGTGGCAACAACAAAGGGGGATAACCACCCGGTCCGGACCTTAAAGCGGCTCCTTTTCCGTTTGAGGTAATGGCTCCGACTGGAGGTGTTGGGACCAATTTCCCAGTTTTGGTGTTTTTGTGATGACTTGTGAGACTTTTAACAAAACATTTTAAAAATGATGAATTACTACAAACTAAACAAATTTACTTCTAAATGCAAGACTTTAAAATAAACTTAATCTAACCCGGGTAAAGTATCTCAAATGCGATTTAGGAAGATAACTATCTAATCTGTTTTGAAATCATTGTAGATTAAATAGAATTATTACAGTGTAAAATAATTCCTTTTGAAAAAATTAATTAATAAAAAAGAAGATGAAAAACATATCGCATTTATGTAATGACCATATATAAAATAACTAATTTTTGCCTATATAATGCACAATTAATGAAACAGAGACTTCAGACATAAATAATTAATTCTACATATGATTCATGAAAGTTGTGTTAATCATTAATATTCAAAACAGTAACAACATACATGATATTAGTACCAGTTCTTTGTCGTCCTGTTTATCAGATAAATGATAAAAGGTCATATTCAATTCTTCAATAAAAAAGCCAAGCCAAAGTGAATCAACATTGATCAACAAGATGATTTATATCACTGAATAAGGTCGTGTTCCATTCTTTCATTAAGACACTTGCAAACCTGCTTGCAACTTAAGCGTTCTTTGCAAAATGTTCTCAATAAATTCAGGACCCTTCTCTAAATGCATGAGAAGGATTTAAATACTATAATTAACTACTTAACTAAATTAAATACTTTACAAAAATATAGAGGAGATTTCAAACAACCTCTGTCTATGAAACCTATCTTGAACTATAAGCTAGGAATTTAAACAAACTGAAAATCTTGATTTAAGGATCCTTCTTCTTCTGCTGAATGTGATCACGTAACTTGCAAATATCTAGCATAGTCTTGAGCTGAGGTGGTTGAGATATTCGTGAGAAAATACGATCCTTGAATATAGCATTTGAAATTGTTGATTGTGACATTTGGGCTGATTCTATGATTAACTGAAGTGTTTTATGTTGATAATATAGTATGATCAGAAAATTCTGAATTTTCTTGATCAAACTTGTTAATTTTCTTGATCATCACTTCTTGTTGGTCTGCTTGTTGAATCCATCTTGACTCTACTTCTTTGATCATTGAAAAAACATCAGACGTGTTTTCTGCCAAAAGTTCTATTTTAAATAATTGATCACACAAATGTTGTATAATTTCATTTGATTTACTGGATGTTTTAGCTGTCGCTTTTTCTGCTCTGGCAATTTGTGTTTTCCATTCTGTAAACAATAATTCCTTATGAAATTTATCTATTTGAGGTAGATTAGCCTTCTTTCTAGCATTTGAATCTTGCCATTGAACATATTCTTCAATTTGACTCTGAAGTTTTTCACATTCAAGCTTTTGGATAGCGATTTGTTGAATCATTATTTTATTTGAATCACAGTAAGAATCAAGTATGGCTGCTTGATAACAAAATACCTTTTGTTGTTCTTTTAACATGGTATTTATATCAAGTGCTTCTTTAACAAATATTTCTGACTGTGATTGCTTTTGTACTTCTGTTAAAGTCTTCTCCATGTGTACATTTTTCTCTTCAAGTTGTGCATGATGTTATAGCTTAATCATCTCAATATCTTTAAGGAACTGCTCTGAATTCATTTTGATCTGTTCTGTAGTCTTAACCTTCTCTGCATCCAATAAATGTTCCAACTCTTGTATCCTGTAATCCTTTTGCCTTAACAAAGTTTTAACTTGAGTGGCTTTGTCTACAGTGGCTATAGCATAAGATCCTACATACTAAGATAACTTAGTTAAATGTTCAGTAGGATCTTCAAGTGAATCCTTCCAGAGAACGTCCACTGATTCATCTGTAGATTTAAGAGATTCATCAAATTTTTTCCTTTTATTTATTTTCACTACAGCTTTATGGCTAGGACTATAGAAGATATCTAATGAAGGAATGTCTTCTATTTGCAAAATTATTTGATCTGTTGAAAAAGATGGAATGATTTCTCTATTTTGAGTTGCTGGAACTGTTTGCAAAGGATTAACAATCTGAACTATCTTTCGAGAAGGCTCAGGAGTTTGGAAATCTGCTGCTTGATCAGTGATAGTCTTTTCTTTGGAGGTGTTTATTGTTTGGGAAAATTCTTCCCATTCATTCGAAAGGTCTTTTCCTTCAGATGATTTAGACTGATCTTTTGTGCTTTGATCCTTTTGAACTTTTCCTGATTTCAATTCAGTGTCATTTTTCTTTGACTTTTCATGCAACTCTAATTCATGAATAACCTGATCAATTTCCAATTTCATTTTTATGACTTCGACTCATCCTC
Source organism: Pinus albicaulis (assembly GCA_034641835.2). Taxonomy (NCBI): domain Eukaryota; kingdom Viridiplantae; phylum Streptophyta; class Pinopsida; order Pinales; family Pinaceae; genus Pinus; species Pinus albicaulis. The sequence goes on from CM076582.1 coordinate 566,485,834, forward strand.
AGATTTGTCGGATTGCTGTTGAGATTGATTGGATTGATTTTCAGAAATATCTTTTATTTCTTCATCAATGCTAACACTTGGAGTATTCTTTTCATCTTCCATGATAAATAAATTTAAAGGGACATTTTTCAGTCTCTCATTTATGTATTCTTGAAAGGCTTGAATATCTTCTTGACTTGATTCATTTGAAACCCTTTTAATAAAATCTGAAAAAACTTCAACTCCTTGAAAGAAATCATCAAACAGATCATACAGTGTCCCAGGCATAAATGCAAGATTTAATATCTGCACATTAGGCACTTCTTTGTATGTGTGACCAATGTTGGCCAGAGCGAAAGAACCGCACTGTACAGGAAAAGAAGGCCAAATTGCCTTTTTGTCATCTTTCAATTGTTTAGTGACACCATTAACAAGCTGATAAGCGATCTCTCTCCCAAAGAACCTGTCTGGAACATAATATGGCAAAACATGTGGAAGAGCAGAGCTTCTAAATACTCGTACATATGTAAATTTCTCCTCAGCAAACCACCGAGCTGTAGGAACAATATCCCTACTGACTTCTTTGGAAAGCCTAGGGATCTTTTCATTAAAAATCATCTGATACATTGGCATCATAACTCCATAACAGACTTTATAAAAATGCAGGTGGTATTTGGAATCCCAAAGTTCTTCCTGATAAATATGGATTGGAGTAGGTTCTTTGGAAGTCCATTTCCAACCCATAGTTGGAAATGTAGAACGAAAACCGATGGCATCCATAACATAGGCAGAGATAAAAATGGTGAATTTTCTTGAGACGAGGCATTTTTCTTATTCCTATACTCAGTAATGTGTTTAACTTAGTAATTGGATAATAGATTTGCCCAATTCAAAATGGATGAGTTGACGATTGAGTCAATCAAGGTAACCCAATCTCTAGAAAACCTAGTACTGTCTGGTTTACTGAATAACCTACATAACATACCAGCAGCATAACAAAAAGGTTGCAGGATCTGTGCAATGGGGTACGTACCAGACTTGTCTTGCTTTAGTTTTCCTTCGTTGTCTTTCCATTCTTGAATGACTTTGATCAGATCTGGGTGCTTAGATTTAAACCTTTTCACATATACACTATCATACCTCTGTTGTGGAGATGGTAAATGATACATAGTTGCCAAGTCTTCAGCTTTAAAAGAGCCCATGACTTCTCCTCTGGAATTCTTAAACACTTTGTCTTCAATATTCAAATTCTTGATTGCCCATTTGATCATATCTGTGTAAGGCATGAGTTTTGGCCTTGTTGCTATCTTATGAATGAATGAACATGCAACGCCGAACAAAGTTGCGTCGAAAGTGGAATCAGTGCCTGTTGCATAAATCTTCGTTATCACCTTTGGCCCTTGATCTTCAAATAGCTTATACATAGCTTCCCATGATGTGATGCCACAATCTTTGTGAGAAACAATATCAAAAAACAACGAGGGCATTTCTGTATCTTCTGTATACGATGCTTGAGACACTTCCTTTTTTGCTCATTTCAAACTCCTTCGATTCAATAACTGCTTTCCTGAAAGTGAAACAAAATATATCATATAACAGAGACTGTGAAGAGATGTTTCACACAAAAACTATCAATTCAATCAGTCATTTCCTCATAATTTCCTCATGATTTCAAAATTAAATGCTAGGCATGGCTTCGCGTGACTTTGCATGCAATACTTATCCTTTGATTAAATCCATTAAGATCAAAATTCAATTCGAAATGACATAAGTTACTTTTCGCACGCTGGAACCAATAAATGCGCAAATCACAATCATATCTTATAATTTTCGTGATTGTTTCTTATCAATTGCGAAATGCGATCTGCTCAAGTCACAGATCGCAATTTCTAAGAAATATATTGAAGTTTAAATCATAATCCACAGGCGGTGCGATTTGTGAAAGCTAAAAAGTGGACACGATGCGAATGAGTTTATATATTCGATTTCATTCTTTCTGTCAAGGCCGCGGCGATCGCGACTTTTATTGTTTTGTTCTAATCTTTAACTAAATCGAGTGCAATGCGAAAACATAGAGTAAGGACTTTTAAGAGTGTTAAACACCATGTTAAACACACACATGGTGTATGAGAAGAATAAACACACAATGAAGGATAAGCGTGAGGCTTTCTTATTTTTCCATTATACATGATGTACATTTATAGTACAATGGTGTGACTCTTGGTTTCACATTCCAAGGTCACTTGGACTCCATTGTGACTTTTCGCATTCCACACCTACCCATGTAGGATTAGGTGTTCCAACATTCCCCCTTAATCCGAAGGGGTATGTGTGAGTCCAAGAAAAGAGTTGTAATACAAATCTGCAAAGTATACATGGCAACACTTGGGCTGAATCAACTCTCTGAAATGTTGGAAAAAAGAGGTGGTTTAAGGATGACCACCAACATTGGAACGCAAAACTTGTTGCAGTTCCCAGAACTCTTCCAAAACTGGCAAGAAGCTGAAAGCTTCTGCTAGAGGAATTGTCCCTCATAAAAAAGGGAGACCTTCAACCTAAAAGAAGGGAGGTCTACTACCTGTGATGGTTTTAGGATTACCAACAACTCTCGAATGCTTGAAGCATTTCCTGGAACTCAACCAAAGCTGGCAAGAAGCTGAAGGCTTCTGCTAGAGGAAGTGTTCCTCATATATGAAAGGGAGACCTTCAACCTAAAAGAAGGGAGGTCTACTACCTATGATGGTTTTAGGTTATCCACCAACCAAAGATGATGGTTTAATGTTGTCCACCAACCGAAGGCATGCTCATGGGCATCCGTGTCTCTGGCTACATCTCTGAATCTGGAATGACGAATTGTGGCTCAGGCTCGCTTGAACTGCTGTGTCTCTGGCTACAACTCTGAACATGGAATGAGAGATTATGGCTCAGGCTCGCTTGATCTGACGTCGAAGCTTGTACATGACCACCATTTTCCCCCCTGTCAGGGACAAGGTGAGATGATGGCGAAAACTCAACTGCAAGTTTGCTCAATATCCGTGAACATGTTCTGACATGCGACTTAAACATCTTCTTGGCTGCTGATGCCCATTTCCAAGAAGCGATCCATCCAAGATGAATCTTTGTTCTTGCAGGAGGCTTGTGTCTGAAGCATCTGTGTGAAGAATGAGTGTGCCGACCACAGTGCTTGCATGGATGAAGATCAAAACAATGATCTTTCATATGGCCAACTCGATCATAGTGTTGGCATTTTACAATCTGATGTTGTTGTGGAAGAGGATCTGGAACAGCTGCAGGTGAATTGTCATACAGGAATCCGGCACTCTGAAATATGATGGGCTTGATATAGTCTGGAATATGAAAAGACACATCCTTGTCATATCCAAGACCAGTTTTGTGCTTGTTGTGGAAAATCTCTTCTCAAGGTCTGATGATGGGCTTGAGAAATGCAGGCTGAGCTGCTGCATCTGCATATACATCTGCTCTAGTGCAGGGAACTGAATGTGAATCAACTGGAACTTTATTGACATGCTGCTGATGGGAGTCCTTCTCAATCTTCTGAATAGAAACATGTTCATAATGGTGACTCTTTTGCTGAAGTTCTTCTTGTTGACGCTGAGATTCCAACTGCAAAAACTCTATCTTTTCTTGTGCATTTTGCAAACAAATTTGAATGTTACAAAGAGCATCCTTGCTCATTTTTATCATATCATCAACATTGGAATGAATGAGGTTATTCAACAACTCTAATGCCTCATTGATTTTAGCCATTTCAACAACTTAGGCTCAAAAAATGAAAGGGTGTCGGCTTCAACCGAAAATGCACCCATTTACAATGTGATACAAATGACTCCAAGGAATTCTCAAAGTACAAAATCTGATGATTGCAACTATGAAGAAGATGCAAATTCCACTCACAATACAATGTCAATATTTCTGCAAAAATATTTTGTAAATGTGTAGTTGAAAACACTTATGCAATGAGCCTTTATGGCAGCTGATTTTTCCTTCAAAGAGCTGTTTTAAAATTGATGGCAAACTTATCTTCTCATGTAAAATTCTTCAAAAAATCACCCTTGTGGCACAAATGACACAATGTCAAATCTGCAATTTTCTCTATGTATTCAGTGTATCTGCTCCTCATATGCCATTTTCTCTTTTTCTGCTATTCATGTTCTCTCTTTCCTCTCTCTCTGCTTTTTTTTTTATTATTAAAAATTAATTAAAAAATGAATTAATTGAAATGGGAATTAATTAAAAAGAGAAAGGGGCTTTTTAATAATAATAAAAAATTAAAATGGGAGTGGAAGGGGGTTAACTACAATTTAGGGAGGGGAATTAAAAAAGAGAGGGAATTTAAAAGAAAAGGGAAAAATACAGAATATGGAGGGGAACTAAATAGAAAATTTAAATGGGATGGGATTGAGTTTTTAATTTTTTTAATTTAATTTATTTAATTTTTCTTTTTATATTAAAAAGGGAGGAATTTAAAAGTAAAAAACTGAAATTTTAAAAATGGAAAGGAGAGATTAATTAAAATGAGGCGAATTAATTTAAAAGAAACGGGAATTAATTTTAAAAAAAGTGAGAGGGGATTTAACTGTAATAAAATCGAAAGGTTGGAATTATTTAAAGAGTGTGAACGCAGAGTGCGTATTGGGAGGGGATCATGAGCAGGGGAGCGTAGTGAGAGATGAGTCGTAGGGGAGGGAGCGGCATAGGGTTGGGGAGGGAGTATAGAGGGTCATGGAGTGAGGGTTTGCGTGCGGTGGTGAGGAGTGTGTGTGAGAGACGCAGAGGAGAGGGCCGTAGGCCACGGTGAGGGGGAGTAGGGCCGATGCTGTTGTATGTGAGAGGGGGCATAGGGTGATAGCAGGGTTGAGTGGCCGAGAGGGTGGAGCACTGAGTTGGGGAGAGGTGTAGTGAGAGGTAGATGCGGTAGGCGGTGGGGTTTACGCAGAGCACGAGGGGGTGCAGGGTATGGCGGGTTGGGTGTGTAGGGAGGGCGCCGTTGAGAACTGTGTATAGAAGCGGGATTGGGTAGTGTAGGGTGTGAGGTATGAGAGGAGGGGAGTTGCAGAGTTGGAGGGGCGACGGTAGGGCCGAGCGGCCAAGTAACAAATTATTATTATTATTTTTAATTTTTTAATTTTTTAATTTTAATTTTATTTAAAAATAGCAGAGAACAGAGAATTGATCAGAAACAGTGAAATTTCACATATATGCAGTAGGAGCAATAGAATTTTCAGGAATTTTTTAGCGGAATAATTTTGCAGTAAAAACTCAGAAATCTTTTAGTGAAAACTTAGAAATCTTTCCAGTGGCCCAGCAACAGAAATGCAGAATTTTCCAAACAATTTTAGCAGTAAAAAAAAACCCAGAAACTTCTTCAGAAACCCAATTTAAATAATATTCCAGCAGCTCTTCAAAATGGTTCAGAATTTAAAATGTAGAAATTGCAGGAAGAATGAGCAGTGAGAAAACCTTCAGATGTGCAGTGCTGCTCTTCTTCAAAACCACTGCTGCTCTTCTTCAAAACAAATTCTGAATGCTGCCAATTTCTGAATGCGACAAAATTTCTGCTGCAAAAACTCTGAGTGTTGCAAAAATGACAAGAATTTTTGCAGATATGCACAGGCCATAAACACAAATGGCTCACTCAATGTGGAGCAGGGCCATCAATCGCCCACTCTGATACCATGTTAAACACACACATGGTGTATGAGAAGAATAAACACACAATGAAGGATAAGCGTGAGGCTTTCTTATTTTTCCATTATACATGATGTACATTTATAGTACAATGGTGTGACTCTTGGTTTCACATTCCAAGGTCACTTGGACTCCATTGTGACTTTTCGCATTCCACACCTACCCATGTAGGATTAGGTGTTCCAACAAAGAGGGCGCGTTTCACAAATCGCAAGATTTATAGATTCTTCTTTGAAAGTGATATGTGATAAGAGATGCGCTTAGAGATAAATTTATTTCCTAAGTGTTTTTAGAAGGACTTTTAAAAGGAATTTTTCCTAATTATCTCTCAAGGGTCCCTATTTACGAAAATAAATGAAAGTAGTTGTATAGCACAACACAATCTTATAATTGAGTCATATCATGGAAGCCTCCACCTCAAACCAAACTGAATCCCAAATCCCCTTAAATGTTTCTCACCAAAGTCCCCAAGCCTCCACTCATACTCGCACTGTCCACCATCCTCCTTTCAACCCTCCACCTCCCTTTGTTAACCCTCCTCTTATCAACCCTCCTTGGGTTCCCCTACTACAAATCATGGCAGCTTGGTATGCTTCACTAGTACTACCACTTCCTTTGGCGCCTTTACTATAGGATTATCAATCCAAGATCCCCCTATTTGATGAAAGTATCCATTTAACTATTCAACAACACATGGATAAAATGAAATGATTATTTTGACCAACAAGAGATAGATGATGAAACAGTTAAATTAAGAATGTTTGCTCAAAGCTTAGGGTGAGAAGCAAGAAAATGGTTTAAAGGCCTGACTCCCAACACTGTCCACGACCTCCCTACCCTTCACCAACTATTTATAAACAAATGGGAAATTGAGAAAAACCATCTCCAAATTTTGTCAGAATACGAGAACATTAAGAGAAATGTTGGAGAAAGTGTCCGAGATTATTGTGCTAGGTTCAACAGTGCATACAATGCCCTCCCTCATATGAAACCCCCACAAGGTATGGATTCGACCCAAAGTTGGCTTATCAGCTGAGAGAGAGAGATCCCCCCACATTAGAATACATGTAGAGGGGTGCAGTAAGTGTAGAAGCAAATCTGATTGCCAAAAGGGCTAGAATGAGAAGCGAGAAAAGGGTCACAATTAGGGATGAGCAAGTAGCCTCCTCATCTGATGCCAAGATTGATAACCTTGTCAGAACCATGGAGAGGATGATGGAGAGAATTAACCTAAATGGGAGAGCTACCCCGAGAGAAAATCAGCCAGCTCCTCAAAATAGAATCCAAAACCAAAACTTTAGAAGAAATCCCCCTCAAATAAGACAGAGAGATCCGAGGGGACATGACCAACAAATTAGGCCTCCTTTCCAAGAGAATTATGCGGATGAAGATGAGGGGATGGTGGAAGAGCCTGAAGAGAGTCAAGTAAATTTAGTAGGGGTAGATGATGAGGATACTATTTTCCTCACCAAAGAAGAGTAAGGTCTACTTGCCCCAGCTCAAAATGAACTAGAATGGGAAGAGTCGGAGGATTATAAACAAGGATTCGAGAATGCTATCATGGAGGTGCATAGACAATATAACCTTAGAAGCAAGAAAAACTCTGATACCCCCAAGAAACAGAATCCTGAAAACTTTGCTAAAAAATCCCCTGAAATTGATCACAGGAAAACTGCAGAAAGTTCAAAGAAAATCGCTAAAAACCCAGAGGAAAGTGATCTAGAGATCTTGATAACTCTCCCCTTTACTCTGTCCACTTGGACCTTGATTCATTCATTCTTTACAATGATGACAACATTAGTGAACAAGTAGCGGCTAGTGAGAAAATACGTGAAAAAGAAGACCATGAAAAGGGACAGTCAGACCAAATAGAGATGGAGCAACACAAGTCTGAACCTGAACCTCTTTGGAACATGAGCTTTGATGGCTCTTGTGGCAAAGCTGGCTCAGGCGCTGGTGATTGGGTATGCAACACGGAGAACAACCACGCAGATGGTCATTTTTATAGACTAAACTTTCAATGTACTAACAATATAGAAGAATATGAGGCACTCCTTTTAGGCCTTCAATTACTAAAGAAATTAGGAGCCAAAAGAATCTCTGTCGATGGGGATTCTAAACTGGTCATCAGGCAAATTAAGGGAGAATATTCAGCTAAACATCCCAGTTTGAGAGCATACAGGAATGCTGCATTTGACCTCCTAAAAACGTTAGAAGAGTATGACCTTGCCTCCATCCCAAGGAACCAGAATATCCTTGCCAATGGGTTGGCATTTTCAGCCAACACGTGTCTAATACCTCATCCTGATAAACAATATACTGTGCAGGTTAAACACCGACGCACAGTCCCAGATAACATGAGACATTGACAAGTCTTTGAAGATGACCAACAGATTAGATATTTCCTCCAATCTAAGGGGGATTTTGAGGTTTTAAATTTAGACCTAGACCACAAAGAGGACTGTACCACCGAAGAATAACCATGTAGGGAGGAGACCCCTCATGATCCATATTTTAATTTTTCAGCAAAGGAAGAACTACAGAAGATTGAGATGCATGATGATCCAGAAAAAGAAGAATTTGAGGTGTTGCAATTCAGAGACAACACCTTGCCTAGGGGACTGGTTCCTCTGGAGGAACTGTTTGATTTCGATGATGTGACTAGGAAACCAAAGATGGAGTCCACAGAAGCAAACATCGAGGAGTGCAATCTAAGCAGTGAGTAGGAACCCAAGATGATAAAATTATCAAGAACGTTGCCTACATCCTCAAAGAAGAAATATATTGATTTTTTCAAGGAGTTCATCGATGTGTTTGCATGGAGCTATGAGGACCTAAAGTCTTATGACACCGATATCATCCAGCACAAAATTCCAATCAAAGAGAACTAGAAGCCTTTCAAATAGAAGCTGCACAGGATAAACCTTGTCCAAATGCCTTTAGTCGAGAAAGAGATCAAGAAAATATATGATGCTAAGATAATAGTCCTGAGCAGATACTCTGAATGGGTTTCCAATCTGGTGCCTACAAGAAAGAAGATAGGGGAAACCAGGCTCTGCATTGTCTTCAGAAATCTGAACAAAGCTTCACTAAAGGACAACTACCCTCTACCAAATATGGATCACATATTGCAAAAGGTAGTGGGCTTCAAGAGGATCTCCCTATTAGATGGCTTTTCAAGGTACAATCAAGTATTAGTGCATCCAGATGATCAACCCAAAACAACTTTTACTACTCCTTGGGAAACCTTTATGTATGTAAAAATTCCCTTTGGACTAATGAATGTTGGGGCCACGCTCCAGAGAGCAATGGATATTTCTTTTTTAGAAGAGATCAACTACTTCATTGTGATCTACCCAGATGATATTACTGTCTATTAAAAAACTGATGAAGAACATTTGGCCCATCTAAGGAGAGTCTTGGAAAAGTGCAGAAGGTTTGTTCTATCTCTAAACCCTAAAAAATCATTGTTTGGTTTGGAAGAAGGAAAGCTTCTAGGCCACATCATATCCGAAAAGGGAATCAAGATTGACCCCAGACGGATTGAGGGTATCCTTCAAATTAGCCATCCCAGAAACATCAAAGAGCTGCAATCTTTCATTGGCAAGATAAATTTCTTGAGAAGGTTCATACCAAACCTTGTAGAATTGTTGAGGAATATCACTAATATGCTCAAAAGAGAGTCAGGAGTCAAATGGACCAAGGAAGCAAAGCAGTATTTTGACCTAGTAAAGCAGGCCCTCACAAAAGCACTTGTTCTGATCAGCCTCGACTTCACCAAGGATTTCTTCATTTTTTCCTTTGCATCACTGCGTACAATTACTGCAGTATTGATGCAGAGAAATAAAGAAGGAAAAGAGCAACCTATAGCATTCTTCAACCAATCCTTAAGGGATGCACCTCTGAAATACAATATTATGGAAAAGCAGGCTTTCGCCTTGATCAAAGCACTAAAGGAATTCAAAGTCTACATTCTACATTCACACATCATTGCATTTGTTCCTCATACAGTTGTTAAGGACATCCTAGCTCAGGATCCCAATGGAAAAAGAGGAAAATGGATTGTGGTTATCCTAGAGTATGATTTAGAGATCAGACCCACCAAGTTGATCAAAGGACACAGACTAGCTAAATTAATGGCTGAGACAAATTTTCAAGCATTAGACATAAACATGATTCACTCACTAGATGAACGAGAGGAGTTGGCGACTCCACCTATTGAGGAAGCATTCCTAAATTCTCCTTAGTATGCAGATATATTATATGTGCTCCTTAATTTAAATGCTCCTCCTAGTTTGTCCAAAACAAAGACCAGATTCTTGAAATTAAAAGCTGTAAATTTCTGTATCCTAGAAAATGTCTTACACTGGAAAAATTCTATTGGTGTATTGCTTAAATGTTTGCTTAAGGAAAATGCAAATAGGATTATGCATGAGTTTCATGAAGGGGATTGTGGAGGCCATCTCTACTAGAAAACCACTGTTAATAAGATCCTTAGAGTTGATTTCTATTGGCTTACTCTTTTCCCAGACATTCACAAGATGGCGATTTCCTGTCATAAATGCCAAAAAATTTTGGGAAAAAGAAAGCTGCTACTTTTGCCTTTACATCCAATCTGTGTTGAAGCTCCTTTTCAATAATGGGGTTTAGATTTCATTGGAGAAATCCACCCTTTCTCCTCTACCCAACATAAATGGATCCTTACTACTACTGATTATTTCATCAAATGGATAGAGGCCATTCCTTCCAGAACTGCTACTGATTCAGTAATTATCAAATTCCTTGAAACCAACATTCTGTCTAGTTTCGGTTGTCCTAGGTAAATCATTACTAATAACGCAGATGCCTTGAAATCCTAGAAAATGGTGCATTTTTTCCACAAATATCACATCACTTTGGGGCATTCCACAGCTTATTACCCTCAAGACAATGGACTAGCTGAATCCTCTAATAAGAGCTTGGTTAACATCATTAAGAAGTTGCTGGAAGAAAATAAGAAGACATGGCATAATAAATTGGTGTATGCACTATGGGCTGACAGACTAACAACTAAGAAATCAATTGACATGTCACCCTACCAGTTAGTCTATGGAATGGATGCAGTCTTCCCAACTACCTTAGGAGTGCCTATCATGAAGCTCATTCAAGAGGTGCAGTCTGAAGAAAATGATGTACAAAGAAGAGTAAGCTACACCATCCAGTTGCAGCAGTCTAGAGGAGTGTATAATAGAACTCATGTGGTGCAGGAGAATATCAAGAAAATATTTAACAAAAGGACAAAAGCTAATGATTTCAACATTGGAAACAAAGTGCTAAAATACAATTCTAGGAGAGAGGACAAAAGCAAACATGGAAAGTTTGATAACCTATGGAAAGGTCCATACATCATTCATTCTTCAAGGGGTAATAATGCGTTTTTCTTGCAAGAAATAGATGGAACAGATTTGTTTGAAGGTCCTATCAATGGCAAGATGCTAAAGCATTATTTTAGTTCAGATCTTAGTTTAAATTTTCTCCACTGTAGATATCACAGCCTTATAAATTTCAACAAAAAACTGGACAAGGTTGGGGCCCGAAGTGAAGGCCATAAGCCTAGTCTGGTAAACAAATAAAAAAATAAAGAGAGATAGAAAAGAGACAAAGAAGAAGAAAAGAGGGTTTTTCCCCAAGCAAAAAATAAAAATTTCTGAAAGTGTTGCAAATCAAAATGCCACTACTATTGAGAAAGCCTTGTTTAATCATACAATCTAAACATGATTGTAAAAATTTTGAATTTTCACTGATAAGTTAGAAAATGAAGATTTGCCAAACCATTTAATCTTGGCTTATCAATAGGTAGGTAGAAAATGACATTGGTTCAAAATCCTAATCTGAACCAATAGGATAAATAAGGGATAGGTGGTAAGATATAGATCTGAAAGAAAATGATGTGAGGGTCTCCAAGTCTAAATGCACCCCAAAAAGAAGAAAAATGATTTGAATCATATAGGTTGGGTAGGTAGGTATGCAAAAGTGCTCTTAATACTTGAGCATGTTTTGAATTTTCGGTTTCAGGTTGTTATTTCAGGCTCAAGATCAAATTTCAGACCTCAAGTTGCAGTGAGCATTGATTTCAGTTACAAAAGTTCTAACAAATCAAGATTACAAGGTGGGGATCAGCCCAATGGATCAGCCTACAAGTCTGCAAAGTTCTTGACACCTCCTGAAGGAGCTGCCATCCCCAGTTGGAGCCACTGTTAGACTCCTGTATTTTTATAGTATCACAAGGTTCCTATTCTTGCCTATTCCTTATATTTGTCATGCTCAAAATAATATTCCATGACTATCATTTATTTTCAGAAAAGAAAAGGAGACCCTGGTTATTAGAAGGGTCAAAATAATCTATCTGCCATTTAAATTCAGTTAAAGAGGAAAATATCATTGATTAAGTGTGATGATGAGCTAAATCTCACTGCCTTCATTTATTCTCATCTTCCCTCTTCTTACTTTTCATTTTACCTATTTCTAGCACTCCCCTGCTCTAAAAATCCTTTTTTTTACCTCAAAACCCACATACATAACCTTTTCGGGCTTACCACTTCATAAAACCCACTTGCGTTGAAAAAATCCGAAGAAGTCTAAAGCTTTGCCTGCATTCTGCAACCCGCAAGTTTCCAACTTCTCTTTGCAAAATGTTACTGAAAAATTAAAAAAAATTGTCGATGCGATATGGTCGAACTCGCCTAAACCTTTATAAATGGCCAAAATCCGCAAATAAACCCTCATAAGGCCATTTTCCTTACCTTTCGCGCTTTTCGCACTTGCCAATTTTTAGCGCATCGCAGACCTCATTTCGCACAATTCATAACATATCCATAAACGCCCGCAACTTTAATGTTTTAAGTGCGATGCGAAGCGATCGCATATCGCATATCGCACATCACAAGTTCTGAAGGTTACTGCAGGGGGTAAATGTTAAAAATGCCGACGTGTGATGTGCGATGCCCGGTGGGGCCTGATCGTACTTCGCATATCGCAAGTTTTACAAGTTAGCTGCAAAGGTAAAGGTTAAATTCGTCGAAGTGCAATATGCAATGCAGTGGGGCCTGAGCGCAATTCACAATGGCAAAAGTTTAAGGATAACTGCAAATGGTAAAAGATAAACAGAGCAATGTGCGATGTGCGATGTAGTGGGCCTGAGTGCAGATCACAAGTTGCAAGTTTCAAAGAGTAAGTACAGAGGCAAAAGGTCAAATGCTCTGTTCTGCGAGCTATGATGACGTGGCAGATGACGTGGCATGGTGACATCATCCCACATACCGCACATCACAAGTTTTACAAGTTAGCTGCAAAGGTAAATGTCAAATTTGCCGAAGTGCGATGTGCGATGCAGTGGGGCCCAATCGCAAATCGTGCATCGCAAGTTTTCAAGTTTAAAGGGACAAGGAAAAGTTAAGCTTTACGTCATGCGAAGTGCGATGGAGGCCCGAATGCGATGTGTTTTCAAAGGTGTAATTCAAAGAATTTCAAATTCGTAGGCACAACCATTTATGTGGTTGTTAATTTTGGACAACTAGGTCCAAACTCCATGTTGTGATGCTTAGATGAAGATACCAATATTTTAATTGGATTCCTCTTTTAGAGAGGTGCAAGATAGATCTAAAGATCATCTTGATGCGATGAGAAGAACATTTATTTTGAATTTATTCAAGATATGTGCAGGTCAGCGTTAAGGTTTTGTGCCCCAGCAGTTGTGTCACCCAACCTCACTGATGGATATATATTGGTCAACGTTAGAGAACATTTTCACTCATCTCATCCTCACACATTTCTATCTCCTCATCTAATTGGTTTGAAGACCTTAGTGGCTCTTCTCTCCACACGTGGGAAAATTCTAACAACAACACATTTATGATTTCGGTCTAGGGATTCTGCAGCAAACTTTGACTAGTGTTGACTTTGGTCAATGCAAGGTCAAAAGGACCTGAAACTCTCCTAAATGTTTGATTTTCCTAATTCGCATTTTTTGGCACTATTCCCGAGGTAGGACGTTGACTTTGGCTTTTCTACGTTGACCTAGCTGCTGCTGCTGTTTGCGTTGACAGTTGACTAACAACATTGACTTTTGGGTTGACCGTTTGGCTGTCCTAGAGGGTTGTGTGACATTGTTGGTTGGCTGACCATATTGAGACTTTTTTGGTTGAAGCATCATGTTGACTGCTATAACACACCAACACACTTATATATTTCTGGCTTGTCTTCTGTCGATCTACTGGTGTTCTATCGGCATTTTACTTTATTGTTTATGTGATTGTTGTTTGATATTGAAGAAAAACTAAGGTTGCATCAAGCATAGAACATCTACAAAAATTTACATGGTATCAAAGCTTAGGTGAAGACAAAGCCCTAATTTGTAGCAATCACCGAAGAAGAGGATGGGTTCCTCAAACTACAATGGCTTTAAGGCTGATGATAAATTGACTGGGAAGGATGACTTCCATGCTTGAAAGATGACATTAGATCTTAACTTGGAAGACCAAGATGTCATGGACTATGTGCAAGGTAAAATCCAAGAGCCTCCATCCACTGCAACCGCAACTACCAAAACAAAGTATAAGAAGGGGGAGATCAAAGCAAAGCTGATGATCAGGGACTCAATTCACAAGTGTCTAGTTGCCTACATCTCTAAGCTGGGCACATCCAAAGAGATGTATGATAAGTAGGTCCACATGTTCAAGGCCAACAATGCGAATCAAGTCCTATTCTTCAATAATCAATTGAAGAATCTGAAGAAAGGCAAGGATGAGTTTGTTTAATCATACTTTCTGAAGCTGACCAAGATCAGGAACAATCTGTTGGCTATTGGGGAAACAATAGTTGATTAAGAGATGGTTCTCACCACACTTGGAGGGCTCTCATCCAAATGGTATGTGTTCAACACTACCATTCTTAATAACAATGTGATTCCTGACTTTGACAAAGTACTATCGAGATGCGTACAAGAAGAGACAAGGATGAAGGAGTATGAAAATGAAGGAAATGCTGCCTACGCTGCTTATTCTAGAAAGAAGAACTTTGGTGGTCCAAAGAACAAAGGAAGAGCAGGGGCCCAAGGAAAGAATGTCAAGTGTTACACTTTTCATAGGCCAGGTCACTATGCTAGAGAATGCCCTTTCAAGAAGGATTCTCTCAATGATGATGACAACAACAACTGGAGGACTGGCAATCAAAGGAACAACAAGTTCAAGGGGAAGAGGAAGGCTCCCTCCGACGAAAATGGTCAACCTTTCAAAAGGTTGAGAAACTCCAGGTATGAGGAATCAAATGTTGTTGATAAAAGAAATGAATTCATTCTTGTATCTTCCCTCTCTACTGCATCTCCACCCAACACTATGGATGTCTGGTTGATAGATAATGGTGCCTCAAGGCACATCACTAGGTTCAAGGAAGCACTCTCTGATATGGTTGAGAGGAATACAAATCTGAAAATTATCCTTGGAGATAATGCCACATATCCCGTGAAAGGGACAGGGACTTTGACCCTCCACTTGTCTCAAGGTCAAGTCCTCCGCTTGCAGGATGTACTCTATGTACCTAATTTGAAAAAGAACCTTGTGTCTATATCGGCCATGGAAGACAAAGGTTTCAATGTGGCATTCATTGATGAGAATGTGCGCATCTCCAAGAAGAGCTTCAAGGAAGCTATCACGATTGGGTTTAGAGTTGATACACTCTACCAGGTTGGAGGAAGTCCACTGGGAGCGATGACGTGCGATACTATTCGACAGACAGAACTATGGAAATGAAGGTTTGGGCATTTTCACTACAAGGCCCTTCCCAAAGCAAGGAAGGTGGTGACAGGGATGCCGGAGTTTTCAAATAATCATGAAGGTGTATGTCAAGGTTGTGCCGAAGGAAAGCATACAAGGGGATATTTTCCCTCAAGTGTCACAAAGACATTTAATGTCTTGCAATTGATAGATTATAATCTGTTTGGGATGCTGTCCGTGACATCCTTGGGAGGATGTTCTTATTATATGTCATTCATAGATGACTTCTCTCGCAAAACCTGGATATACTTCTTGAAGAAGAAAGATGAGGCTTTCATGTGGTTCCGTACCTTCAAAGCCTTGGTGAAAAATCTGACAGGGAAGAAGATCAAGATATTGAGGATCGATAATGGCACTGAATACGAGACGAACGAGTTCAGGAACTTTTGCAAAAAAGCTGGCATCAAGAGGGAGACCACAACTGTCTATACTCTTGAGCACAATTTCGTTGTTGAACGAAAGAATAGAACCATTGTAGAAGTTTCCCATGCCATGCTATGTGACCAGGGTCTATCGAAGTTTCTGTGGGGAGAAGCTGCGAACACTGCTGTGTACATACAAAACCGATGCCCACATTCTACTCTGAACTCCAAAACTCTCGAAGAGGTTTTCACTGGTAAGAAACCTGATGTCTCACATTTAAGATTTTTTGGATGTCCTGTTTATTTTCATGTGCCGAAAGAGAAGAGGAGCAAGTTGGATGCTTCTGGGAAGAAGGGAATGTTTGTGGGCTACAACGAAACTTCGAAGGCCTATAGAGTCTATGTGCCTGGTCAAAGGGAAGTGGAGATATGCCACGATGTCACTTTTGACGAAGATGCTTCCCTGAGGAAAGTAGTCAATCTTTCGAGATCTGAGGAAGATCATGAAGCAAGGCCTGGAAATCAAGAAGAACCGAAGGATGAGACGATGCCCGATGCTGAAGGACCAATGGACCCGATTGATCCACCTCCTTCAATAGGGAAGAGACCATCATGGCTCAGGGACACTCTCGAGGATGCCGAGGGACATATGGCCCCAAAGGGGGACATTCGTGAAAGCAAGAAGCTAAGTAGATACCAAGGGTATTTAGCAGCCATGAGTACTATTGTACAATCTGAGCCTGGATCTTTTGAGGAAGTCGTAAAGCATCAAGTCTGGAAGGATGCTATGCACGAAGAGTATGAGTCCATATTGAAGAATGATGTCTGGGATGTGGTTCCAAGACCAGAGGACAAAGCAGTTGTCACCTCAAAATGGCTCTACATGATCAAGCATGGATCTGATGGAAGTGTTGAAAAGTTCAAGGCAAGATTCATTGCCCATGGCTTCTCTCAAAAGGAAGGCATAGATTATGATGACATATTTGCACCTGTGGCCCGATATACCACCATTCGATCTATCATAGCCCTTGCTGCTACGCAAGGATAGAGTCTTCATCAGATGGATGTGAAGACCACATTTCTGCATGGTGCGATAAAGGAAGAGGTGTATGTGGAGCAACCTCTGGGGTTCGAAGTCCAGGATCGAGACACCCATGTCTGCAGGTTCAAGAAAGCCCTCTATGGCTTGAAGCAAGCACCCAGAGCTTCGTACGAGAGGATAGATAGCTACCTAATGAAGTTGGGCTTCACTCGTAGTAATGTTGATCCAAACCTTTACTTCAAGGTTGATAGAGATAAGTCTCTCATTATGGTGTTGTATGTGGACGACCTCTTCCTGACAGGTGCTGACCCTCTCATTCATCAATGCAAGAGGGAGCTCGCTACTGAGCTCGAGATGAAGGACCTAGGACTGATGCATTACTTCCTAGGCCTGGAGGTCTAGCAGAGACCTAGCGAGATTTTCCTTTCTCAAGGAAAATACATTGTGAAGCTTCTGGAAAGATTTGGTATGGTGGACGGTAAGTCCGTGTCGACACTGATGGAGCTCAACTTTAAGAAGTTGAGTGGCAGCGCTGTTGGGCCCGTGTTTGCAAATCCTATTGAGTATCGTCAACTCGTAGGGGCCCTGATGTTCTTAGTGAACACCCGTCCGGATGTATGTTTTGCAGTGAACACTTTGAGTCAACATATAGTTGAGCCTCATATCACTCACTGGGTTGGTGCAAAGAATCTGTTGAGATATCTTCGGGGCACGATAAACCATGGGTTGAGATACACTGTCGAGAGTGTGACACTCCTTGGATATACTGATGCCGATTGGGCTAGTAGTGTGGTGGATCGTAAAAGCACATCGGGATGCTACTTCACACTTGGATCTGCTTCGATATCATGGATGAACAGGAAGCATAAGTCGGTGGCTTTCAGCTCTGCAAAGGCCGAATACATTGCAGTGAGTATGGCCTGTTGTGAAGTAGTTTGGTTGCGAAAGCTCTTTAGTGAGTTGTTCGGGCATGTGTTAGATACCATCGTGATACTCTGTGATAACCAGAGTGGGATTCATTTGTCTGAGAATCCTGTGTTCCACAATCGATCCAATCATATTGATATCAGGTACCACTTTATCCGAGATATGGTACAACGAGGTGTTGTAAGGCTCGATCATATAGGAACTGATGAGAAGGTCGCGAATATTCTCACAAAGCCCCTGGGGAAGCTCAAGTTCCTAACCTTCCGTGAGAGTCTTGGTATCATGAAACGACCCTATACTGAGAGTCTTGTTTGACGATGAACTCTAGGAGCTCTAGGGGGCTTTGGGGATAGCTTCTTGGAGCTATAAGCATCCACAGGGCTAGGCTTGCCGAACCTTGTTGGTGTGCTTCTGCCCCACCATTGTGATGATTGAGTTGGTTCACCTCTCATAATCTGTGCCTTGTATGCATCCTACCCATTGAGTTCAGGGCTCATGAGAAGTACCTCTCATTGGGCCAGTGAGGTGGGAAAAGTTAGAGACTAGTAGCAAAGACTGATGGATGCATCAGAGATTACCGTACTCTTTATCTAGGATGGCACGGTCCAACCACTTGATCTCAGATCAAGTATAGTGAGGTTTCAGACCTCCAACTGACTTCGAGTCAGGTAAACACCCTTCGGGTTGGTATGAGACTCTTTGTGAGTCCTATAGAATTTGTTAACCGAGAATGATGTCTTTATGATAGACCCACTTCTGTTCCGAAATAAAGAAGCCAACAAAGCAAGTTACGGCGAGATGACGCACAATGTTTGGATTGCACAGGTGGATGGAGTTCTCCCTAGTTGAGAGGGAGTGTTAAATTTTGACAACTAGGTCCAAACTCCATGTTGTGATGCTCAGATGAAGATACCAATATTTTTATTGGATTCCGGTTCTGAAGAGGTGCAAGACCGATCTAAATATCATTAATCCAATGAGCAAAACATTTATTTTGAATTTATTCAAGATATGTGCAGGTCGACCTTAAGGTTTTGTGCCCTAGCAGTTGTGTCACACACCCTCACTGATGGATATATATTGGTCAACGTTGGAGGACATTTTCACTCATCTCATCCACACACATTTCTCTCTCCTCATTTGATTGGTTCGATGACCTTGGTGGCTCTTCTCTCCACACGTGGGAAAATTCCAGCAGCAGCACATTTCTGATTTCGGTCTACGTTTTTTGTAGCAAACTTTGACTAGCGTTGACTTTGGTCAACGCAAGGTCAAAAGAACCTAAAACTCTTCCAAAAGTTCGATTTTCCTAATTCGTATTTTTTGGCACTATTCCCGAGGCAAGATGTTGACTTTGACTTTTCTGCGTTGACCTAGCTGCTGCTATTGTTTGCGTTGACCGTTGACTGACAACATTGACTTTTGAGTTGACCGTTTGGCTGTCCTAGAGGGTTGTGTGACATTGTTGGTTGGCTGACCATATTGAGACTTTACTAGTTGAAGCATCATGTTGACTGTCATAACGCACCAACACACTTATATATTTCTGGCTTGTCTTCTGTCGATCTATTGGTATGTTCTATCAGCATTTTACTTTATTGTTTATGTGATTGATGTCTGATATTGAAGAAAAACTAAAGTTGCATCAAGCATAGAACATCTACAAAAATTTACAGTGGTAAAACACAAAAGAGGAGGAAAAGAGATTTACCATGTAAAAGCTATGCAAAGGCACACATATGGGTTTTTATTATAAAGTCGCTAAATGACAAAGCAGATCAAATAAAAAACAATAAGGCACCGCGGTCTCCAACGGTAGATCTCGAGCTTCCCTCAGATCTACGGCAGAGGTCGTCGACTTCAGACCCCCTTCGTCTGTTTCTTGTTAACGCGAGGAAGGCGGGGGGGGGGGGTGGGGTCTGAACTCTGGTTTTAATGGCCGCCTGTTTCCGCGACGTGGCAGCACCAGGTAACTTCGGTTCCCCTTCACCTTAAACTAGAAATCGGGGTGTTACCCCCCCCCCCCCCCCCCCTGCCTCCGGTTTTTTCCCACTCTCACGACCGTTTCGCCCGTGCCATAGTCGTTAACCCATCCATCAATCATATTCCTCAGCTCCATTATATTCGTTAAATCCTCCAGTTGGCCAATAAATTCATTTTACCATATCCGGTAATCATACCGTTGCGCAGTTAAAACTCATTTTTGACTGTTGGCCAGCCATAACCGTTAAACCCGAAACCACAATCTATAAAGTTGCCAACGACCTCTCGTTCATTACTTTACTTCCACCTTTGATTCGTGCCCGAGGTTGTTCAACCAGTTGCAAAGGTCACTCCTGAAGCTGCCAAAGCAGTTGCAGCAGATATTCCTGCAAATCCGTAGATAAATCTCGAACTCACACCCCTAGTTGATACTTATTTTAAAGTTGCTAACTGTTATTGTGAGTTTGATTTCTACGAGCTACATCACTGGCTAAAACAAAAGCACTTGGATAACCAAGACCCCATCAGGTCTTGGGAGTCTATGTTACCTATGTTTGCTTTCCCTCAAACTCACCCATTCCTAGATCTAATTGCCTGGAGTCAGAAGCAATATGACCCTTTAACCAGGTTAGTGGTGGCTCAAAATGGAAACTTTCTGATCACCATATCCCCTGAAACCATTAATCAGATGCTTCTCATCCCTCGCTCTGACTCCTTATCCTATTTTTCTCCTACTTCCCTCATGGATCTTTACCACAAGTTGTCTTTCCTTCAGAGAGCTCAGATTTTTAACATATTCCTACATGAGGATGCAAACTTACCAAAGACAAATACCCCATATGCATCCTCCATCTTTCCTATAGCTTCCAAGCACTGCATCTCTCTCCTTTCCTATCTGCTAGGGTACCCCAACAATAAAACCGTTGATGAACTCATCCTAGGTTTCCTGTCTATCTTCAGTCTCGATAAATCACCATTGTTTATGTACAATTATAGTCATTTCTTGGCTGATATTATACATGAGTAGTTCATGAACTTCACTACTCAAGGAGAATTTAACAATTCATCTGTGATCATTCACATGATTTTGTTTCAACAGGCAGATATGTTGCCCATTCATCTCAACAAGCAGGATGCTCAGGGAGTGAATCAATCAGTGATTCAATGCACAGAATTGGTCAAAGCCTCGGCAATAACCACTTCTTTCTCAGAGTTCATAGACTCATTCATTCATCCAGTGACACAGTTACTTACCAGCCAATCAGAGCCTAGAATTGGAGAAGACATCAAAAGAACCCTGCACCTCAGTGAACAAGCAAAGACTAGGGATTGGTATTTGTACAAGAATTACTCAGAGAGCAGGGTGTATGGTTGTGAGCTCCCACCATACAAACTCCCATAGTATGTGCCTATGAGGATCTTCTCTTTAGAGTACATCAGGCAAATGATAAGTATGGATGAAGTGCACTTTGTTTCAGGAAAGAGGAAAACCCAGTTTAAACTCAAGGCCAATGTTGGATCTTTCATTTGTAATACCAGAGCAGTTGCTCTTGAGGCAGATATACTATTGAAGAAGATGGGTTTTGTCAAGTTTTACTTGGTCATATGACGCCCATGGCATTATTTCTGCTCTGAGGGTGGAACTCAAGATAACCCCTTACACCCATACCTCAAGAGTAGAAATAGAAAAGTACATGAATCAAAATGAATGGGTAGAAGGTAACTTACAAGAAGCGGATGAGCAAGCCATCTCTACTTCGAATGTGCAAACATCGGGTTCTGAAAGTAAACAGAAAAAAAGGGTCAGAGAAGAGACACCCCATTCCAAGGGACTTATGGAAGAATTCATCTCATAGCATAAGAGACCAAAGTTCACTCATTCCTTTCTTTCAGAAGAGAGACAATTAGAGATCATAGATTTGCGAGATATTGGAGTCTCCACATCTGCTAGTATTCCTCGAACTCCTCCATCAGCATCACCTGCAAGAGAGCCACTAGAGATCATCCAGCATTCAAAGGCCAGCTCTTCAGAAGAAAAAAATATTTTCTCCAAGTTTCCTAGAAATCAAACAAAAGAATGAAGCACTGAAATCAGATGTCTACAACCAATTTTGGAAGCAAACATCTACATCTCAACATAGTGGCCATTCTACAAGCAACAATGTCGTTTCCAAAAACACATGTTGACTACAAGAAGATTGTCTTCTCATTTGATGCAAAACAAATACACCCTATTGACCAGATGGATATGCACCGACAGTGAGGAGAGATGCTATTTTCAACCATGACTACAACAATTATGTCTATCTCAAAGTCAAAAGTAGGACTGTCAAATATGCAGTCCCAGCTAAAAATTGGGAAGTTATCCTGTTTGGTTAAAGACAACAGGATAAAGACCCTACAAGAATAGATAGTGAAAGTAGGATATGATCCTAGTAATTGCAAAGGAGCTACAGAAATCATTAAGAAGAAAAATGCAGACATTGTTGCTCTGAGAAAGCAACTCAAGCTACCCTTGACTGAAGACCCACAAACGAAAGAAATCACTCAAAATGAAGGTGACAAGGAAGAGATGCTCAAGTTAATTATCGATCAAAATCTGCAAATCCGAAAAATGGAAGAACAGATTGAAGAACTGCTGAAAGAAAAATCAGCACTCCAGGTAAATATTGACTCAGGCATCTTCTGCAGGTATGAAAACCTCAGTAGCCTTGGACATAACTGATCCAACACAACTAGCTCAAGATTTGGCCGCACAAAAGCAAGCACATGAGAAGCTAAATTAGAAGTTTCAACTTATGGAGTCACAAAAGATTAGAAATGATACTTTGTATCTAGGGGAAATGTAGAAGACTCATCGGTTGGAACTCAGAATTAAATAATTGGAGAGTTAAACTTTGATGGCATCAATGTTAGGAGAATCTAAGGAGAATATTTGGGGGAACATCAATGAGTCCATTACTGAGATATGGCCATCAGTTCAGATCATCTTTGAACTGCAGGAACTCATCCACAAGTGCAGAACAACAATATAAGAAGAGAAGGATCAACTCTAAGAGAAGCCAAGCGAAGCTACTGATATGATCAAAGTTCTTAATTTAAAGAACAAGGAGGAGTTGGAAGAGATCAATATCTCAGACAAGACTACAACCATTTTGGAGATTAAGAAGGTATTGCAAAAAAGGAATTTGATCAACCAATTGCAGACCAAGTGTGAAGCCTTGAATGTTATTGTTCAAAGGTTTCATAAGAAATTTAATGTCTTAAATCAGAAAGGACTGCTAGCTGGTTGTATTAGATGATAAGCTGGTCAGGTTGGAAGATTATTGCAAAAAGCTATATACAATTTCTATAGACAAATCAAAGTTTGCAAATATCAAGGGTCACATTACAGGCAGAGCTTTCCTTGAAGCTCTACAGTTCGATTTGATGATTCATCATCAAATTAAACAGTTATTTATTCAAAAGCCAACTTTTGACAGATTCACTGAGGTGGATGAAATATTCAGAAAAATAGTAAATATAGAAATCTCGAGTGAACATCAGTGGGATAAGTTTTGTAAAATTATTGAGAAAAGATAAATTTTGCAGCATGCCAACAATGCATCCTCTCTTATGACCTATGCAATGGAGATCCAAAGAAAATCCAGATGTCAGGACTACTCAACATTGCCTCCTTACAACCATGACGACCACCCCCAGCCTACTTTTTTAAAAATTGCCGCAATTAATGTTACAGTCAGAGATATTTCAAATATTAGCTTATAAGTTATTATAGAAGTTAATTTTGTAGGTGGTTTGCCAAAGATATTTTAATATCAACCCAGAAATTATTGTAGAAGTTAATATTGTAGGCGATCTGCTAGATGATATTTTAGTTCGGGCCCTACGTGGTAGCAATTGTCAAAATTCCATTTACTTTGCAGTTAATGCGATTGTCAACCTAGATTACGGCAACAACCTCAGTTGCATTTAAATACTGCATGTATTTTCATTATCAAGGGTTGGACTTTGTTTAGACTCTGCATTGCTAGATTATTGTATTGGATCTTTGTAACAGCTTTGAGCTGGGCATCAATAATAACAGCACGTTCACAGGATCCTTGAGCTATGTTAATGGTGATGTTCCTTCTTTTGTATCAATTTTTATTTGTTTTTCCATACTATACTTCAGTTTCTCTTATTACAGAGCAGAAGTTTTAGATTAAGGTATGCTGAGAAAGCACCTTAAGTCTGTCTATTTTTGTTATCTTAATGTTTTCCTCTAAAGTATAACTAAATAATTCTTAAATTCTCTTTAACTCTACTGAAATTGTTGTCTTAAAGGTTTTCATTTGAGCTATAGTTAAAGAATTCTTCACTTTTCTTTAGCCTTACCAAAACTGACATCTTTAAAGTTTTCCCTTGTGAAGTTTAGTTAAATAATTCTTAGTTGCTCTTTAGCTCTACTGAAATCGTTGTCTTTAAGGTTTTCCTCTGAAGTATAGTTAAAGAATTCTTCACTGCTCTTTAGCCTTACGAAAGCTGATATTTTTAAAGTTTCCCTTGTGAAGTTTGGTTAAAGAATTCTTAACTGCTCTTTAGCTTCAGGGAACTAACATCTTAAATGTTTTTCTTTAAAAGTATAGTTAAAGAATTCTTAAATGCTCTTTAGCCTCCACTACCTCCTGTCATACCATATTCACAATGTTAGTAAGATCCATTTTATATAGTTAGCTTTCCCTGTGAATGACCTTGAAAACTTGATGCACAATTCAGCCCTTTTATTGACTTCATAGCCCAATGGATTAACTTCCCATATTCTATCTGTCCAACCAACCAAATCAAACAACAGAAAAATCTCTATAACTAGCCTAAAAATCAGCATTATCAATCACCAAAGTTAAATCCTAAGTCATAAAGATACAGAGAGAGCCCTCTCTGAGACCAGTAAGGCTAGGTCTTGGATTCCAAAGCAGATTGATGTTGTCCTTTGCTACTTGTTTTTGCCAATCTTACAAATTACAGAGGGCTAACAAGCCCAACAATCTCTCCCTCTGATTGCCAACCTCTATTACATTGAATTTACAATATATATAGGAATAGAACGCTCCTTAAGATTCAGAGGTCGAAATTATCCAATTCCCCCAAAAGAGCATTATGTTACATCAAAATCTAGAACTGTATAAAAAAAAAGACTAACCTACTGCAGAAATAACACTTCAATTATGAATTCGAAACTTCCAACTCATGATAGTTGTGTAAAATCTGGAAGAGGTTTTTGTAGATCAATTCGTTATGAGCAAAACCCTCTCTCAATTCCTTGAAATTTGTTTCCATTTACCCGAGATATGCATTCAAACAATGTGTCAAACAGGAAAATTATGAGATCCGAAAAATAGGGTTCAAAGATGTTCTCTATTCTCCCAATCTGTAACAACTATGCCAAAACTGAAAGAGGTTATTGTTGTTTAGCCCGTGCTGAGGAAAAAATTCTTTCAGTTTCCTGAGATTTGTTTCCATTTGCCTGAGATCTGCATTCCAAAAACATGTGTCAAACAGGAAAAATCTGAGATCTGAAAAATATGGCTCAAAGATGATCTAAATTCTCCCAATCTGTAGAAAATATGCCAAAACTAAAAGAGGTTATTGTTTTTTAGCCCGTGCTGAGAAAAAACCTCTTCTAGTTTCCAAAATGTCGCCACCATTTGCTCAGGAACCGCCTCCGAAGTCAATTGGTCACACAGAGAAAATTGGAATTTTTTTTATAAAAAAGTTTGAAAGTGGGTTTATCCCACATGCACTATGGGAGGTGTAACATTGAGGTTTATATATAATTTTCCACACCATCCTATTTGATGTGTAGTTCACCCCTTTTGGCTCCTTCGTGGCTCTTCCCCTTCGAAACTTAGACCTTGACTTGGAGAAATACACCATAACCCAATTATCTATTCGAAAAAGCCAAAATTTTGAAAGCACCTTTCAGTCATGTCTCTTTCTCTTTTATTAGTGCTAATAAGTCCAAATATGTGACAAATCCCTCATAGTATTGCTCATTTGATCAACCAATTTCACCACAACCTGAAGCACTTGAGTCCACGGTAATAATCTCCAAGAAGGAAATGTACACAAAGTAGACCAATAATACTAAAGTATCCCAACACTTTGAGAACATTGCTTTCCTCCATTGTAGAGACAATTTTTTGGTGAAATTAGTATGTAAAAGATAAAAAGACGATATAGAATTGAACAAAAATAGTGATTATAAGGATAGGGAGTTTGATGACGTGGTCGACGCAATATAAATGCGAGAATGACAAAAAACGATGTGAGGCCAGTGATAATGGCAGAGCTAAGGTGAAAACATAGCAAAATAATGTGGGGTGGGTGGGATGCAAATCCATATGCTAACATAGGAAATTTGAAAAATTTAAAAATTGACCCCTATACCTAATCAAATTCCATGAAATTTTACGAGTAATCTAGTATGGTAATATAAAATGACTCTAAACACTAAGACTCACCCAAGGCCTCACCGTCAAGCCACACTTCGACTTTGGATTTATGCTTGGAGGAAAAAACTCAAGTAATTATTAAGTCCATGTAAGGACCTAATAATTAACCAAGTGAAAAAAACCTCACAGAGTAAACTCACTTAATGATAAGGTCCCAAGTTACCTTGGCCTATTGCAAGACTCAACTTATCATACTAGCATCACTTTATATCATCCTCGTAGGGCTTGTGGAATCGAGGTTGAGAAAGCTGTTTGATAAATGTGAACGATGGTGACCTCTGATACATCCTTGGGCATGGAGTCTTAAAATAAAATTGGGTACACTGCAATGGTCAACATTTGGCTCCACATGAGGATGTGTGCTATATATGAAGTGATAGCATGCATGAACCTGGAATCTGCATCCACCAACAAAAGACATATATCAGTAGTGTTTGTTGAAAACATCATGATATAAAATCAAATACATAAAATGGAAATTTATTCTAAGAGCATAAATGAAAATTTATTCAAAAACTAAAACTACTCCTAATAGCAAAAATAAAAAAGATAAAGGTTAGAAATACAATACAGAGATGCCCCCTAGCATCAGATATCCTCAATGATGTTCATGCTGAGAAAGTGCTTACTTTCAAACAGATCCATGGACTGCTTTTCTAATGTGCCCTGTTCAATTTTGAATATCTTAGGACTTTGATCCATCCTAACACTATGTTGTATATGGCCATCAGATTTACCAAATATTTTTTGTTTTTTTCTTTTCTTCTTATTAGACCATGATGTTGATGTTGATGCGATCAAAGTAGACCTTTCTTCCCGATCTTGAAAATGCTCAGATGGAAAATTCAAAGTATCCAAGACTTCTTTAACCTGCCTTTATCCATTCTGCATCTTCTCTAACATGGGTGACCCTGAAAGAGAAAATGGATAGCAGAGAGAGCTTCCTGTCCAAGATTAACAAGTCTACGAGAATAAGGCTTGAAGCAGAGATGCTGGTAGAAAATGAAATAAGTGGAGTTGCCACTTGAATAGGAATCTAACTCTAAAAATCCAAAATGAAAGAACTAAAAGTTAGTCGTATTCCGGGTAAAAGAGGACTTGTCCCCAACAACGGAGCCAAAAGAATGTTGTTGTCGCCTTGCAAACACACCTAAGTTAGTGAGAAAAGCCCTTAACCCGACAAGGTGTAGTTGGTGGCAAAATCAAGAGATGGGGTTGTCACCTATTATCAACTCTCTCTATTTAAGCTCTCTCCTATGTAAGCTAAGGCAGGTGGTCCCTAAATGAAAAGCTGAGTTAAAAGGTGATGTGAGGTTTCTAGGAGATGTTAAGGTAAATTGGATTACTTGAAGATTATGAGCAAATTTCAACAAATATTATGAGCAATATGAGATGAAATATGGTTCTCAATAACCATCAACACATAAATCAAAGATAAGTGTATAAAACTAGTGCCTTCAATATTGCTTCAAAATAAATAATACTTTCTCTAAAAATGAAATGTTTCAAAGTGAAACACAAGTAATCATGTCAATCAAATGGATGTTAGAATAAAAGATGATATCAACTTACAAGATACAAAATTTCTCTCAAAGAAATATTTTCAAAATGTAACCATTCACGGTTCAACAACATATAAAGAAGCAATGAAAATAACTTGCAAATGTGAAATAAGCTAAGGCTTTACTTGTTAAATGAAAGATATGGTACTTTCCCAATGAGATAGTTCAACATGATCAATTCAAAACATTTTCATCATGACAACAATATAAATAAATTGCAAGTAAAATAGCTTGAAAAGTACAGTGAATTAAGATGAAATACACTTAACTAAAGTTAGATGCAATTATCTTGGTTAATTTTAAGCTGAATGCCTACTCTAAGTGAGAGATCTTCCTTTTGAACTCTTGCCAAAGGGTCAAAATTGGGGTGGCTGTAAGAAAGAGGGGTTGAGGAAACAAAGGTGTCATTAGTGATACCCTTCCCCTCAGTCTTATGAGCCAGTGTGTGTCTTCGTTCCTACAAGGAGGCAAGCAACTTTCATAACTGCAGGGTCACACACCCTTACCTCACTTCGTACCAGTTGGAAGAATTCTCCAAGAAAATCTTTGCCCTGTGATGTCTATCAACCAAGTTTATGCTTAGAGGTAAATTGAGTTAAAATGCAAACATGCTAAAATTCTTAAATGAAATGCAAGAAAGTTTATTATTTCTTTGCAAAAAAAAAAAAGAATTGCCTCAAGTAAATGGAAGTGCTCACAATACTATAACTTGAAGAAACTTCTGTCAAATTGTACAAGGCATAAACATATGCTTCATAAACAAATGAAATAGTAATTGCTCCAAGTAAATGCCACAAACCATAAAATTATAGCAATTGAAAATGAAATGAAGCTAAAAGTATGATATTGCTTGTAAAATGAGCAAATGAGTTTAAATAAGTGAGAAAAATAACCAATGAGGCTATAATGGGGCAAACATAAAGCAATTTGTCAATTTAACTAATAATCAAAACTTTGCCACATAAATTGAGATACTTGTATATAAGAAATGAGTTGCTCCAAAGTGAAAATCTCAAGTTATACTTCAAAACAAAATTGAAATGCAAAGCATAAATGGAAATTTGTAGCAAAATTCAACTTAGAAAATTAAACGTGATGGTGAGATTCTTTTAATTCTTAAAGCATGCAAATGACAGTGAATGAAAACTCAAAGAACAAATGCAAAATCAATCCACCCACATATTCCTCCTTTTAAATAAGGAGAAGGGATGCCATGGGTAAAACTCAAGCTCCCACAAGAAAAACTAAGCCTTTTATTAACTTGTTACAAAGATGTCAAAACCTCTTAGAGGGATTCCCAAAAGATGAAGGGGATTTGTACAAGATGAGAGCTAGAAATAGATAGAGTACCCCTCCAAACGATGGTAACCTCAAAGGACAATGAAGTCCTTCTAAAATCAGAAAATTTACAATCTCCAAAAGGGCCCACAACCTCACCTTATTTGCAGCTCCTTCTAGTTTCCACGGCCTCCTTGGAATGAATCTTGAATGCTTGAGAGGACCTACAAGAAAATAGTTAAAGTTTCAATGGTATTTCCTCAAGGCTCTTGTTGTCAAAACTCCAACTATGGGCTGCAAAAACAAGACACAATTAGTGTAGAGAAAGCATGTAAGACAAATAAATATAATACAAAACAATGTATAAGAAACCAAATCAAGTGATGGGAGTGAACCCCATCACTTGCTTAGTTTAGAAAATGCTCTCAAATAGCTAAATAAAATCAATGAAGCACTATTATTTTGGAAGGATTTTAAGTATAGAAAATGTTTGCATGTGTACAAGCTATGTCCAAGAAAACCCTTGCAAAATCATTTCGTAACATGAACTATGAAGGCTCAAAAAAAAAATGAGAACTCCTTTGAGAATGTATCAAGAGTGGGTTGGTCTCTCCAAGGACTTCCCCTCACACTTGATTCAACAAAATGCTTCCTCTACAACACTTCAATTAAGCATTAGTCCCATATGGATTTAGCAAATAAACAATGACAAGAGATTCTGGAGATTTATTGGAAAATAACTTGAGCATTCTATATCTAGAGTATACTTCTAAATCAAATGCCAATGCAAGATAACTTTACATTAACAAGTTTACAAGAGCATATGGAAATAAACTAGATCAAAGCATAAGTAAAAGACATTATACCAATAATCCACCATCCATCACATTCCAAAGGAAGAACAACTCATGATTGAAACAACAATATTTCAAATTAGCAGTTAAGCTAATTGGAATATTAATTTTGATTAATTTTTGCCTTTCCTAATGTTGGACAAAAATAAAGTGGGTAGGGGACCCACAAATAACATTTTACAAAAATAAAGCCACTTTCTAAAGTTCCTATGAGAAAATTGCAGCTCTAGTGGTGGGGTTGAGTTGTCACTAGGTGGCAGCGTGGAGGAGGCACGAAGAAGGCAGCGTGTGAGTGGTTGGAGGAAGGCAACGCGTGAGTGGCTCAAGGAGAGGCAGTGCATGCCAAGGTGGCGCTCAAGGAATGCGTTGAGCCTCAATGGACAAAAGGAAGAAAGAAGGCTTGATTCTGGATTCATTCAACTATTTTTCTTCTTGTCATTTTGACAAAGCACTCATGAGCCGGACAACCGAGTCTGCAGTGTTGTTTAGCACACGAGATATTTAAGCGGAGATCTCAACCTCTACCTCGGGGGAATTTGAGTGCCCGTTGAGGAGAGGAGTTCCACATTTTACGAGGGGATTTTCCATCAGTAGCATCAGGTGATAGCGCAACCATTTTTGGATTGTGCAGAGGAGTAGGAGACTGCGCAGTGGAGGACGCAATGCAGTGTGGAGTTTGTGTCAGGAGGTTGGAGAGTAGGGGAGTCGCATCAAGAGATTTGCAGGGGAGGCTAGCCACCTCCTACTAGGGAATATTTCAGCATTTCAAAGACATTTCTAGCAGTTCCTTCCAATGGTTCAATTTCCCCAGTAGTTTATTGAGCCAATCCCACGAGGGCCATTTTCTGGGGTCGAGCTTTCAGCAAACCATTTCCGGGTTTTTGTGGGTTTGATGAGTAGAGACTGGTGTCCAATTGCCGTAATTTTCTTAGCAAGGGAAGCAACTTATCCAACAGTTCAAATTCAGCCAGTAGTAACATTTCTGGGCTAGGCATCACAGAGGCAGAGCCACGCAGAGCCATTTCCAACATGAGATTTAGCTTGGGCTTGAGTTTGTTCTTCAGCCTTCTTGGGCAGGCCCAGGTGCAAGCCTTCCAACACCACTATTGTACTCATTCCATTCAAATTAATAAAATGGATCAACAATTGTTTTTGGCTCCAGTTTGTATGTTTTGATGGTGCATTTTCTGTTGCTGAAGTTTTTAGTCTATTGTGCTTAATATTCCCGATTTGGGATATTACAATGGTATCTGAGTTCATAGACTTGGCTTAGCCTGTGGAGCACACAGTCTATGATATAGGAAGACAGAGAGAACGTGACTTACTGGAAGCAAAGATACAGTAGCAGAGAAAGGAGGCTCGAAATCACTCCAGATCAAGTTGATAGCATTCCAGAGGTTATAGAGAGAGAGATGGCGCGCACGATGATGGAAGGAATGAGGAGAAGGAATTTTCTCACCTTCTTCTGAAGTCAGTACAAAAATTTTCCAAGAGGATCGAGGAGATAAGCTAAAAGCTTAGTAATTGCAGTAAGGGAAAGGGAGTTCAAGGGGAATTCCAGATTGGAGAAGGGTTTGGCACTTCACAACACCAAGCAGACCCTAAAATTACTTTTCCAGTTGTATCCTACACTCCACCACGTTCCTAGATTCAGGGACAGGAGGACAACAAGAGCCGAAGGAGTTTCAATATGGGGAGGTTTTCGTAGAATACCAATCCTATGGGCCAGAGTTCAGAAGGGCCATTAACTTCAATGATTTTTTCCAACTGAAGAACAACAATAAACCCAAAGGCCAAGCCAAAGGATGGTATGCTCAGAATAATGATCTTCAGCGCACTGTGGGAAGGTTATTCCTTTCAACGTTAGATGGATCTACAAAGAGCTCAACCAAGGCTTGGGTTGAGAAGTTGGATGTCTATTTCTAGTTGAACCTAATGACAGAGATAGAGGCCATCAAGGTGGCTACACTTCACTTGGAGGGAGAATCCCATGACTAGAAGTTTCATGGACTAACTACGATGGGTCACGTAGGAGTGACGATGTATGATGACTTCACGAGGAGAGCGTTGGAGAGGTTCGACAAGAAGGATCATGGAGAGAACTTTGGAGAACTAGCCAAACTCAAGCAAACAGGGACTTCAAAGGCATATATTTCTGAGTTCTTGAGGTTGTTAGTGATGGTTCCAGATCTATCATAACCTAGGAGGATTTTTATGTTCATAGATGGGCTGGCAAAGCCATTGCGTGGGCTGGTGAGGTCAAATCGACCCACTACGCTCCAAGATGCGGTTGGGAGAACATTAGATCTTCAGGATGCATTTCCGAGGGCTAGAGCCCCTATGCCCAACAGACCTGTCTTCCAACAAAGAGGAAGAGATGCAAGAGCTCCAACCCCGAGATGGAACCAAGGCTGGGGACCACTAAATGA
Source organism: Pinus albicaulis (assembly GCA_034641835.2). Lineage (NCBI taxonomy): Eukaryota > Viridiplantae > Streptophyta > Pinopsida > Pinales > Pinaceae > Pinus > Pinus albicaulis. The sequence continues at coordinate 566,518,262 of CM076582.1, forward strand.
GGACACCAGGAGAGATCTGAGGAGGAAGAAGCTTTGATTCACGTCTCAGGAGCCATGGGCATCGGGTCACAGGTGTGCCGGAGGCAAGGTACACTACATCGAGGTCTTCTCAGACAGCGAGGGAGAAGAGGAGGCACTCTTTGAGATGGGAGGTGAAGACAACGCAACACCTCTGGAGGAAGGGCCTCCACCTCCACCCCCACCAGTAGCACCGACTGGAGGGGTCCTTGAATCTTTGCATGGGGTACCCAAATATCTAACACTGAGGATCAGAGGGACAATTCAGGGACAACGTGTCTCAGTGCTTGTGGACAACGGAGCCATGCAAAACTTCATCGATGCTCAGATGGTGCAGAGAACGGGCATCCAAACAAAGGGGTTTGATGGATTTTCTATGCTAGTGCCAAGAGCTAGGACCATGTAGTGCATGCATTATTTTCCAGCCTTGACCGTGACCATGGGGACCTACTTAGTCACAGATCATTTTGTTGTGGTCGACATTCCGGACACCAACATAGTGTTGGGGGTCCAATGGCTCTTCACCCTTGGTAGGGTCACTACAGATTGGCAAAAGCTGGAGATGGAGTTCCTGGATAAGAACAGGAAACCAGTGATGCTTAGGGGCATGCATTCGTATCCACCCTAGACAGCCTATGCGCATAGGATGGAGGCAGATCTCAGACGGGTAGATATAGAGTAGGCAGTTGAGTTGAGGATTTCAGAGGAGATGGTACAACCAAACCCACTCATCTAGATATACAGGCCATCCTCGACTGATATTCCACATTTTTCGAGGATATTCCACCAAGGCAACCACTTGACTGTGGATTTGAGCACACCATTGAGTTGGAGCTTGGGATTCAGGCCGTGAACTCTACTCCATATAGGCACCCCAAGGCCTATCGAGATGAGATTGAGAGGGTCGTACATGAGCTTTTGGCCTTGGGGCATATTCAACCAAGTTCGAGCCCCTTTGCTTCATCAGTTGTTTTAGTAAAGAAGAAGGGTGGTACGCTGAGAATGTGTATTGATTACAGGGCCCTGCACAAGAAGACGATGAAGAACCGCTACCCCATTTCGTGGGATAGATGAGCTGAGGGGGGCCAAGTTCTTTTCCAAAATAGATTTGAGATCAGGGTACCACCAGATTCGAGTGAGGAACAAAGATGTCCCCAAGACAATGTTTTGGTGCCATTATGGGCACTTTGAGTTTTTGGTGATGCCCTTTGGGCTAACCAACGCTCCAGCCACATTCCAGTCATGTATGAACCACGTTTTTCGTGGCCAGTTGAGGAAGTTTGTGCTAGTATTCTTCGATGATATCTTGATCTACAACCGAACATGGGAGGAGAATTTGCAGCATGTGGAGACAGTGTTGTGTATTCTGAAGGAGCGTGACTTTTATGCTAAGTTGTCCAAGTGTGAATTTGGACTGACAAAGATGTTGTACTTGGGCCACATTATAGGAGAGGACTGTGTATGAGTGCACAAGGAGAAGATCAGGGCCATCAGGGATTCACCAAAGCCCAAGAGTGTCACCAAGTTGAGGGGATTCGTAGGCATATGTACCTATTACAAGAATTTCATGAAGGGCTTCTTTTAGCTAGTTGTACCCCTCACGGATTTGATTAGGAAAGGAGCATTCACTTGGACCCCGACATTGCATGACGCCTTTGACCACCTCAAACAGGGGATGAGTAGCTGCCTAGTACTTGCACTCCCTGATTTCACCAAGTCATTTGTCTTAGAGTGTGATGCATCTGGGGTAGGAGTAGGGGAAGTGTTGATGCATGAGGGACACCCCATTGCTTTTGAGAGTCGGAAGCTCTTGCCTCATGAGAGGCACTACCCCATATATGAAAAAGAGATGTTTTCCATCATGCATGCACTGCCCAAGTTCAGATAATACTTGGTGGGGAATCGGTTCAAGGCTAAGACCAATCGTAACAGCCTCCGGTATTTCCTAGAGAAAAAGCAGTTGCAGGAAAGACAACAGAAGTGGATCAGTAAGATTCAGGACTACGACTTTGACATTGAGTATGTCAAAGGGAAGAATAAGGTGGTGGTCGATGCTCTATCTAGGAGGCCAACGTCCCTGTCCTTGATGAGTTTAGGCGTAGACTGGAAGGTGCAGTTACTGGTGGAATATTCGAAGTACAGGTTTGCATGCGAGGTGTTGGATGGACAGGTGACGGATGACCGGTACCGGGTGATGGATGAGGTCATTTATTATCGAGGTTGGATCCTTTTGACAACCAACTCCCAGTTGCGGGAGAAGATCCTGCACGCAGCGCATGACTCTCCACTATCAGGGCAGCAGGGGTTCACCAACACCTACTGGGCCATCCGAGAGAGGTTTTCCTAGAAGGGCCTCAAGGAGGATGTACTCTGACATGTTCGGGAGTGCGAAGTTTGTCAGCGAAACAAGGGGGAGTGGACCCATCGAGCAGGATTGTTGCAGCCGCTCCCCATTCCAAAGGGGAAGTGGGAGAGCATATCGATGGATTTTATAACTGGGTTACCCGTGGTGCAGGGCAAGGACTGCAGCTTCATCGTGGTTGACAGATTGACGAAGTATGCACATTTTTTTGTCATTTTAGCTTGGTACGCAGCTTCTCAGGTGGCTGAGTTGTTCTTCAAAGAAATTTTCCGGTTGCATGGTCTTCCCAAGAACATAGTCAGTGACTGGGACAACATTTTTATGGGAGGGTTTTCACAGGAGCTATTCAAGTTGGTGGGCACAGAGCTCACACCGAGCATGAGCTACCATGATCGATGGACAGACCGAGATAGTGAACAAGTGGCTAGAAGGCTACTTGCGAAACTATGTCACAGGGCAGCAGAAGGCCTGGCTGTGATGGTTGAACTTGGGGGAGCACTGCTACAACACCACCTTCCACATGTCTATTGGTATGTCCCCTTTCCGTGCTTTGTATGGTTATGATGCACTGACTTTTGCTGATGCCATCTTTGGAGCTAGTAAGGCCCCCAAGATCAAAGATTGGATCCAAGAGAGTCATGATATCCTCAGGGCTCTCAAGGACAACTTGAGGATAGCGCAGAACCAACAAAAGATGTATGCAAACCTGAGCCGCGTGGAGAGGCAGTTCGAGATAGGGGACCTAGTGTACCTTCGACTTCAACCATACAAGCAGTCCACGCTGAAGCAGAAGGGGGTTGGGAAGCTCAAGCCTTACTTTTATGGGCCTTACAGAGTTGTCCGGCAAGTTAGGGAGGTAGCATATGAGTTGGAGCTACCTCAGGGGAGCACGATCCATAACATCTTCCATGTGTCTTGCCTGAAGAAGGCCTTAGGATAGCAAGTATCAGTAGCTACGAAGCTACATCCTACAAATGATGAGGGGCATTTGGTGCTTCAGCTAGAGGCCATCTTGTTGATTTTTGTAGCATCCAGAAGTGTTCCAAGTCTCAAACTTTGCAGGGAGGCTTGGACAACAACATTCCAAAGAACCTAGAAACAGTTTGTGGAAATTCCACTCGGTTCATGAATTATTAAAATAATTAATTATTTTAATAAAGACCCTAAGTCTAAACTTAGGGAAATGAAATAATTAAAGGGTATTAATAAGTCAGAGTGTGAATCTTCTAGAAAACATGGATCAAGTCAGGTTTTAATCTTAGCCATTGATCAATCTTTTAATCTGGGTCGTTGGTTCTCCAACAAGAAGATTATGAAAGAAGGTTTAAGGGTCATTTGGAAGATAAGCCGGGCATACACTCAGTACTTGAAGGAAATCCATTCTGAAGTAGAATTCGATTTCAGTGGGAGAGTTGCAGGGTGAGAAATTTGCAGAAGCAGAAGGAGGAGGGAGGCAGTAGTGATTAAGATCAGGGACGAAGGGTAGCAGTGGGTCACTGGAGGAAGCTTGAGGCTGCAGTACAGAGAAACCATGCAGTCTCCATGCAGACTCACGCAGTCCAACGTTGGGACTACGTAGTGAATCACGCAGACAAACACGGAAGCATGTAGGGGCAGATCAGGGTGTTAGAGAATTGTTCGAGTAAGCCGAAAATTCAATCTCAAGTGTTTCAGAATTTATCTGGCGTTATATTTCCCTGTAAAGATATCATTTGCTGAAGAATTAATAAAACGCTCATCTGTTGCACCCCTTTTCCGGCATTGGGTTTTTTCGGGGACAATTGTCCAATATAACTGTGTACATGTGATTGATTTGTGTGCTTATGTTCTCTACTGTTTATTTCTCTGCATATATAGTTGTGAATGTCGCCATATTATTTATTTTGATATTTGCTAGAAGATTTCTGAATAATAACTTATTGAAATAATAAGTAGGAGAAATAAATCTATCACTGCAACTATTTAGTTTTCAGTTTGAAAATTTCACATGGTGTCAGAGACAGAGATGAATAACAGAGAGGGAACATCTATCAGTGAATGGAAATCTACTGTTACAGCAACAACGCAGAAGGGTTCACACATTTCTCCAGGAAGGGAAAGAAGCACGACAGAACAAATGGATCACGATGTCTCTGTATTGTCATCCAGACTGGAGGAAGATTTTTCTTGCGTATCGAGCACTGCTTCTTCTGATGTCTGGTCTATTGACAGCGGAGCTTCTGCACACATGACTGGAGTACGGGACTGTTTTTCCGACTACCAAGAAGAGCAGATGAATTTCAAGATAACCATGGTTAATAAAGCAAAATGCAATCCCATTGGTAGAGGTACCATAGTTTTTCAAACCGAGGCGGGAAATAGAATCCAGGCCACTAATTTGTTGCATGTGCCGAATTTGGGGATGAATTTACTCTCAGTGTCTCAGCTTCAAAACCGAGGATATGACGTCTACTTTATTTCCAATAGAGTCTACATCAAGCATCCCAATTGGAAGAATAAGGCACAGATCGAGGTAAGAAACAACAAGTTTTATAAGCTACAGCTTGACTCTCTAATGGCACTAGTTGGCAGCGTAGATGAAATGGACCTGAATGAGCTATGGCACAGAAGAATGGGGCATTTGCATCATGGGGCGTTGAGAACTCTCCAGAAGACTGTCACAAGTGTTCCAAAACTGAGCACTAAACGAGATGATGTCTGCAAGGGGTGTGTATTGGGAAAATATGCCAAGGCAGCATATCAGAGAAGCAACAATAGGGCCAAGTGTGTATTGGATCTGATACACTCAGATATCTGTGGACCGATGTCCACTAGAGCTCTTAGCAGTGCCAAATATTTTGTCACCTTCATTGATGACCATTCCAAGAAAACCTGGATCTACTTCTTTAAGACCAACGATGAAGTCTTCAGTCGATTCAAAGAGTTTAAGGCTCTCGTAGAAAATATGACAAGGAAGCAGATCAAGGTGCTGCGATCAGATAATGGTGGTGAATACATAGATAAAGAATTCACCGGATTCTGTGCAAGGGAAGGCATCAAAAGAGAGTGGACAACTCCATACAATCCGGAGCAAAATGGTGTGGCAGAAAGAAAGAACCGAACTATTGTCGAAGCAACAAGAGCTATGATGTATGACCAAGACATGCCCAAATTCCTGTGGGCTGAAGCGTGTAATACAACTATCTACATTCATAACAGGACTCCTCACACTGCACTGGGAAAGATCACGCCAGAAAGTGTCTTCACTGGCAGTAAGCCTGAAGTTAGTCACTTTAGGATCTTCGACAGTACAACTTACTTTAGGATCTTCGACAGTACAACTTACTATCATGTACATAGTGAAAAGAGGAAGAAGTTGGAGATGACTGCCGAAAAGGGGTACCTGGTAGGATACAACAAGAATGCAAAGGCTTATCGCATCTACATTCTTGAGAGAAATAAAGGCTAGTGTGAAGGGATGTGAAGTTCATGGAGGAGAAGGCCTTCAAAAGATCTCGAGAGCTGCCTTCTGCTACACAATCTGAGGAAGAGCCTGGTCCAACCCCAACAACCGGCAGCAGAAAATTCAGTTGCCTCTCCAAGGCATAGTGATCCAAAGGATCTACAAGAGGGAGAGCCGGTAGATCCACCCACTACCAGTGGCAAAACGAGCAGGGAACTTTGACAGATTCTGAAGCATGTAGAGGACTTTGTCAGAATCCCCTGAAATGAGAAGAGACATCATAAGCAGTCTGAGAGGTATCAAGCCTTGGTTGCTCAAGTCTAAGAACCTTCCAATTTTCGGGAAGCAGCTCAGCACCAGGTGTGGCTTGATGCAATGGTTGAAGAGTACAGTTCCATCATGATGAATGATGTCTGGGAAGTGGTACCTAGACCTCAGGAGAGATCAGTTGTAAGATCCAGGTGGATCTACAAAATCAAGTATGTTGCAGAAAACAGCATCGAGAAATTTAAGGCTAGGTTTATGGCTAAGGGGTATGCTCAGAAGGAAGTAATTGACTATGAAGAAACCTTCACCCCAGGTACATCTCTATAAGATCTGTGATATCCCTTGTTGCGCAGATGGGATGGGAAATTCACTAGATGGATGTCAAGACGGTATTCTTGAACGGGGTGATAGAAGAAAAGTTGTATATAGAACAACTGGAGGGCTTTGACACACATGATCAGAAAAATCATGTGTGCAGATTGATGAAAGTGTTATATGGACTGAAGCAAGCTCCTAGAGCCCGGTATGGTCGAATTGACAACTACCTGCAGAAGATGGGATTCGTCAAGAGTGACACAAATCCCAACCTCTACTATCTGAGAGTAGGGAGTGAGCCTTTGATATTGGTTTTGTATTTAGATGATCTGTTCTTAACGAGATCATCAAGGCTCATCACAGATTGCAAGAAGAATATGGCTGAAGAATTTGACATGAAGGATCTAGGATGGATGCACTATTTTCTGGGGTGGGAGGTTTGGAAACAGAATGGGGAGATTTTCCTTGGTCAAGGAAGATACACTACAGGGATTCTGAAGAGATTTCAGATGGAGGATTGTAGACCCATGACAACTCTAATGATCACCAACTGGAAGAAAATCGACACGTTCGAGGATGATGAGGCTGATCCTATGCTATATAAACAACGCATAGGGTCATTGATGTATCTGCTAAATACAAGGCCAGACATCTGTTATGCTGTAAATACCCTCAGTCAGTTCATGGTTGAACCAAAGAGGGCACATTGGGCAGCAGCCAAGCATGTTCTCAAGTACCTTCAAGGAACAATTGAGCTTGGATTGAAGTATACCCGTAGCAATGATGTCAGGTTGAGTGGTTTCACTGACGCAGATTGGGTTGGAAGTTCAGTTGATCGGAAGAGTACTAGTGGGTACTGCTTCAGTCTAGGATCATGAATGAATTCCTGGTGTAGCAAGAAATAGAAGTCTGTAGCACTGAGTTCAGCAAAAGCAGAGTATATGGTAGCCAGCACAGCTTCTTGCGAAGCCATATGCCTTCGAAAACTGCTAGTGAATCTATTCAAGGAGAAAATGGAAGCGACCAACATCTTATGTGATAATCAGAGTTGCATAAAGCTCTCTGAGAATCCTATGTTTGATGATAGATCGAAACATATTGACATCAGGTGTCACTTAATCAGGGTTCTGTGTAAAAACGTGGAGTTGTTCAGATACAGTACACTCCAACAGGAGACCAGGTGGCAGACATCTTCACAAAGGCTCTAGGGAAGACAAAGTTTGTCTACTTCAGAGAGAAGATGGGGATGATGAAGAATCCCTTCCAGTAGCAGGAATGGATAGACTCAGTATTTAGAGGGAGATGTGGTACAAAGGTTGCAATGAAAGTGGCAGTGACAAAGGAAGCAATATAGGAGGTAGCAGCACAGCAGATGGGGGGCAGCGTCCAAAGATCAGCAGCGCAAAGGGTGCTTCAAAATCAGGGCAGCATGCAGCAGGCATATTGCTGGAACACCTTCCTCGCTAAGAGGGAGTGTTGATTTTTGTAGCATCCGAAAGTGTTCCAAGTCTCAAGCTTTGCAGGGAGGCTTGGACAACAGCATTCCAAAGAACCTAGAAACATTTTGTGGAAATTCCACTCGGTTCATGACTTATTAAAATAATTAATTATTTTAATGAAGACCCTAAATCTAAACTTAGGGAAATGAAATAATTAAAGGGTATTAATATGTCAAAGTGTGAATCTTCTAGAAAATATGGATCAAGTCAAGTTTTAATCTTAGCCATTGATCAATCTTTTAATCTGGGTTGTTGGTTCTCCAACAGGAAGATTATAAAAGAAGGCTTGAGGGCCATTTGGAAGATAAGTCGGGCATACACTCAGAACCTGAAGGAAATCCATTTTGAAGTAGAATTTGATTTCAGTGGGAGAGTTGCAGGGCGAGAAGTTTGCAGAAGCAAAAGAAGGAAGGAGGCAATAGTGATTGAGATCAGGGACAGAGGGTAGCAGTGGGTCACTAGAGGCAGCTTGAGGCTGCAGCGCAGAGAACCCAAACAGTCTCCATGCAGAATCATGCAAGCCAGTGCTGGGACTACGCAGTGAATCACGCAGACAGACATGGGAGCATGCAAGGGAAGATCAGGGTGTCAGAGAATTGTCCAAGTAAGCCAGATTTCAATCTCTGGTGTTTCAGAATTTATCTGTCGTTATATTTCCTTGTAAAGATATCATTTGCTAAAGAATTAATAAAACCCTCATCTGTTGCACTACTTTTCCCGTATTGGATTTTTCCGGGGACAATTGTCCAAAATAACTTTGTACATGTGATCGATTTGTGTGCTTATGTTCTCTACTATTTATTTCTTTGCATATATAGTTGTGAATGTTGCAGTAGTATTTATTTCGATATTTACCAGAAGAATTCTGAATAATAACTTATTGAAATAATAAGTAGGAGAAATAAATCTATCACTGCAACTGTTTAGTTTTTAGTTTGAAAATTTCACACATCCTAGATACCTGAGAGAGGCACTTGAGGAGCAGGGTGGTGAAGGAGTTTTTGATCAGATGGAGGAACCTTCCGGATGAGCATGCCACTTGGGAGGGGGAACATATTCTTCAACATCCATCTTTGCAGTTGCTTGCGGACAAACAACATTTTGGCGGGGAGGACTGTAATATTCCGAATTAGCAGTTAAAATAATTGGAATATTAATTTTGATTAATTTTTTCCTATCCTAATGTTGGTAAGAAATAAAGTGGGTAGGGGACCCACAAATAACATTTTACCAAAATAAAGCCACTTCCTAAAGTTCCTGAGGGAAAATTACGACTCTAGTGGCAGGGTCGAGTTGTCCCTAGGTGCCAGCGTGGAGGGGGCACGAAGAAGCAGCGTGTGAGTGGTTGGAGGAAGTTAATGAATGAGTCACTCAAGGAGAGGCATCGCAGGCCAAGGTGGGGCCCAAGGAATGTGTTGAGCCTCAATGGACAAAAGGAAGAAGGATGCCCAGATTTCGGATTCATTCAACAATTTTCTTCTTGTCATTTTGACAAAGCACGCTTGAGCCGGAGTGCCGAGTCTACAGTGTTGTTTAGCACACGAGATCTTCAAGTGGAGGTCTCAACCTTTGCCTCGGAGGACTTCGAGTGCCCGCTCAAGAGAGGAGTTCCACATTTGATGAGGGGATTTTCCATCAATAGCATCAGGTGATAGCGTAGCCATTTCTGGACTGCGCATAGGAGGAGGAGACTGTGCAGTAGAGGACAAAGTGCAATTGGGAGTTTGTGTCGGGTGGTTGGACAGTAGGGTAGTCACATCAAGAGATTTGGAGGGGAGGCTAGCCACCTCCTATCAGGGATTATTGCAACATTTCAGAGACAATTTCCAACAGTTCCTTCCAGTAGCTCGATTTCCCCAACAGTTTTTTGAGCCAAGCTCAAGAGGGCCATTTTTCGGGGTCAAGCTTTTAGCAAATAATTTCCGGGTTTTTGTGGGTTTGATGAGTAGAGTCCGGTGTCCAATTCTCGAAATTTTCTGAGCAAGGGAAGCAACCTATCCAACAACAACATTTCTGGTCTAAGCAGCGCAACGGTAGAGCCATGCAGAGCCATTTCCAGCAAGAGATTTAGCTTGGGTTTGAGTTTTTCTTCAACCTGCTTGGGCAGGCCCAGGTGCAAGCCTTCCAACATCACTATTGTACTCATTCCATTCAAATTAATAAAATGGCTCAGCATTTGTTTTTTAACTCTAGTTTGTATGTTTTGATGGTGTATTTTATGTTGCTATAGTTTATAGTCTATTGTTCCTAATATTACTGTCTATCCCCGATTTGGGATATTACAAAAACCTCCAATGTCTTTTATTGCAAATTGAGAACAAGTGTACACAAGAGAAAAGCTTCCCCAAGCACAATAGCTCGTAACAATGATTTTATAGTGAGAGCCCATAGCTCTATTATATATAAGTTTGGGAGCAAATCCCAAGGCAAATGGTGACAATCCCAAGACAAATGGGTGACAATCTCAATTCTCCTTCATGCAAATTTGAATTTCCCAAGTGGCAACTCAATTTCCCCTTATGAGGCATTTTGGGGTGTTCGGGTAGCATCAGATATGCTCTAGCTCCCAAACTTTGTGGAGGGACTAGAGTACATGAGATCTCCAAGACCCAGAAAGTGATTTAAGAAATTTCATCATGTTTAAGAGATATTTAATTAATTAATATTTTTAATTAAGGACCCTAAGTCTAACTTAGGAAAATTAAAAGATTAAAGTTAATTAAATTAAACATGTGATGAAAATGACTTAAGTCACACTGATCAAGCATCTTCTAATCTTAGCTGACGATTCAAGATTAGATCACGACCGTTGATGTTTCAACGAGAAGAGTATAAGAAGATGGCTTGGGGTCAGTTGGAGAACACACACACAGCGGCAGAGCACTGAGACTAAGCCGAAATTCTAGGGCGTGGTTTTCTAAGAATTTCCAGAAGTGTTTCAGCTGCAGCAAGGGGTAGTATTGGCGAAAGGGATGATTTGATCCTAGGCCAAGAGTACAACAAGGGAAGAGAAGCAGCAGACCGAGACAACGTAGAGGCAACAGCTACGCAGCTCAACCAAGAGCCCAGCAAGGGCAACACAGAGGCTTCAGGGGCTACACAAGATTGACGCAGGCCCAGAAAGGGCAACGCAGGGGCAGCAGAAGGCCAACAAGGCTGATGCAAGCCCAGCAAGGGCAGCGCAAGGGCATCGTAACCCAGTCTGGGGTGACGTAGACCCTTCCTGATCAGCGCAGGGGCTGACGCAGAGAGCTTTAGAGTGACGTTGGGGTTTCTGAAAACTAAAAAGGGTTGAGTTCTGTAAATCCCGTTTGAGGGTGTGAATCAGTCATTTTTCTGTCTCCGTAACAGATGTATAGTTGTAGTTTATTTATTTCTCCATCGGGTTAACCAATTTGGTGCCCAAATTTGTTGTACTTAGATTCTACTTAATAATAAAACCCTCCAGCATCCAGAAGACCGGTTTTCCTGCATTGGTTTTTTCCGAGCACAGTTGTCTAGAAAATCCTTGTGTGTTACTTTGTCATTGTGCATGTTATTCAGTTTAGATCTGTATGTATAGGCTGTTAATGTATTTAATTCGATGTTAATGCTTAATATTTAACATTAATAACTTAATGTAAGTAGGAGAAGTAAATTTGAAATTTAACAATAGGGGATATGTTTGAGATATTCAAAAATTTTCACACACACAATCCTTGATGAGGGAGCTCGAATTAGATGAGAGGACATGTGGGAGAGTGAAGTGGAGTGGTAGGAGACTACTCTCCACCTCACTCAAGTAAACTCTAATCCAATCTCAATTCAACTCATGATATCTCCTTGAAGCTCGAGTTAACTTCCTCAAATCGTGGATCTTGTCACTAGAACATGTTGTCTTATCCACAAAAAATTTGATTTTCTTGATTTGTGGCTTATATCGAGTCCACATTACTTGGAAACTCAACTTTGACCTTTAGATGAATTTCCACCTCATTTCCACATCATTTGAGCATGTGTGGATATTTATTTTTCTCCATTTATTTAATTTTTGGGCTAATTTATTGCCACATTTTCCACAAAACTTAGGAAAAGTGGGTTTTGAGGATCTAAATTTTTTTTTTTACCCCTCAAAGTGTGCAATAATAGAAAATTGAGGGCAATAGGTATAATTTTGAGTAGACACACCCCATACAACTTCTCTATGTTAGGTCCCTATATTACTAGTATAGTCCCTTATTGTTGTTAGTGTAACCCTCTTATTGTTATTGTTGTACCCCTGTAACCCCAATATTGTTATTATTGTGCCCTTACATTATTATTGTTAGGTCGGCTAGGATTATATTGTGACCCCATGGACTCCTACATATAGAAAGAGGTTTTGTAATTTGTATCATCCAATAATTGTGGGGTTCATTTATGTGTCCAGGTGAGGCTGCCCTCGAAGTGGCTTATTTCTAAGGCGTTGATCTCTCTTTTCTTCTATTTTTGGAGATGGTTTCATAACATTTGGTATCAAAGCTTTGGATTCTAGGGTTTCGCTGCTCCAAATAGGTCATCGTGGCATTTTCGCTATAACGTTTTTTCTACGAAGGTTCAGAAGCTGAAATTTTTACAAAGCGAAGTCGAAATCCTGAGGAACGTTGTGTAAAAATTTCAAATCTTGGTTCACAATATTTTCGGAGATATGATCTGTGGAAGTTAGGGTTTTTTCAGGCTCCCGAATTTCACCTAAAACATGTTATCGTGGAATTTGTGCTAAAACTTTCTTTCTACGAAGGTTCAGAAGCTGAAACTTTTATAGCACGAAGCCGCAATCTTGAGGAACCTCCTGTAAAAATTTTAGATCTTGGTTCGCAATATTTTCAGAGATATGATCTGTGGAAGTTAGGGTTTTTTCAGGCTCCCGAATTTCATCTCAAAGAGGTGACCATGGGAAAATCATCATAACTCTCTCTCTGAGCATCGGATTGGAATTCTGTAATAAGTGGTCGCAAGTACACGGACTGTAGTTTCCTGTGTATCAATTTCAAAGCCGAAGGAGGAAACAATGACACGTGGCACGTCGTACAAGTTCTCTCTACTAAATCAGTCCGTAATTAGGTCATTAGGAAGATTGGGCGTAACTTTGCCTTGAAGAATCCAAATCAGGTCAGACCTGTGGCATTCAAAAGAATATTCAAAGGGCTACTACAAGGCCGAATTTCAGATATTGAAGGTTCAAAATCATAGAGATAATTCAGTTTCAATATCGAGCTCCTCAAAAGCAAGAAAAAAGTGTTTTTTTTTTCAAATTGCAAAAATCTTGTGTGAAAAATCAGTTTGAAGTGATTCCAAGGGCATATTGAAGCATAGATATCAGTATTGGGTTCTAAAATGCCACCTAAAAAGAATTCAACACCCATTAAGCCTTCAGAAGGCTCTACTATGACTCATGAAGAGGAAGAAGCGCAACACGACATATCAAAATTACAAGAGCAAGTGCACCAAATTTCGCTCTCGCAAAGAGCAACAAAAAATGAAATGGAAGTTTTGAAGAAAGGCGTGGAAGCTAAGATGGATGGTTTGAAGAAAGGCATGGATGGTTTGAAGAATGACATGGAAGCTAAAATGGATGACATGAAAGCTAAGATCGATGAAAAAATGAAAGACAACATGGACGACATGAAGAATGATCTAAAAGCAGACATGGAAGGTTTGATGACAAGGTTAATACAAGAAATGATTACTAATGACAGAAAAATAGTAGAGGAAACTCATGATGAGAACAAAATAAATATTAATCACAATTTCATAATCTCTAATATTATATTGAAAAACCACCATATTCCAAAGATGGATATGAGAAAATTTGATGGCAAGGATCCCGTAACATGGATACTACAGATGGCGCAATATTTTGATCTCATCATTGTGCAAAACACACAAAAGGTACGCATTGCAACTTTACATTTAGAACAAAATACATTTTTATGGTATTGATGGCTTTGCTCTCGTAAAAAAATTGTCACTTGGTCAATTTTTACAGAGGATATGATAACACATTATGAGGATACAAAGAGCAACACCTTCTTTAGTCAATTGATAAATCTCAAACAAAAGGGCTCAATTGTGGAGCACATTGAGGACTTCCAAAAATTGAATATAAGGGTAATTGATATTCCAGAGGAACACATGACTGATGTCTTCATAGGGACTTTAAAGGATAACATCCAACATGAAGTTCGCGTTTGGGAACCTAATTCATTGGAGAAGGCATTCAGGTTGGCAAGAAAAATTGAATGTAAAATTATGGCAACAAGGAAGCCTACCACTCACATCTATAAAGATGGAAGTGTTGCTACTCCTAGACTTCCACAACCTACAAGGTTGACACCACAACAATTGCAAGAAAAAAGAGCAAAAGGGCTTTGCTACAGTTCTGATAGCAAATACACTAAAGGTCATAAGTGTGCTGAGAAGAAATTATTTTACATAGATTGTGAAGAGGAGGAAGAAAATGAACAAGAAGCTTCAAAAGAAGAGGATATACACCAGGAAGCAACTTTAGAAGAAGAAGAAATGAGTCTGACCATATCGTGTAATGCATTGGCAGGAATTACCACTCCTCAAACTCTCAAGATAGAAGGACATATCAAGAAGAAAAAGGTAATAGTGTTGATTGATTCGGGTAGTACCCATAATTTTATTCATTGTAAGGTAGCTAAGAAATTGAATTGTTTCCTATACCCAACACCTGAATGTCAAGTGATGGTTGCAAATGGAGGAAATATAAATTGCTCTAGAAAATGCCATAATATTAAGCTAACCATGGGGGAATATGTACTGAATCCAATGTTTTCCATTCCAATGGGAAGTGTTGATGTTGTACTAGGAGTACAATGGTTACAATCTTTGGGGACGATAGCTTTTAATTTTCAAGAACTTTTCTTAAAATATTTTTCGGAAGGAAAGGAAATCAAATTACAGGGTATCGGAGGGAAGCCAAGAAAGATAATAAGCTCTAATGTCATGACAAAGCTTCTGAAGAAAGAACAACGAAGTGTAATTGCACAATTATGCTCACTAGAAGTTCCAACATCAAAATCATCTATTTCTTTAGATCTCCAAAAAGTCTT
The DNA here is from genome assembly GCA_034641835.2 of Pinus albicaulis. Taxonomy (NCBI): domain Eukaryota; kingdom Viridiplantae; phylum Streptophyta; class Pinopsida; order Pinales; family Pinaceae; genus Pinus; species Pinus albicaulis. Next base: position 566,533,262 of record CM076582.1, read on the forward strand.
GGACAATCATTCCAAGGCGTTTGAAACTCCCAAAGGACTCCCACCTATTCGTGATCATGATCATGCTATTCATATGATTCCAGGAAGTGTTCCTCCAATATCAAGCCTTTCAGATATCCTTATGTCCAAAAGAGCGAAATTGAACGTATGATTGCAGAAATGTTAGAGGCTAGCATAATTCAACCTAGTCAAAGTTCTTTCTCTGCTCCAGTAGTATTGGTTGACAAGAAGGATGGATCATGGCGCATGTGTCCGGATTATAGGGAGCTCAATAAGCTCACTATTAAAGATAAATTTCCCATTCCTGTGATTGATGAATTATTGGATGAACTACATGTGCAATTTATTTTACCAAGTTGGATCTTCGTTCAGGATATCATCAAATTAGAATGAAGACTGAAGATATTCCGAAAACAACATTTCAAACTCATGAAGGTCATTATGAATTTTTGGTCATGCCTTTTGGCCTTACCAATGCACCTTCTACATTTCAAGGGTTGATGAATTCCATTTTCAAACCCTTCCTTAGAAAATTTGTGCTAGTATTTTTTGATGATATACTAATCTACAACAGGTCTTTGAAGGATCATGTTCAACATGTTGATAGGGTGCTCAAACTATTGCAGGAGAAAAAATTATATGCAAAAACATCCAAATGTTTCTTTGGAGTACAAGAGGTGGAATATCTGGGTCATATTGTATCTCACGAGGGTGTTAAAGTAGACCCTAACAAAATTAAAGCCATTAAGGAATGGCAAGTCCCCACAACCATAAAGCAGTTGCGAGGATTTCTCGGGTTAACAGGGTATTATCGCAAGTTTGTTAAGAATTATGGGAGAATAGCAGCACCTCTAACAACATTATTGAAGAAAGATGCATTTTCATGGACTCCTGAAGCAACTAAGGCCTTTGAACATCTTAAAGAGGCAATGTGCCTAGCACTAGTCTTAGCTATGCCAGACTTCACAAAAACCTTTATTGTGGAATGTGATGCCCCAGGAAATGGAATTGGTGTTGTTTTAATGCAAGAAGGACGACCCATTGCTTTTGAAAGTCGTCCAATCAAAGGAAAGTATTTGCAGAAAGCTATTTATGAGAAGGAAATGTTGGCAATACTACAAGCACTAAAGAAATGGTGACCTTACCTAATGGGAAGACACTTCAAAGTAAAAACAAATCATGATAGTCTTAAATGTTTTTTTGGAACAAAGACTATCTTCAGAAGCGCAGCAAAAATGGGTCACAAAGATGTTGGGTTATGACTTTGAAATCATCTACAAAAAATGGAAGCTAAATGTTATTGCAGATGCACTCTCAAGAAACGATGAAGAGGTGGAAGCATTACTTTGTGCCATTTCTATTATCCAACTAGATTGGATAACCGAAGCAAGGGATGAATGGAAGAAGGACGAAGAAGTGTGGACACTCATTCAAAAGTTGCAGCAAGATCCTAGTACATCTGATACATTTAGTTCGAAAAATGATTCCTTCTGGTACAAAGGTCACTTATATATTTGCAAGAACTCCCAACTAAAACAAAAGATTCTTTTGGAATTGCACACTTCTCCTTTCGGAGGACACTTTGGATTTTTAAAAACTTACCATAGGGTGAAGAAAGAATTTTTTGGGGATGGCCTTAAATCTGATATTCAAAAGTTTGTGGCGGGATGTTTGGTTTGCCAGCAAAATAAAGTTGAAACAATTAAGACCTCGGGTCTTCTACAACCTTTGTCCATTCCAAGTCAACGTTGGGAGGATATTTCAATGGATTTTATCACAGGTTCACCTAAGTCTGAAGGAAAGAGTGTCATCATGGTGATAGTCAATAGACTTACCAAGTATGCAACTTTTGTGCATTATCTCATCCATTTAAAGCAAGTACAGTTGCTACTGCATTTATGGAAACAATTCAAAAGCTACATGGAAACCCAAAGATTGTTGTAAGTGACAGAGATCCCATTTTTACTGGAAATTTTTGGACGGAATTATTTTCTTGTTTGGGTACTCAACTAGCTCATAGCTCATCTTATCATCCTCAATCTGATGGTCAAACTAAGATAATGAATAAATGTTTGGAAGGATATCTTTGTTGTTTTGTATCTGATAAGCAAACACAATGGGTCAAGTGGTTACCTCTCGCTGAATGGTGGTATAACACTTCCTTCCATATTGCAACAAAAATGACCCCATTTATGGCACTTTATGGATATCATCCACCATCCATCACATCTTCTTTAAGAGAAAATTCTAGGGTTCAAGCAGTGTTAGATCACATCGAGCATCAACAAGAAGTTCTCCAACTCTTAAAGGATAACCTAAATTTGGCACAAAATCGAATGAAACAACAAGCAGATCAACATCACAGCGAGGGAAGTTTTGATGTAGGAGACTGGGTATTTTTACGGCTACAACAATACAAACAAATGTCCCTCAAGCAAGCTAAGAAGGATAATAGATTATCGCCAAAGTACTATGGTCCTTACAAGGTGTTGCAAAAGATTGGTACTATGGCATACAAATTGGAGCTTCCTACTTCTTCGCGAGTGCATCCAGTTTTCCATGTTTCATGCTTAAAGAAGGTTATAGGGGACAAACTTCCAGTTCAAACAATATTGTCAGAACTTGATGAGGAAGGAAAAATCATATTGGAACCTGAAGCAACCACGAAAACAAGAACTCGACAACAACGAAATCGATCAATTTCAGAGTATCTCATCAAATGGAAGAACTTACCCACTGAATATTCTACATGGGAGGATGAGAATTTTATACAGAAGCATATGGAGATACTCAAGCGTTGAGGACAACACTTTTTTGAAGGAAAGGGGTATGTTAGGTCCCTATATTACTAGTATAGTCCCTTATTGTTGTTAGTGTAACCCCCTTATTGTTATTGTTGTACCCCTGTAACCCCAATAATGTTATTATTGTGCCCTTACATTATTATTGTTAGGTCGGCTCGGATTATATTGTGACCCAATGGACTCTTATATATAGAAGGAGGTTTTGTCATTTGTATCATCCAAGAATTTTTCATTCATGTAATGTAAAGGAGGTTTCCCCCTCGAAGTGGCTTATTTCTAAGGTGTTGATCTCTCTTTTCTTCTATTTTTGGAGCTGGTTTCGTAACACTCTATACATCACTTATTACATTTTACATTTAGATTTTTTTCAAATTCCACCCCACGGGAAATTTAAAAAATTAAAAAATTGACCCCTAGACCTAATCAAATTCCACAAAATTTTACAAGTGACCTAGCATGGTAATATAAAATGACTCTAAACACTAGAATTCACCCAAGGCCTCACCATCAAACCGCACTTCGGCTTTGGGGTTATGCTTGGAGGAAAAAACCCAATTAATCATTAAGTCCCCATAAGAACCTAATAATTAACCAAGTGAAAAAAACCTCTCAGAGTAAACTCACTTGATGACAAGGTCCCAAGTTACCTAGGCCTGTCACATGACTCAACTCATCATACTAGCATCACTTTACATCATCCTCGTAGGGCTTGTGGAATTTGAGTATGACAAAAGAAGATGAGAAGAAGAAGTAGAGTTGAAAAACTCTGATGATATAGTGAACTATGATGGTACATGAAGCCTCTGATACATCATTGGGCATGGAGTCTTCTAAAAATTTTGGGTACACTGCAGTGTTCAATAGGCCTCTCTTACCGAAAACTTTTGGCCTCCTGTACTTCGCACATGTGACAAATTTGACGAAATTTTAGACTTCTTCTTGCCTGCGCTTGGATACGCTTCCTTTCTTTGATTATTCAGCTTGCACTTTCATACTTCTTTGACCCTTGATCCATCTTCTTGATCTGACTGTAATTTCGTTCTTCTGTAGGTGAGAATGTGCCCTAGTTATAGTCCGCATGTGTGAGAGATTTGCCCAAAACAGATCTTGAAAGACTTCGACTTATACTTCCTCTTGTCCTTTTCCTTCCTCGCTTGATGAGAGACTCCTTCTTGTCTTTTTGGATCGAACTTCTTGTGCTTCAAAACGAACTTGATTGATGCCCTTACAAATGAGGTCGAGCTCTCTATTTATAGCCTTCATTCATGTCACTGATTGTGGGCCGACTTGTCACGGTTTGATAGGCCAATTTGTTGCTTGCATCTTGACGAGGTCTTGGAGGGACTTTTGACTCTATTTTGACTCAAATTAAATTTTCTTTACAATATGTAACATGCCCAACAGGGTCTTCCATACGTGACAATGACTCAATTGACTAGTAGACTCAATGACAAGCCCTAGAAGCACTCAATGAGCCTTTGAGCTATAAAACAAGTAACTTTAAGCATGAAACCCATGCCTCAATAATAACAATAGTAATTTTATTTTTCTCTTTACATCAAATATATAAAATCATGATTACATATGTCATTATGAAGACCGAACCTAGTTACATATTTCAACATACATTGCGGCCATTAGTAGATGTTTTGTTTTCTCGTTTGATATATGAATATGGAGCATGATTGCGATAAGTTCAGATCAAGATTTCACTGATGTTTGGGCTACTGTTTTCTAGAGGGCTTTTGCTGGATTCATAAAGGCAGTTCTGTGACTTTGTTTGTGTCCTTACTGTGACGTAGTTTGGTACTCAGGTTTCGTTTGAACATGATACTAATTGAAAGTTGAGTAAACATAAAACATGTGGACCCTAGACTGATTTGTAGTAAAGGTGACTGATAGTAAAGAAACTATTGTGATATCCCAGTCCCAAGGAGATATCAGTGATATATAGTACAACATGGTGATGAGCTTTGAAATGACAGTGACTTTGGCATGTGACACTAATTTGGAAAATCCTTATGCTCGTGACAGTACTTGAGACCTGTAGTAGCAACCCTGGCATTTATGTGTATTTGACAGTGACCTATGCAAAGTACAAAAAAGTCTAATGTGACAGTAAACCTGACTTAATAATACAGCAGTGACCCCAATGACAGAAGCTTTATGACAGTAGTAAGACATCCTTTGAGACAGTGTTCTTAGATGGTAAATGTATGGCAACATTAGCGCAGCAGTATCATGGACATAGCAGTGAACTTATTGATGATGGTGACATTCTAATCTTGAGGACAGAATGTTAGGGTTCGATGCACAGAAGCAGCCTTGATCATTTTAGCAGTCTACATTAGCAGGAGAAGTAGTGAGTGTACCAGTAGTGTATAGTAGCAGAAGTAGCAGTGAACAGATAAGTGGGCAGTGGGCATCAGTAACAGCAGTAAACATGGGAGCAGAGGTAGAAGTGGAAGCAAGTGGTAGCAACAGCAGTGGAGGGAGGTGTTGCAGCTGATAGAGGTAGCGGTGGATGACAGTGACAATCGGTGCAGCAGGAAGCAGAAGTTGAAGTATGAACAGTGGAGTTGGCTTGTACTAGAGGACTGAAGACCCCTTTAGATAACTCTTAAGAAACCACTGGGGAGTCTTGTACTTCCTTCCAGCTTGACTGGAAATTGCATTATGTATGTGCTAGGGGACTGAAGACCCCTTTAGATTATGTCTGTAAACTCTTAAGAAACCACTGGGGAGTCTTGTACTTCCTTCCAGCTTGACTGGAAAATTGTTGTATGTAGCACATACATAATGCAAATCCTGTTTTGAGACGAAATTCTCTGTGCACTGCCTTTGATGTGATGATGTTCTGAGTTATGGATTAAGCTCTGAATGTTTAACTTAATAAACTAACCAATTGTGTGAAAAATAAAGGAAATACTGATTCATTCCCCTCTCAGTATTTCCAACAGTTTCTTCTCTTTATCCATGACTCCATCATCATCTCAATGTGTTAGACATTAAACCATATACTAAATAGGACAATTGATTTCATTAAACAGTAAAAGAAAAGCCTGTAACCCAGAAAAAGCTAATTACATCCACACCCAGACGGATTTTCTGATTAATCAATAATATAGGCAGTTTTTAGATTTCAGAAGTCTCTATTATTGTCCACATTATCTACAGGAATATCTAAAATGCTTGTTATAGTGCCAATGTTTTGAACCATTATATCTCCATTCATCATCAGGAATATCCATTAAGCTGATTGGCACTATAACAAGCATTGCAGAAAGTCCTGATGATGAATCGTGATGTACTGGTTCGAAACATTGACTCTATAACAAACATTGCAGTCATTTCTGAGGGTAATATGGACAATAAGGTAGGTAGTTATGCCAGAGTATACATGCAGGATAATAGCTTCCTCTGAGGCATAGTGATTTATACAATTAATAACCAGCTTGCTTGCAGGCATTGAGGTTTCCTACTCTGAGTTAATGGAGACTGCTCGACCATTTCACCTAGGGAGGAGAAACCACCTGCAAGTTTATTGCTCATACAGTTGAGAGAGCCTTGTGGGTCACTAGCGAGTTCCCACAGATTTCTGAGTACGAAATCAGCACTGTTATAGGAAGAAGATAGAAATCCTTGCCACTGGGCAAATTGTGTATGATTCCTTCTAGTATCTATTCTGCCACAAAGGAATTGTAATATCCCGAAAGGGAAATAGACAGCAATACAAGCATACGACAATATAGAAAATGCCGGAAATAGAACATAAAGCAAATACACATAAAAATGCCGGGAATGCTAAGCCATTTTATTAATCTGAGAATATAATGAGATACAATGGATAATCAGAATAAATGCACCTATCCTTGCTCAAGGCAAGTGAAGAACCCTCTCAGAAAAACAGGAAATGGCTGCTACAAGAAACTGCCTCCCAGCTGCTGGAAGAAACTGCCGTAAACTGCTGCTGCTGGAATGAACTGAAGCTAGGGGCTGATCCCTTTGCCGGAATGAGCTGAAAATCGGCAGACCACCTGAACTCACCACCCCAGACAAAACCCAGAAACCATATACAAAACGGACCACCTCCGAAAACTCTACCAAGGAAACCTCTCAAGGAATTACGCCGCTCAAGAAGGCTCAATGCGATGCTAAAAGATATAAGTCGAAATTGTTTTGCCAAACCTCTAGAAACCTCTGTCAAGGCAATACCGACTCCTCTCCTCCGAATAATTAAATCGAAACTCCTCACAGAAATCCCTCGTACGAACACTTCAATTCAGAATCTAAGGCCCTTCTCTTCCTGACCTGCAATGGCCAAAATTGTCTCACCAGCCAAACAACAACCAAATCTCCCACAAAAGACTGAAGAAACAACCTTACCCGAGCAGGCACTCGAAGTCCCCCGGGGCTAAGGGCAAGATCTCCGACCGGAGACAGTCAACGCACTAAACAGTGCTGCAGACAAGCTAAACAGCCAGCGTGCTCAAGAAGACAAAAGTCTAGCTCAATATCATCAATAACAAGAATGCCAAATGAGATGGCTCTCCCTCTTTTTATAACGCTGGCCCTCCTCAAAACCCTACGTGGTCCCTCTCTCTCCCACGTGCTCCTCATAAGACTGCGCAGAAGCTCCTAGAGGCTACGTGAGCCTCCTCTCATGCGTGGTGTGGACCCCCAAGGCTCCCCCTTAAGTTATAACGTTGCCTCTACTAGGGAAACACTTTATTTTATTTAAGTGAGTTAGGCTCTTTTTCTCACTTTTATTTATTAATTAACTATTGTCAGCAAAACTATACAAAAATCAAATATTCCAATTAGCGGTGCTATTTAGGAATATTACAGGAATAATATACAAGTGATGGAAAAGGACTTAAAATTTTCTAAAAGATTTCTAGCATGGTTCGTTCCACTCTGAGTTAACAGATTAATTAAAAAGACATCTATTGCCAATATTTGTACAACTTTAGTATCAAGGTATGCAGCCTTCGACACAATACATCAGTTGAATGAATGAAACTTCTAAACTATTAGATATTTTTAAAAATTGGGACAAACCAGAATTGGCTGATAACATTTGATTTCAACCTCAAATTTGATAGGTTTCACCAATGAAGTCATTAAAAGTTTTATTCTGCTGTTTAGTTCCATTAGACATGCAAATTATAGTAGAAAACACATCAGTGATCAAAATATTCATATTGCTTAGCACAGTTTGTTTTTCCAGCTAAGTGCCGCTCTCTTAATATACACAACTCCCAATATAAAGGAAAATTAATCACCCAAAAAAATGATTGCATCCGTTCATTTAACTCTTATTCTCTCAAACAATGAATCACTGTACTCCCTGCAGATGCTTGGTTTGCTGCACGGTTGCTACCAAAGTTTCTCCGATTGGACTCCCTTGCTATTCTACTACCAAACTGCATCAAAATGCAAAACTGTTAGCACCACTAAGCAGCAAGGAGCATGATTTAATTCTATAAGATTGAAGGCATTCACCCTAGTGCTCTGAAAACTGAGGTTGTCAACTCTAAATTCAGAGATCACAACAAAGAGATAAAAGCTAAGTTGAAATATGAATGCAGCAAAAAATATCCAAAAATTCAAATTAACAAATTGTTGTAAAAATTTGTTTTGCATGAACAATTGAGTTTGATCAGAACTGGTTGTTTATAGAATTAAATCCACATTGTTGATTCTCAGGAAAAACAATCCTTTTAAACACAACGGACTCTGGGTTTATATTTTCTCAACAATAAGGTAGGCAATATCCATGATTTTCTTCTATTAAAACTTGAATTGAAATGAATCACTATATAATTTGTCATCTTTTTTGGTATTTTCTGAGTGGAAAAATTGGAGCTGTTGACTCGTAAGGCCCATTTTTGGGGCAGGTCCTATTTTGCAGTTCTGAAACTTTTGAAGCCCATTTGTGGAAGTGAAAAACTGTTTTGGGGGTCAAAACTTTATGAACATAGTTCACAGCCCTCCAATGCTGTTCCACGTGTTGCCAGTTTTCCAACAACTCACAAATAGCCTCAATTTGAGTCCATTTGGCCAAGTTATGCTCTCAAAAGTTGACCTATGCTTTTGACCACCATGGTACCAAGTGGATGCCATGTTACCTTCCCTTCCTCCCACATGTTGAGCTAGTTATGTGTGGACTTTCAAGAAGATTCTAGAAGGTGTAAAACCCTAACCCTGATCAGTACATGTGGCACACAAAAACCCTAATCATGCCCCTAGATGACTATAAGGAAATGTTAAATATTGGACTGCTAGGAAAGGAAGGGGTTCCATTCTTGTTGTATTGATTTATTGCTCCATAGTTGAAAAAAGCAGAGTGGTATATTGTGAGTAGAATAGACGAAGCATAAGACCATGTAGCAGGCATAGAGGCCATGTTACCCACCAAAATGGGTAACCGCATAGGAGAAAAAATTTCTCCTACATTTGACAGCCAGCCAGACAGCCAGCCAGTCAACCAACAGCCCCTGACAGTGCCATCTGACGATGATATGCCATGCGCCTCCGCTATTTGCATCAGCCATGTGCCCCTCACCATCATGCATTTACACTTGGATGAAGGTGGGCTTCTATTCAAAAGGTACTTTGATCATTTTGCTATCGGGTGCTTACTCTTGTTTGTTTTGGGCATTTAGTACATATAAAGGGTTGATTTGGAAGATTGAACAATCTTGACTTTAAATTTGTTCTCTCACCTTACTAGGGGGGTTAATTTTTAGCCCTAATCTAGTGGGATCTCCTTTAATGGCCTTTGGTCCGAGAAATCAAAATCATGGAAGAGCAGGTACCAAAGGAAGGAAGGGTAGATGTTACAATTGTAACAAGTTTGGTCACTATGCTAGAGACTGCCCTAATAAAAGGGACTCTCCCCGAGATGATGACAACAACAACTTCAGGAGGAATGGAAATCAAAGGAACAACAGGTTCAAAGGAAAGAGGAAGGCTCCCTCTGATCGAAATGGAAATCAAAATGGTCAACCTTTCAAGAGGTCAAGGAACTCCAACTATGATGAATCTAATGTTGTTGATAACACGAGAAATGAATATATTCTTATATCTGCCCTCTATGTTGTATCTCCTCCCGACACCCTGGATAACTAGTTGATTGATATTGGTGCCTCAAGGCACTTCACTGGATATAAAGAGGCCCTCTCTAATTTGATTGAAAAGGATACAAATTTGGAAATTATCCTTGGAGACAGTGCCACCTATCTCGTGAAAGGGACAGGGACTGTGACCATTCATCAAAATCAAGGTCGAGTTCTGTGTTTGCAAGAAGTGTTATATGTACCTGACTTGAAGAAGAATCTAGTGTTTATCTCGTCAATGGAAGACAAAGGATTCAAGGTGGCATTCATCGATGGAAAGGTACGCATTTGGAAGAGGAACTTCAAAGAAGCATTCACTCTTGGTTTTAGGGTTGATACACTCTATCAGGTTGGAGGAAGTCTGTTGGGAGCCATAACATGTAACACAACTCTTCAATCCGAGCTATGGCACAGGAGGTTTGCACACCTTCATTATAAAGCCCTTCTTGAAGCAAGGAAGGTGGTCACAGGTATGCTCGATTTCAAAGATAATCATCAAGGTGTATTCAAGGTTGTGCCGAAGGAAAGCATACAAGGAGACCATTCCCCTCAAGTCTCACCAAGACTTCTGATATTCTACAACTGATTCATCTAATCTATTTGGTATGTTGCCCGTAACATCCTTGGGAGGATGCTTATATTATGTCACTTTATAGATGACTTCTCCCGCAAGACTTAGATATACTTCTTGAAGAAAAAGGACGAAGTATTCAAATGGTTCTGCAACTTCAAGGCCTTGGTTGAAAATCAAACAGGGAAGAAGATCAAAATCTTGAGGACCGATAATGGAACCGAATATGAGTCAAATGACTATTACAGTGAAGCTAGCTTTAAGAGGGAGACAACTACTGCGTATACTCCAAAACAAAATGGTGTTGCCGAGAGGAAGAATAGAACCATTTTGGAAGTTGTCGGTGCCATGCTTTATGACCAAGGTCTTCCGAAGTTCCTATGGAGAGAAGCTGCCAACATCCTTGTGTATGTTCAAAACAGATGCCCACATTCTGCATTGGACTCCAAAACTCCCGAAGAAGTCTTCTCTGGTAAGAAGCCTAATGTTTCTCATTTTAGAGTTTTTGGAAGTCCTGTATATTTTCATGTGCCGAAAGAAAAGACAAGCAAATTGGATGCTTCTGGAAAGAAGGTAACGTTTGTGGGCTACTGTGAAACCTCGAAGGCATATAGAATCTCTGTGTCTAGTCAAAGATAAGTGGAGATATGTCATGATGTCACCTTCGACGAAGATGTTGCGCTCCGAAAGGTTAGAGATCTTCCTATCTCGAAGGAAGACAAAGAAGAACAAGCAGGAAAGTAGGAAGAACCGAGGACAAATACATTGCAGCAAGTATGGCCTGTTGTGAAGTTGTTTGGTTGAGAAAGCTCTTCAGTGAGTTGTTTGGGCATGTGTTGGATACCACCGCGATCCTTTACGACAACCAAAATGGGATTCAATTTTCAGAGAATCTCGTGTTCCACGACTATTCCAACCATATTGATATTCGGTACCACTTTGTTCGAGACATGGTACAGCGAGGCACCGTAAGGCTACATCACATTGGGATTGATGAGCAAGTCGCAACTATTCTCATGAAGCCCCTAGGGAAGGTCAAATTCTTAACCTTTCGTGAGTAGCTTGGAATCATGGACAACCCGTATTATGAGGGTCCCGCTTGAGTTGGACTTTGAGCTCTGGGAGCTCCAAGGGGCTTGGGAATAGCTTCTTGGAGCTATAAGCAACCACAAGGCTAGGATCGCCTTACCTTGTAGTTTTTCTATTTCCCCACCGTTATGATATTGAACTGGCTTGCCCTCTCTTGATCTATGCCCACATACAACCTACCCATGTAGTCCGAGACTCATGGGAAGTACCTCATCTGGCCAATGAGTTGGGAAATGAGGATAAAGACCATAGCATTACTGATGGATGCATCGTGTATTGTTGTACTCTCTACGTCTAGGATGGGTTGTGTCCAAAAACTTGAACTGGGATCAAGTCTGATTGAGGTTTTTACCTCGGGTCAGTGGACAGTGGCAAGGTCTTTGTGACTCACTCTCGATCATATCTTCTTCATTATTTCTTCTACAACAGAGCACAGTAGGCAAAGTACAGAGACAACAAGATGACACAGGATGACAGGATGATATATGATAGTACATGATGGTACTAGATGACAGGATAGCACAAGTTGAGAGATGGATGGACAAGTGGAGTTCTCCCTAGTTGAGAGGGAGTGTTAAATTTGGAAACTAGGGCCAAACTCCATGTTGCACTGCTCATATGATGGAGATGATATTTTTGTTGGATTCCTCTTTCGGAGAGGTGCAAGATTGATCTAAAGATCACCTTGTTTGGATGAGTAGAAGTTGGATTTTGAATTTATTTTCCACACATGCAATTTGTCAAGGTCGGCAAAAATTGTAATGTAGGTTCACAAGCCCCAAAAGATGTGTCACACACCCTCGTTGATGGATATAAAAAAGAGAGACTCAAACCTCATTTGGATATCAACTCACCTCATACATTCTCTCTACATTTGATTGGTTCATACAACCTTAGGAGGCATTCTCTCTCCACTGCACGTGTGAAAGGGTTGTTGAAGTTTTCAGACTGTTCAAGGGTTTTCTGTGCAGCGTTGACCAGTGTTGACTTTGGGTCAGCCTTGACATTTTTACTTCGATATTTGGGACAGATTCCGAGTTTGATAGGCTGCAGCTAAAGGCACAGAGATCGAGAAAAAAACAGTTTCACTGTTGCGTTGACCGTAGATTTGACCGAAGTTTGACTGTCACGTTGACCGAGTTTCACTCATGTATTGGAGACTGTTTTGGGCTGACTTTGACTGTTTGAAGAGGCCAAGTTTGACTAGCTTTGACCAAGCTCCATTGGGAGACTTTTTGCTGGTTTGACCAGCATTAACTTTGCTGGCTAGGGCATCCTGTTGACTGCTGAAAATTGTGCTCTCTCTCTACTGAATTTGAATAATAATAAGAAGATTTGATCAAAGGGTTTTCCACGCATTGGGGTTTTTCCCTGGCATCCGCCAAATTATTGTGTCCTCTTGTTTTGGCTTGTCTTGTGGTTATTTATTTATGTTCTATCAGCGTTTACTGTCAATGTTAATGTGATTGCATAACAGGAAATTGGATTGGGCTAACAAGAAAGATTGAAGTAAATTTCTCTAAGCATAGAATCTACCATGGTTAACTAAAATTAACACATAATGACATATGTAATCATGATTTTATGTATTTGATGTAAAAAGAAAAAAAAAATTATTATTGTCATTCTTGAGGCATGGGTCAAGCTTAAATAATTAAATTTATAGGTCAAGCACCCATTGAGTGCTTCTAGGGCTTGTCTTTGAGTCAACAAGTCATAAGAGTCATTCTCACATATGGAAGACCCTTTTGGGTATGTTGCATATTGTAAAGAAAATTGTTTTTGAGTCATAAAAGACCCTCCAGGACAAATCAAACATGATACAACAAGTTGGCCTTCAAGGGAGATCAAGTCGGCTCTTAAAGTGACAAGTTGGTTTATTGGAAGGATTGTTTGACCACCTTAGAATCCCATATATAAGGCAGACCTTGACCTCATTTGGAGGAGGGATATCAAGCAAAAGAATTTCGATAAAAAGCACAAGAAGCCACATGATAGCCAGCGAGGAAGAGGAGAGACAAAAGGAAGGAAGAACAAAGGTTTAGAAGTTTGTTTTGGAACAACATCTCTCACACGTGTGACTGCCACTACGGTTTTATGAAGTGCAGAATTGCAGACCTCAAAAAGAGTTGATATTAGCATTAAAAGGATAATAAGACCAAGCCGAATTCACAAGGTGAAAGATTTAAAGAAAGCGAAGGAAAGAAGTCTCGTAAATGTGCCCTAAACTTCCCACACGTGTGAGGTTGCAGAAACTGAAGGAGGAAGAGAATTACAGGTCGAAATTGCAGTCAAGTAGCAGGTCTGAAAATCTTGATCAAAGGAGAATTTGAAGCTACTATAAGGCAAGTTTGACTTGGGTTGACCTTGTGAAAAGGAAGTGCTTCAAGGAGAAGTTTGACTTTGTCTTGGAGGGGTCTTTGTCAAGGGTCATAGCTCTTGGAATTCGTCATTTGAAGTTCTATAAGAAGAGAAGAGTTCTTGTGGGATTTCCTCTCAAAATGAAAGGTTTTGGCCCTGGCTGATAGCCTATATCTTGTGTCCTCTTGTCTCGTTGTTCTTTATTGTTTGGTAGATGTTTGATGATAAGAACACTAATTATAATCAAGTGAAAGAAGCTAATCAAGTTAAGTAAAAACACATCACAAGGAGTTATCAAAGTAAGAGAAATCACCTAATCTAGTTGTCCCTAGATTTCTCAACATGGAATCAGAGCTAAGGTGACAAGACAAGGATAGGAAGCTTGAAGAAGGATCATCAAAAGGAATATCAAGAAAGTCAAGACATCAAAGAAGACATCAAATCATCGAGAAGGACTAGTCTTCACATCATCTTGAAGAAAGGATCTAAGGAGCATCAAAGAGGACTATCCATCTCATCTCAAGGATCATACCATCTAGAAGCAACATCAACAAGAAGACCTTTAGAAGAAGATGTATTGTCATCTTCAAGGAAGCAAACATCATCAATCATCATCAAAATCAAGAAAGGGATCAAGATGAAGATATCTTCACTTGACAAGTAAGTACCTTTATATTTATGTTTGACTCTACTATCAAAATGACTTCATTTTGCAAGGAAAGCAACAAACTACTTGGGTCATCAAATTTCCTTGCATGGAAGAAGAAGATAGATTTGATCCTCATAGAGAATGAAGTTATTGGACATATTAAGGGTTCAATCGCCAAACCATCACAAGAAGAAGCTCAAGCTCTATTGAAATATATGAAAAGGGAAATAAGGACTCAAAGAATCCTCATAGAATCAATCAAGGATTCCCTCATCACTTGTGTGCAAAAGTTGGAAAAATCAAAAGAAATCTATGATAAGTTGGTAGAATTGTTCTCCGTAAGCACTACAGGGGGAGAAATATATTTGAGAACTGAGCTATATAAGATGAAGGTATTAAAGGAAGAGGGGATAGCCTCATACCCTATGAGGGTGTCACAAATAAGAGACCAACTACAAGAGTTAGCGGAAATAATGTCTGACAAAGAAATGACCACCGTTGTGCTCAATGCACTAGTTGATGACCGATGTAACTTTGTATCAAGCATCTATGGAAAGAAGGAAGCTACTCCATTCAGTGAACTTTGGTCATTATTTATGATTGAAGAAACTAGGATGAAGACAAAGAGCGATGTTGGATCAAATGAACAAGTTCAAGCATATGTTGCCATGGTCAAGAGAAAAGGAAAGTTTGGAAAGTTTGATCCTCAGAAAAAGAAGAAGATTGATATGCCAAAGATCCAACGCTATGAATGTCAGGAATATGGGCATTTCAAAAGAGATTGTCCTAAAGGGAAACAAGAAAAGGAAAGAAAGGGATGAAGCCCATGCCACCGAAGAAGTGGAAGAACCTAAAAAGAAGAAATCAAAGGAGGAGGAAGTGAAAGATCTCTACAATGACTAAGATAATCTCCTTCACTTAGTTCTTTTCAGTTTTGTAAAAGATAGCTATCATGGTAGGAAGCATCACAAGAATGATAGGATGCATTAGAGCTGAAATAGAGATGACATCATCATGAAAGCATGGAAGTATAGCTGAAGTAGATAGTTTACATGCTTGTAGTCGATCGAAAGAAGGTAGTTCATGGCACCTCCATTGGAAGCATATAAGGACAACTGAAGTAGCAATCTATATGATTGGAGAATGTCATCTAGCATAATAGAAGATAAAGAAACCATCATACATCATCATCATCAGGAAGGAGCATTTGCAGGATGAGGATAATCAAAATCCTCCACTGGAAACTTCATTAGAAGGTTCACCTCTACTTGGAAGAAGCAAGTGTCTCACTGATAGTCTATGGTCCACTTTGTGTAGAATCCATTGGTAAGGTATGATGATGGAGATGTGCAACATGTCAAGTTGGTTGAAGTAATTTAATCTTCAAAAGAAAGAAAGTTGTCAAAGGAAGTCTACATGACCACATGAAGGAAGAGGTATGTATATATTTGGAAATAGATAGATAAAGTCATGCCATCATGTGGTTGCATTTAGAATGAGTGAATGCTTTATCTCATAAGCATGATCGTAGAAGAAGGATCTCTTCATTTAGGAAGATGCATGAAGGCATGAAGACAATATGCCTTGAACTCGTACAAATATTGATAAGATGAAATCAACATAATATGATCTCATATGGAATATGAGGTGGTTGACAATGATGAAGGAACTGTGTATAGAAATTCCTGGGGAAGCAATATGTAGAGTTCGTGAAAGATACAAGTTACAACTATAGTCATGTAAGATAAGATAAGTGATCAACATCTGATAATTAGAAGAATTAGTTGTGACATATCCATGGAAGAAGAAGGTATGAAGACCTTGATAGGTATGTTGGAAAAGGAAAAACCTTGGTAATATATGTCTTGGAGATGGATCCATACATGTGAAGGATGTTGATTTTACGAGACGTTGATGTCATGACGAAAGGCCATCTTAAATTTTAGTTTTTGTAGCATTAGAGGTGTTCTAGTCTCGAAACATTGTGGAGAGGCTAAAACACAAGAGTTCTCCATAACCTAGAAATCTTTTTTGGAAATTCCACCTAGAAGTGTCTCAATTAGATTATTAGCCTATTTTTAAATATTTCCTAAGTCTAAACTTAGGAAAAGGGGTTAATTAATCAGTATTAATTGAGAAAGGTGTGAATCATCCAGAAGCTCACACGGATCGATCCAAAAATAGTATCAGTCATCAATTATGTTTTAATCTTGGTCGTTGGAGTCCAAAATGGAGATTATAAGAGGAGGTCGATGGATAGATGGAGAACACACACTTGAGATCAGTTTCCTTGGAGATCTCGATTTTCCAAAGAGCAACAACAATTGCCAGAAGAGTTCGAGCCAGTGAAGGAAGCAGACAACGAGGGGCAAGGACAGTGAGGCTGGAGGAAGATTTTTCAGATTCGGTGAGTACCTTGCAGAGAGGCCGAGATTTTCTCCAGGAGGCTGCGCCGAGGCCTGAGGCAACGCAGAAGCCTCAAAAGGGCAATTTGATTTTGTTGGATGAGAAGACGTTTTCAATTCCAGAAGTTGGGAAGAGTTTCCAGAGGGCTGGAGAAGCATTTTCCCAATCAGCAATAAGCAGGACAGTTAGATTGGCAGTCGATTCAGGCAACATGTGTGGCACGCAGTGTCAGAGTGATGCAGAGCCTGCGCAGGCCAAGTTGGACGGCTAAATTTTCAAAGGTAGTCAATTGCTGGGATTGCTCGGAGTGTGGTAATATCCCTCAGATAATTTTTGCTAGTATTTCTCTGTAGGATTACCAGTTTTCGGCATCCAGATTGTACTTCGATTATTTCACAGTTGCATAATAAGATAAAACGTTTAGTTGCTGCACCGGTTTAACCAAGTTGGGTTTTTCCGGTGACTTCAGTCCAAAAATGAGTGTGTCAATTTTTATGTGTGTGCTAGCATATTTCTCAGTTTCTACTGCTACTATTTTCTGCAATATTTTTGTGAAAATTGTAGTGTGATTATTTCGCAGTTGTTGTAGCAATAAACTACTAATTTAATTAACAGTTAGAAGAAATAATTCGAGTTGTTGCAATAGGATTTCAGTGGTGAAATTTTCACATGGTATTAGAGCCAGGTTTTGATCAAGCAGGAAGCTTAGAAGTGAAAGACAGAAATCGTCCAAATTCAGAGGGAGTCTAGCAACACGATTTCCAGATTTGCGCAAAGGTTGGCTTAGCAGATTGAATTGTTGGGAAAAGGGTTCGATTTTTCTAGTGCAGGTGGTATGAAAAATTCACAGAGTCCAAGAGAAGTTCCAGCATGCGGTAGCGAAGTCGGAAAGCAGCTCCGGTAAAGCAAATCAGATTTTCGTTGAGTAGATTACTTTCTTGGGCGCAAAAGAGTTTTGCAGCAGCAGAATCAGTGCCAGGTGGAATAGAAAGGTACAAACTGAGGGAAATTTCTCTCAGGGGGTTTTGATTTCTAGAAATCTGATTTTCTTGTTGCAAATTGGCAGGAGTTGTGGGAAAATTTTCTCACTCCAAAAGGGAGTGCAAATAGCAGATTCAACATTCGAACAGAGGGAAAGAGGGATATTTTTTACCAGATTCAAAGATGGCCACAACTGGGCTTAGAGATTAGGATAGGTTGGAGGGAGCCTCCAACTTTGTCATCTGGAAGGCTAGGATGTCGTTCCTTCTGGATGAACATGGCCTGAAAGCCTATGTAGACAATGTGGTAGCAGTTCCTCAAGATGCAGATCAACGGAAGGAGTATAGGAAGGAAATGGCAAAAGCAAAGCGGTTGATCCTGGATGGATTCCGAGACCATGTAGTCTCACATGTGGCAGAAAAAGGAACAACCAAGGAGATGTGGGATGCTCTCGTCCAGCTATAACAAAACACTTCCGAGCAGTGGAAGATGCTCTTGCAAGAGAAGTTGAGAAGCATTAGGATGATGAAGGGTGAAGATCAGCGAAAGGGTCAAGAAAGAATGTCCTATAACCAACGAAGTGAAGCAAAGGGAGAGCGAGGTCTGTAATATTAGTTGGATCCGTTTTTTGGGTCTATTTTGGGACACACGTGCAAAAGAGGAGACCTTTTGCTGCAGAAAGTGCCGAGAGGAATTACAGACCTCTTAGGTAGCCAAGTTGGAAGAAGAACAAATCTAAGAGGAAGTCAAGGCAAGCTAGAAGGAGTCCCTATACAAAGAAGGCATAATTCTAGGAGGCTGAAACTAACAAAGGTCTGAAGCAGAAGGAACTTGAAGTTGAAGGCTTATTGAGAAGAAGGAAGGAGCAGAAGTTTGACTAGTGTTGACTTGGCCCTTGGGCTCGGAAGAGAAGCAGTGAAAGGGAATTT
The DNA here is from genome assembly GCA_034641835.2 of Pinus albicaulis. Lineage (NCBI taxonomy): Eukaryota > Viridiplantae > Streptophyta > Pinopsida > Pinales > Pinaceae > Pinus > Pinus albicaulis. Next base: position 566,552,173 of record CM076582.1, read on the forward strand.
GTGTCTTGGTCTTGGAGACGAAAGTATGTCAAGGGTCTTGGTCTTAGTATTCGTCAATTGAAGTCTCTATAAGAAGAAAAAATTCTTCGGGTTTTTTTCTCAAGTGGTAGAGGTTTTTGCCCTGGTTGATAGCCTATATTTTGTTTCTGTTGTCTCTTTATCGTTTATCTATTGGTAGCTCTTTGATGAAGAAGAACACTAATAATCTAAGAAAGAGAAGATCCTAATTTAAGAAACTAAAAAGCATTCACAAGCAATTATCATAAGAAGAGAAATCACCTACTACTTGATGGCCTAGATTTCTCAACAAGCACCTCAACCAACAGAGCTTGTACGTTTGGAACTGAACAGTGTCTCAGAGGAGTGATAGGTGTTTGTCCAAAGTATCCTGGACAAAGACACATTTCCTAGATGGCACAAGATGTGGTCCGGCTTACAACAGGAGGAGTTGAGGCATGCTCTATTGAAGAGTACCATCAGCGAGACCAACAACAAGGGCGTGAAGGGCGAAGAGGAGAATGTGACCCTAGCATCAAAGGGTCCCTTCCAAGGACAGGGGGAGAAGAAGAAGAAAAACGACCTATCTAAGGTCAAGTGCTTCATGTGTGGCGAGCTTGGCCACTATAGTACACAGTGTCCTCTCAAGAAGAAGGACAAGCAAGAGAAGCAGGATCAGACGGCAACATCCGTAGAGATAGATAGATTGTCCTCCAAGTTAGAGGAAGATTTTTCCATGTTTGTAGCTATACCTCCAGGAGAGAGGTGGGGCGATATGGAGCTATAGTCCCAAACTTGCAGAGGATGGGTAGGGTCCATTGAGGTATCCTCCTCATGGATCATTACCTTGCTACGAGGGGGCATAGTATTTAGTAGCAGGATGGATCAGTGTCAGTGATGCAGTCAGATTCTCGAATGACAGTTGCAGCCTAGTAGCAGTCAGGTGTTGAGGAGCGCAGTGTAGTGTTGGAAATAGTGCAGAGTCAGGAGCAACTCAGATTCTTCAGTAGACAATGCAGTAGCTAGTCGTAGTTAGAACTAAGGAGACAAATACAGTAGACACAGTTGATTCAATATTTAGAATGCTTCTAGTTGCAATGGTTGCAGTTGCAGAAGCAACAGATCAGAGGGAGTTGCAATGCAGATGCAGAGTTGGCAGTAGTATAGCAGTGCCAACAACAGCACGAATGCAGCATCAGAGTTCCGCAGTGCTTGGTGGGCAGTGGCAAGAAGTCACAGTGACCAGATATCAGCAACGTGATACAAGGTGATACAGACACAGGGTGTTGTGACAATGGTGCAACACCAAAACACCTTCCTTGCTAGGGAGTGTTATTTTTTGTAGCATCGGAGGTGTTCTAGTCTCGAAACTTTGTGGAGAGGCTAAAACACAGGAGTTCTCTATAACCAAAAATCGTTTCTGTAAATTCCACCTAGAAGTGTCTCAATTAGATTATTAGCCTATTTTTAAATATTTCCTAAGTCTAAACTTAGAAAAAGGGTTTAATTAATCAGTATTAATTGAGAAAGGTGTGAATCATCTAGAAACTCACACGGATCAATCCAGAAATAATCTCAATCATCGATTATGTTTTAATCTTGGTCATTGGAGTCCCAACTAGAGATTATAAGAGGAGGTTGATGGGTAGATGGAGAACACAAACTTGAGATCAATTTCCTTGGAGAGCTTGATTTTCCAAAGAGAAACAACAGTTTCCAGAAGAGTTTGAGCCAGGGAAGGAAGCAGAGACAAACATGGGCATGGACAGTGAGGCAGCAGGAAGATTTTCCAAATCTAGTGAGTACTTTGCAAAGAGGCCGAGATTTTCTCCAGGAGGTACACCCATCCGAAATCACAAAGATGTATCCGAATTTCACTCTGCCTCTGTCCATCCGAAATTACAGAGACATCTAAATGTCCTAACTGTAGCTACCACCCAAATTCAGAGATCCGAACCATTTTTTGATTGTACTAAAAATCTGAACTTGTTATTGTTTTGTTCATCTAAAAATCTTAGAGGTATATACAAATTTCTGACTGTGGAAATGCGAAGTGTTTTCACGCCTATTTATAGTGGTTGGTCCTCCACAAAGAAGTCGACCTGTGTATCTGAAGGGTTGTGTCCCCATAATTGTGAGTCGACATGAGTTATGGTTCATCTTGAGGCCGACATAGGAAGAGAAGGACTACTGCTTGTCGTTGGAGGGCTTCTAGGCAATTTTATAGACTTATATACATGACATGAACTCTATGAAAATTCCTAAAGGCTCACAATGGGAGCTATCTAAAATAAAATCCCTTGCTCATGAAACCCATGAAGCAAGTCTTACAATAATAATTTTTTTTTCCTTCTTTACAACATTTACAAAAGACACAATTACATGTCATTATGAAGACCGAACCTAGTTACACTCTTCAACATATGTGCCATGAGACACAATGATAATGGTGTTTGTCAGTCATTGGTCTCGCCAGCATTTTGCTCTGATCTTGTGGAGAGATAGAGTTGTTAGTCAAGGCCTTGCTATGTGACAATGTTGGTTGGTATGATGAGATGCTCTAAGATGTCTTACCAATCCGTCTCTTCTTATGAGAATTCCTCAGATTGAAAACGTCCAAATACCTTGTATGGATTATGAATACCTCCCTCGTTAAGAGGGAGTGTTGAAATATGTAACTAGGTTCGGTCTTCATAATGATACATGTAATCATGATTTTATGTATTTAATGTAAAGAGAAAAATAAATTTATTATTTTGTTCTTGAGGCAAGGGTTTCATGCTCAAGAGAAATTTATTTTTAGGTCAAGCACCCATTGCGTGCTTCTAGGTTAATTAAGTCATTTTCATGTATTGAAGACCCTGTTAGGCATGTTACATATTGTAAAGAAAATTTATTTGAGTAAAACTAGTCAAAGACCCTCCAAGACCTCGTCATGGTGCAAGCAACAACTCACTCAAGGAGGCATCGATCCAGCAACAAGAAGTTCAATCAAGAGTAAAAAGAAGACCTAATAAGGAGCGAAGGAAAGGGGATTTAAAAGAGAAAGAAAATTGAAAGTATTTCTGATCTGTTTTGGCCCTTGCGCTATATTCCTCCACACGTGCAAAGTTTAAGGCATCACCTTGCTGCAGTAGAGAACGAGTTGCAGGATCTGAGACTTCAGTGAAAAGAGACCTAATTTACAAGCCAAATTGACAAAGAAGGGAAGGCAAGTCAAACGAAGGAGAAGAGAGGCAAATTTGTCTATATTCTAGCCACGTGTGAAATAGGGTTTCTGCAGAAGAGGCCAAAATTGCAGACCTGCAATAGCAAGTGGAAATTCTGAGGAAGAGCCGAGATCTGAAGTTGTGAAGCAAGTTTGACCAGCATTGACTTGGAGGAAAAGGAGCTCATCGAGGAGAAGTTTTGACTTGGTCTTGGAGGGGCCTTGGTCAAGGGTTATAGGTCTTGGAATTCGTCAATTGAAGATTCTATACAAAGAGAAGAATTCTTGTGGGTTTTCCTCTCAAGAGGAAAGGTTTCAGCGCTGCCTGATCGCCTACAACTTGTGTTCTCTTGTCTCATTGTTCTTTATGATTTGGTAGCTGTTTGATGATAAGAATATTAAATATAGTCAAGAGAAAGAAGAAGCTAATTAAGATAAGTAAAAATATATCACAAGCAGTTATCAAAGTAAGAAAAATCACCTAATTTAGCTTCTCTAGATTTATAAACATGTGAAAATAATCAACCTAGTGAATGTGCTAACTAGGGTTAAGGTCTATTATTTTATTGATATACTACAAGGCAACACCATAAGAAAAATCTCAGTCACCATGGAGATAGTTTATCCATTGTCAGCAAGGAATTACAGTATGATAATTTTTTGGCCAGACAGCAACCTGGAAAATTTTATTGCATTTTGCATGCAGGAATGTTTGAATGGATCGTTAGATACAAAGTGTATACAAAATTATGAAAACAGAGCCATGCTCTCTCAAAATTTGCAAAGAGTAATTATATGTGGAGGGCATTATGTTTATACCAGATTATCTTTCCTATTTAGCAGTAGCCACTGACATCAAGATCAGATTAATCATCATATACATAGATTCTGGGTTGTTTACAATAATAGTTTTCTTCTAAGTATTTTTCCATGAGAATGAAGTTATGACCATCCACAGTGGAGTACAATTGACAAATACAGTAAAACTTGTACTGAATTAATTTTGAGGTCTTAAACAGATTTGTAAAATGTTATCTTCAAAATTTAAATAGTCCAATAGGTCAAGACTCAAATATCTTTTTTAATTTTTGAAATAAACTTCTAGTCAAATATTTGTCTGATCCATCTATTTGTATAATCATTGTCATTAACTTAAGCATAGGTGATGCCAAAAACAAAAATAAAATAAAAGTATCCAGATAAAATGTCTATTTTCATGGGGAATACAGATACAATTCAGTCACCTGTATAGCTCGTTTTGGAATAATAGATGCTCCATCTAATCCCAATAACCGTGCAACCTACACAGAAAAACCAGCAAAAACTATGCTTGAATTCCAAGTAAAAGGAAATCAAACCATAATGAATAAAAAATCATGTAATATCATGAAAAGAGTTACAGAGAAGTATTATGTAGACTGCGGGACTGCAAACTATCTGACTGTTTTGCTAATTTACCACATCAATAGTTTCTTCCTCAATTATCTTTATTGTAAAAGAAAGGTAAACCATATTGAATTACAAAATCATTTCACATCATCACAACAGCTACAGAAAACTATTACATAGACTGCATGTATGCCAATTATCTTGATTGTTTTGCTCATTAACCATATCGATAGCATAGTTTTAAAAACTGGAACTGGGCATCGAACTGTTCACCTATCTAACCATGATTCGAACCGGAACTGGATCACACCAGATTCAATAAACTGGAATTGAAAAAAACACATAAAATAATTATTTTTTAATGAAAAAAATTATTTTAGGATTACAAACCATGATTCCAAACCATTTGAGACAAAATATGGAAATTCTTCTCATCTAGATACCATGTAAGGGTGCATACATCAAAATGGCACGGAGTGCAATACATATCAATGTTATCATCAACAAAATATATAACCAACGAGGCTCTAAATGGCTTCTAGAGTCCAAAAACAATGCTAAAACTCAAGCTACTAGGCCACTAGCCTACTACAAATCATTGATCAACATGATTACTCATCAAATTCATCACGACTACTAGACTTGGGATCATCAGTAGGAGCTACATTGTAATATCCCCAAAGGGAAATAACCAGTAATAAACAGAAAATTGCCAGACAGATATAGAAATATAATACTGAACCAGATCACTGAATCATAACACATGGAATACCAGAAACTGAGCCATTTTATTGATCAGAAAATACATAGAGAGGAGTACAATAAATCGAGCAAGTGCACCTGTCCTTGCCCACAGGCAAGTGGAGACCTCTCAACGGACAAATGGGCGCAACAAGAGGACGGCGTCTGGGCCCCGCTCACATAAATACGAAGATGAATTCGCATTTGGGCTGAGGTACAGCAGAGCGCAAACCCTCCACGATAGAAAACGCGTACGCTGGTGACGGCCACCGAGCCCTCCGGACAATAGATCGACCCAGAGAGCTGAAAAGCATTGAGCACGCACTCTCCCAAGTGCTCTCGGATCGAGGCGTCCTACCAAGTGGATGCCCGGAGATTTAGTTCTCGGATGGGATACGAGAAGAGTCAGCTCGAATCTGCGTCTTCCTTCTCTCCTAATGTCGTCCTCCACTATCGGATACGCACAAACCTTCGGATCTATCTCTTGCGGATCTGACAATATCTCTTCGGATCTACAGCCTCTAGGGCTGGATCTGGTGTTAACCCTGCAGATCTGGACTAGATCTGCCAATATTTCTTCAGATATGCAACTCTCCAAGCTGGATCTAGTGCTAAACCCCCAGATCTGCAACATACAAGACTAGATCTGCAACATACAAGACTAGATCTGCAAGATCTATCCTTCCCAAAGCTGGATCTAACAATAAGCCTTCGGATCTGCAACCCTTACCTTCAGAAATGGACAGCGTCCTCACTCTAGGGCTAGACAGCGTCCTTCTGCCTCCCTAAACAGCGTTTTCTCTGCCAAACCAGAACTGCGTCCTCCTTGGACAGCGTCCTTCCTCTCCTGAAAGGATCAGCGTCCTCTTTCCAGATGAGACAGCGTCCTTCTCCTTCAAGAATCGGCGTCCTTCCTTCTCTTGCTCTGCGCAGCCACAAGAGGGCTTTCTCCTCCTCAGATATGCTTCAGAAACTGCTGCTGCTCTGCTGCTGGAACTGAAAGATGGAACTCAGAAAAACCTTACTAGGGCGGGCACTCGAAGTCCCCCGAAGCTAAGGGTGAAACCAGAAAACCTTACCAGGGCCGGCACTCGAAGTCCCTCGAGGCTAAGGGTGAGATCTCCGACCGGAGACACTCGTGCACTAAACAGTGCTGCAGACCGACTAAACAACCGGCGTGCTGAAGCAGACAAAGTCTAGCTATCAATAAGAATATCAAATCATGAATGATCAAATGAAGTGAGAGCCTCTCCTTTTATAACATCAAACTCCCTCCAAAACTTAACTCTCCCTGGATCTGCGCAGTTTCCCTTGGGTTAGCCTGATGCCTCCCCCATCACATCCACGTGGACCCCCAAGGCCCCCTCTCTAAGTTACAACGTCAATCTACTAGGAAAAGGAACACTTTATTATAAAGTGAGGTGACTAAAGTGAGGTGACCCCTCTTATTTCTCACTTTATTTATTATTTCTATCTAAAGCGGCAAAATAAAGCAAAAATGCAATATTCCAATTAGCAAGGCTAATTGGGAATATTACAGTCTCCCCCGACAAAACGTTGCTTGTCCTCAAGCAACTGAAGTGAGGGATGCCGTAAGATCTTCTCATCTTCCCAAGTGGCATCCTCATCTGGCAGATTCTTCCATCTCACCAAGAACTCTCTGATCTTCCTGCTCCGCAGCTGTCTCTCCCTGGTGTCGATAATGGCCTCTGGCTGTAATACCAGGTGCCCCTCATCATCTGTTGGGGGTAGCTCCCCGGTGACTGTCACATGCTGGCCCAATGCCTTCTTCAGGCATGATACATGGAAAATGTTATGAATCCGGCTGCCTTGGGGCAGCTCCAACTCATATGCAACCTGTCCGATCCTACGAATCACCTGTATGGTCCATAAAAGCGAGGCTTAAGCTTCTCTGCCCCCTTCTGTTTGAGTGAAGACTGGCGGTATGGCTGTAACCGTAGGTAGACCAAATCCCCTACCTCAAAGTGTCTCTCCACTCGGCCCCTGTCTGCATATAATTTCTGCTGATTTTGTGCGGTGGCTATGTTGTCCTTGAGAGTCCGAAGGATGTCTTGGCTCTCTTGGATCCATAGTTTGGCTCGCGGAGCCCTGCTAACCCCAAACATCACATCCACAAAAGATAAGGGATGATATCCATACAATGCATAAAAAGGTGTCATACCGATAGACATATGATGGGTTGTGTTGTAGCAGTACTCGCCCAGATGTAGCCATTTCAGCCACGCTCGCTGCTGCCCACTGACGTAGTTACGCAAGTAACCCTCCAGCCACTTGTTAACTATCTCTGTCTGCCCGTCCGTCTGGGGATGATAGCTGGTGCTCGGTGTCAACTCAGTCCCTACTAGTCGAAAGAGCTCCTGCCAAAATCCACCCATAAAGCGGTTGTCCCTGTCACTAACAATGGTCTTGGGTAGACCATGCAATCTGAAAACCTCCCGGAAAAACAACTCTGCCACCTGTGCTGCTGTGTAGTGTGCCGAAATGGCGAAGAAGTGAGCATACTTCGTTAGCCGGTCAACTACCACGAAGATGCAGTCCTTGCCTTGCACTGTGGGCAAACCCGTGATGAAGTCCATCGAAACACTCTCCCACTTCCCCTCTGGAATGGGAAGCGGCTGCAACAATCCTGCGGGATGGCTCATCTCTCCTTTGTTCCGCTGGCAAACCTCACACTCCCGAACATGCTGGAGTACGTCCTCCTTGAGGCCCTTCCATGCAAATCTCTCTCGGATGGCCCTGTACATCTTGGTGAACCCCTGATGGCCCGCCAATGGTGAATCATGAGAGGCATGGAGTATTTTCTCCTTAAGCTGAGATCCCTCAGTCAAGAAGATCCGATCCCTGTAATAGATGACCTCATCTGCTACCCTGTATCTGCTATCTGCTACCTGTCCATCCAGCACCTCGCATGCAAATCTATCCTTGGAATACTCAACCAGTAGTCGAGCCTTCCAATCAGCGTCCAAGCTCATGAGGGATAATGTGGCTGGTCTACGGGAAAGGGCATCTGCTACCACATTGTTCTTCCCTTTGACATACTCTATGTCGAAATCGTAGGCCTGGATCTTGCTGATCCACTTCTGCTGCCTCTCCTGTAACTGCTTCTGCTCCAGAAAGTACTTCAGGCTGTTATGATCTGTCCTGACTCTGAATCTGCCGCCTACCAAGTACTGCCGGAATTTGGCCAATGCATGCATGATGGCCAACATCTCCTTATCATAGATGGGGTAAAGTCTCTCGTGTGGAAGGAGCTTCCGGCTCTCGAATGTAATCGGATGACCCTCCTGCATCAAAACTGCTCCAATCCCCTCCCCTGATGCATCGCACTCTAGGATAAAGGGCTGAGTAAAATCGGGCAATGCCAGCACCGGACAACTACTCATCACCTCCTTGAGCTTATCAAAAGCTCGCTGGGCGGTATCTGTCCAACTGAATGCCCCCTTCCTCGTCAGCTCTGTGAGGGGTGCAGCAAGTTGTGAGAAGCCCTTGACGAACTTCCTGTAGTAAGTACAGATACCAATGAACCCTCTAAGTTCTGTCACATTCCGCGGCTCTGGCCAGTCCCTGATAGCCCGGATCTTCTCGTCATGGACTCGCACTCCGTCCACTCCTATGATGTGTCCCAAATACAACGTCTCTGTCAATCCAAACTCACACTTGGAGAGTTTGGCAAAGAACTGCTGCTCCTCCAGAATGCGCAAGACCGTCTCAATGTGCTGGAGGTGCTCCTCCCAGGTCCTGCTGTATATGAGAGTATCATCAAAGAAAACTAGCACGAACTTCCTCAGATGATCCCCGAAGATATGGTTCATGCAAGACTGAAAAGTGGCAGTGCATTGGTCGGTCCAAATGGCATAACCGTCCAAATGGCATAACGAGAAACAGTGCCATAATGACACGGCAGTCTTGGGAATGTCTGATTCCCTCATGCGTATCTGATGGTACAGGACCTCAAATCAATCTTTGAGAAGAACCGTGCTCCTCTCAACTCATCCATCAACTCATCGATCCTGGGAATGGGGTACCTGTTCTTCAGGGTCTTTTTATTCAAAGCCCTGTAATCAATGCACATGCGTAATGTGCCGTCCTTCTTCTTCACCAGCACTACTGAAGAGGCGAAAGGACTGGTGTTGGGTCGAATGTGCCCAAGGGCCAGCAGCTCCTGAATGGCCCGTTCTATCTCATCCCGATAGGCTTTGGGATGCCTATACGGTGTGGTGATTACCGCCTGTATCCCCTGCTCTAACTCGATCGTGTGCTCAAACCAAATCGGTGAGTACGTCACGGTGGAATGCTCCAAAACATCCGCATACTGTCGAAGAGTACGTAGATGGGGTGCACACTTCTATGTATCTACTATCTACGAAGTTTTGGCCTCATTTGCCTCTATATCTCCTGCCGAATGTCGCATCCACATCTTTGTGTGCGATGTCTGAGTACGGGAGCGGATTATGTTACGCCCCTCGGAAAATGGCCATGCCTTCTAGGTCATGAAAGAGAGATCATCCCACTCCATTTCCAAAGGCCTTCCAATGTTGTTGTGACCTTCCCTAGAGTGATAAGCCACTGCACTCCCAATATGACATTGGTGTCCGGAATGTCCACCACAAAGAAGTGATCAGTCAAAGTATAGGTGCCCATCGTCACTGATAACCCTGGTACATATCGAGCACAAGCCATGGTCTGATCTCCTGGGACCAAAACAGAAAACCCATCGAAGCTCTCCCCGGTGGGTATGCCTCTCAGGTCGCCATCAGGCATCGATGAAATTGTGGGTGGCCCCACTATCAGCTAAGCACCGACATTTGTCCACTTGCTGTCCCACGTACGGCGCAATGTCGATACTTGGGACTCCCTCGTAACATCTTTTCAGGCTCCCAGTGGGGTGCAAATGATGCTTCTCACATCGGGTGAGGAGCGGTAAAGCACTGTTTGCCTGCGCACTCTCCCCTCTCATCATCCAACTGATCCTCTTCTCCACTGCCCTCGGAGAAGACCTCTATGAAATGTGCCTTCCCTGGTGTGCACTTGTGTCCTGGTGCCCATGGCTCCTGGCAGGTGAAGCACAATCGCTTCCGTCGCAGCGCTCTCCTAGCCTCATCATCATACTGTCCTCGTCCGGGATTCGCCTTGGGAGGCGGAACCTCGTGTCTACACTTAGAGTTTGGAAAGCACAGTATACGGGATAGGTGGCAGTCTAAACCAAGAGCATCTTGTAGGTCCACCCGGGCCCTCATTAGCATCTGAAGGGTGTGGGTTTGTTCGACCGGACTGGGCCTGAAGTGGTTGTGTAACCCCTCTACAAACATCGTGATCAGCCGAGACAGCGATATATCAGGTACCATCATGATACCCTCAAAAGTCTGAGATGTATGCCTCTTACTTTTACATGCGTTTGAGCTTGGTAAAATGAGGAAAGAGGTGATAGGGTCCTTGATCTAGAGCAGCGTTTCACCACCCTCACATTGAACTTCGGCATATGTAATCCCTTTATTAGATGCCCGGTGTTGTGTTGTAACCACGATTCGGGCTCACCTCTAGATGTAATACGGCCATCTTAATGGCCTCCCTCTCTGGCATCTGGTTAAGCTGAAAATAGAGGTCTAGTTTCTCCACCCAAGACCTGGCTGTAGTCTTTGGCGACCCATCAAACATCGGCAAATGAAATTTGCTGGCTGCACGGTTACTATCACGGTGGGAGCCCCGTCCCTTATTTCGATCATGAGGCTTACCGCCACTTCGGACCTGAATATATTGATTGAAAGGGAAGAGCATCCATGAATTCTTGTCCCATGCTTCGCCAATCTGCAAACCAAACTGCATGAAGATCGAGACCCTCATCTCTTCATGCCGTTTGCTCCACTTCCTCTACCGGAAAAGTAGGCATGGGAGGTCGCGTGTCCATGGAATCGGCCTTCTGCGCTGTCACAATGGGAATAGCATCTGGTATGCAACTATACGTTCCCGATCCTTCCCCTACCTGAAAAACCCTAGGGGGTTCCTTCTGCGTCCCCTCTGCAATCTTCTTCATATCCTGCATGAATACGTCCATCTTCTCTGCAAACTTTGCAAACATGGCCTCCATTGGATTCTGTCGTTCTGTCTCTGAATCAGAATCACTTCCCCCAAAGCGAGAATTTGACCACGGATGTATTAGAGTACACTTCTTTCTGAACGTGAGGCAGAACTATGCTACGACCACAGCGTAATATCCCCAAAGGGAAATAACCAGTAATAAACAGAAATTTGCCAAACAGATATAGAATATGCAATGCTGAATCAGATCACTGAATCAAGACACATGTAATACCAGAATCTGAGCCATTTTATTAATCAGAAAATACATAGAGAGGAGTACAAGAAATCAGAATCAGTGCACCTATCCTTGCCCTAGGCAAGTGGAGACCCTCCTCCAGCAGTGAATGGGCACAACAGGGCCGTCCCTGTGCTCTACCTGTCGAGAAGATGAAGGCTGTGGAGTAGAGTGTAGGCTGCAAGCCCTCCACAATAGAAATCTCTGCTAGTGACTGACCTGAGGAAGCTCCCTCCGAATGATAGGTAAATGAAGGCTAGAAAGCGGCTGTTGAGCTTTGCCTGCCTCTCCAAGTCTGCTCCTCCCGAGATCAGTGATCCTACAGGTGGATCTGCTCCACGAACACCAGATCGACGGTCTGAAGCCTCCAAACCCCGGTCACAGCGTCCTTCTCTCACACGATCTGCGTCCTCCCCTATCAGATCTGCCACCAAACCTTCAGATCTATACTGGATCAGACAATATCTCTTCAGATCTACAGCCTCTAGGGCTGGATCTGATGTTAACCCTTCAGATCTGGACTAGATCTGCCAATATTTCTTCAGAGCTGCAACTCTCCAAGCTGGATCTAGTGCAAAACCCCCAGATCTGCAACATACAAGACTGGAATACGCCACATACGGACTAGATCTGCAAGATCTATCCTTCCCAAGTGGATCTAACAATAAGCCTTCGAGATGAGCTCGAGGTGATGAGGAAATGAATGAGCGTCCTCACTCTAGGAGCTGAAACAGTGATCCTGTACCTCCCGAAGCAGGCGTTTTCTCTTGCCAATCTGACTCGTCCTCACCAGATTGTCCTTCCCTCTCTGCAGATAAGTCTCTCTCCGGATGAGACGGCGTCCTTCTCCTTCAAGTCGGCGTCCTTCCTTCTCTTGCTCTGCGCAGCCACAAGAGGGCTTTCTCCTCCTCAGATATGCTTCAGAAACTGCTGCTGCTCTGCTGCTGGAACTGAAAGATGGAACTCAGAAAAACCTTACTAGGGCGGGCACTCGAAGTCCCCCGAAGCTAAGGGTGAAACCAGAAAACCTTACCAGGGCCGGCACTCGAAGTCCCTCGAGGCTAAGGGTGAGATCTCCGACCGGAGACACTCGTGCACTAAACAGTGCTGCAGACCGACTAAACAACCGGCGTGCTGAAGCAGACAAGAGTCCAGCTATCAATAAGAATATCAAATCATGGATGATCAAATGAAGTGAGAGCCTCTCCTTTTATAACATCAAACTCCCTCCAAAACTTAACTCACCCTGGATCTGCGCAGTTTACCTTGGGTTAGCCTAATGCCTCCCCTTATCATATCCACGTGGACCCCCAAGGCCCCCTCTCTAAGTTACAACGTCAATCTACTAGGAAAAAGAACACTTTATTATAAAGTGAGGTGACTAAAGTGAGGTGACCCCTCTTATTTCTCACTTTATTTATTATTTCTATCTAAAGCAGCAAAATAAAGCAAAAATGCAATATTCCAATTAGCAAAGCTAATTGGGAATATTACATACATAAACATCATCTGGCTCAGAGTCTGAGAACTCCTCACACTCCGCTCCAGCCTCAATAGCAGTACTTGGCCAAGAAGAACTAGAAGCATGAGTTGGCTGAGTTGTACGACCATTGCTCCCCTCACCAATACCATGTACCATGCTTGGTCTTGGTGCTTCAGTTCTCCCAACTACTGATTCAACTACCAAATCTACATTGGTATCAACACCCCCCAACTCCATGGCATCAATATCAACATCAAACTTAGATGGTTGAGTCTCCTCCACCCATTTTGAAGTTGGATCAATATCATCCAACACAATGGGATATGTATCAGGTCTTTTGTTCAATGATTGGTTGTGCCTTTGTCAAAGGTTATACTGCACGAAGACAAGATCATTTAATTGTTTTTGTTCCAAACGATTTCTCTTCTTTGTGCGAATCAATTCAAAAATAGACCAGTTGGACTCAGACCCAGAAGCACTGCAAGTTTGGCTGAGAACTTTAACTGCAAACTTTTGCGGTTGAGGACATTGGCTTCTAAACGACTCCGACCAATGTGCTACAAAGTCAGACTAGAGTTAGTTCATTGTTCAACAATTTAGATGGTAAGTTTGAACAATTTACAAATTACAACTTCAAGTTTAAATAATTGAACTTTACAACAACAAAAAAATTGCTTACCTTGTTAATCCACATCTCTTACAATCTTTGCCATGTTTTTTCCAAATGTGCTTGTGGCCCTAGAGAAAGCAGTGAATTGTTGATGTATTTCCAACTACTATGATGTGAAAATTTCTAATTTCAGAGACCCTACTATAGTATCTTGATTTGGGGACCATACAGGTAGACCCCAGATAGACTGGGAGGTAAAGTCGGTTTGGGTAACTGCAGTATCAGAAACTGCTACAAACGATTACCAGGTATTCTACTGAAATTCCAGTTCTAAATGTTAAAATTAGGTTTTTATACTGTTGTGAAATTGCAATAAACTCTCTCGTTAATTGTCTGGTTAATTGTTGAGTTTTGGTATTACACATTCTTCTAAGATCTGGTGTGCAAAGGTGTGTCTGTGCCACTTCCTGTATCCTCACTATTGGAATATTCACTATCATCCATATCAAGAATATATCGCCTAGACAACATTGATAGAAAAATTGTACAATTTCTTTTCTTCCAGTATCCTCAATGATGGAATTATAAACGGAAACATACCTGTCTAAGAATCTTCTTATCACCCTGGCCAGCAGATTTATCAAGGTCTGCAATTTCCCAGAGAGGAATATCCAAAAGAGTGCTCATAACATCCTCATCTAAGAATGGAAACCTGGCCTGTGAGACATGAATATTCCTTGACACAATTAATTCAATTAGCAGTTCTAAATCTCAACTAATCTACTTGACAAATAAGTATTTTCAAATCCCACCTCCTTGCCGTGATCAGCTATACATCTATCATCTCTTCCAAGGTTTCTTTTCCAAATCCTTTGAATATCAATCTTCATCTCTTCTTGCAATGCAACCCACCTTCAAAATAAATGTTCATATATCATATCAATGATCTCGAAATCTCTTAACTGAAATTCATCAACACATAATATCTAAAATTGCTAACATCTAATGTCTAGACTGAGAATTGAAATAGGCTTGGATCAATAAATCTACAGAGTTAGCTTTTGCACCCCTGTTAATTTGGCAACCTCACAAACTAAAATTTAAATAATATCCTTTTCAGCCACATGGAAACTTAAATGGTCTCCAAGAGGCATGAAACTCATAACAAAATGCATTACTCCTCATGCTCTACCTCCTCATCCTGTCTGATGGGCATCTTGTTGATATTTGTCTCTCTTTCTTCTCTCTTCTTTGAAGTAATATTTAGTTCAGTATTTCATGTTCTCTCTTGTTTAATTTTGATTTATGCTTTCAGGGTAGTCTAGGATACCCCTACAGATTGGTATTACTGAAGTACTTCTTGGTCCCATTGACCTATTTTTTGGTCATTTTCCTCAAAAACAATTCTTCACCTTCAAGAACCCAGTAACCTTGCAAAGGATCTAACAAAAGATAAAATGAATGTAGAAAAAGAAAACAGTCCTTGGAAACAATAAATAAACATTACAACAAAAAAGTTAGAATGAAAGATGGAAAGAAATATCACTCTGAGGTCAATGTGGAAAACACTCCCATTATTGTCTCCAGGTGCCAAATCACCTAAACAAGTTGAAATAGCCCCCCCGTAAAAAGGCTGCATGGTTGTTGCAACCATGGATGAAGCAGTTTATCTGTGATTATGTCATTCTCTTTCAACATATGATATAGCTAAGGGAACACTATACCATGACTTTTCCAAAATCTTTTTCTTCAATTCATTTCATAAAAATGTTGTTTGAGATCAGTGATGATCCAGATTGTTAGAAATGGTGATTTTCAAAATTTCTGTGACCCATTATCTTGCATGACAGAACCTTCATCAATTCAACACAATTATGCAATTTGCATATTATAATGAGTGTAAAAGCAATATACACCTTTTGTGTCCTTAAGGCTTGGATTAAAAAAGCAAGTTTAGTCAATCAACAATGATTTATAGGAAGAATCAGAAAGTTTTCCCCCAAATCCTCCCACAAAGTAATTGCAAACAACTCTCAGTTCAGCCCAGTATTTCACCACAGCACATCTCAGGGTTACTACATCCCAAACTTACATGCATTTCTTGTTGGAGGGAACTGGCTATCGGCAACCTCTTATTTGTCACTCTTGATGGTCCATTCCAATGTTTGCTTCCCTTTCCAATCTACCTTAGGCTTAACAAGGTGGTTGACAACTCACTGTGCATTGTATTCAAGATGGATGACCAACAATAATTCATGTTTCCCACATACCCACAAAGAAAATATCCAAAGGGAATAGTATTGTTATAAGTGAGCCTTATCTTAGTAATTGCATACCAGTGAGAACTCAGTCTCTAAGCTTCAACATGAAACAAAAACATAGAAAATTTTCATTTTTGTTTCTTTGAGGCTGTGAAACACAGAAACGCTGAAACCATAAGATAAGGGGACACATAAAGCATGGAGCAGTATAGATTTTGTCCTTCCTTCTTTTTTTCTTTTCTCTTTTAGTAGGATACAGATCCTTATGCTCGCCACTCCTAGATACAGTTTCATCTCCTGTTTGACATGGACCACTCTCATTCTAGATAGGATTCAATAAGCAAGAATTCTTTGAAACCCATTTGACTGAATACAAAAATACTAACTTCTTGTAAAGAAGAAAAACACAAAATGTAAAAACTATAAATTATTTCAAAGGCAACATATATCAAACAAGCAGAAAATTGGGAACTGGCTAACACTCATCTATTAACCTCAGTTACAGAACCCACAGAGTTCCAACTCTCAATGGCACTGAGCAAGCTTGATATTTTGAAGAGACTGAACATACCCTCCTAGTCTAAATTTTGTCCTGTGCCTTCCATATCCAGCACATTGCTCATCTGCTCCAGAACCAATCAACAAGATTTTAGCCTCTGACCTATACTTTTTGCACTTGAATCTGTTATGTCTAGTAGAGAGTGAATGAGACTCATAAAGGCCACAGTCATCTTCTCCCTGAAGAAGTTCAACTTCCTCCACCCATCCTTCACCACAAGCTGCTAGCCATAATGCAGTTCCAATATTCAGATCCTGCAACATAAACATTAAAAGTCATAATAATTACAGCCCAGGAAACCTGGATTATTAACAGATGCATAAGACTATAAACTTCTTTGGAAAAACAAACATATCACATAAGTTCCTAGGAAAGAAACATTCAAATGTCTGAATCCTTTCCACAATACTAAATCATACAGACAAGATTAACAGACAGGAAAGAAAAGTTCCCTGTAAATCAATCAGACTACTTGCAATTCTCATATTAAATATTAAAACTCCATCAAAGCTTCAATATCAACAGCATGTTCCCGTCTAAAGTCCTGGCATGAATATCCAGATTCAAAGAAGCTATAAAATGATTATTAATCATGTGAAATAACAGCCCACATATCGTAGTGGACAAAACAAAGAAGTTTAACTCTTTCCAAACTTCTGTTCTTCGACGAAATATATTCGAAGGTGATTTTGTTCTTGTCGATCCTAGAGTCAAAACTAACATCTTTGGTAATGGGATTTTCAAAATGAAGACTTATCAGTTCATTTATGATATTCTGAATATATTTTCATGCTAAAATTGGATTTTCTTTCACAAAATATTTCTCTAGGAGGAAGCCCTGAGTCCTTAATGAGACTAGAATTAAAACTGAACAACCTTAAACTAATTTCCATAAATGACCAGAAAGCAGTTAACGAGACTGTTTAATACATCATATACAAGAAAGGAAGAGTTTGCACTCATGTCCACTGTAATGTCCCTTTTTCCAAATGTCAATTACAAAGACCAATTCAGTGGCCTGTTTGATTCCCGTAGGCTATAGAGTAAAGAGGGGATTCCATTACTCTATTGTTGAATGTCACTTGGGTGAAAAGAGAAACATGAAGAAGTGACAATGAGTAATTATATTAAAAGGTGACCATCGAAAAAAATATGCAAATTTTATATTATTATCAAGGAGGAAAACAGTAAAAGAAAAGGGAGACCCATGGTATTCAAATAACCCATGGGATTCTCGTGATCCATGTCAATAAAAGAAAGATTGGAAACACTCTTGGCATGTAAATACTAAATGGATATTTGTGGATTTGATTTGGGGGGCTCTCAAAGCTTTGTGTAAGGGTGTGAAACCCTCATGGAGATTAGTTTCAGTGGTGAAACCATCCAACCTAGCTGATAAAGGTTGGCTTCAGTGGTGAAACTATCCACCCTAACCCATCAACAAGGAGGGACCATCCAGATTCTTCACAGGTGCTCAACCCAAGAAGTACATTTGTAGGAGTTCGTGGGAACTGGAAGGATCAACAATTTATTTAGTGCAACAGCTCTTAATTTTGAGACAAACTTTTCTGATGACTATTTGTTAGAGACCAAATTGATTATGGGGAAGTTTTCTTCATGTTGAGAAAACCTAAGAAGCCGAACTAGTTTCTAGGTCGTATCAAAGTGGCAAGCGAAATTTTGAAGTATGGAGGCCAAAATGTCAAGTTGTCAAGTTAAAATGGAGGAACCAATTTAATTCATTGTGGCCGAATTTTATTGCAGATGTGGTTTTCCTTGTGAAGAGACCGAATTGTGGAAAGCCAAAACTCTCGTCATGTGGGACGAGATGTCAATTGTGAAGACCAATTTAATTAGTGCCGAATTCATTCCCTGGGTTGAGATCCCATTTGAGTCGTGGTAGCATCTTGTGAAAGCCAAGCAATTCCTTGTGGTTGAGTTGTTTCTACTAGTGAATTGAAAATTGTCTAGAGCAATATCTCTTTGGGAGGCCAAAACCCTGCCTAGCCAAGCTTATTTGAGGGGGTTAAGGGATGCCTTTTTTTGTCCAGCTCGAGTCTTATTTGGTGGCGGAATTGTTATTCCCCTGCACAGGCAAAATACTAGAGGTAGAGAAAACCCTTGAAAAAGGTTGAATCTTACTTGTGGAAGGCCAAATTAATATAATTTTGAATTTCTTTGAAGACTACATTGATTTTAAAGGGTCGAATTAATTCTTGGGAGGCTGATTCCATTGAGCTAGAACAGTTTCCTGTAGCAGCTAAATTGATGGCCAAGTCTATCCTATGTTAGTTGAAATAATGGCCAAGTCTACTGTATAATTTAGGCCTTGTAGTAGCAAAAACGATGGGCATAGATCAAATTATTCAGTAAGGGGGGCGAGTCATCTCTACTGCTCAAACAAGGTGCTATAGCAGCTACATTGATGAGCATATACCAAATTAATCAGTACGAGGGTTGATTCATTTCCTTGGAGTGCTAAGACATTGCAGATTGAATTAAGGAGGACAAAATGCTTGGTTGATTTTATGGTGGCCACTCTCTCTTAGGTAAGCCAAGTTATTGCAGGCAATTGATAACACTATTATATCAAATTCTAGGTTCAATAAACAAATGTTTGTGTGTGCTCTCTTGGTTTCATTTAATAAAATTGGCTGGTGGTATGGAGTTTAATCAACAATGTAGTAATTTTCTAAATTTCGTTGAGTAAGGATCTTCATTCACTATATGCTAAGTATTGTTTGCAAAGTGTTTGTAAAACTGTTTACAATAAAAATTTAGAAATCTTTGTAGTTCCACTGCTACTAGAATTAGCCCATTCTAGCATGGTACATTACAATGGTATCCTAAGTTGCCCGAAACGGGGAAATGGAAGCGTGTTTCCGAGACGGGAAGCGATACGAAACGTGACCTCCCCAAATTTTGGAAACGGGGAAACGCGATATATATATATATATATATTAGAATTTAGGACATTTAAGAAATTTTATGTGAAATCATAAAACATACATGATAAATTCAAAGCATAAACTATTACAAGTTACAACACATTTACTCATGAATGATAACAGACACATAATGAAAATAGCAATATCGGAATATCCAAAACCAGCCTTTATTATATATAAGTGGCTGAAAGCACAATAAAGTCAAAAAACTAATACTCATTATCAGAATCCTCATCAAATATTGCAGCAGAAGCATGCTCAACAGTGGATGGTGTAGCTGAAGAAGATGTTTAGCCAATTCCACTTCTATGATCCTGGTCCACAATATTCAAGGCGGCAAGAAAGAGATCTGAATGAGGATTTTCTGGATCCACATCCCATTCTTTAGAAGGACCATTGCCATATTCTAGACCCCTACGAGATGCAAGGTGAAGGTTGGAGTGCACATAAACAAAATCCTCTACCTTTTGTGAGCCCAACCTGTTGTGCTTAACAGAATGAATAAAACCATAGGTGTTCCAATTCCTTTTTGTTGATGAAGAGCTTGTCACATGTGAAAGGAGGCAAATGGCAAGGTTTTGCAAATGTACACCATTTTCTCCATGACAAATCCACCAGCTAACTGGATTCATGGTGTTTCTCTCCTCCAAAGATGATATATCTAAATAACCATCTATTCCTGCAGCAAAACTGGCAAATTCTTCCTTCACCTCCCTGTGTAGATGAGCTGGAAAAAATTTCATAAGGGCTTTTTTCACCCCATTAGCCACCTCTCTATCCTTATGGGGTGCCTTCCTCTTCCCATTGCTTTGAGCAATAAGTTCCTCATCATAAAATTTTGGGTTCAAGGCATGTACAAAAGTGTGCAATTGAGTGTTTAAATTGTTCCACCTATCAACAATGATTTTCTTAATTAATTCAGCAAAATGATCATCTACAAACAAAAGCTGTGCAGACTCTTGTGAAATGATTTCCATAGTTTTCTCAACCATGGAATCCATGCCATCATATACCTCTCCTAAGAAAGGTGGTCAGTGTTAGCATTCCGAAGAAGATCAAATGCAGGGGTTGCGAATATTAGCAAGAAATCTATCTTACTCCACCAATACTCATCAAGGCAAAATCTACGCATCGTATATCCCCACTCTGAATCTGCCAGTCTCCATGTTAACACTGCAATTTCTCAAAAAATTTCAAAGTCTGGTCATCATTGTAAGTTGTGTCTTTGATCCTCTCTTGTCTCCTAACCTACGGTTGAAGGCCCTAGAGGGTTAAAATGAATTAGTTTTTATAATTTTTTAACCAAAATCCAAAAGAATTTTGATTCCAATAGTTTGTTTGTTGCATAAAGTTATTAGGGCAAATTTTCTTGTAATAGGTCTTTTAACTGCTTTGAGTAGTTAAGGTCATGGGTTTAACTTGAGAAGTCTTATTCCTTCACCAAGACATTTCTATCCAAGGTTAAAGACAAAATGTCAGAGTCATCAATTGTGTTAGGAATAACACAGGAATAGCTACCTTTCCTAGACAGGCAACTATTTTCTTCAGAAGATCTGGTTTTACAAGCAACACAGGAATAGCTGCCTTTCTCAAAAAAGTAGCTATTTCCTGCAAAAATTGTATAAGGAGATAAAAGAAGCATTACTCAGGTGAAAAGACACTGCTCTTTGAATATTGAAGGTCTACTAAAACAAGAGGTATTACTCTGAAAAGGTGGCTATTTCTAATTGGAGGATTTATCAAAAAGAGGTTGGTTATTTTATTTGCTAAGACTAATCAAATCTAATGCTACTCATTAAAGTGAAATGTATTAAAGTTGAAGTATGAGTAACTATTAGTTCATAATGTGATGGAGTGAAAGGTTCGATGGAATGAGTTGGCAGCAGAATTTAAATCATTTTGGTTTCATGTCATTCCCTCTCACCGTGATTTAGGGCATGCAAAGCTCTGTTCCTGTTTACCCTCATGAAAGCTACAGAAAACCATTGTTATCTTCCAACAAAACAAATTATTACGTTGTGCTAGCAGTTAGGGCTTCGTGGAGGGTTGTTGTTCCTTGTATTACATGTGTGCATTAGTCGTTAGGTTGATTGTTAACAAGATGGATAAGGGTGGTAAGGTGAACCATTCATAACAGGCCAATACCCGTTTTGTTGACAATCGTGCTAAGCCTCAGTTCCAAGCAGTAGGGTGGTATCAATTTTTAAAGAAGTTTTCAGGTGAAAATGTGGTAGTGGCTCGAACCTTCAAGATCACAAAGACTATCATTACAAGGGCTACCCAAACATTAGCTACAGGTGTGTAATATCTCGTTTCGAGGATATCTCTAAAACACGGCAAACTCCAACCAGAGATGGAATGGGAGGGCATTTACCGGATATGTCGCCCCTGAAAAGAGGACGAAATCCGGAGGCTACCTGGCCCTTTCTAGACTCTGTCTAAGAGTGTGAGATAAACACACCAAGTGGTATAGAACTAGAATGCCCGGAAATATATAAAGATAACAGTGCAGCAGACATACAATAGCATAGAAAGAATATATGACAAATCATCCAGAAATATAGAGAGAGAATGCTAAGCCATTTTATTAAACTGAGAAATATAATGAAGTACAATAGGTGATCAGAGTGATGGCACCTAAACTTGCTCAAGGCAAGTGAATAAATACTCTCAGAATACACAGGAAATGGCTGCTCTCTGAACTGCGTCCCAGCTGCTGGAAAACTGCCGTGTAGCTGCTACTGCTGGAATGAGCTGAAGACTAGGGGTTGTTCCCCTTGCCGGAATGAGCTGAAAATTTGGAATCCTCCTCTACTCACCAATCTCGGCAAAACCCAGAAACCGTGTCAGAAATGGCCGACCCCTGAAAAACACCCCCTTGGAGAATTACGCTGGCCTCCAAGGCTCTGCGCAGAGGCTGAATAGGAATGGATGAAATGCCGCCTCAAACTCCACCAAAATCCTCCCAAAGGCAAAGGTTGACCCTCTGCTCAATCTCCCGGCACAAACCCCTGCAAAAATCCCAAACCGAAGCTCCCCCTAGATGCACTGCGTCCTCCCTCTCAATGACTGCGCAGTCTCTCTGAATGCTCAACTCCGCAACAAAACCAAACACCAAAACCTCCCGCAAAATGCTGAAGAAAATACCTTGCCCGAGTAGGCACTCGAAGTCCCTCGGGGCTAAGGACGACATCTCCGACCGGAGACACTCAACGCACTAAACAGTGCTACAGACAAGCTAAACAACCAGCGTGCTCAAGAAGTCAAAACAACCAGCTCAATATCATCAACAACGAATGAATGAAATGAGGAGGCTCCTCCCTATTTTATAACGTAGGCCTTCCTCCAAAACCCTAAGGCCTATCTCCTCAATGTAGCCTCCCTCTTGCCACGTCCTCATCCTCATCTGCGCAGTCTCTTCTAGAGCATACGTGGGCCCCCTCTCTACGTGGTGCTTGGCCCCCCTTGGCTCCCTTTAAGTCACAACGTTGTGCTACTAGGGAGTCTGTTTTATTCCATTAAGTGAGTTAGACCCTCTCCACTCACCTTTTTATTTATTAATAAACTATAGACGACAAAATTGAGCAAAATCGAATATTCCAATTAGCCACTGCTAATTAGGAATATTACAGTCTCCCCCGGCAAAATGTTGCTTGTCCTCAAGCAACTGAAGTGATGGATGCTGCAAAATCTTCTCACTCTCCCAAGTGGCATCCTCATCCGGCAAATTCTTCCATCTCACCAAGAATTCCCGAACTATCCTGCTCCGTAGGTGCCTCTCCCTAGTATCAATGATAGCCTCTGGCTGCAACACCAAATGCCCCTCATCATCCGTGGGTGGTAGCTCATCTGTCACTGTCACCTACTACCCCAGTGCCTTCTTCAGGCATGATACATGAAAAATGTTATGGATCTTGCTGCCTTGGGGCAGCTCCAACTCATATGCAACCTGTCCAATCCTGCATATCACCCTGTATGGCCAGTAAAAGCGGGGCTTGAGCTTTTCAGCTCCCTTCTGCTTCAGTGACGACTGTCGATATGGCTATAATCGTAGGTAGACCTAGTCCCCTAACTCAAACTGTCTCTCCACCCGACATCTATCAGCATACAGCTTCTACTGGTTTTGTGTTGTAGCCATATTATCCTTGAGAGCTCGGAGAATGTCCTGACTCTCTTGGATCCAAATCTTGGCTCTAGGAGCCTTGCTAGCACCGAACATCACATCAGCAAAAGATAAAGAATGATACCCATACAAAGCATAAAATGGTGACATATCAATGGACATGTGATGTGTCGTGTTATAGCAGTACTCCCCCAGATGCAACCACTTCAGCCATGCTTGCTACTGCCCACTGACATAGTTACGCAAGTAGCCCTCTAGCCACTTGTTAACTATCTCAGTCTGTCCATCCCTCTGTGGGTGATAACTGGTACTCGGTGTCAACTCCGTCCCCACTAACCGGAAAAGCTCCTACTAAAATCCGCCCATGAAGCGGATGTCCCTGTCATTGATGATGGTCTTATGAAGACAATGTAGCCTGAAAACCTCGTTGAAGAACAGCTCGACCACCTATGCTGCTGTGTAGTGTGCAGATATGGCGAAAAAATGTGCATACTTTGTCAGTCGATCAATGACGACAAAGATACAATCCTTGCCCTGCACCATGGGCAACCCTATAGGCTGTGATGAAGTCCATCGAGATACTCTCCCATTTCCCCTCTGGAATGGGAAGAGGCTGCAATAATCCTGCGGGATGGCTCATCTCCCCCTTGTTCCTCTAGCAAACATCGCACTCCCTGATGTGTTGGAGTACGTCCTCCTTGAGGCCCTTCCATGAGAACCTCTCTCTAATGGCCCTGTAGGTTTTGGTAAACCCCTAATGGCCTACCAATGGTGAATCATGTGATGCCTGGAGTATCTTCTTCTTGAGCTGTGATCCCTCAATCAAGAAGATCCTGTCCCTGTAGTAGATGATCTCATTGACCACCCCGTACCTGTCATCCGCCACCTATCCATCCAGAACCTCACATGCAAATCTGTCCTTGGAGTACTCCGCTAAAAGTCAAGCCCTCCAATCTATATCCAAGCTCATAAGAGATAACGTGGCTGGTCTATGTGAAAGGGCATTTACTACCACATTATTCTTACCCTTGACATACTCAATGTCAAAGTCATATGCTTGGATCTTACTGATCCACTTCTGCTGCCTCTCCTGTAGCTGCTTCTGCTCCAAAAAGAACCTGAGGCTGTTGTGATCAGTCCTCACCCTGAACCTGTTCCCTACCAAATACTACCGGAATTTGGCCAATGCATGCATAATGGCCAACATCTCCTTGTCGTATATAGAATACAACCTCTCGTGCAGAAGGAGCTTCCGGCTCTCAAAGGCTATAGGGTGACCTCCCTGCATCAATACTGCGTCGATCCCCTCTCCCAACGCATCACACTCCAAAACAAATGGTTGCGCAAAATCCAGCAATGCAAGAACTGGGCAACTACTCATCACCTCCTTGAGCCTGTCAAAGTCTCGTTGTGCTGTATCTGACCAACTGAATGCCCCCTTCTTCGTCAAATTTGTAAGGGGTGCAGCAAGCTGTGAGAAACTCTTGACGAACTTCCTGTAATAAGTACATATGCCAATAAATCCTCGAAGTTCCGTCACGTTCCTCGGCTCTGGCCAATCTCTAATGGCCCTGATCTTCTCCTCATGGACTCTCACTCCGTCCACTCCAATAATGTGACCCAAATACAACATCTCCGTCATCCCAAACTCACACTTGGAGAGCTTAGAATAGAATTGTTGCTCTTCCGAGATATGTAACATTGCCTCTATGTGCTGGAGATGCTCCTCCCAAGTCCTGCTATATATGAGTAGGTCATCGAAAAAGACCAATACAAACTTCCTCAGATGACTGCGGAAGATATGGTTCATGCAAGACTGAAAAGTAACAGGGGCATTGGTTAGCCCGAAGGGCATAACCAGAAACTCGAAATGCCCATAATGACACCTGAAGGCGGTCTTGGGAATGTCCTGTTCCCTCACGCGAATCTGATGGTGCCCTAATCTCAAATCAATCTTTGAGAACAACTTGGCTCCTCTCAGCTCATCCATCAACTCATCGATCCTGGGTGTAGGATACCTGTTCTTCAGGGTCTTCTTGTTCAGGGCCTTGTAGTCAATACACATCCTCAAAGTGTCGTCCTTCTTTTTCACCAACACCACGGAAGAAGCAAACGGACTCGTGCTCGGTCTGATGTGCCCAAGAGCCAGCAACTCCTGGATGGCCCGCTAAATCTCATCCCGATAGGCTTTGGGATGCCTATAGGGGGTAGTAATCACTGCTTGAATGCCCTGCTCAAGCTCAATGGTGTGCTTGCATCCTCGATCTGGTGGCCGACCTGGTGGTATATCCCCAAACACTGCATCATAACTGTCAAGGATGGCCTGTATATCAGGATGAACTGCCTGACCAGTGGTCCCTGCCTCTGATGCCTGCAACTCAACCGCCCACTCTATGTCTCCCTTACGGAAATCTGCCTCCATCTGATGTGCCGAAACCGTCTGAGGTGGGTAAGTGCGCATCCCGCGGATCTTCTCGTGCTTCTCGGTCTTCTTATCATCCCACTCCATCTCTAAGGCCTCCCAATCTGTGGTGACCTTCCCAAGAGTAATCAACCACTGAACACCCAATACCACATTGGTATCCAGTATGTTGACCACGAAAAACTGATCGGTCACGGTGTAGGTACCCATTGTCACTCCCAACTCTGGAACATACCGGGCACACTACATCGTCTGGGCTCCTGGGGCCAAAACTGAAAATCTGTCAAAGCTCTCCGTCGGTATACCTCTCCACTCTACCGTCTGTGCATCAATGAAGTTGTGGGTTGCCCCACTGTCAACCAAAACTGACACTCGTTGGCCACGTACTGTCCCTCGTACACGCAGCGTCAAGTACTTGGGAGCTCCTCGCAATGCTGCAACGGTCCCTCCTGTGGGTGCAAAAGCTGCACCTCCTGTACCTGGAGGTGGAGGTGGCAACTGATCCTGGGTTGTCTGACTATCTCCTGCCTCCTCGTCATCCTCCTCATCCTCTTCCCCGCTATCCTCGGAGAAGACCTCAATGAAGTGTGCTTTGCCAGCAGCACACCTATGTCCTCGTGCCCACGGCTCCTGACAAGTAAAGCACAGCCGCTTCTTCTTCAGTTCCCTCCTAGCATCATCATCTGTCTAGGCCCGTCCTGGATTCCCCTTGGGAGGCGGAATCCTCACATCCTTCCCCTTGGGCTGGAAGCCCTGTCTCTGGGGGTAAGGTGTCTGAGTCCTGGGCAATGCATCCTGTAAATCCCTGGTCCTGCTAATAGCATCCTGAAGTGTAGCTGGTCTAGTAGATCTGACTAGACCCCGAAGTGGCTCTGCTAACCCCTCCACAAACATATAGATCATCGGTGCCGCAGATAGATCTGGCACCATCACTAAAACCCTCAAGAAATATGCAATGTATGTCTCTGGGCTCCCAGTCTGCTTGAGCCTCGTCAGCTCAACAAAGTGTGGTTCCGGATCCCTCCGGTCAAATCGCTCCATCAACCTCCTGGTAAACTTGGCATATGTCGTCACTGTAGAATGTCCGAGTGTAACCATCCCATGGAACCACCAGTCCTGGGCCTCACCATCCAAATGTAATGTCGCCACCTTGATGGCCTCAGTCTCCGACATCTGGTTAAGCTGGAAATAGATGTCCAGCTTCTCCACCCAAGTCTTTGTCGAACTATTTGATGAGCCATCAAATGTGGGCAAATGGAATCTGCTAGATGTGCGGTGGGTATCTCCATCATGATAATTTCGGTGCCCTCTATGATAGTTGTGGGGTCTACTGTCTCGCTGGAGCTGAACAAAATCTCAAAACGAGAGAGCATCCCTGAACTCGTGCCCATAGGCCTGATACTCTGCAAAATATTTGCCCATGTGTCCAGGCTCTGCCTCCTACTGGGCTTCTGCCCCTGTGTCTGCTCCCAAGAAAGTGGGAATGGTAGAGCGTGTAGGTGCACGTGAAGCCATCAGCTGAGTAGTATCACACTGAGCAACACCATGCTCCGGCAAATGGTGGGATGTACCTGATCCCTCACCTACCTGGAATACCCGTGGGGTCTCACGCTGTCTAGCCTCTACAACGGTGAATCTCTGACCCATCACCTCAATCTGTCTCGCTAAATCCTGCACCGATTTGAGGAGTGCCTCCCCAAACTGTTTGGCCTTAGTATCGTCTGCCATCGGCTCTCTCTGCTGTGAATCTAACATAGGCTCATCCTGCTCTGCGCCTGTCACAAGCTCGTCCTGCTCTGTGTCCACCACCCAAACACGATTTCCCTCTCCGTAGGTGTTCTCCAACCAACGCTCACGATCTCTGTACTTCCTGCCTCTGTAACAAATATATGGCCTCTTCCCCGATGTCATAGACAACTAGCTCCATAGGTTGAGCCAGAACTATGCTCTCATACCACTGTAATATCCCGCTTCGAGGATATCTCTAAAACACGGCAAACTCCAACCAGAGATGGACTGGGAGGGCATTTACCGGATATGCCGCCCCTGAAAAGAGGACGAAATCCGGAGGCTACCTGGCCCTTTCCAGAATCTGTCTAAGAGTGTGAGATAAACACACCAAGTGGTATAGAACTAGAATTCCCGGAAATATATAAAGATAACAGTGTAGCAGACATACAATAGCATAGAAAGAATATACGACAAATCATCCAGAAATATAGAGAGAGAATGTTAAGCCATTTTATTAAACTGAGAAATATAATGAAGTACAATAGGTGATCAAAGTGATGGCACCTAAACTTGCTCAAGGCAATTGAAGAAATACTCTCAGAATACACAGGAAATGGCTGCTCTCTGAACTGCGTCCCAGCTACTGGAAAACTGTCGTGTAGCTGTTACTGCTGGAATGAGCTGAAGACTAGGGGTTGTTCCCCTTGCCGAAATGAGCTGAAAATCTGGAATCCTCCTCTACTCACCAATCTCGACAAAACCCAGAAACCA
Organism: Pinus albicaulis; assembly: GCA_034641835.2. Classification (NCBI taxonomy): domain Eukaryota; kingdom Viridiplantae; phylum Streptophyta; class Pinopsida; order Pinales; family Pinaceae; genus Pinus; species Pinus albicaulis. Next base: position 566,580,750 of record CM076582.1, read on the forward strand.
TATCAGAAATGGCCGACCCCTGAAAAACACCCCCTTGGGGAATTATGCTAGCCTCCAAGGCTCTGCGCAGAGGCTGAATAGGAATGGATGAAATGCCGCCTCAAACTCCACCAAAATCCTCCCAAAGGCAAGGCTGACCCTCTGCTCAATCTCCCGGCACAAGCCCCTGCAAAAATCCCAAACCGGAGCTCCTCCTAGATGGACTGCGTCCTCCCTCCTCCCTCTCAATGACTGCGCAGTCTCTCTGAATGCTCAGCTCCGCAACAAAACCAAACACCAAAACCTCCCGCAAAATGCTGAAGAAAATACCTTGCCCGAGTAGGCAATCGAAGTCCCCCGAGGCTAAGGGTGAGATCTCTGATCGGAGACACTCAACGCACTAAACAGTGCTGCAGACAGGCTAAACAGCCAGCTTGCTCAAGAAGTCAAAACGACTAGCTCAATATCATCAACAACGAATGAATGAAATGAGGAGGCTCCTCCCTCTTTTATAACGTTGGCCTTCCTCCAAAACCCTAAGGCCTATCTCCTCAACATAGCCTCCCTCTTGCCACGTCCTCATCCTCATCTGCGCAGTCTCTTCTAGAGCATACGTGGGCCCCCTCTCTACGTGGTGTTTGGCCCCCCTTGGCTCCCTTTAAGTCACAACGTTGTGCTACTAGGGAGTGTTTTATTCCACTAAGTGAGTTAGACCCTCTCCACTCACCTTTTTATTTATTAATAAACTATAGACAGCAAAATTGAGAAAAATCGAATATTCCAATTAACCACTGCTAATTAGGAATATTAAAAGGTGAGTCCTGGTACAATAAGAAAACTCTTCTTAAAGTGGATTCGAATCCATATCTAAAACCCGAACATGAAAATATCAGTCGGACCCCTACTATTCATATTTCGTATTTTAGGCCTGAGTGGCAAGATGTTATTACCATTGTGCAGTGTTATATAACCTGTGAAGGTAGGTTTTCTACTGTGCATAAATACCAGATGAGGTCTCTAGCTCACATCTCGAGCTCTAAACCTATGAATCTACCATATTTCCTTTATAAATCTATGTTGTCAATGTCCCAAAAAATACAGAGAACCCCAGACTATTCTCTTCAAAACCTATATCACAGGGGTTTGATCAAAATACTAGTGGTTTATCATCTGAGAAAGAAGAGAACCACATGGGAAAAGTTTTTAGCAGATGAAGGATTTATTAGTATTAACTCAAGGAGAAGGGTAGGAAGGCCTAAAAGGCAAAAGACCCAAGAACGACAGTCAAACCCTACACCTACATTGACCCCTTCACAAGCTGGTCCATATCTTCTACACCATCTAGCAGACAGACAAGGAACTCAGCTAGGAGAGCTAGAGTTCAAGCCACCATTCCTACACCAACCATCACTCCTATACCTACAATGCAACCAGCCAATGAAGTTTACACTAGAAAACCACCTAAGGAGCCACAGACGTTGGGGTCTTTCAAGCAGGAGCATGCAAGCAAACTCAAACAAAAAGCTACCCTGCCTGACAAAAATACTATGTCTAAGACCAAGGAAGAGGTAGCTTCCTCTTCAAAGAGTAAACGCAAGAGAAAACTTATTTTGACAGAGGAACCTTCAGTGGAAGTTAGCCCTGAAACCTTGACACCAAGTCCTATTATAGAGGCTAGATAGGAGAATCAAGAAAACAATGCCACTCCAGCACCAGAGGAGCCTACACTCGCAAAAGTCTTTTCCTCACTCAAAAAGGGGAAAAGCAAAGTTTCAGAGACCACCACAGTAGAAGAACCTACTATAGCTCATCTTTACTCATCTATCAGTTCTTCAACCAAAGGGAAGCTCATACTCATCTTTTGAGGAGGATAGCAGTGAAACAGAGTTTAGTGAGTCACAATTTGAAGAAGGGCAGTCAAGCCGAGTTATAAATGGGAGGAGGCCTTCATACATTCCAAATCCATACATTCAAAGGCCTCACACCAGACCAAAGAATAAGCTCAGACTAGCAAGTAAACTCATAGCCAACCCTGCTCTCAAAGACGAAATAATAAACTGTAGTATCCCCTTTTAGAGATATCTCTCAAACACAGTCAACTCTAAACTAGGGATGGACTGGAGGGGCGTTTACCAGATATTTCACCTCTAAAAAGATGGTGAGATCTGCAGGCTACCTGACCCTCACCAGACTCTGTCTATAGATTATGGGAAAAACACAACAAATGGGATAGCAACTGGAATGTCTTAAAGGAAAAATAGGCAGTGATATAGAGCATACAACAGTACATGAAATGCTAGAAGCAGTATATGAAACAGATACACATGAAATAGAGAGAATACTGAGCCATTTTATTATACTGAGAAATAGAAATGAGTACAAGAGGTGATCAGAGTGATGGCACCTCAACTTGCACCAGGCAAGTGTAGAAATACTCTCAGAATACCAAAGGAATGGCTGCTCTCTGCTCTGCGTCCAAGCTGCTGGAAAATTGTCGTGCTGCTACTACTGCTGGAACAAAATGAGTATTTGGGGCTGCTCCCCTACTCGGAATGAGCTGAAACTCTGGAATCAACCACTGCTCACAATACCCAGAAAAACCCAGAGAGCATTTCTAGAATGGTCGACCCCCGAAAATATCCCCCTTGGGAATCTACGCTATCCTCAAAGGCTCAGTGCTGATGCTGAATGAATCCTCCCAAAATATGGCCTCCCACTTTGCCAAAAGCCTCCAATAGGCAAGGGCTGGCCCCTTGCTCAGTCTCCTGACCCGAAACCCCCGAGATAATACCAAACCGCAGCTCCCTCAAGATGGACTGCGTCCTCCCTCTCAAGACTGCGCAGTCTATAGATGCAATGCTCCCCCACAAATGCTACAACTCGATCCTCCTGCAAAATACTGATAGGAATGCCTCACCCGAGCAAGCACTCGAAGTCTCCCGGGGCTGAGGGTGAGATCTCCGAACGGAGACACTCAATGCACTAAACAGTGCTGCAGACAAGCTAAACAGATAGCGTGCTCAAAGTTGAAGTGACCAACTCAATATGCATAAATTCGAATGAAGAAAATGAGGAGGCTCTCCTCCTTCTTATAACGATGGGCCTCTCTCAACCCTAGGCCCCACCATCTCCTACGTAGCCTCCATTTGGCCCACGTTGCCAACTCAACTGTGTTGTCTATGCCCACGTGGTCTAAGTGGGTCCCCCTCTACGTGGTCTCTTGGCCCCCTTTGGTCCACTTAAGTCACAACGTTGAGTCTACTAGGGAGTGTACTTTATTTTAAAGTGAGTTATATCCCCCTCTTACTCACTTTTATTTATATTTTAATTATAGAAGGCAAAATTGATCAAAATTAATATTTCCAATTAGCTATCGCTAATTCGGAATATTACAGTCTCCCAGCAAAATGTTGCTTGACCCCAAGCAATTGTAGTGATGGATGCTGCAAGATCTTTTCACTCTCCCAAGTGGCATCCTCATCCGGCAAATTCTTCCACCTCACCAAGAATTCCCGGACTGTTCTACTCCGCAGCTGTCTCTCTCTGACATCAATGATGGCCTTCGGCTGTAGCACCAAATGCCCCTCATCATCTGTAGGCGGAAGCTCCTCCGTCACAGTCACCTGTTGTCCCAAAGCCTTCTTCAGGCATGATACATGAAAAATGTTATGAATCTTGCTGCCTTCAGGCAGCTCTAACACATAGGCAACCTGTCCAACCCTGCGTATCACCCTGTATGGTCCATAAAAGTGAGACTTGAGCTTTTCAGTCCCCTTCTGCTTCAAAGTCAATTGTCGGTAGGGCTGAAAGCGTAGGTAGACCAAGTCCCCTACCTCAAACTGTCTCTCCACCCGACCCTTGTCAGCATACAACTTCTGCTGATTATGCGCGGTAGCCATGTTATCCTTGAGAACTCGGAGGATGTCCTGACTCTCTTTGATCCAATCCTTGGCTCTCGGATCCTTGCTCGCACCAAACATCACATCAACGAAAGATAAAGCATGATAACCATATAATGCATAAAACGGAGACATACCAATAGACATGTGATGTGTGTTGTTGTAGCAGTACTCTCCTAGGTGCAGCCACTTCAGCCATGCTCTCTGCTACCCACTAACATAGTTACACAAGTAGCCGTCCAGCCACTTGTTAACTATCTTCGTCTGCCCATCTGTCTGTGGGTGATAGATGGTGCTCAGTGTTAACTCTGTCCCCACCAACCAGAAAAGCTCCTGCCAAAATCCGCCCATGAAGCGGTTGTCCCTGTCACTGACAATGGTCTTGGGAAGACCATGTAACCTGAAGATATCCTGAAAGAACAGCTCTGCCAACTGTGCTGCTGTAAAGTGCGCGGATATGGCGAAAAAGTGTGCATATTTTGTCAGTCGATCAACAACGACAAATATACAGTCCTTGCCCTGCATTGTGGGCAACCCCGTGATGAAGTCCATCGAAATACTCTCCCATTTCCCCTCTGGAATGGGAAGAGGTTGCAACAACCCTGCTGGATGGTTCATCTCCCCCTTGTTGCGCTGACAAACTTCGCACTCCCTGACATGCTGGAGTACGTCCTCCTTGAGACCCTTCCATGAGAACCTCTCTCTAATGGCCCTGTAGGTTTTGGTAAACCCCTGGTGACCAACCAATGGCGAATCATGAGAAGCCTATAGTATCTTCTTCTTGAGCTGAGAGCCCTCAGTCAAGAAGATCCGGTCCCTGTAGTAGATGATCTCATCCATCACCCTGTATCTATCATCTGTCACCTGTCCATCCAGAACCTCGCAAGCAAACCTGTCCTTGGAGTACTCCACCAAAAGTCGAGCCCTCCAATCTGCATCCAGACTCATCAAAGACAACGTGGTTGGTCTGCGTGAAAGTGCATCAGCCACCACTTTGTTCTTTCCTTTGACATACTCTATGTCAAAGTCGTAGGCCTGGATCTTGCTGACCCACTTCTATTGCCTCTCCTGTAGCTGCTTCTGCTCTAAAAAGAATCTGAGGTTTTTGTGGTCAGTCCTCACCCTGAACCTGTTACCTACCAGGTACTGCCGGAATTTGGCCAAGGCATGCATGATGGCCAACATCTCCTTGTCATATATGGCATATAACCGCTCATGTGGAAGGAGCTTCCGGCTCTCAAAAGCTATCGAGTGACCTCTCTGCATCAATACTGTACCGATCCCCTCTCCCGATGCATCACACTCCAGGACAAACGACTGCGTGAAATCCGGCGAAGCAAGTACTGGGCAGCTGCTCATCACCTCCTTGAGCCTGTCAAAGGCCCGCTGCGCTGTATCTGACCAACTGAATGCCCCCTTTTTCGTCAAATCTGTAAGGGGTGCAGCAAGCTGAGAGAAACTTTTGACGAACTTCCTGTAATAAGTGCAGATACCAACAAATCCTTGAAGTTCCGTCACATTTCTCGGCTCTGGCCAATCTCTGATGGCCCTGATCTTCTCTTCGTGGACCCTCACTCCGTCCACCGCTATAACGTGTCCCAGATATAGCATCTCTGTCAGTCCAAACTCGCATTTGGAGAGCTTAGCATAAAACTTTTGCTCCTCCAAAATATGCAACACTGCCTCTATGTGCTGGAGATGCTCCTCCCATGTCCTGCTATATATCAATATATCATCAAAGAAAACCAGCACAAACTTCCTCAGGTGACTGCGCAAGATGTGGTTCATGCACGACTGGAATGTGGCTGGTGCGTTGGTTAGCCCGAAGGGCATCACCAAGAACTCGAAATGGCCATAACGGCATCTAAAAGTGGTCTTGGGAATGTCCTATTCCCTCACGCGAATCTGGTGGTACCTGGATCTCAAATCAATCTTTAAGAAGAACTGTGCTCCCCTCAACTCATCCATCAACTCATCAATCCGCGGTATAGGGTACCTGTTCTTCATGGTCTTTTTATTCAGGGCCCTGTAATCAATGCACATTCTTAATGTGTCGTCCTTCTTCTTCACCAACACCACTGAAGAAGCGAAAGGACTGGTGCTAGGCCGAATGTGTCCAAGAGCCAGCAACTCCTAGATAGCCCGCTCAATCTCGTCCCGATAGGCCTTAGGGTGCCTATAGGGTGTGGTAATAACGGCCTGAATGCCCTGCCCTAGCTCAATCGTGTGCTCAAATCCCCGATCCGATGGCTGACCTGGTGGTATCTCCCCAAACACCCTGTCATACCTGTCAAGGATGGACTGTATCTCTGGATGCACTGTCTGCCCTGTAGTCCCTGCCTCTGATGGACGCAGCTCTACTACCCACTCTATGTCTCCCTTCCGGAATTCTGCCTCCATCCGGTGAGCTGAAACAGTCTGAGGTGGGTAAGTGTGCATTCCCCATATCTTCTCATGCTTCCCGGTATTCTTATCATCCCACTCCATCTCCAAGGCCTCCCAATCTGTGGTGACCTTCCCTAGAGTGATCATCCACTGTACACCCAATACCACATTGGTATCCAATATGTTAACCACGAAAAAGTGGTCAGTCACCGTGTAGGTACCCATCGTCACAGCCAGCTCTGGGACATGTTTGGCACACTGCATCGTCTGATCTCCTGGGACCAACACTGAAAAATCCATCGAAGCTCTCTGTCAGTATGCCTCTCCGCTCAACCATCTGTGCATCGATGAAGTTGTGGGTTGCCCCATTGTCTACCAGTACTGAAACTCGTTGCCCTCGTACTGTCCCTCGGACACACAGCGTCAGATACTTGGTTACTCCCCTGTAATTCGTGCCCAGAAATCTGCAATAAATGTAGCTGTACGGCCTCCTCAAATTCGTGCAACAAAAATAAATGTCGTCGTCTAAAATCTTGATTGCATAAAACACTGCATCCTTTGTCAGATTTAACAGCTCCTTCGTTGGTTTCGGATTCTCGTGGCTCAATCTTGTAAGGAGTGGCTCGTCGTACGCCTCCTTTTCTAGAAACCGTGCCCAAAAATTTTCCGCTTTGACTGTAAGCACCTGCAAATTGCACGGCTCTCAATAAATGTTGCCTTGGAAAGGCGCCCAACGCCTCTCCTCACTGCCCAGAAATCTCCCTTGCTCTCTTGCTCTCCTTCTCTCAATCTGCTCATGAAAGAATAAATGACCTTTTCCTCCTTTTCCTCCTTTAACCTAACCCTAAGTGACTTTTGGGGAATCCCTAAATCCAATGGCTGAAATAGATTGAGATCTAGGGCTGAGATTAAATGCTCATTTAAATCTCACTTTCTATATTTTAATTCACCCCACTTTAATAAAGACCCACTTAGTCATTTATTTCCAAAGTCACTTTTCCTTTCTAATTTTACATTGACTTTATTAAAGTCACTTTAAAATTAGACTTTAGTAACTTTATCACTTAAGGTCACTTTTAAATTAGATTTGACTTTATAACTTTATAAAGTCACTTTAGTAACTTTATCACTTAAAGTCACTTTAAAATTAGATTTGACTTTATAAAAATTATAAAGTCACTTTAGGAGAAAAAATTAAATTCTTTTTGGACACTTTTCCCTAGGCCAAAGATCAAAGCCTTAGGGAACCACCTGTCCTCCGGTACCAAATTTCAACACTCCCTCTTACCGAGGAAGGTGTTCCTCACCACACCCATCTCGTCTCTGAAGTAGACATGCTTGCCCCGTGGTAAGGCTTTGGTAAGAATATCTGCAACCTGCTCATCAGTGGGAATATACTCAAGCTTTACAGCTCCTTTCTGAACATAGTCTCTGATGAAGTGATATTTGATCCCGATATGCTTTGACTTGTCATGAAATACTGGATTCTCCGTGAGTTTAATGCAACTCTGATTATCACAGTAAATCACTGAAGGTCTCAACGGCTGACCAAATAAGCCAAACAACATCTTGCTAAGCCGTAGTGGCTCACCTTGTCATCCGGGTCAAGTATATACTCGAACACGAACCTTCCAATGCCATCAACGCCGCTTTACCGAATCCACACATCACCTAAGCCGAACCCAACCCAAACAAAGACTCCCTAAGTGCTCTTCCTATCAAGCACAACCCGCCCAATCGTAACCGCAGTAACCCGCCAATTCACCCATCCCCCCCGCCGTAGTCCGGTACTCATAATCCACCGTCCCCGCAAGTATCGCAAAATGTGTTTTATAATGTACCCAAAGGAACCTTCCTAAAGCTCACAAACCGACCATCGTGTTTGATCGCGTGAAAACAAATAGCTGGTCTAGTGTTGACCAAATACATCAAGGAACCAATCAGCTGTCTGTACAATGTGGGATCCACCAACTCGGAATCCGAAGCATGGAGCTTCTTCCAGTTGGTGATCATTGGTGTCGACATGGGTTTACAATCCTCCATGTGGAATCTGCCAAGGATGTCCACAATATACTTCCCCTGCCCCAGGAAGAAATGCCCCTCCTCTTGCCACACCTCCAAACCCAAAAAGTAATGCATCAAACCGATGTCCTTCATCTCAAACTCTGCCGCAAGATCTCTCTTGCAGTGCTCTATGAGTCTCTCTGCACCTGTAATGACTAAGTCATCCACATACAGCACCAGAATGAGAGGCTCCTCACCTATCACAATATAGTATAGGTTCGGATCTGCCTCACTCTTTGTGAAACCCATCTTCTGCAAGTAAGTATCTATACTGGAGTACCAAGCTCTGGGAGCTTGCTTCAGGCCATAAAGGGCCTTCTTCAGTCTGCACACATGGGACTCCTTCCCATGCACCTCAAAGCCCCGTGGCTGCTCAATGTACACCTCCTCCTGTATGAAGCCATTGAGAAATGCGGTCTTCACATCCATCTGGTGGATCTTCCAACCCATCTCTGCTGCTATCGATATAATGGAGCGGATCGAAGTACATCGAGCCACGGGAGCGAAGGTCTCCTCATAATCAACTCCCTCTACCTGGGAGAACCCTCTAGCCACAAACCTCGCTTTGAATTTCTCAATGCTGCCATCTGCAGCATGCTTTACCTTGTAAAGCCATCTGGAAGTAACCACGGATTTGCCCTCAGGCCTCGGCACTACCTCCCAAACATCATTCTTCATGATAGAAGAATACTCCTCCTGCATGGCCTCTCTCCAGACCTGCTGGCTAGCTGCCTCCTCATAGCTAGAAGGCTCAGAGTCAAGGATGCTGGTAGCCACTGCCATATAGCTACAAAACCTCTCAGGTGGTCTGCTCTCTCTGACCGGCCTCTTAGGCTCAGCAACAGATGTGGCATCTCTCAAGGTGTCCTAAAGCCACTTGGGCTTCTTCTTCCCTGAGTGCACTTCTCCCTCCGGAGAATAAAACTCCTCCTCTCAACATCGGGAGCTCCGAACTCTCGATCGGCTCTGGGCTCATGGTCCTCCCCGCCTCGCACCCGAACCTCGTAGAAGCCGAGGCAGGCCGTGTGAACCGGCCTCATCGCGGGACTCCCCAAAGGAACTCGTCTCGTGATGCTCTGCATGCCGCCCGTAGCACCACCTCTCGACCGCGAGCCAACGCCCACCGACCCGACTCCGACATCGTCACAGATGTACCTCCCATCCTCCCGATCCTCGCCCACCGGATCCCCGTGACCCGACTCAACCGCCGCCGAGGGTCCGTCGATTCGCACATTTAACTCCCGTGACCTCCTAAAGGCCCTATCCTCCTCGAACTTCACATCCCGCCTGACAACAACTTTCCTCTGTGCAGGAATGTAAATCCGAAAGGCCTTTGAGGTCTCACTGTAGCCCACAAAGATACCTTTCTCTGCGGTGGGCTCTAGTTTGGTCCTCTTCTCCTTGGGTATGTAGGAGTATGTGATGCACCCAAAGATACGAAGATGACCAATATCAGGCTTCTTCCCAGAAAAAGCCTCCTCCGGAGTCATGTGCCTGAAGGCACGATGCAGACTCCTGTTCTGCAAATAAACAATGTTATGTGCTCTCCGCCTACAAAACAATGGCAACTCCCCGATCATGTAACATGGCTCGGCGCCCTAAGATGGGACTGTTCTTCCTCTTTTTCCTCTCCGCAACCCCGTTCTGCTGGGGGTTGTAAGGAACAGTGAACTCCCTCCTAATGCCTGCCTCCGCACAATAGTCAACAAACTCTCCAAGGGTGTACTCTCCCCCATTGTCCGACCTCAGGGACTTGATCTTCCGACCTGTCTGTGTCTCCACAAGAGCTCTGAACTCCTGAAACCGCTTAAAGACCTCACTCTTGGTCTTCAAGAAATAGATCCAGGTCCTCCTGGAGTGATCATCAATGAATAAGACATAGTACTCATATCCACTCAAGGAAACATGAGACATCCGACTGCTCACATCGGAATGAATCAAATCAAGTATCCCAGTCGCTCTGCTGTCACTGCTGGGAAAAGGGGATTTGGAAAACTTGCCCATCGCACATCCTCTGTAAGTATCAAAGTGATCAGTACTGAAATCTGGCACACCCGTAGTGATCTCCCGCAAAGTCCTCAAGGCTCCATGATACATGTGCCCCATCCTGCGGTGCCAAATCTCACACAACTCAGAACTGCTAGCTCTGCTGTCGGTACTGCTGCTCAATGCCAAAAGGGACTGGAATGCAAACTTGTACACCTTTGCATGGCGTACACCTATCACTCTAGTCAATCACGAGGCTCCGGGATACATCAACACCGTCTCCCCCGAACAAAGATCTTCATATCCTCTGTCCTCTAAAGCTGAGACAGATATGAGGTTCTTCCTCATCCCTGGCACATAAAGAACATCTGACACTTTCAAGGGAGGTTTAGACTCCCTCTGAAATGTCAATGTTCCCACACCGACTGCTCTAACAACTCTGTCATCATCGAGTACTACCTCTATATCAGTGCCACTCTCTGAAAGCTCTGAGAAGTACTCACGGACTCCTGTCATGTGACGTGAAGCCCCACTGTCCACATACCAGATACCCGAAGATGCTCCGCTAATCGAGGGAAATGCATGCTCCCTCCGAACCTCTATGGCAGATGATCCCGCACTAGAGGACTCACACGCAGTGAACCCAAACTCTCGGTCAAAACGATCTGCAAAGTCCTCAACCTCTGCTGAAGCTGCCATGCTCTGGTTCTTCCCCTTCTTCTTCTTCTTCTCCGGACACACAACTGCATAGTGTCCCATCTTCTGACAATTCCAACACTTCACCTTGGAATAGTCCTTCCGTGTGTTATCCTGTTTACCTTTACCTTTGCCTTTGCCCCCACCATTGCTTGTGGAAGCCTGCTTCTTCCCTTTGCCTTTATTGCGACCTGCCAACAGTGCTACATCCTCATCCTGCTCAACTGGCTTGGCTGCCCCAAGCTGACCTTTCCTGATCTCTGTCTGAATGCAATCATCCCAAAACCTCTCCCATGTGGGAAGGGTCTCACGTGCACAAATCCCATCAGCAAAGTTCATCCATGAACGGGGGAGGCCATTCACTGCAATCCGCACCAACTCAGTGGGTGGAATGGCCTCTCCAATCACTGCCAACTCATCTCTCACATTAGTAATCTTTGTGAGATATCCAGCTGCACTATCAGTCTTACCCATCTTAATGTTCTTCAGCTTCTCCTTCAGGACCATTTTCCGGTTCTCATTGGTACTCTGGTAGAGATTGGACAATGCTGTCCACATCTCATGAGCATTTCTCTTCCCTCTCACATGAGGAAGGCAATGGTCTTTGATTCCGTCTAGAATCAGCCTCTTACCCTTGTTGTTCGTTTTATTATATACGCTAACCGAGTAGCATCAAGAGCACATTTACAGTGGTTCTCTTATGAGCACCTGTCCCAGACTTCTCTTTCAGCACTCAACCTCTGATACCATGTAGAAATTTCTATTTTCCCACCCCGGTTTTCAGTTTCACCTTATTACTCCAAAATAGTTAAATGCCCTTTCCCATATCCATACATTTAACAAGCTGGAAAATAAATTTTGCTGAAAACACAAATTCTGGAAAAATTACAGAATGCTGGAAAATGTAGAAATAAATATCAGCACACATAAAACAGTCATTCACACATTTTGACACATATATTTTTGGTCAACATGACCCTGGAAAAACCCCTACAACTCTTGGGGAAAACCAGTTCGAAAGCTCCTCCTTATTTCTGGAAAATGCTTTTTACAGTGAGAGAAATATTCAGCAAAAAAAATCAGCAAACAGACTTTACAACTTATCTCGTTTTCCATGCTTAACCACCGCCTCGGAAAATGTGCAAACAACAAAAACAGAACAGCAATAAATGTTGTACGTCCTCGATTTTCGTGCCCAGAAATCTGCAATAAATGCAGCGGTACGGCCTCCTCAAAATCTGTGAAAACAGCAATAAATGCTGCTGTCCAAAATCTCGATTTTCGTGCCAAAAACACAGCAGAACTTTGCTGTACGGAACAGCCCTCTGCTGCCTCGATTTCTGTGCCCAATCTTGTTGTACGGCCTGCTGTACGGCCTTACTGTACAGCCTCCTTTTCTAGAAAACCGTGCCCAAAAATTCTGCCTTTCACTGTGCTAACTCAGCTGTACGGTCTTGCTGAAATGCTGCCTTGGAAAGTGTGCCAAGCTGCTACCTCCTTCTCCTCACTGCCCAGAAATCTCCCTTGCTCTCTTGCTCTCCTTCTCTCAATCTGCTCATGAAAGAATAAATGATCTTTTCCTCCTTTTCCTCCTTTAACCTAACCCTAAGTGACTTTTGGGGAATCCCTAAATCCAATGGCTGAAATAGATTGAGATCTAGGGTTGAGATTAAATGCTCATTTAAATCTCACTTTCTATTTTTTAATTCACCCCACTTTAATAAAGACCCACTTAGTCATTTATTTCCAAAGTCACTTTTCCCTTTCTAATTTTACATTGACTTTATTAAAGTCACTTTAAAATTAGACTTTAGTAACTTTATCACTTAAAGTCACTTTTAAATTAGATTTGACTTTATAACTTTATAAAGTCACTTTATTAACTTTATCACTTAAAGTCACTTTAAAATTAGATTTGACTTTATAAAAATTATAAAGTCACTTTAGGAGAAAAATTAAATTCTTTTGGACACTTTTCCCTAGGCCAAAGATCAAAGCCTTAGGGAACCACTTGTCCTCCGGTACCAAATTTCAACACTGCCTCCATCCGGTGAGCTAAAACGGTCTGGGGCGGGTAAGTGTGCATGCCCCGTATCTTCTCATGCCTCCCGGTCTTCTTATCATCCCACTCCATCTCCAAGGCCTCCCAGTCTGTGGTGACCTTCCCAAGAGTGATAAGCCACTGCACACCTAATATCATGTTGGTGTCCGGTATGTTAACCACGAAAAAGTGGTCAGTCAATGTGTAGGTGCCCATAGTCACTGCCAGCTCTGGAGCATATCGGGCACACTGCATAGTCTGATCTCCTGGGACCAACACCGAAAATCCATCGAAGCTCTCTGTTTGTATGCCTCTCCGCTCTACCATCTGTGCATCGATGAAGTTGTGGGTTGCCCCACTATCGACCAGTACTGACACTCGCTGCCCCCGTACTGTCCCTCGTACACGCAGTATCAGATACTTGGGAACTCCTCGCAATGCCGCAAGGGTCCCTCCGGTAGGTGCAAAAGCTGCACCTCCTGCTCCTGGGGGTGGAGGTGGCAAATGATCCTGCACTGCATGGCTGCCTCCTGCCTCCACGTCATCATCCTCATCCTCTTCCACGCTGCTCTCGGAGAAGACCTCGATAAAATGTGCTTTGCCAGCAGCACATCTGTGTCCCGGTGCCCACGGCTCCTGACAGGTAAAACACAACCTCTTCTTCTTCAACTCCCTCCTGGCATCATCATCTAACTGTCCCCTACCCGAATTCCCCTTAGGAGGTGGAATCCTCACATCCTTCCCCTTTGGCTGGAAAGCCTGTCTCTGGGGGTAAGGTGTCCTGGTTCGGGGTAAGGCATCCTGCAAATCCTGGGTCCTGCCAACTGCGTCCTGGAGTGTGGCTGGTCTGGTGGATCTGACCAAACCTCGAAGTGGCTCTGCTAACCCCTTAATAAACATGTATATCATCCGTGCCACGGATAGATCGGGCACCATCACCAAAAGTCTCAGGAAATCTGCAATATATGTCTCTGGGCTCCCGGTCTGTTTGAGCCTCGTCAGCTCAACAAAGTGCTCCTCCGGATCCCGCCAGTCAAACCTCTCTACCAATCTCTGGGTGAACTCGGCATATGTGGTCACTGTCGAATGCCCAAGTGTGACCATCCCATGGAACCACCAATCCTGAGCCTCACCATCCAAATGCAGTGTCGCCACCTTGATGGCCTCCGTCTCTGCCATCTTGTTGAGCTGGAAGTATATGTCCAGCTTCTCCACCCAAGACTTTGCCGAACTGTTTGATGAACCAACAAACGTAGGCAAATGGAACCTGCTCACTGTACGCTGAGTGTCTCCCTCGTGATAATGCCGATGCCCTCTGTGATGGTCACGGGGTTTGCTGTCCCGCTGGAGTTGAACAAAATCTTTGAATGAAAGGGCATCCCTGAACTCCTGCCCATATGCCTGATACTCAGCAAAATAATCACCCATGTGGCCAGGCTCTGGCTCCTGCTGTGCTCCTGCCCCAGTGTTTGCACCTAGAAAAGTGGGCATAGTGGAACGTGTGGGGGCATGTGATGCCTGGTGCGGAGTGGCATCACGCTCCTGCAAATGGTGGGATGTGCCTGACCCCTCACCATCCTGGAAACCCCTTGGGGTTTCACGCTGTCTAGCCTCCACAACAGTGAATCTCTAACCCATCATCTCAATCTGCCTTGCCAGATCCTGCACTGACTTGAGGAGCATATCCCCAAACTGTTTTGCATCACTATCATTTGCCATTGGCTCCCCCTATTCTGCATTCACTACTGGATCCTGTTCTGCGTCCTCTACTGGAATGCATTCACCCTCTCTGTAGGTGATCTGCAACCTACGTTCCCTATCACGGTACTTCCAAGTTCCTACCCCTGTAGCAAATGTACGGCTTTTCTCCGATGTCATAGACAACTCGCTCCACAGGCTGAGCCAGGTCTATGAGCTCTGATGCCACTGTAATATCCCCTTTCAAGGATATCTCTCAAACACAGACAACTCTAAACCAGAGATGGATTGGAGGGGCGTTTACCAGATATTTCCTTTCTGAAAAGAGGATGAGATCTGGAGGCTACCTGGCCCTCACCAGACTCCGTCTATAGAGTATGGGAAAAACACAACAGATGGTATAGCAACTGGAATGTCTCAAAGGGAAAATAAGCAGTGATGCAGAGCATACAATAGTACATGAAATGCTAGAAATAGTATATGCAACAGATACACATGAAATAGAGAGAATACTGAGCCATTTTATTATACTGAGAAATAGAAATGAGTGCAAGAGGTGATCAGAGTGATGGCACCTCGACTTGCACCAAGCAAGTGTAGGAATACTCTCAGAATATCGATGGAATGGCTGCTCTCTGCTCTGTGTCCAAGCTACTGGAAAACTGCCGTGTAGCTGCTACTATTGGAACAAGATGAGTATTTGGGGCTGCTCCCCTACTCGGAATAAGTTGAAACTCTGGAATCAGCCTCTACTCACAAAACCCAAAAAATCCCAGAGAGCGTTTCTGGAATGGATGACCTCCGAAAATACCTCCCTTGAGGATCTACGCTATCCTCCCAAGGGCCACGCTGAGACTGAATGAAATCCTCCAAAATATGGCCTCCCGCTCAACCAAAAGTCTCCAATAGGCAAGGCTGGCCCCCTGCTCAATCTCCTGACCAAAATCCTCCGAAAGAATGCCACACCGGAGCTCCCTCAATATGGACTGTGTCCTCCCTCTCAAGACTGCGCAGTGTATAGATGCAATGCTCCTTCATAAATGCCACAACTCGATCCTCCTGCAAAATACTGATGGGAATGCCTCACCCGAGCAAGCACTCGAAGTCTTCCGGGGCTGAGGGTGAGATCTCCGAACAGAGACACTCAATGCACTAAACAGTGCTGCAGACAAGCTAAACAGCTAGCGTGCTCAAAGTCGACGTGACCAGCTCAATATGCATAAACTTGGATGAGGAAATGAGGAGGCTCTCTTCCTTTTTATAACAATGGGCTTCTCTCAACCCTAGGCCCCACTATCTCCTACGTAGCCTCCATTTGGCCCATGTTTCCAACTAAACTGCGCTGTCTATGCCCACGTGGTCTAAGTGGGTCCCCCTCTATGTGGTCTCTTGGCCCCCCTTGGCCCACTTAAGTTACAAGTACAACGTTGAGTCTACTAGGGAGTGTACTTTATTTTAGTGAGTTATGTCCCCCTCTTACTCACTTTTATTTATATTTTAATTATAGAAGGAAAATTTGATTAAAGTTAATATTTCCAATTAGCTATCGCTAATTGGGAATATTACAGAGGCTCACTGAAATCGGGAATAACCTCCTAGCTATTGGGGAAGCAATATTCGATCGAGATATGGTTCTTATTGCGCTTGGAGGTCTCCCCCATGATTGGTATGTATTCAATACCACTATTCTTAATAATAATGTGATTCCTGATTTTGAGGAAATATTGACGAGATGCACTCAAGAGGAGACAAGAATGATGGAGAGAGATTATCCCTCTACTGGAAATGAAAGTGACCCTATTGCCTTCGCCGCTCATGCAAAGAAGAAAAACAATGGTGGTCCGAGAAATCAAAACCATGGAAGAGCGAGGCCCAAAGGAAGGAAGGGAAGATGTTACACCTGTAACAAGTTTGGTCACTATGCAAGAGAGTGCCCTAATAGAAGGGACTCCCCCAGGGATGATGACAACAACAACTCTAGGGGGAATGGCAATCAAAGGAACAACAGGTTCAAAGGAAAAAGGAAGGCTCCCTTTGATCGTAGTGGAAATGGGCAACCTTTCAAGAGGTCAAGAAATTCCAGGTACGATGAGTCTAATGTTGTTGATAATAAGAGAAATGAATTTATTCTTGTATCTGCGCTCTCTATTGCATCTCCATCCGACACCCTGGATGTCTCGCTGATTGATAGTGGTGCTTCAAGGCACTTCACTGGTTATAAAGAAGCCCTCTCTGATTTGACTGAGAAGGATACTATTATGGAAATTATCCTTGGAGATAATGCCACCTATCCCGTGAAATGGACAAGGTCTGTGACCCTTCATCTATCTCAAGGTCAATTCCTCCATATACAAAATGTGTTGTACGTACCTGATTTGAAGAAGAACCTTGTGTCTATTTCGGCAATGGAAGACAAAGGGTTCAAGGTGGCATTCGTTGATGGAAAGGTACGCATCTGGAAGAAGAACTTCAAGGAAGCTCTTACTATTGGTTTTAGAGTTGATACACTCTACCAGGTTGGAGGAAGTCAATTGGGGGCTATGTCATGTGATACAACTCTTCAAACAGAGTTATGGCACCGAAGGTTTGCACACCTTCATTATAAAGCCCTTCCCGAAGCAAGGAAGGTGATGACAGGGATGCCCGAATTTAAAGATGATCATGAAGGTATATGTCAGGGTTGTGTCGAAGGGAAGCATACAAGGGGACCATTCCCCTCAAGTGTCAAAAAGACAACTGATATCTTGCAGTTGATACATTCTGATTTATCTGGTATGCTGCCCGTGACATCCTTGGGAGGATGTTCCTATTACATGACTTTTACAGATGACTTCTGCCGCAAGACTTTGATATATTTCTTGAAGAAGAAGGACAAAGCATTCAAATGGTTTCGTACCTTCAAAGCCTTGGTGGAAAATCAAACCGAGAAGAGAATCAAAGTTTTGAGGACCGAAAATGGGATCGAGTATGAGTCAAATGAATTCAATGACTTGCAGAGAAGTTGGCTTTAAGAGGGAGACCACAACTGCGTATACTCCTGAACAAAATGGCGTTGCTGAAAGAAAGAACAGGACCATTGTGGAAGCTGCCCGCACCATGCTATGTGACCAAGGTCTTCCGAAGTTTCTATGGGGAGAAGCTGTGAACACTGTTGTGTACGTTCAAAATAGATGCCTGCATTCCGCTCTGGACTCCAAAACTCCCGAAGAAGTCTTCTCTGGTAAGAAACCTGATGTTTCTCATTTTAGAGTTTTTGGTTCTCTTGTTTACTTTCATGTGCCAAAATAAAAGAGAAGCAAGCTGGATGCTTCTGGAAAGAAGGGAATGTTTGTGGGCTACAATGAAACTTCGAAGGCATATAGAATCTATGTGCCTGTTCAAAGAGAAGTGGAGATATGCCATGATGTCACCTTCGATGAAGATGTTGCCCTAAAGAAAGTGTAAAATTTTCCTAGCTCCAAGGAAGACAAAGAAGATGAAGAAGCAGGGAAGCAGGTAGAGCCGAAGGATGACCTGATGCCCGATGTTGAAGGACCTATGGATCCTATTGATCCACCTCCTTCAAATAAGAGAAGACCCGCATGGCATAGGGATACTCTCGCAGATGTCGAGAGATACATTGCCCCAAGGGGGACATTCCGTGAAAACAAGAAGCCGAAGAGATACTAATGGTATCTAGAAGCCATGAGTACGATTGTACAATCTGAGCTTGGATCATTTGAAGAAGTCGTAAAGCATCAAGTTTGGAAGGATGCTATGCACGAAGAATATGAGTCCATTATGAAAAATGATGTCTGGGAAGTGTTCCTGACAGCGAAGGACAAATCTGTTGTCACCTCCAAATGGCTCTATAAGATCAAGCATGGATCTGATGGTAGTGCTGAAAAGTACAAGGCAAGATTTGTTGCCCGCGGCTTCTCTCAAAAGGAAGGCATAGATTATGATGATATATTTTCACTTGTGGCCCGCTATACCACCATCCGATCTATCATTTCCCTTGCTGCAACGCAAGGATGGAGTCTCCATCAGATGGATGTGAGGACCGCTTTTCTGCACGGTTCTATAAAGGAAGAGTTGTATGTGGAGCAACCTCTGGGATTCGAAGTTCGAGATAAAGACACCCATGTATGCAGGTTGAAGAAAGCCCTCTATGGGTTGAAGCAAGCCCCCAGGGCTTGCTACGAGAGGATAGATAGCTACTTGATGAAGTTGGGCTTCACTCGAAGTAATGTTGATCCAAACCTTTATTTTAAGGTTGATAGAGAAAGGCCTCTCATTCTGGTTCTCTATGTGGACGATCTCTTCCTGACAGGGGTTGACCCTCTCATTCATTAGTGTAAAAGGGAGCTAGCTTCCGAATTTGAGATGAAAGACCTGGGACTAATGCACTATTTCCTAGGCTTGGAGGTCTGGCAAAGGCTAGGCGAGATTTTCCTTTCTCAAGGAAAATATGTCGTGAAGTTGTTGGAGAGATTTGGTATGGTGGACTGTAAGTCTGTGTCGACACCGATGGAACTCAACTTTAAGAAGTTGTGTGGAAACGCTGTTGGGCCCGTGCTAGCAAATCCTACCGAGAATCGACAACTCTTGGGGGTCCTGATGTTCCTAGTGAACTCCGTCCGGAAGTGTGTTTTTCCGTGAACACCATGAGTCAACATATGGTTGATCCTCATCACATTCACTAGATTGGTGCCAAGAATCTATTGATATATCTTCGGGGCACAATCAACCATGGGCTGAGATACACTGCCGAGAGTTTGAGACTCCATGGATATACTGATGTCGATTGGGCTAGCAGTGTGGTGGATCGCAAGAGCACATCTGGATGTTGCTTCACCTTGGGTTCTACTTCGATATCTTGGATGAGCAGGAAGCAGAAGTCGGTGGCTTTGAGCACCGGTGAGCCGAATATATTGCAGCGAGTATGGCCTGCTGTGAAGTTGTTTGGTTGCGAAAACTCTTCAGTGAGTTGTTTGGGCATGTGCTAGATACCACCATTATCCTTTGTGATAACCAGAGTGAGATTCGTCTTTCTGAGAATCCCATGTTCCATGATTGATCCAAGCATATTGATATCAGGTACCACTTTATCTGGGATATGGTACAGTGAGGTGCTTTAAGGCTCGATCATATAGGAATTGATGAGCAGGTCGCGGATATTCTCACGAAGCCCCTGGGTAAGGTCATGTTCCTAACCTTCTGTGAGAAGCTTGGAATCGTGGAAAGACCCTATTTTGAGGGTCCTGTTTAAGTTGGACTATGAGCTCTGGGAGCTCCAGGGGGCTTGGGGATAGCTTCTTGAAGCTATAAGCACACATGGGGCTAGGTTTGCCGAACCTTGTTGTGCTTCTGCCCCACTGTTATGATATTGAGTTTGTTCACCTCTCTTTGATCTATGCCCCGCACACATCTTACCCATGGAGTTTCAGACTCATGGGAAGTACCTCTCATTTGGCCAATGAGGTGGGAAATGTGGATAGAGACCAATAGAAAGACCAATGGACACATCGGAGATTGCCGTACTCTCTATGTCTAGGATGGCACGTGTCCAACACCTTGATCTGGGATCAAGTATGATGAGGTTCTTACCTCTAAACTGACTTCGGGTCAGTAAACTAACTTCAAGTTAGTATGTGACTCTTTTGAGTCTATTGAGGTTTTACCCTCTAAACTGACTTCGGGTCAATAAACTAACTTCGGGTTAGTATGAGACTCTTTTTGAGTCCAAGAGAGGTTTTAACCTCTAAGCTGACTTTGGGTCAGTTGAGCGTGATGTCTTTGTGACTCACCTTGTTCTATTTGAGAAGAAGAGCCAGCAAAGCAAGTTACGGTAGGATGACGCACGAAGCTAGATGAAAGTACATGATGGTACTGATAGATGGCACTTGTGGACAGATGGAGTTATCCCTAGTTGAAAGGGAGTGCTAATTTTGGGCAACTAGGTCCAAACTCCATGTTGCACTGCTCATATGATGATGGTCATATTTTTGTTGGATTCCTCTTTCAGAGAGGTGCAAGATTGATCTAAAGATCATCTTGTTTGGATGAGTAGAACATATATTTTGAATTTATTTTCCACACATGTGCAAGGTCGGTCAGATTTGTAATGTAGGCTCACATGCCTAATAGATGTGTCACACACCCTCACCGATGGATATAAATTGGAGAGACTTGGAGGTCATTTTCTCATCAACTGATCACACATCTCTCATTGTGATATGATTGGTTCGATATCCTTTGGAGGCCTCTTCCCCTCACATGTGCGGAGCTGGAGCTGTTGTTTTCTGCGGATCTGTTTAGAGATGATTTGTTGAAGCGTTGACCAGCATTGACCTTTGGTCAACCTTTGCCCATTTGACCTCAAACTTGTGCTGAAATTTTGATTTTTGGAGGTCGTACTGCTGAGTACAAAAATCGAGGGAAAAAGAGTTGTTTGATCGAAGCCCTAATTTGCTGCGTTGACTTTCTGTTAATGTCATGCATTGACTTTTGGTTGACCGACGTTGACTTGTGATGAGCTATCTTTGAGGGCTGTGGGTGTGACACTTGGAGGATTGGCTGATCTAAGAAAGACTTTGTTGGCTGAAGCATCTTGTTGACTGTCGTAACGCACAAAAATCTATATCTTTGCTGGACAAGAAGAATTGTAAAATTTGATCTATATTATTCACTTGTCTTCTATTGATCTATTATTGTGTTCTATCAGCATTTTACTTTCATGTTTATGTGATTGCTATTTTGAATCGGGCCTAGGAAAGATTGAAGTAAATTTGCATTAAGCATAGAACACCATGGTTATCTAAATTTAACAAGTACCAAAAATTTCCAGTAAAAATGGGATCTCTGTCGCTTACAATAATCTTTGGGTTTCCATGTAGCTTTCGAATTGTTTCCATAAATCCAGTAGCAACTGTACTTGCTTTAAATGGATGAGATAATGCACAAAAGTGTGCATACTTGGTAAGTCTATGAACTACCACCATGATGACACTCTTTCCTTCGGACTTCGGTAAACCCGTGATAAAATCCATTGAAATATCCTCCCAACGTTGACTTGGAATGCATAAAGGATGTAGAAGACCCGGGGTCTTAATTGTCTAAACTTTATTTTGCTGGAAAACCAAACATTCTGCGACAAACTTTTGAATATCAGATTTAAGGCCATCTCAAAAAAATTATTTCTTCACCCTGTGGTAAGTTTTTAAATATCCCGAGTGTCCTCCTAAGGGAGAAGTGTGCAATTCCAAAAGAATCTTTTGTTTTAGTTGGGAATTCTTACAAAGATATAAGCGATCTTTGTACCACAAAAAATCATTTTTCCAACTAAATGTATCAAATGTACTAGGATCTTGCCGCAACTTTTGAATGAGTATCGACACTTCTTCGTCCTTCTTCCATTCATCCCTTGCTTCGGTTATCCAATCTGGTTGGATAATAGAAATGGCACAAAGCAATGCTTCCACCCCTTCATCCTTTCTTGAGAGTGCATCTGCAACAACATTTAGCTTCCATTTTTTGTAGATGTTTTCAAAGTCATAACCCAACATCTTTGTGACCCATTTTTGCTACTCTTCTGAAGATAGTCTTTGTTCCAAAAAGTATTTAAGACTATCATGATCATTTTTTACCTTGAAGTGTTTTCCCATTAGGTAAGGTCGCCATTTGTTTAGTGCATGTAGTGTTTCCAACATTTCCTTCTCATAAATAGCTTTCTGTAAATACTTTCCTTTGATTGGACGACTTTCAAAAGCAATGGGTCTTCCTTCTTGCATTAAAACAACACCAATTCCATTTCTCGAGGCATCACATTCCACAATAAAGGTTTTTGTGAAGTATGGCGTAGCTAAGACCGGTGCTAGGCACATTGCCTCTTTAAGATGTTCAAAGGCCTTAGTTGCTTCAAGAGTCCATGAAAATGCATCTTTCTTCAATAATGTTGTTAGAGGTGCTTCTATTCTCCCATAATTCTTAACAAACTTGCAATAATACCCTGTTAACCCGAGAAATCATCGCAACTATTTTATGGTTGTGGGGACTTTCCATTCCTTAATGGCTTTAATTTCGTTAGGGTCTACCTTAACACCCTCGTGAGATACAGTATGACCCAGATACTCCAAAGAAACATTTGGAGGTTTTGCATATAATTGTTTCTCCTCCAATAGTTTGAGCACCCTGTCAACATGTTGAACATGATCCTTCCAAGACCTACTGTAGATTAGTATATCATAAAAAAATACTAACACAAAAATTTTCTAAGGAAGGGTTTGAAAATGGAATTCATCAACCTTTGAAATGTAGAAGATGCATTGGTAAGGCCAAAAGGCATGACCAAAAATTCATAATGACCCTCATGAGTTCGAAATGCTGTTTTCGAAATATCTTCAGTCTTCATTCTAATTTGATGATATCATGAATGAAGATCCAACTTGGTAAAATAAATTGCTCCATGTAATTCATCCAATAATTCATCAATCACGGGAATGAGAAATTTATCTTTAATAGTGAGCTTATTGAGCTCCCTATAATCTGAACTCATGCGCCATGATCCATCATTCTTGTGCACCAATACTACTGGAGCAGAGAAAGAACTTTGACTCGGCTGAATTATACCAGCCTCTAACATTTTTGCAATCATACGTTCAATTTCGCTCTTTTGGACATAAGGATATCTGTAAGACCTGATGTTTGGAGAAACACTTCCTGGAATCAAATGAATAGCATGATCATGATCATGAATAGGTGGGAGTTCTTTGGGAGTTTCAAACACCTTGGAATAATTGTCCAAGACTTTTTGGAGATATGGAGAAATAAATGATTTTGATGTTGGAACTTGGAACTTCTAGTGGGCATAATTGTGCAATTACGCCTCGTTGTTCTTTCTTCAGAAGCTTTGTCATGACATTAGAGCTTATTATCTTTCCCGGCTTCCCTGCGATACCCTATAATTCAACTTCCTTTCCTTCCGAAAAAAATTTCAAGAAAAGTTCTTGAAAATTAAAAGCTACCGTCCCCAAAGATTGTAACCATTGTACACCTAGTACAACATCAACACCTCCCATTGGAATGGAAAGCATTGGACTATTCAATACATATCCCCCGATGGTTAGCTTGATATTATGGCATTTTCTAGAGCAATTTATAGTTCCTCCATTTGCAACCATCACTTGACATTTTGGTGTTGGGTATAGAAAGCAATTCAATTCCTTGGCTACCTTACAATGAATAAAATTATGGGTACTACCCAAGTCAATCAACACTATTACTTTTTTCTTCTTGATATGTCCTTCTATCTTGAGAGTTTGAGGAGTGGTAATTCCTGCCAATGCATTACTGGATATGGTCAGATTCATTTCTTCTTTCTCTAGGGTTGGTTCCTGGTGTATATCCTCTTCTTTTGAAGTTTTTTATTCATTTTCTTCCTCCTCTTCACAATCTATGTAAAATAATTTCTTCTCAGCACACTTATGACCTTTAGTGTATTTGGTATCACAATTGTAGCAAAGCCCTTTTGCTCTTTTTTCTTCCAATTGTTGTGGTGTCAACCTTGTAGGTTGTGGAAGTCTAGGAGTAGCAACACTTCCATCTTTATAGATGTGAGTGGTTGGCTTCCTTGTCGCCATAATTTTACATTCAATTTTTCTTGCCAACCTGAATGCCTTCTCCAATGAACCAGGTTCCCAAAGGCGAACCTCATGTTGGATGTTATCCTTTAAAGTCCCTATGCAGACATCAATCATGTGTTCCTCTAGAATATCAACTACCCTTCTATTCAATTTTTGGAAGTCTTCAATGTGCTCCACCACTGAACCCTTTGTTTGAGATTTATCAATTGGTTAAAGAAGGTGTTGCTCTTTGTATCCTCATAATGTGCTATCATTTCCTCCGTAAAAATTGACCAAGTGACAATTTTTTTACGGGACCAAAGCCATCGATACCATACAAATGTATTTTGTTCTAAATATAAAGTTGCAAGGCGTACCTTTTGTGTGTTTTGCACATTATTGAGATCAAAATATTGCTCCATCTGTAGTATCCATGTTACGGGATCCTTGCCATCAAACTTCCTCATATCGATCTTTGGAATATGATGGGTCTTCAATCCAACATTAGAGTTTATGAAATCACGATTAAAATTTATTTTGTTCTCATCATGAGTTTCCTCTACTATCTTTTCGCCATTAGGAATCATTTCTTGTATCAACTTTGTCAAACTTTCCTTCAAACCTTCCATGTCTGCTTTTATATCATTCTTCATGGCTTCCATTTTTTCTTCCATGTCTTCCATGCCATTCTTGAAACCATCCATCTTAGCTTCCACGCCTTTCTTCAAACCATCCATATTATCTTCCACGCTCTTCTTCAAACCATTCATCTTAACTTCCACGTCTTTCTTCAAAACTTCCATTTCATTTTTTGTTGCTTTTTACGAGAGAGAAATTTGGTGCACTTGCTCTTGTAATTTTGATATATCATGTTACAATTCTTCCTCTTCATTAGTCATAGTAGAGTATTCTGAGGGCTTAATGGGTGTTGAATTCTTTTTAGGGGGCATTTTAGAACCCAATACTGATATCTATGCTTCAATATGCCCTTTAAATCACTTCAAATTGATTTTTCAAACAAGACTTATGCAATTTGAAAAAACAATACACACATTTTCTAGCTTTTGAGGAGCTCGATATTGAAACTGAATTATCTCCATGATTTCGGATCTTCAATATCTGAAATTTGGTACTGTAGTAGCCCTCTTAATCTTCTTTTGAATGCCACAGGTCTGACCTGATTTGGATTCTTCAAGACAAAGTTATGCCCAATCTCCCACAATGACCTAATTATGGACTGCTTTAGTAGAGCGAACTTGTACAACGTGCCACGTGTCACTGTTTCCTCCTTCGGGTCTGAAATTGATACACAAGGAACTACAATCTGTGTACTTTCGTCCACTTTTTACAGAATTCCAATTCGATGCTCAAAGAGAGAGTTATGACAGTTTTCCCAAGGTCACCTCTTTTAGATGAAATTCGGGAGTCTGCAAAAACCCTAACTTCCACAGATCATATCTCTAAAAATATTGTGAACCAAGATCTGAAATTTTTACATGAAGTTCCTCAGGATTTCTTCGAAATGGTTTTTTTTTAGTATCTGAACCCTCTGTTACACAACATTTTGTCACTGTCCCTGCAATCCCCATCTCGCCCATTGGAGGGTCATTTATGTGATCAATAAGTGGTGTCATGCCTTGCAAAGACCATCATTGTATCCCTTTACATGAGAGTAATATTCCTTCTGTTGACAATTCCCTGAGCAGAGATTCAAAAACCCTTGTTTTTGCCTTGGTGCGAGTAGTCAGTTATGCCCTCGCGCCGAAGAGGAAGATTAACACTGGGCCCCGCACCAGTTGGCGCTCTGTCTCAGTTAGCCACCCGCGCCGAGCTGTTTATGGAATGTTTTTTAAAAATAGAGGTGGAGATTCCACTCCAACAACTTCGAGGATGAGTCATTGGGAGTGGTTGAACTGAATAAACCACGGACTCCCTCCTTTAGTTTATGGTTTCCACCTCTTATGGGAACTTCCTAAAGGATAGGCCTCCCTCCCACCTTTGTAGGGATCCTAACCTCCTCCTTTTCCTCTATAAAAAGAAGCTATCTCTCTTTGCATAAGCTAGCTGAACATGGAGAATTGAGTATACTATAGTTGAACAATTGAAGAGATAGAATAAGAAGGAACTACATTCAGAGAGCTTGAGTCCATGCCTTCATCCCGTCCGAATTCCTTGACGAGCATCTGAGACGCGCTTCGGTTGAACCCTGCTGGAGGAGACTGTAACGTCAAAGCATTGGTTGTAACTCTTCCTTCTATCAATACATATACGTGACTATTGTTTGGTTCCCATTTTGTATTATGTTAGATGTTTAATGCAATATGCTTAGTTCTCTTTGACTGGTTAGTAGTTATGAATAAAGTTATTATGTCGTATGCTGTTCTTGTTTGTTGTTCTATGTGTAGGTATCTGAGTATGACTGCGGAAGGATTGTGACTTGTCAAGGCAAGAGCGAGGGGCCACCACCACTACAGCCACGACGACAGCGTTGGATTCCAAGTAGGTTGATCTACTGTGTCCTCTTTTCATTCAGTAATTAGGAATCAACACTCTAGCATGTCTCGTTGTTTCTAGACTCACTCTAGGGCTAGAGGGATTGTCTCTGTTCGTAGAGAGGATTTACCTGCTTAACAAATTGGCGACTCCACTGGGGAACAATGTGAGTTTGTCGTTTCATCTTGTTGGGTCAACTTCAATCATTGATTTGTTTATCTGTCTTTTTCTGGTTTGCTTGCTTAGTTTATATCCTCTATTCAGTTCCAGAGTGTCAAGATTGACCTCTACTCATTGGATTTTGGTTTTTCCTTTTTTCCCATAGTTATCCGGCTTGGCGCGCTTTTCATCTGAACAGTCGCGCCAATTGGCATAGGTTGTTTTTGTTGCAGTCGCGCCAACCCCTGTTTGGCGCGGATTATAGCCTTACAGTCGCGCCGAATCCTGTAGGATTTGGTTTGACCTCCTTGATGAGTCTTTTGGTCAGGAGTGCTTGCCTCTGGGTTATTTTTTGTGTGTAATTATGCCTTTGGGACTGTTTTGATTACTGTCGACTTGTTTTTCTCAATCGTTTGTCTATTTCCTTATCAGTGTAAATTAAGGCCTTAGGGTTTCTAAGTGTCTTGGTGCACTAAGCCTTATGTTTGGAAATCAAGTCTTTTTGATTATTGTCAGTCTCATTCTCGGGTCGATTGCACCAAGTTTTCTTAATCCTTTTGAGTGATTTCTTTGATTGAATGATCATTTCGTTTTTCGATTGATTCTTCTCCTTGTTGCTCCAAGCATAGATTACATTGCTTGTTTGGGTAGTTTTGAAAACTTTCTTTTGTTTTGGAAGATTGCAGCATTAGTTTGAGTGCTTTCTTGTGTTTGCTTTGTGTTTGATTGAGTCATTCGATTTCGATCCTTACACAATACTCAAGCTAGTATTTGTTTTCATTTTTCATGTAATTAGTGCATCATGTACTTCTTTTCATTGAAAAAGTAAAAAATAACATATTTTGCATTCTTTCTTTTGCATCGAAACTGAAAAATTCTTTTGCATAATTAGCATTTGATAGTCTAGGAAAGAGTTTCATTTTCGTTTGATTGTGTTAGATGCATTAGTGGATTTCTTCTCATACTTTCATTGTTTGTTGTTGTTTGAAAGATCTCTATCCTTCTCGTAACTAGCATTCATTGAATCAAAGATGATGTTCATTTGCATATAGCTTGCATTTAGGAAATTTGAGATCCAAATTCGATAGGGCCTTAAAACTGAAACATAATCCAAGATCAACTTTAAAATTCATTCAATTAACCTAAGGAAGCATTGAAACCTAACGCAATATTTGTAGTGGTCTAGGCTAGAGACGTGTTCCGGCGTCTTAAAACCTAGTAGCTGTCATTCGCCATCTGGCTTTAGACAGCGCTAGTACGGACTTGTGCTCCTCGTACCATCGAGTATATAAAGAGAGACCCCTCTAGGTTGCATTCCTTTTATCCATAGGAAGCTGAGTCTGCCGCCTTGTAACTGTGATACACCGAACACAACATTCGGGGAGACTACCTGCACGTACGTTAAGTCCTTGGTCATTTCTCTTTCATTTTGATCACCAAGGTGTATATGGCAGTTCACGGAAACCTGGTACACCCTCTTGCTTAGAGTACCTGAGTAGTCATTTTGATCTTTTCATGACTCTTTAAAAAGAGAAGAGATCGTCGAGCACTTGTCCTTTCAAGCTCGTTTAAAATTGAAAGTGACTAGAGTCATCTTTTGCCTGTTTCTCAACACTTAAAACATGAAACAACAAAATCTGGTTTCAGTGTCATAAAATTAATCACCTACGATCACATGTCCGTTAAAATTTTATTACTTGGCCTTGCTTATTTTCCTTAGTTTTTGATCTTGGAGCCTTCGATTGGTTATCTTTTTTCCTTTCTGTTTTGATATACAGTCACGGTGGCGGAACCACCAGTTTCGTCATCCTCACTGCCTCCTAGTGGTAGTTCTTTCCCGGACGTTTCTTTTGAAACCCCTCAGTCCACTAGGTCTGCTGAGTTTTCGCAGCCTATCTTCCCGTCTGTCCTGCCTCTTGCTACTCGATCTCCTCTTGAAGAGCCAGTTGAATTCAATTTGCCTCCTTCTGGTGCTTGGTCTGGTTTTGGGGAAGGATATTTCCCTCCTCTTACGTCGGGCTCACCATTTTTCGCTGCTGCTGTACCTCCTAGTCCCCGTAGTCTTTTCGAAGATCTTACGGCAGAGTCAGACATGGATTCATCCAGTCCTGTTGGTAGTGAAGGGATGCCTGTTTCTACAGATGAATATCAAATTTTTCCTGAAGATGTCCCTCATGTTTCTACTCAGTCTTCTCCACCTTCGGTGTCACTTCCGCTTGGATATAGGTCCTTGAGTCAGATTATGTCTGGTGTTGCATCCATAGCACAATCAAGTACATTAACTCCTCCTCAGAGTTCGGTCCTCCCTTCGTTAGGACTATCACCTTCGACCCCTGGTTCGTCGGTTACTGTTACATCTGTTCCAGTCCAACTGACTGTCTGTGTGGCTTCATCCACACCAGTTGTTACCACTCAGTCGTCAGGATCGTTTCACACTCGTAGGTCTATTTTTCTCAATTCTACGTGGCCTGTTAATCCTGGTCCTAGTAGATCACAATCTAGTGCCGCGGAGGCCCCACCTGCTTCTAGTGCAGTTTCCATTACCCCGGTGATTCCTGGCAGCCTTACTTTTGAAGAGTATTTGTTGGTTGTTCAGCAACAGAGCTCTCAGGGTTCTCAGCCGCTCCAAGCTCCTGGAAATCCTCGATTCCATCACTATGATGCTGTTGGTAATCCCGTTTATTCATTCTCGCATCATTATGATGTATATGGTAATCTTGTCTATTTGCTTCCTATTGATCCTCATCAGGCTGTTTATGATCCTTATCAGACCGTTTCTCATCTTGGACCTACCTTACCTGTGCAACCCTCTGGTTTGCATTGACAACCCTCATTGGGACAACCTTTAGCTAAGCAGGGCCCTGCCTCTGGTCCACAGGGACAACCTTACGGTCCATAAGGCCAACCTTCACAAGGTCAACCTTTGGTCCAACATGGTCAACCCTACGGACCGTCTGGTCAACCTTAGAATCAACGAGGACAATCTTATGCTCCTGGGGGGAAAACCTATCTACCACAGGGACAACCTTTGGCACCACAACCGCCGCCACACGTTTCGTATGGCCAAAACTTTGTGCCACAAGGAAAACCCTACGCTCCTCCTCCGGGTCAACATGGTTATCAGGGACAACCTAGTCCATCGCAACAATCGGGCCAACCTTTCCCACAAGGACCACTCGGTGGCCCTCAGTACTCGGTTCAACTAGCTCAGCAACCAATTCAACCTGCTCCTCAGCCGATTCCATCGTTTCAGCAGTCGGTTCTACCCGCTTATAGTCAGCCAGGTTTACCCGCTCAGCAGCCCGCTCAACCTGCTCAGCTGGGTCCGCCTGCACAACCACAAGGCGCTTATTACCCTCAAGGTTCATATCAGCTGGTATATAGTGCGCCCCAAGTTTCTTATCCTCAAAATCAACCCATATATCATCAACCTCAAAGCCATGCTTACATTCCGCAGCAGACTCCATACGCTGCTCAGCAGGGACCTCAATGGTCTACTCCAACTCAGTATCCTGGTCCTCAACCCCAGTATAAACCGAATTATCCTGCTTCTAACCCCTCTGATCCGAATCCTTTGGGACAGAATCCCGCTCGGACTGGGTGGAATGTAAACACGGGTCCTTATCAAAGACCTCCGATGACTTTCAACACTCAATTACCATTTCTTGCTACGTTGGAATTACCTAATGTGTCAAAGTTAACGAACGATCTCATTCTTCATAACCCGTATTGGCCTCCGGTTCTTACCAAGATTCCTGGTGATTGTCCTAAATTTGAGGGCAAGTCTGGCGAACACCCCCAAGCACATGTTATGACTTACCATTTGTGGTGTTCCTCTAACTCTTGGGTTGACGATTCTATTCGACTCCATCTTTTCCAAAGAACTCTTACTGGTGCTGCTGCAAAGTGGTACATTGAGCTATCTTGTGGTGTCTTCCAAGACTTCAATTCTTTAGCCATGGCATTCCTTACGCATTTTCAGTTACCAATCCGTTATGAGAGCGGGAGGTACCTCCTCACTTCATTGAAACAAGACCGAGCTACTCATATCTCGGTTCATATTCATGAGTGGCGACATCGTCGTCACATGATCAAATTTGAAATACCTGATCAACTTCTGATTCATTGGTTCACGACCTCCTTTGTCAACCAGATTGCAAAAGACAGCTATGGGGGCATGTGTAACCGAGGAACAAGACATTTCTTACGCCCAGTACCTTGATCTTGTGTACTCTCAGTCTGGCGCATTGTATGATATCTTGCTTGATGCTCCCCGACCTGGAACTTCTAAACCACCAGTGACACCATCCGTCGATGGTATTATTGGTTCTATGTCTCAGACTTCTCAAAAGTCTTCTTCTTCAAACTCTGCGAAGCTGAAGTCTGCTTCTTCCAATAATGTTGCTTCTCAGTCCACCTCGAATTCTGGTAAACCCGCAAAAGTTAATGTCGTTCAGGCCAATCCTACAGATAATGCTTCTAAAGGTAAAAAGAAGGGTAAAGGTAAGGCCAAAGCCGATACTCCAAAACAGGATTCTCAAAAACCTCGTGCTGGTGATGGTTCTCAACGCAAGCCGAAGTACCCTTGTTTGATTTGTGATGACGAGCACTTCACCAAGGACTATCCTAGACGATATGAAGTGAGCCGATTGCTCAAAGGCACCCAAGGAACTCCGACCATTCTTAAAGAACCCTTCCCATCTCAGCAGACCCAGATGGTAGAGCAACCTCAGTCCTCTGCCCCATTTGGCTCTCAGGTGTTCATGATGAACGGTTCTACAGCTATTTCTATTGCTACTTGGTCGAAAGATTATACTAGATCGCGTTAAGCCAGGGGGAAGGAGATCGTTGATGGTCCTTCTCCTCCGCTTGTTTCTAGCCCTCTTGATATTGAAAGGCCCAATGCCGAATCTGTTGTACGGCCACCATCCAAAGGTGTACTCCGCAAGTCTTCTTATAATCCCAACGCCCGTGCCGCTCACCATTACAATATTGTTGAGGATTTGGCTCAGGCACCCCCGCGATGTATGCGTTAGAAGTACTTCAGAGTTGTCCGTCTCCGCGGAAATCTTTGTTATCTGCGATTGGCGGGATCGATTCTGTTGATACTAGTCTTATTGCTTTCGATTTAGAGAATTTCGTTCCACGACTTCCGCATTAGATTGCGCTTGTTATTCAAGTTGTTATTAATGGTCTCGACATCCATCGAGCAATTGTGGACGAGGGTGCATCAACCTGTGTCATGTCATCTTCGTGCTAGAAAGCTATCGGTTCTCCAGCCATGAATTCATCACCAAATGCCCTTGAAGCATTTGATGGAAGAGAATCAAAACCTTTAGGTGTTCTCATTAGTTTACCGATTACTTTGAAAGGGAAGATATTCAATGTCGAGGTAGAAGTCGTTGATGCTAAACTCAATTATTATCTTCTCCTCGGTCGTAGTTGGACTCACGCCATGTTATGTGTTCTGTCCACTCTCTTTTGTGTTCTAAAATTTCCACACGAAGGAAAGATTGTTACTGTTGATCAATTGTCATTCTTCACCTCTTCTTCCGAGAACAACGTTCCGTATGTGGATCAGATTCCTACTCCCTACGAGAGCGTAGGGCCAGGTCTTTTTAAGGATCCTTCCCTCATGGGTATTTTTCCTCTTCCTCCACCAAACACTGTTCAAATCCATATGATCTCTCGGTCTGATGACCCATGGATTATTCCTTCGCCTGAACAGATCGATTCCTTCAGAGATTCGATGTCATTGAGTCCGATTGAGATTGAGTATTGTGAACTCATTACGGCTTCGGAAACTCCGTCCTCCGATCATGCTCCTTTGAGCATGTCTCTTGACATTTATTCTCAATTCCCCTGGCTTGGCGATTCGAATTCGCTTGATCCTTTGAAAGAAGTGTTTCCCTCCGATGAAGCCATCATGGAAACCATGTCTCTCGAGGATCTGTCGTGGGACAATGGTCATCATCGTTCCTCATTCATGCCTGGCCTCGGGGCCATGTCTACTTGTCTCAAGCGTTTTGCATCTCAGGTTCCTTCTCCTCCGCTTCAAATGCCTGTTCTGACACATGACGTCTTTACGGAAGGTAACTTGAGTAATATTACACAGATGATGCCTATTGACATTTCCATTAAACCGGGAATCATCGAGAACATCCATATCGGGGTCACTTGTTCTTCTGATGAAGTACAAGTTTATACTAGCCTTTTCTGTGAGTTCCGTGATGTCTTTACATGGTCCTACGAGGAAATGCCCAGCATTGATCCTTGTATAGTGGTGCATGAAATACCTACTTACCCTGGTTCGAAGCCTGTTCGCAAGCGTCTTCGTCCTGTGCACCCTAGAAAAGCTGCTGCCATTAAAGGTGAAGTTGAAAAGCTTCTCAGAGCTGGTTTCATTTATCCGATTCCTTTTTACAGAATGGGTCTCTAATATTGTCCCTGTAGATAAGAAGTAGGGAACCATTCGAGTCTGCATTGATTATCGGGATATTAATCGATTTTGTCCCAAGGATAATTATCCTACTCCTTTTATCGATCAAATCATTGATGACCGTGTCGGGAGTGAGATTTTTTCCCTCATGGATGGTTTTTCTGGTTACAATCAGATTAACATTCTCCCGAATGATCAACATAGGACTTTCTTTATCTGTCCTTGGGGTACTTTTGCTTATAAGAAGCTCCCTTTTGGCTTGAAGAATGTTGGGGCCACATTTCAGCGAGC
This sequence comes from Pinus albicaulis, assembly GCA_034641835.2. Classification (NCBI taxonomy): domain Eukaryota; kingdom Viridiplantae; phylum Streptophyta; class Pinopsida; order Pinales; family Pinaceae; genus Pinus; species Pinus albicaulis. The sequence goes on from CM076582.1 coordinate 566,614,482, forward strand.
GATGTCGTATGCTTTTCACGATATTCGTCACATCGTTTAGCCTTATCTGGATGACCTTCCTGCTCATTCAACTAAGCGTATGGACCATCTTGACCATCTTCGTCAGATTTTTCTTCGTTGTCGACATTACAACATTCGGTTTAATCCGCACAAATGCGTCTTCTACGTTGATTTCGGTAGACTCTTGGGGTTTATCGTGTCCAAAGACGGAATTCGCCTCGATCCACTCAAGGTTGAGGCTATTATCAATCTCCCCTCTCCCTCCTCATGGATTCAGTTGCAGAGTTTGCAAGGGAAGGCTAATTTTCTACGTCGTTTTGTACCTAACTATGCAGAAGTGGCTAAAGGATACACACGATTATTAAAGCAGGGCGTCCCATTCTGTTGGGATGAGATTGCTCAGAAATATTTTGAGGCACTGAGGACGTTGCTTGTCAACTCTCCTCTGTTGCGTCCTCCCAACTATCATCGTGATTTTTCCCTCTATTTAGTCGTCGCTTTCAGCATGATTGCCATGGTTCTGGTACAAGACGATGATGACGGTAACGAGCATGTTATCTATTACTTGTCTCGTAACCTTCTCGATCTTGAGACATGCTATGCACATGTCGAGAAGTTAGCGTTAGCTGCGGTTCAAGAAGTTCAGCGTTTTCGTCATTATATTCTTTTGTGTACTGTGACTGTGATTTCTGATTGCAACCCTATGACCTATATATTGTCTCAACAATTGCTGGGGGGCAAATACTCGAAGTGGATTGTCATCCTCCAAGAGTTTGATTTGGAATTTACTGCTGCTAAGTCGAAGAAATCATTAGTCTTTGCTGATTTGATATGTTCCCTCCCTTCAGACTCTCCTCCATCTAGTTCTGAGGAATACATTCTAGACGATACGCTTTTCTTGATTAGCACCCTCGATCCGTGGTACGGTGATATCATCGTCTATCTCCAGACTTCTACTTTCAGATTTGAGTTGACGAAGGATGCTTGCCGACGCATCCGTCATCAGTCGCAACCTTATCGTATAGTCGGAGATACACTCTATCGTGTCGGAGTGGATTCCATACTCTGTCGATGTTTGACTCTCGAGGAAGCTGAGAAAGCCCTAAATGATTGTCACAGTGGCGCATATGGTGGTCACATGTCTGGTTATGCAATTGCACAAAAGATTCTTCGTGCTGGTTATTTCTGGCCTTCTATCTTCAAGGACTACATTGTCGCGGTTCGTAAATGTCATGATTGCCAGATCTATCAATGCAAGATGTGTGCGCCGCCTGTACCACTTCATCCTGTCATTACCATTGGTCTCTTTGCGAAGTGGGGCATTGATTTTATGAGGTGTAACACTCACTCAGCCGGGGGGCATGCTTATATTATCGTAGCCATGGACTACTTCACCAAATGGGCCGAAGCAATGCCTACACTTGCCACTGACGGTAAGACAACTGCTCAATTCATATTCAATCACATCATTGCTAGGTTTGGTGTCCCTCAAGCCATCGTTACTGATCATGGTTCCCATTTTCTGCATTACATGGTGGCGGAGTTGACTTTTAAGTAGGGTTTGCATCACGACACCTCAATGTCGTACTATCCTCAGGCCAATGGCTAGGTTGAAGCCATAAACAAAGTTCTTGTTACCATGCTTCAACGTACGATTGGGATCCACAAATCCAATTGGCATCTCATGTTATTTTCGGCTCTTTGGGCATGCCGAACCTCAGTTAAGAGTGCAACCGGATTCACTCCTTTTCAGTTGGTTTATGGTCTGGAAGCTACTCTTTCGATTGAGTGTGAAATACCTTCGCTCAAGTTGGCTGTTGAATTACTGCTGAACACTTCACCAGAAGAAGAGCGTCTCCTTTACTTAGAAAGGTTGGATGAAACCCGCCGCTTTGCTGCTCTGGTTATTGAAGCACAGAAATAGCGGGTCAAGGCTCATTTTGACCAATCAGTTTCCCCTCGTTCCTTCGTTGAAGGAGATCTCGTCCTCCTGTACAACCAAGCTCATGATAAGCTGGGGGTAGGAAAATTTCAACCATGTGGCATGGGCCCTACATTATTAAACATGTGTTGCAGAATGGGGCCTATGAGCTTATTGATTACGAAGGTCATCCTCTAGAACAGCCCAGAAATGGATTGTATCTCAAAAAATATTATGCGTGAGTCATTCATGCATGATTTGTGTACATAGGTGTTTTTTTTCATTTTTGTAAATGTTTTGATTTGGTGTGCTTTGCAAGCATTTTCCTGCTTATTGGGTCTTGCTTATTTGTGCAGATGTCTATTACCCTTTATGTCGGTTTTGCGGATGGTGCTTCCTGCAGTACTAGGAATTTGTCTTCAGCAGCCTGGGTAATTTATGATCTTGCTGGTGAGTTGATAGATCTGCAAGGTATTTGTCTAGGACGGACTACAAACAATGTCGCTGAATATAGTGTTGTCCTTGAACTATTAACTGAGGCAATCAACCTCAGCATACGTGCATTGCTTGTAAATCTAGATTCACAGCTTGTTCTGCAACTCAATGGTCATTATTCGGTCAAAAACCCATACATTCTGAGATTGTATTTACGTATTTGTTTGTTGGAAAGACATTTTGATTTTATCACATATCAACATATTCCTAGACGAATGAATGCATTAACTGATACAGTGGTTAACATTGTATTAGATGGACATTTGCGTAATTTGTAAAATCATCATCATATGTAAAAGATCCATGTAGGAAAATAGATGTATATATATATATATATACATATATATACATATATATATATTGGGTGTTTGCATCAGTGTGCATCATAAATTCAAAAAACATGTGTGTTTCTGTTACATCCCGAGACACCATGTCTCTCAAAATATGCAAATATAAAGCCTAGGTGTCTAATCGGCGTGATGTTCATGATAGCATGTCACTGCCCGTACGAGCCGCCTCAGTAAGCGGTGAATGCGGCTTGGCACCCCTACGGTATGTCTTTGGTAGGCACGAGGAACATCGTCGAATCGTGCATAGTCTGGGACTCCACGTGTGATTCCCTCTAGGTTGTGCACGATCTCCTCCTCGCCTCCCTCACCATGAAGGTCGAAATCGCGAGGGATTCACCTCGCTATCGGAGACATGCCTGTGGGTCTCTTTGGGCCAACATCTGCAAAATGCATGGATTTAACGTCAGAACATACATAATTAAAAAAATTATAACACTCATGAAAATTAAAAATGAGTCTTACCCAAATATTCATCCCAAACCGCTCCCTCTGGGAGTGGGAGGTTTGGATAACCAGTACCAGAGTAGGGCCAGTCCTCCACGACAATCAACTGTCGGCGGAGGCAATCAAAAAACTCCAATCTCCAAGACATCTGTTGACCGCCCCCTGCCCTTGGCATCAGAACTGCCCATCGGGCCATCCGTGGTTCCCTCGCCGGTGGTGTTGGGACTATAACCTCCTGATGTTGAAAAATTGGTAGTCGTTCCAGGAAGAACGATACTAGGATAGACCCATAATCGAATTGCTTCAATTTGGTCTTCTTGCATTTTGTTAGCTGGTGTTTCATGTTTATTGTCATGGCCTCGGCCGAGTTGTAGATGGTCAGTGTCAAGTAGTCTACAACAAGAAGCAACTGTGTCTTTGTTGCTTCGTGCGGTGCTTGCGATCCCGCAGCTCGTGTGATGGTATGTAGCACTACTTTTAGTGCCAAGTCTGGGATAGTCTGGATATCGACTTTCCCACTTCCTGTTCCCTTCCGTGCTTCTGGACATTCCCTGTCAATCACCATGGACATGCTCTCCATGCAAGGCCGGTGCCGGTTAGGATTGGTGCTGCTCCCCTCCGCGATAATCCTGTTATGAAGTAGACATCAGAAACATCGATCTCAAGTTCTTGATCTCGAAGGATGAACTTTTCCTGATTCTCATCCCATATACTGATCAAATACTGTAGCAGCTCCGGTTGAGCTCGGAGACACGGTGTTAAGAAGAACTTCTTCAGTCCACAGTCTCTGAGAGTTTCCATGCATCTCTCATCTTCCATGGCAAGCTCGTCCTTTTCGCTGTGTTCCTGTTCTTTCCATTCGATTACCATTTGCCGCTTTCTACCTGCAAACATGTTCATATGGATAGTATTAGCCATTTTTGAAGCTTGGATTTGAAAAAAATTGGGTATTTAACTTGCATTTTTTGCACAAAAATGGTCTGCGTGGTTGGCGCAACTGTTTCTCAAACAGTCGTGCCAATGGGCGCGCCCTAGTTCAAAAAAATGGGCGATTGGCACGAGTCCGTGCCCGAAACCCGCGCAACCACCGTGTCCTAAAATTCGCATTTCTTCCCCCAGAAATCAAAATTGGAGGTTGTAGGCAGTGAAAGATGACTTAAAATGAAGGGAGAGATATCGGCTCTTACCTGGAACTGACGGATTTGAGATTGGTCTGCCGGATCGTCCGCTCTCGTCGCCACAAGATCACATGGTAAAATGGGTAAGTATTGCTCCACAAGAGGTAAAAAGTGAAAAGTAATTATTTTTACCATTTTTGGCATTTTATAACTTTTCACAACCTTAATTAGGTTTTAAGAAATGTTTTTCGATTATTTTATTATATTATTTTCGAGAAATGGGTTTTACACGTGTCTCTTATGCAGCGACAGGCTTTCAGGCCATAGTGATGAAGTAACGAGTTATATTTTATGCTTTTTCGGACTCAGTAAAAACACGAAAAAATCACTACTGGAGTCATCTTTCAGCTCTTTTCTGACTCTCTAAAATTGAAAAGATTGTCGAGACTCTTGTCATTTCGAACTCGTTAAATGGCTACGAAGCGATATCTACCCAGTATACGTTTATCCCTTTTTCGGGCTGGGATAGATTATTTATGAAAAATGAATACCTTAGCCTATCGCAAGTAAGAGGTTCTTTCAGATATTGTTTTCTACCTTTTCGGATCTGAGAGACTATTTACGAAAAGGGCCATGTTGCAGTTTTCTTTTCTGCCTTCTTTTCAAACTCTCTAAACATGAAAAAATGTCGAGTTCTCCTTTTGTTAGACTCGTTAAAACTTGATGACATCGGACTTCGTCGCCATGACGTTATTCGAGTTCCTCCTTCCTATGGCTCGTAAAATGTACTAGGTTGGATTTGTCCGAAGGACAAACTTATAGCACAAGCATATGCTATCCCCTTCAAGCTTGTTTTAAAAATAATTGGGGTACTCGCCAGAAATGGTGGGGGAAAATGGAACCAAGTTTTAGTTATGTTGGTAGTATGTTGCTCTTGAACATGGCACTTGTCTGCATTTGTGTCGGGTTGGGGACATCTCATTTCGTCACTTTTGCCTCCATGAGTTTAGGTAATCTCTTTTGACCTCTCATCTGCTCTTTGCCACGTCATCATGACCTCAGATCCTTTGATGTCAAATACTGCCAAATCCAGTGTCGTGTCACTGATATGTTCAAGAGAAGTTTGCCTTTGCAGTTTTCAACCTCCCTCTGATTCTCTATTGGTCCTGATTCACTATTATCATGTTCCTTTGTCTCGTGTCGATGATGTGAGAAACATTATGGCCCACCTTCAATCAGGTCACTTCCTGTCGACTTCAGCTCATTATCCAGGAATTTGATCTAGAGACTCCCTTCTGGTACCTTGGAGCCTGCGTGCCTTAATGGCAGGGTTTTCACATTCGACGCAAAGTCCACATCATTGGCCTTCGATCGGGTGATTCTGCGGATGTTCGACGCCAGATCACTGTTCACATTCCGTGGATTGTACCGTTTGTACCTTGAGAGCCATTGTCATTATTGGTGGTTTCTCTCGTGCTTGTTAACAACTTTCATCATTGGCTGGTAATCAGGGGATTTTTTTGCATGTTCGACTTCAACTCATATATTCGCATACTTTAATTTGTACTTGTTTGGGTCGAGATGGAGCGCAAGACCTTGGGTTTTGTCTGATAAAATCCAGGCTGCGGATTTTTGTGGAATATCATGAATTATTGCATGACTCTTTTGATTGGATGGCTGCGACCATACCTGAGTCTATTTGTTGATTCTTACTGCTGGATGGCAGCGTCCATACCTTGGATCTCAGTTTTTATGTACTCTATTATGGATGGCTACGCCCATACCACATGTTCATGTATCAGAGATATCAGTGGTATTTGTAATTGCAGGTTTTCCAACAGCGGTGTTTGGTTCAAACGCGTTCTCATAAAGCATTTCGCCCCTCCCTCTCCCTCGGACTTCATGCTTTAGGGGGAATCTGTTACACAACATTTTGTCACTGTCGCTTGAATCCCCATCTCGCCCATTGGAGGGTCATTTCTGTGATCAATAAGTGGTGTCATGCCTTGCAAAGACCACCATTGTATCCCTTTACATGAGAGTAATATTCCTTCTGTTGATAATTCCTTGAGCAGAGATTCAAAAACCCTTGTTTTTGCCTTTGCGCGAGTAGTCAGTTATGCCCTCGCGCCGAAGAGGAAGATTAACACTGGGCCCCGCGCCAGTTGGCGTTCTGTCTCACTTAGCCACCCGCACCGAGCTGTTTATGGAATGCTTTTAGAAAATAAAGGCAGAGATTCCACTCCAACAACTTCGAGGATGAGTCATTGGGAGTGGTTGAACTAAATAAACCATGGACTCCCTCCTTTATTTTATGGTTTCCACCTCTTATGGGAACTTCCTAAAGGATAGGCCTCCCTCCCACCTTTGTAGGGATCCTAACCTCCTCCTTTCCCTCTATAAAAAGAAGCTATCTCTCTTTGCATAAGCTAGCTGAATATGGAGAATTGAGTATACTATAGCTGAACTATTGAAGAGATAGAATAAGAAGGAACTACATTGAGAGTGCTTGAGTCCATGTCTTCATCCCGTCCGAATTCCCTGACGAGCATCTAAGACGCACTTTGGCTGAACCCTGCTAGAGGAGACTGCGACGTCAAAGCATTGGTTGTAACTCTTCCTTCTATCAATACATATACGTGACTATTGTTTGGTTCCCATTTTGTATTATGTTAGATGTTTAATGCAATATGCTTAGCCCTCTTTGACCGGCTAGTAGTTATGAATGAAATTATTATGTCGTATGCTTTTCTTGTTTGTTGTTCTATGTGCAGGTATCCGAACATGCTTGCGGAAGGATTGTGACTTGCCAAGGCAGGAGCGAGAGGCCACCACCACTACAGCCACGACGACAGCATTGGATTCTAGGTGGGTCGATCTACCGTGTCCTCTTTTCATTCAGTAATTAGGAATCAACACTCTAGCATGTATCTTTGTTTCTAGACCCACCCTAGGTCTAGAGGGATCGTCTCTGTCCGCAGAAAGGATTTACCTGCTTAACACCCTCATAGAAAAAATTTTATAGCGAAAATGCCACGATGGCCTGTTTGAAGTAGCGAAACACTAGAATCCAAAGTCTGATACCAAATGTTATGAAATCAACTCCAAAAATAGAAGAAAAGAGAGATCAATGTCTTATAAATAAGGCACTTCAAGGGGGAAACCTCCTTTACATTACATAAATGAACAATTCTTGGATGATACAAATGACAAAACCTCCTTTCTATATATAGGAGTCCATGGAGTCACAATATAATCCTAGCCGACCTAACAATAATAATGTAAGGGCACAATAATAACAATATGGGGGTTACAGGGGTACAACAATAACAATAAGGGGGCTACACTAACAACAATAAGGGACTACACTAATAATATAGGGACCTAACATTCGAGGTATCATCAAAGAGTTGATTACTGGGGGCTGCCCTTCCGCTGTCTCCTTTGCCATCAGATGGGACATTTGATGAAAAGGTGCCCTCGTGGTAGAAGGTCGGCCAAACACATCGCAAACTCTCAAGCAACACAATACAACTATAATGGTGGCGTCCATGAAAGGGAACTGTTTGGGCAACACGATAAAGGTATGACCCTCACTTCTCCCTCCCATATTGCTGATCATGTTTGGTTCTCTTCGGCTCTGTCCTCCCTGCAACTCCCTACCCAGCCATCAGTCTCTGCACAAGCTGAAGAGCCATTTTCTCTCCCAGGGGAGGTCCCGAAACATACGAAGGACAACATAACAATTCCATTGCCCTCGCACAGAGAGTCGGGAGGGCTCATTGCCTCTGCTCCTTCGTCCGACCTGATTATACTACGCGAATCTCCACCAACTCCACATGATCCACCCCTAGACTCAGCAATTCGGTCACCATCCATGCCCCTTCTTGAAACGACATCCCCTCCACCTGAACCTACTCCCGGAAATGTGACGCCTCCAGAGTATCCTCAAAATTCAGGATATTCTGGGGCAGACAAAAGACTCGATCATACTTTTCAGCAAATTCGGAGGGACTGCAAGACATTCCCATCATCTGATCCTTTGACTCTCAGGCACTTAGCGCATGCATGCCAGCTCCACATGAACCATGAATCACATAATTTCCCTGAACATCTATGGTCTTGGTGATCACTCAAAATTATTAAACCTTAAAAACCTTTTCACAGTCTCCTCTTCTTTTATAGCGGTATTGCAAGAAACCATGTGTTCTGCCTCGAAAGCCATACCATATTTCCTCTCAATTCGACCCGATTGGCACATTATCAGTGTGGACGCGAACGAGTTATCTGGTAGACTAATATCAATGTGGAATCCTCTCTTTGCAAAATTTCATGCCTTTCGTTTCTTCGCGGGCATTCTCCTAACTGGCAGGATTCGAGGTTTTCCAGAATCCCTTCACCTCATCAATCCATATGCCCCTTGCTGCAATCGACCTACCTTTTGTTCTCTCATCAACTCCTCTGATGTCCTAAATATCCGCAACCTTATCATCCTGGGAGACTTTAATGCCATTTTGTCCTCTGCCGAATGCTGGGGCTCCCACAGCCGTCTGGACCCCCTGGATGATAGACTTTCTCAGATTTTTGCTAACCACCACCTTGTAGATATCTGTCCTATCCCCCTAACCCCGACCTGGACCAACCACCGGACTGGAGATGCTTTCGTGGGCAAAATATTCGACCATGTTCTGGTACATGAAAGTGTGATTGAAATGCTTGGAAATTTGAAGTTATCAGTTATCAAGTCAACTTTATCAGATCATCATCCCATTTGCCTCAAATGGCAAACAAAACTAGTCTGAAAGGGTCTCCCTTTCAAATTTAATAGAGTATGGTTAAAAGAACCTGATTACCAATGTATGGTCATGGATTTCCGTGTTGATTTTTGTAGCATCAAAAAGTGATCTATGTTTCAAATTTGGTGTGGAGGCTTAGACACTTGTATTCCAAAGAACCCCAAAACCGTTTGTGGAAATTCCACTCGGTTTAGTTTTATTGAAATAATTAATTAATTTAATGGGGACCCTAAGTCTAAACTTAGGGAAATTAAATAATGAAAGGGTATTAATAAAACAGCGTGTGAATATTCTAGAGAACGAAGATCAAGTCATGTTTTAATCTTACCCATCGATTAGACATCTAATTTGGGCCATTGATTTGTCAACGAGAAGATTATAAAATGAAGGCTTGAGGGTCATTTGGAAACACACAGAGACACTGAATTGATCTAAGATCAAAATTTCTAGGGCGTGGTTTGCTGAGAAATTTGAACTAGAGATCTGATTAGTGAGGAGTAGAGATAACATCCAGAGAGAAAAAATTTCTCAGTCCGGTGGAGCATCAGTCAAAGAGAGGCAGAGGTGATCTAGCCTAGCTAGCGCAGAAGGAAAGGAGCTTACGCAGTGACTGTGAGCTCATGTAGAAGCAATGCAGAGGCAGAAGGAAGGGTTTTGGAATTTGCTAGTGGATGAGTTTCGGAGGTCGGGATCTGGAAAGTGGCACGAGGAGGCTGTTCCTCAGCATCCATAGAGGAAAACCCAGTGTTCCACGGGGACGCGTCCCCCAGGGTGGGGGATGCGCTTCCCCGCTCCCCCACGCTCCCGAGATGGGGAAACTCCTGGGGAAACTTTCCCCACGTCCCCTTTTTTGGAAAACTTGGGGCAACTCTAGGGGGCATTTTTCTGGTGACGAAATGCGTCTCTCTTGTGGGGGGGATGAGGGGATGCAGGGGGGATGCAAGAGGGGCGCATCCCCTAAATTTTTTCGCTAATAACAATTAACAAAACAAATTTTGTATTTCACTGCTTTCTATGTTTATTTTTAGTTCAAATTTTTATGGTTGTTTTAGACTTCAAATGTCATTTTCATATGATGAATTTAATTTTTGATGTGCATTTTGTAGTTTCAATTGTCAAATGATGAATTTAATTTAGATGTACCTTGCATAATATTAATGCGCATTGCCAAATGATGAATTTAGAAACATTGCATAATGTCAAATGATAGATTCAATTTTAGTAATTTATTTTTAGATTTACATTGATGATTGCAGAAATGCCAAATGATAATTTTACTTCACAATAGTCTAATACGAAATGATGATCATATTTAGATGTGCATTTCATAACTAATAAGGTTTACTATCTACTAATTTAGTTATAAACATATTGTTGGCATTTTATTTTTTTTATTTTTATAGATTAAATTTTTAATAATTTTATAATTTTTATGGCTCTAACGTCCTCTAAATTTCGGGGTTGCTTATATACGTCCCCCTTGTGCGTATCCTCGCTCTCGCGTTTCCCTGTCCCGAAAACTCGGTGGAACAATGGGAAAAACAACTTGGCTGGGGCTGAATGCTGAACCTGAAAGGGGGTGACGCAGAGGCTGCAAGTTGCAGCGCTGGGACTGCGTAGAGCCTCCCCAGGGCAAGTTTTTCTTCATCCGGATCAACTAGAAACTTAGTGATTGAGTGAGCTATTTCTCACAAATTATTCTACCAGTATTTCTCTCTGTAACTGAATAACCCTTAAAGGTATTTAGAGATGTATTCAGACATTGCTACTGCTTAATAATAAAACCCTTAGATCTGCTGCACCGGTTTTCCCACATTGGGTTTTTCCGAGGACATTAGTCCAAAAATAACTGTCATATGTGTGAATGATTTGTGAAAATTTCTTAATATAAGAAACCCTACTGCTAACCATTGGTTGACTTCTCCGACTTGATTATTCACACAAGTTATTAATCCGAAAAATTCAGAAAACAGTAAAGTAGACACAAATAGCAGCCCACACATACAGATCATTTACTGAATAGCACGCTCATATGAGAAAGTGACACAGATTTTTCGGACAAATGTCCCCGAAAAAACCCAATGCGGGAAAACCAGTGCAACTTACTCTGGAGGGTTTTATTATAATGCAAATTTTGAATACAACAAATTCTAGGTACCAATCATGGTTGACCTTATAGAAAATCACGGCAACTATACCTCTTTCACTCGGAGACAAAATATGGCTGATTCACACCCTCAAACGGGATTTACAGAACTCGAGCCCTTTCTGGCCAACCGGAAACCACAACGCTGCTCCTCAGCCCTCTGCGTCAGCCTTACTGGCCTGTGTCAGCCTCTGCGCTACTCTGGAAGGACCTGCGTCACCCTCTCTGGGCTTACGCTGCCCCTGCACTGCCCTGATTGGGCCTGCGTCAGCCCTACATGGCTCTTGTTGCCTTTGCGTTGCCCTTGACTGGGCTCTGGCTGGACTACATAGCACTTGGTTGGCTCTGCGGCTGGATATGTTGCCTCTCTGCTTCCGTTGTATTCTTGGCCTTGGATTCAGAATCCCTCACCAATACTGCCCCTTACTGCACTACAAACTCTTCCTGAAATTCTTAGCAAACCACACCCTAGAATTTTAGCTTAGCTTCAGTGCTCTGCCAATGTGTGTGTCCTCCAATTGACCCCAAGCCCTTCTCTTATGCTTTTCTCGTTGGGAAACCAATGATCGTGATCTAATATCTAATCAACGGCTAAGATTAGCAGCTGCTTGATCCGCGTCACTTAAGTCATTCTCATGACATGTTTAATTTAATTCGCTTTAATCTTCTAATTTTCCTAAGTTAGACTTAGGGTCCTTAATTAAAAAGATTAATTATTTGAATAACTCTTAAACCAAATGGAATTTCCCCAAATGATTTCCGGATCTTGGAGATCTCATGTACTCCAGCGCCACAAAATTTGGGAGCTAGAGCACATTTGATGCTACCCCAAAATCTCAACACTTCCTCTTAGCGAGGAATGTGCTCTAGCAATACATCAACCCCGAAGTACTGTTCTGATCCCTGGCATCGGTCTTCGCGCTGATGCTTGGCCTCGTGCCCTTCATCACTGTGCTGCTGCTTCTCTCTATATTGCTGCCTATGACTCTGCCATAGTCACTGCTACATCCGTACTGCAACTCCCTCTCAAATTGTTGCATCGTGGTGCCAACTGCTGCACTGCAACTCAGTTGCTGAGAAGTAAGAAACTGAAGGATCCCTACCCATACACTGACAGACAAGTCAGTCGGGCTACATCTCATCACTGAAGCTCCTTAGGATGTTGCTCTGCGTTGTCCTCTTGAAGCCTCTGTGCTGCTACAACTCTGCACTGCGTAAGCACTGCATCCTCTGCACTGTTGAAGTCCCATCAGCCCCTCCGCGTTGCTACTTCTACGCTGCTGCTGCCTCTGCACTGCGCTGCTCCCTCTATAGTGTCCCAACCTCTGCCCTCTGCTTCACTGTGATCCTTTGCACCCACTACTCCAGTCATCCTCGCTACTGTCTTAAGGCTCCCGTAGCACGTATGTGATCCAAGAGTTGGGCTACTCAAGGATCCTGCCGCCACTTTGTCGCTGCTCTAAAAATCAACATCGCCCCACCTCTTCTCTCGAGGTACATGAGCGCAAGGTTACTTGGGAGCGAGGGCGAAAGCGAGGAGCAGGAGAAGGAGCGGGAGCACCATTTTCAAAAGCTCCCGATCCGAGAGCGTTTTGGGGAGCATATTTTTATAATATATATATATATATATATATTATAATTTTTTATATTTTGATGCATATATGTCAACAAAAGCATGTAGAATGATGAATTAGACATAAAAAACATAAAAACATAGATTGAACCATATAACATCAATCATCTAGAAGCTATAATCTTCATCAACCATGTCCAAAAGTTAGAAACATACAACATATTGACTCTTGAGTCTCATGATTCATCAATCTTAAAGTTTCAAGCTTTCAAAATTCAATATATAACATTTATCATCATTGATTCATTGATCACCATAGCTGTACTTGTAAGCTAAGTGTAACCATTACAACAAATAATATTTAACATGAAATGAAATGTTATAAAATGAAACGAAATGAAATAACTTTCAACTTTCATGAAGCATCATATTCATAATTCATAATGACTTATAAACTTATCACTGCCAATTTCAAAGTTTCAAACTTCAAACTTAAATTGTCATATATTGTTTTACAAAAAATATCTTCCATTAAATATGAAAGAGTCAAGGTTCAACAGTTATAAAAATTTAAAAACTACTAGAAAATGTAAAAGACTAGTAACCTGTAAATCTATTTTATCTATTGCTTGGCCTTTTGCCACGAGAAATGTCTAATTTTTTAGCAGCTCGTGGTAATGGTGGTCTTCTAGCAGTCTCCTCGCAGGAAGTACCACGACCATAACTAGAAGGCCCATGCCCTCCACGTGAGGATGTAGGTGGAGGCTGCGTCAGCAAAGGAACAATAGTTGGAACTCGAACACTGGCACTGACACTACTACTAGATGGTGGGTGTGGCGATGGCATGGCTGTTGTTGCTTCATTCTCATATTTCAAAAGTTATGTTTCATGTTGATCACTCTGTGTCAACGACCCCATAGCAGTACACCCCCATTTTTTCAAATGGGATCCTTCATGTTCGAGGTGTTCACGTCGTTCAGATTTCATCGACAGTTGACAGTTTTATGAATGATGTAAACCCATTCTGCATGTTTATGATGTAAATGATTTAAGTAAGACCACCATATATGTAACAACTTAGGTAAGCCTAGTATTTTGGTGATGATTTCTATCATAGGAGGTTTTTCTCACTGATTCATTTGTGTTTCTCGACACAAATGATCGGCAGAGTTTTCCCCTCCAGCTTCACCCCAAAGCTAGGGTGGATTTTGTCATCAAGATGCTAAGTGAGTCCTAGTGTTTCTATCAGTCTTTGTAAAAGTAGTTTGGGAATAATCTTAGCTAATTGGCTAGATTATTTTATTACAAGCTGCTTGGTGTACTAGATCATGTTT